>CM064528.1:16199638-16933862 GCA_032716605.1 Paralithodes platypus | reverse complement strand
ATACAAGCGAGAATAAAATGCTTGAAAACAGGAAGGATATGATCAGTTCTCCCAAATATACCCAGCGGATGGAGGCAATTACCTTATATATGGAATAAATTACCTTATATATGAAGCGAATTACCATATAATTATATGGAGTGAATTACCCGGTACCTTATATGTGGAAATAATTTTGGAATTGGGACAAAAGGTAATGATGTTTCTTTGTTTGCGGTAGCTATAAAAATGATAGATAATGTGTTAAGTTATATAGAATTATACGTGGGCAAAGCAATAATGTTTTTTCTTAGGGAGCCCATTCTGGATGAAGTGTATAAATACGAATAGAAATCTAAGAGCCATAAGCAGCATAATAAATATATACACCAATTTAAATAGTAAAATATCTTGTAGACTATTTACATAAGGTTCTAACGCAAAGCAGCTATCATATTGCAGTGTTAAATAGCTGTAAACAAACTAACTACTTAACGACCTCATTCATCATTTACTGGGCGTTTTGGGAGTCTGGTTTCCCCCCTTGCAATCGTTTTTAATCCAATTAGTGTTTTTGTTGATTAAAACTGGGGTGGGGGTTTGAATAATAGTAACACATTATTTGTTTTTTTTTTTTGTTTTCTTCTTTTTTTTTCCCTTTTCCCTTAATCCAAGCCTTAATAAAATTAACCACCCCCAAGAACCCTTTCCATTCGAGATTAGATACATTTGTAAATCTATCGGTAGAAAAAAAATCCCGGCCAAAGGGCCCAGATTTCCCTCCCGTCCCCCCTAAAATTACAAGGCTCGCGAAGGAATTAAAACATCGACTTCTTAAATGGCACGAAAGTGTTCCCCCCCTTAATAACCTGGCAAGAGAAAATGGGAAACCAAAAGGTCCCCCTTTTTAAAAACATCCCGCCAAATTAAGTAGGGGGGAACGGTTACTTTATAAATGGGTCCCCCCCCAAAACCCTAATGTTGGGGTAAACATGAGGGGAGAAGGGAAGAGTTCCTCCCAGCAAAAAAATACCCTCCTCCTTAACCCCTCTCCCCTCCACACCCTCATCTTTGGGGTTGTTGGTTGGTGGGTTGGGTGGGTTTTGGTGGTTGGTGGGGGTGGTGGTGGGGTGGGTTGTGGTTGTGTGTGGTTGTGTGTGTAGGGTGGTTGTGGTGTGGGTGGTGTGTGGGGCTGTTGGTGTGTGGTTGGTGGTGGTGGGTGTGTGTGTGGGGGTTGTGTGGAAGTTGTGGGGTGTTGTTGGGTGTGAGTGGGGTGTGGTGGGGTTGGTGTGTGTGTGTGTGTGAGTGAGTACTGGTACAATAAGATAAACTACAATGAAACTAGAATATGATTGATTGTACACCACTTTGTAAGTGTGTGTGTGTGTGTGCGCGTTTTTTGTTTTTTGTTTTTTTTTCCTGCAGTGTTCTAACTCAGGCTGATGATGAAGATGATGAATGAACATACGATGATGATGAATAATTGATGTGATGCTTGGACTTCTTTTGAGTGATGTCGCAAGTGGTAGTAATGGTGATGACAGTGATGAGAGAATGGTAATGTTACCTGCCCCATAAAAAAGGGTAGCATTCAAGGAGACTACTGCAGGACTCTTCTTCTTACCTCTGACCGGCTATCCTAGTGTTTACTAGCCTATACCCCTTTGAAAGGACATTAGCCTAACCTAACAACCTTACCTAACCTATCCTAGTATTATAGGTGGGGGCTGCCGCCCCCACAGGCTTTGACTTAGATATTTGGTGTATTTGTCTGTGAAGTGGGTATTTTTCAATTTGTTGATAACGAAAATCCTCCATGCGGACTATATGGAGAAAAATATGGCGAATCTATTGGTGCCTATTTTCCCTAATAAATTGTTTCTCATAACGTCGCACTAGTGTCCTTGAATATTATCCAAAAAAGTAGTCATTGGCATTTCCTTTCTTCACACACACACACACACACACTACTAACTATTTCGTTTTCCTTCTTATTGTTCAATTAGACTGTCTGTCTGTCCCACTCCTCTTTCTTTTTTCCGGTCTCTCCCTACTCTCTCCCTCTCGCTCTCTCTTTATATATATATATATTTTCTATGTGTACCTGCCTATAGCGAGTGCCTCCACCAGAGTTGAAAGAGTGACAGGGCCAAAATCAAGGGACGTTAGAGCTAAAATGCCTGGACACACGGAGTTTGATGCAATTTAAGTCATAGGAAGAGGGAAAGACTGATTCTGGGAGAAAGTTCCAGAGCTCAGCAGTTGAATAGAAGAAAGTCTGAGAATAGCGTTTCACTCTTGGGTTGGAGAGTTGCACAGAGTAGGGGTGGGATTGTGTTGCAAGGCGGGTACTACGTACCCTACGTAGAGGAGGTGGTATACACTGGGAAAGCTCCAAGGAACACTGATTATTGTAGTAGCGATAGCATAACGAGAGATGCAACATTGCGGCGAAGAGAGAGAGATTGCAGAGAGTTGGTGAGTGGACGGGAATTAATGATACGAAAGGCTTTCCTTTCTACTTTGTCTAGGAGTGCGGTGTGAGTGGATCCTCCCCACACATGTGAACAATACTCAATACAAGGACGCACTGTGCCCCTGTACAGAGCAAGAAGCTGCGCAAGGGTAAAGAACCCCTTGAGGCGGTTGAGCAAACCCAGCTTCTGGGAGGCTGCCTTAGCAAGACTGGTAATATGGTCCTTCCAAGTGAGAGCAGAAGAAAAAGACACACCGAGAATATTGAGAAAAGATGAAAGATTGATTTTTATATATATATATATATATATATATATATATATATATATATATATATATATATATACACGGTATATACTGCATAAATTAGTTTTCAATAGTGAAACGGTCGGAATATGCAATATGCAAATATAGGCAATGCAGTCCCCCTATGAGCCTATAGCAAAATAATACAGGGATAAAGTTATGGCCATATATTTGTGGCTAACTACCCTATGATGCAAATGAAGAAGGAAGTTATAAAAGGATAAAAGGATGCAAATGAAGAAGACAAATTAGCCTATAAATGGATAGGAGGACAATGTGGAGAGGTTGGCTGGAGGCAAAATACAGTTGTCTAAGCATGACCCTGGGACTGTGGAGAGCTGACTGTAGTTAAGGGGAGAGGGGTCGTTTTTCTGGTCCCCTTTCTCCCTCGTGTTAAGCCCCATTTATTTTGATATTTTAAGACGTTTGTTCCGTTAATTTGGCGATTTTGAAACCTTTCGCCTCATTTCTGTCATTATTAAGACCTTTCGTGTCATTTAAGTGTCGTTTTTTCCTAGCGAGCACCCCTCCCTGAGATACCAGGCATTAGAGGTCCAATCTAAACTTGTCATAATATATAGGGTACAGTTGGTTATGGGAATTACAACACCATTCCCACATGTTAAGGGGGGTCACCTGCTTTTTGTATCTCCTTTTCTTTCACTCTTTGGCTTGTATCCATTCTGCCCCATTCAGCCTACTGTGTTAAGACATTTATCCCCATCTAGGTGTCGATTTTTCCTGGCGAGCGATAGCGAGCCAGCATTGTATGGAGAAATCCGGATTCGCCGGAGAAATTTTTCTATCGAAAAATGTACAAATTTAGCCTGCTGTCAAAAAACATTTAAAACAAATATGCTGGCTCGCTACCGCTCCCCATAAAAAAAATGACACCTGCATGGGGATAAGCGTCTTAAAACATTAGGCTGAATGGGGCCGAATGGATACAAGCCAGAGAAAGTGAGAAAAGGAGAGAAAAAAGGCAAGTCACCCCCCCCCCCCCCTTAAGAA
Source organism: Paralithodes platypus (assembly GCA_032716605.1). Classification (NCBI taxonomy): domain Eukaryota; kingdom Metazoa; phylum Arthropoda; class Malacostraca; order Decapoda; family Lithodidae; genus Paralithodes; species Paralithodes platypus. The sequence continues at coordinate 16,930,091 of CM064528.1, read as the reverse complement.
ATACGATGTTATCTCTCACGCGCTCTATACCAAGAACTTCTGAACCCGTCTGAGCAACATTATGAAACTGAGGTAATTCCAGGAACCCTCTATGTTAATGTAGTCACACCATTAAGTCCTTGACCAGAGGGATACATTACAATGATTACAGCTTTGTCTACACACAGGCCAGCGACGTACAGAGTTATATAAGTAAGGGTTTAAGGGTTTTTCCCTAGACTTCCATCAAGCTTAACAAACTACCCCCATGATCCCCCTTCTAGATAAATTTGTAAATTTTTCGGTAGAACGACGTCCCGGCCGAAGGCCAGTTCCTTCTAATTTGCAGGCTCGTTATTGCTCGCCAGGAAAACATTGACAACTAAATAGCACGAAAGATCTTAACATTGACAAAAAAATGGAATGAAAGGTCATCAAATCGCCAAACTAATGGGGCGAACATCTTAAAATTTAAAAAATAATTGGGCTAAACAAGATAGAGAAGGGGGTCCAGAAAAAACACCTCCTTAAAATCACACTGTTGCATCCACAAATTCCCCCAGGATGAGAATTGCCTATGTTTGAGTATGCAGCTGTGTTTGGGAATAACTTTGTGATGCGACTGTACCGTAAATAAAGAGTTATTCAATAGCCCGCCTTGTATATTCCAGACATAGTGTGCCATCTTATTATACACTATTTAGGAATTAAGACTTGTCATTCCATTCGTCACTTAATTCCATCTAACAAATCTATTTATCTACCTATATATCTATCAATCCATCCAACAAATCCATCTATCTACATACATCTATCAATCCATCCAACAAATCTAACTATCTACGGTACCTATATATCTATTAATCCATCCAACAAATCTATCTACTGCACTTATATATCTATCAGTCCATCCAACTAATCTAACTATCTACCTATATATCTATCCATCCATCCAAAATTTATCTACCTATATATATATATATATATATATATATATATATTCATCCAACAAATCTATCAACCTATCGTATATATTTATCAATCCATCCAACAAATCTAACTATCTACCTATAAATCTATCAATCCATCCAACAAATCCATCTATCTACCTATATAGTTATCAATCCATGCAACATATCTATCTATCTATCTATAATATCTATCAATCCATCCAACAAATCTATCTACCTACCTATATATCTATCAATCCATCCAACAAATCTATCTGTTTATATTCCAATCTAATACTGGGAAACTCAGGCGATGTCATTCGAGGAACACTAGAGGTCAATGTAAACAAAAAGTTGCTCAACATCCCGCCATGTTTATACCAGAGAGAGATTTAAATTTTATTTACAACTACACTATAATTCGATGTAATGAGCTAAGATAGATAGATAGATAGAGATAGAGAGATAGATAGATAGATAGATAGATAGATAGATTAGATAACAGTAAAATCAGTACTTTAACCCCTTCAGCACGATAGCGTAATGTTCATGTTATTTTGCTTACCGGTACTATTAGACTATTTCTTGTAGCTTAAATTCTATCTCTAAGACTCAAAGGGGTAAATACTGTCTCAATAAAATCCCTGAATTACAGTTCCTTCTTAAAATTCATAAACTCATCTAATATTAGCTAGAATAAAAGGTAAAAAGGCGCCATCGTGCTGAAGGGGTGAATAAACTGTATAATTATCAACCTACAATATGAATTAATCTTTTGTTTCAGTACCTGATCTATCTATAAATAAAGCAATTTATCTATCAATGTGAAACAAGTCAATTATTATTAGCCTACTTGTCTTGTATTTATGTTAAGGGGCACCCCCTTTTCCCTCATGTTTAGCATATTAGTTTTGAGATTAATAAAAGTTCGTTTCACTAGTTTGGCGCTTTTGAGACCTTTAGCCCCATTATGTGTCGATATTAAGACCTTTCGTGCCATTTAGGTGTCGATTTTTTCCTGGCGATCGATAGCGAGCCTGTAATTTTAGAAAGAAACCCAGCCGGGACATTTGTCTACCGAAAAATTTACACATTCATCTTGAAAGGGTTCTAGGGGGTGCTTTTATATTTACGCTTGATGGAGGTCTAGCGAGGAAACTCAAGCACTACCCCCTTAAGTCCAGTAAATCATCCCATCCATCCATCCATCCATCCATCCATTCATCCAATAAATTACCTATCTATGTATCTATTGTATTAATGTTATCTATCTATCGCTGAGAAACTCCAGTGATGTTATATGAGGAATACCATATGCAAATGTAGCCAATGGTAGCTCAGTATCCAGCCATGTTTATACCAGGTACCGGTATTCCTTTCCAAACACAATAGACTTAGAAATGGTGGACTTGGAGAAAGCTACATGCTGATTACATGTACCGGTATTCATATATAGAAACACAGAGTACAATCGGCCAAATAAGTGATGTTGCGGCACCAAGTATATTTCGATTAATAATTGGCATCATAACTATCTCAGCATTAATTAATAATTTCGAGTGAGATATACAAACATGTTCCAATCATTACACATCCTATTCATCATTTGACAGACATAAATACAGCACACAGCGAGCAAAACGTAATGACAGCGGAGACATGACTTATTTGGCCAACCGTACATTCAGCGAGATAGGCAGATGGATGGTTACGGTATGTAGATAGTAAAGACGGACAATGAGAGAGAGAGAGAGAGAGAGAGAGAGAGAGAGAGAGAGAGAGAGAGAGAGAGAGTTACTGCTCACACTACGGTTGCAAAATTATTGGTAAATCTTTTAACTCACACGAATCTAAGAATTTCTTCTTCAATCGAGTTGTCAAGTTGTTGAATGGGCTTCCCCGAGACGTTATAGACTGCAGCACCGTTGATTCATTTAAACTCCGCCTAGACAAATATCTCGCATCAAACCCGCGACTGACTGCGTTTGTAAATGAATAACTTTATTTTATCCTCCCCTCAGTTACTAACCCATATGTCCCCTACTAACTTCCTAGTCCTGCCACGAACATTAGTTCCAGGGCAGTAGCTCCCTTTCCAATGTTCCCTTACCCACTCTAAACCACTGTTTGGACACTTGATCCTCAGTGTTTTGGAGGACAAGCAGCCTAGAAGGTTCACTAGACCTGTTGTTGCTTGATTTCCTTTGTACTCCTTTGTACTATAATATCTGAAATCACCATGAATATCCGGATGGTTAAATAAACACATTTTAATATGATTGTTTCTTTCTTTTTTTAGAGAGAGAAAAACAGTCAGACATGCATACAAAACAATCACACAGAGGAAACAGAGACAGACAGACAAACAAAGAGTCAAACAGAACAGAGACAAATAGACTGAACAGACGGGCATACAAAGCAGACAGACAGGCAAAACAGAGACAGACAAATCAAGAGGCAGATAAAACAGACACACACAGACAAAACAGAGATACAGAAGAGACATCGACAAACAGAACAGACAGGCAAACAAACATGACGTAAGACAGACAGACAAACAGATGGACGGACAACACATAGATAAGACAGAACAGAACGCAGCAGCACACAGCACCCGTCAATTGGCCGTATTTATTTGCTCATTTACGTATTTTTTATTATTTTGTTAGCGTCCTCCCTAGATCTCCATCAAGCTTTAAAAAAAAAACAAGACCCTCATTCTAGATAAATTTGTAAATTTTTCCATAGAAAAATTTCCCGTTCCTCTTAAATGACAATTAAATGACACGAGCACTCTTAATATTGACAAAGAAATTGGGCGAAAGGTCTTAAAAATCGCCAAACTAACGGACCGAACGTTTGAAAATCTGAAAACTAAAGGGGCTAAACTTGAGGAAGAAGGGGGACCAGAAGGGGGACCAGAAAAGCGACCCATCTCCCCTAAAGATGTTATCGCTTCTCGTAAACCCAGACATAAGAGTGCGGAGCGGCGTGGTGCTGGTGTTCTGCTCAAGGTCAAGTTCTTCAACGGAAAAAATATGTTCATTGCATCAGGCCTGTTCACTCCCTTGCTTGAATATTAATTAGCTCATCCGACCTTTTGGGGGGTGTCATTTGGGTTTTTTTATTTGTGCTTTGTTTTGCGTTTGGCTTTAGTATTGCTTTAAAGGGATATGTACAGTATATACATTTAATTATTCATTTATATATATATATATATATATATATATATATATTTATAGATTAGGGGTAAGACGGGGTAATTTCGCCGAAAATCGCGTATTTTGACGAAGAGAAACTGCCACAAATGGAATTTTTAAATTTTTAATTGTTTATCTATACATTCAGCCTTTCTGCTATAGATGCCCAAAGAACAAAAACAAAATATTATGTTCTGGTCATGCTGCCGAATTTTTGAAAAAAGTCACTCTCGCGGCGAAATTACCCCGCCCGGCGGGGTAATTTCACCGCGACCTATTTTACGCATCATCTAGCTAGTAAACTAGATAACACTATATGATTAATGGCCGGACAAAACACTAGCGCGCAGGTAAAAGCAATTAAAACATTCACAAACCCAAACTGACACTAAACATTCCAATAGAAAAACGTTGCACACACACACAACTGAACAGGGCGGGCAGAGATGCAGGTGTGTCACACGTGTAGGCCTAGGCGCCACTGTGTCTAGTGCGGGTGTGGACGTGTCTAGTGCGGGTGTGGAGTTGTGGACATGTAGTGCGGGTGTGGACGTGTCTAGTGCGGTTGTGGACGAATTTATTAGGCCTACGGGTGTGGAAGTATTTAGTACGGGTGTGGACGTGTCTCGTGTGGGTGCGGCGTGTAGGTTGCTAGTACAAAGTACCAGGCAGCAGCTGACGGCTACTGCCAACACTGTGTCACACGCAAACAAACAAACAAACATACACATACAAACCACCCACAAACACCCCCACACACCGTGACACACCCGACCATACCGTCAGATGCGCCGCTAGCCCCGGCTCCAGGCCCCGCGAAACTGCAACAAAACCTAAGCCAAACTAGATCTACAACCTAAGCCAAACTAGCTACACAATCTAAACCAAACTTGCTCTACAACCTAAACCAAAACTGCTCTACAACCTAAGCCAAACTGCAGCCGAATCCATGCAATAGTTTCGGAGATATCGGCGTTTGAATGCAAATTATTAGCACCGCGGCGAAATTACCCCGCGGCTAAATTATCCCGTCTTACCCCTACTATATAAGTTATCCCCCTAGAACCCCATCCAGCTTAGAAAAATACCAGCAAGACTCCCTTTCGAAATATGTGTGCATTTTTGGGTAAATTGTAGGTTGGCTAACACTAGTCAGGAAAATAAATCGACACCTAAATGGCACAAAAGGTCTTAAAATCGCCAAACTGATGGGGCGAATGCTTTAAAATATAAAAACAAATTAGGCTAAACATGAGGGAGAAGGGGGTTCAGACCTCCCCCCTAACATTAGCGGTTTCGATTTTTTTTTTTTTTTTTTTGGGGGGGGGGGTATTTTGGTGTTCTATTTGGGTTTCTATTATTAGACGATCTTATACATATACATCTTACAAAGTATCCTTAACGGGGAAACAGGCAAAATCTTTCTCATTTATCTGTAACTCTCACTGACCCTTCCTAAACTGAATCTAATCGTCTAATTCTAGCAAGGATAAAAGAGAGAAAGACGTAAATTTTCTTCTTCACTGTCTGTCTCTTTGTTTATTTTTTCATTTTTATTTTAAGCTATATTTCACAGTGTTCTTCAATATATTGTTCACGATATTCACGATTCAGTATTTCCCTATATTCTTCAGTTTGCATAGCCTACACCACTGTGTTCTTTAGTCCATTCTTCACCGTTCTCGTACATATAACTCGATCCCCCCTTGAAAAAGGGCTGTGCGTTTTTTTGTGCATGCTCTTCTTTTTTTTAACCCGATATTGTTGTTCTTTCTTTTGTTATTGGTATTCCTTGTGTCCTTGTTCTTATTGTGTGTCTGGTTGTTGTTAGTTTTTGTTGTTGTTGTTGTTGTTGTTGTTACTGTGGATCTTTAGTTATATTGCTCGTCCTAATTCAAGTAAAAATCGGTCATCCGAATTATTTATTATACTATTGTTTGTTTATAGAAAAAAGTAACTTTGTTCGACCTAATACAACTATTTTGTGCCATAATGATGCAATGTATTATATTTGTTAGGAGTGGTGCTGTGAGAAGACTATCGGTATTTATATTTGTCACTATAGGTAATACATTCAGGCACTGCTGACATTTGAAAAGCTCTTACCTGGTCCCTGGAACATAGCACTTTCCGAGTTATCAAAGCTCTTGATTGGCTAAGACGCTTAGCCAATCTAGTGACTCAGTCACGAAACTATTGATAGTATATTCTGATCTATTCCTGTTCACTTTATGATATCCAAGTTACTATAGTGATAAATGTGTTATCTTCTAAAACTTCAATGTTGGATATCATTATCGATACATTTTCAATTGATAAAATTTCTTGTAATTACACACTGTAAAAAAATATATAACGACTTATAGAAAATATCTCAATTAACCAGCCATATCTCAGCCCAGCCGCCAATCAAATGTCGGAAGGTCAATGCGCTCGTAAGGGTAACAAAATGGGCGTGGTTTCCTGTAATCTCGAGAATGAATACACTTACAGCAACTATCTCACCCTTTCAGTATACTTTCATTTATGGTGGCTGTTATATATCGATTTCAGTAAATTTAGAAAGGGTGTTTGAGAGTTAGTGGAATAATTAGTACAAATTATACTCCTTTGATTGCAAGAGGCCTTTCCTAAGTTGAACAAAATCGTCTCGAGGTAGCAATAATATATGTCTAAATACGCCATACAGTCTTTCGCACTGCACAAGAAACCTCTGGAGTCAGGAACTTTCTTCCTCAGTCTATCTTTCCTTCATCCTAAGAATTAAACTTCCACAAGCTCAATGTACAGTAGCGCTAATAAGTCATGTCTCAACTGTCCTTACGTTTGGCTTGCTCTGTGCTGTAATGATGTCTGTCAGATGTTTAATAGGGTGAGTAAGTGTATGCATAGGTATGTATATCTCCTCGAAATGAATAAATCAAGTTTAAATATTGTTGACACCAATTTATGGATCAAAATATACTTGGTGCCGAGACATCTCATATTAGGCCGATTACACATGTACAGAAATTTGACTTGAATGTCCAGTCGTGAGCACATAATCCCATTCGAATCTTTGAACTTATAAAATAAAGTTCTGAAATGTCTTGAAAATAATAAAGCATTGTATTGACTCGTGTTCGTCACTGGTTTATGGGGGAGGTAGTCGCTTTTTCTGGACCCCCTTCTCCCTCATGTTCAGCATATTAATTTTGAGATTTTCAGACGTTCATTCCGTTAGTTTGGCGATTTTGAGACGTTTTGCCCAATTTCTTTGTCAATAGGCTATTAAGACTTTTCGTGCCATTTAAGAGTCGATTTTTTCCTGGCGAGCGGTAGCGAACCTGTAATTTGAGAAGGAACCGGCCTTCGGTCAAGACATTTTTCTACCGAAATAAAGAGGGTCAAGGGGGTGTTTTTTAAAGCATGATGGAAGTCTAGCGAGGAAACTAAAAATATAGTATAGGCTGTATAAATATATATATATATATATATATATATATATATTTATATATATATTATATATATATATATATATATATAATATATATAAAACATATATATATATATATATATATATATATTGTATATATATATAATGTATATGCGAATATGCTTCCACACTAAAGGTGTGTAGAAAAGGGTAGGTTCACTGCACAAAGTTTAAAAAATGTTAGTGCTAAAATTAAATTGCATCTAAAATATATTGCATGCACAAAATAAGGGTTTAAAAAGTATGTCCGAGTATCTTATTAGAAGGCTCGGACTGTTGTGTACATATTAAAATAATGTTTATGTAAAAGTGTTAAAATGCATTTCTCTACTTTCGTAGATCTTCAGTTATTATAAAAAAAATGCAAGAGTGGCTGGCTCCAGAGTCAGGTATTTGTTCTGTACTCTTCTGTGGATTTCCAGGCCTGGAAATCCACAGAAGAGTACAGAACAAATACCTGACTCTGGAGCCAGCCACTCTTGCAATATTTGTATAATAACTGAAGATCTACGAAAGTAGAGAAATGCATTTTAACACTTTTACATAAACATTATTTTAATATGTACACAACAGTCCGAGCCTTCTAATAAGATACTCGGACATACTTTTTAAACCCTTATTTTGTGCATGCAATATATTTTAGATGCAATTTAATTTTAGCACTAACATTTTTTAAACTCTGTGCAGTGAACCTACCCTTTTCTACACACCTTTAGTGTGGAAGCATATTCGCATATATTTTTACCACAAGAATCAATATTTTTCATGTTTTATATATATATATAAACAAACACTACCCCCTTAATTGGGTGCGTACCAAGTATGCTCTTGACTGTGCCTTGAATTTGGCTCTCTATCACCCATTCAAATTTGAAGAGACACTAGATACAGACAGCCTTGCCTGTGGTCTCCTTACGCATAGAAGAAAAAAAAGTTCAACATTGTCAATTATGGTGTGCAATAAAGAAGTGCTGTCATCTGGCGGCGAGCGATCTAAGCTGCCTTCAAGCTCCAATACTTTTGAACCCGTGATGCTTGATTTTTTTATTGAGTTAGCACATAACCCGGTACACTAATCAACTTTCCAACCCCCTCCTCTCTCTCTCTCTCTCTAAGGGGCCTTTGGGTGATGACGGAGGGGAGAGGAGGAAGAGGAGGAGAAGAAAGAAGGAGGGTTTTTAGGGTTTAAAAGAGGAAAACAAAAAAGCTATTTGATCAGCTTTTTTCAAGAAAGCTTGTTGAAACTATCATCTCTCTACCTCTCTCTCTCTTCTCCCTCTATCTCTATCTCTCTCTCTCTCTCCTCTCCTATCTCTCTCTCTCTCTCTCTCTCTCTCTCTTCTCTCTTTCTCTCCTCTCCTCTCTCTCTCTCTCTCTCTCTCTATCTCTCTCTCTCTCTCTCCTCTTCTCTCTCTCTCTCTCTCTCTCTCTCTCTCTCTCTACTCTCTCTATTCTCTCTCTCTCTCTCTCTCTCTCTCTCTCTCTCTCTCTCTCTCTCTCTCTCTCTCTCTCTCTCGCTCTCTCTCTCTCTCTCTCTCTCTCTCTCTCTCTCTCTCTCTCTCTCTCTCTCTCTCTCTCTCTCTCTCTCTCTCTCTCTCTCTCTCGCTCTCTCTCTCTCTCTCTCTCTCTTCTCTCTCTCTCTCTCTCTCTCTCTCTCTCTCTCTCTCTCTCTCTCTCTCTCTCTCTCTCTCTCTCTCTCTCTCTCTCTCTCTCTCTCTCTCTCTCTCTCTCTCTCGGCCTTAAGATACCCTGTCCGCCCACCCCTTACTTTCTCTTTCCTTACCCACTTCCTCTCAACACCACACACACACACACATACCACCTATACAACACCACACACACACACACACACACACAACACCACACACACAAACCACCACCTACACAACACCACACACACACACCACCACCTACACCACACACACACACACACACACACACACACACACACACACACACACACACCACCACCACAATACCACACACACACCACCACAACCTACACAACACCACACACACACACACAATCACCTACACCCACCCACCCACACATTCATCTACACCCATCCACCCACACATCCAACCCACCCACCCACATACACACACACACACACACACACACTCATCGATTCCCAATTTGTCCCCCTGTTTCTCTTTTGTTCTTGTCTTTCTTGACCCATCTGTGTTTCACCTTTCTCTTCTCCTTCAGCCTCTATTGTTTTTATCTATAAACCAGTATCTATATATAGCTTGCTTTCGTTTATAGCTGACGGTAAATTGCCATATCCCCATCTTGATTACTCGGCTATTACGAACATGTTACCGGTATATTGAATTATGCTGCTAATTACGCAACAAACTTTACATTAACCCCTTCAATACCCGTGATGTCTGTGTTGTCTTTGTATAGCTATATTTAGACGATTTTATTCAGCTTAAGAACGATCTATGGGAGTTAAATGGGATACATGAGAGAGTTGGAGGTCTTTTAATTGATAGAAGTCCTTCCTAAATTGAAAATACTCACCTAATAGTTGCCAGAATATAATGCAAACGATGTCGCCGGTACAGAAGGGATTAATGTGATGCAGAAACATAGTTCATACAGTATGTGTCTATTAAATATCAAGAACTCAGCTATTAAGTCAGCTATTAAGGTTAATTTTGTTTATCATAGGTAACATATATTTATTAACCCTTAGAGGATTAGGGCGCGTGTTGACAGTTCATTCTGGCAATCATCAGATGGTTTTATACAGCTTAAGAAGGATGTGGGAATTGAAATGGTGAATACGATCTCAATTGAACCTCTGACTTCCATATACCTTTCCTAATCTGAATGATATCGTTTAATGATGGCCAGAAAATAGAAAATAAATGCGTCCTCGTATCCTGCAAGGGTTAATCGAACGTTCAAGAAATCCATCTCTAATCATAATTTTCCTGACAACAATATTTTTCTACACTTTAATCATCACCAGTTACATAATCTCGCTCTCTCTCTCTCTCTCCCTTCAGGCTAATTTTGTTCTAACTTTGATTGAGCTGGAGTAATCTGTGGGGTTTGCAAAACTCAAATTAGTATTGGCTTTCCTAATAGTAGTCAGAAGTTTGTCCAATTTTCATGGAGAGTGGGCGAAGTCTGAACATCTCTTGAGTGCCACTGAATGTTAAAATAATTATAAACTCGAAATAGCGCTAAACTGACTTAGACAAATAGGTGGGATATGTTTTTGTATTTTTTGTTTTATTTTGTTTTGCAATGTATTCCACCTCCCAGATTTTCCTGTGCTAAAGCGTCAAGTTTGTAGACATTAGGCCTACCCCATGTGTCACGTCTTCCATATAGGCTAAGCTTATAATTATACTGTCCACTACCGTTCCCTAATTTTCACATATTCGTATATTCATCATATTTGTTATATTCTACCTATATTATAACTCGCATCTCCTTGTCTTAACCCCCCTTTCCTATAAATATTATTTCATATAGGTTATCTACCCTTCCTTCCTCCCGTGCTAAATATACTCTCTCACGCCATTCCAGCTTCATCTAATCATCCTCCCACCCACCTTTCCATTCTACCTCATCCCTTCGCAGCTTCACCTACGATGACAGTTCTTCCTCTGACCTACCTCGCAGTCAAAGAGTCTCCCTTAAAAGAAGATTATAGTGATGAAGATTAGTGGGATCTTCCTCAGGTTCTTCCTCAAGATATGATCCGTCTCAGGGACTGGACAGAGACAAGGACCAGGAGGTGAAAGAGAAGATAGGAGTAGTAGTGGCAGTAGTATGATTTAGTTTGTTTGTGTTGCAGACTAGGCGATAACATGCCACATGTGAGTATCCAGCCCACAAACTATACTGGCTCCAGTGATTCGAACCACCGCCGCACTACAGGCCAACCTTCGCCGGGTTAATGTATAGCACCTTAAATCACTCCACCAGCTATAGTGCCCCAGTCTCCCTCCCCTCTAACCAACCCCCTTCCACCCACGCATTTAACGTAAAACATTCCCCCCCCCCCCACCTTCCCATTTACAGTTACCCACATACATTAATACCCTAGCAATTGTACATACCTATTGTAGGGCACTCTTCTACAGTAGTGGCACCGAGGAGCGCGCCGTCCCTCGTGCTCTCCCACTCTGTAATGTATGGAAGTAAAAACAATATTATTTTACTTACAATAATTATTGGTTGTAAAACCGATAATTGATCACACGAGACTACTGCACAACAAACTTTGAGGAGTAGCCTACTCGGTAGAGCACATACAGTACCTCAGCTTACGCCGACTGGTTCTTTCCTATCTGTCCACCAAATTTCGCGAAAATCTCAGGATCGCCTCTTAAATTGAAGCACTTATTCCTTGGCACATATCCTAGCTACTCATACAATTTCGTGAAAATCGGTTCATAACTTTGTAAGATATCTTGGTTACAAACAAACAGACACATAGAGGCGAAAACATAACCCCCCTCCAACTTCGTTGGCGGAGGTAACTATACTTGCAAATTAATAATACTGTTTTTCCTCCCATACATAAAATCACTGAGTGGGTACAAATTCAAGTAGGCAATTATACCCCTCTCCCCTTCCCATACCCACTACTGTACCCATGTATCTCACTCCACCTACCCATTATCTGTCTCCCCTTCCCACCACCATCTACCCAATTACCACCTCCACATCCCCATTTACGCTAACCAATTCCCTCTCCCACCTTCCCAACCCCACCAAACCATTATCTCGCCCACTTTTCCAATCCATACCCAACGTCTCCCTCCCACCTTCCCATCCCTCACCAAACCATTCCCTCTGTCACCTTCCCATTCCCACCAAACCATTCTCTCTCCCACCTTTCCAATCCAAACCCACCTACCCATGCATCACTCCCACCTTCCCAGGACCCACTTAACCATCTCCAAACCCCACCAAACTCCTAATTCCTAACCTAACTCCTCCCCCACCTAATAAATACACTTTCTCTCACACCTAACCCTTCTCCCACCTTCCATACACTCTCCCTCACACCTAACCCCTCCCCCCCCCCCCTCTTCCATCTTTCCATACATTCTCCCTCACACAACTCCTCTCCCACTTTCTCATCATCACCCACCCATGTATCCCTGCCACCTTCCCATATCCTCCTGCCTATTCTCCCTCTCCCACCTACCCCAGCACCCACCTAACCAGACTCCCACCCACCAACAATGTGTGTCGCTACGGGCCAATGGACACCACTGAGGAATGGACCCACCACTCTACAAAAAACACACACACACACACACGAAGGAAACAATAAATAAATATAAAGTAAAAAAAACAAAAACAAAAAAAATACACAACTGTTACACTATCACCATTCCCTGATGAAACAAGCTAGATCTACATTATATGTGTAATGGACTAACGGTGTATTTAGATTATTATCTGGATTCACAATTGGAAGTTTATTTTATATGTCCAATCATAAATGTGACGGATTAAGTAAAACAGTCATACATTTGGTTAAGGGTTAGTTGGTTGAATCAAAGTAGGCTATGATTGTTCATGTTATCATTTGCGTTTTGAACGACTTAGGCCTATACACTGATGTAAAAGGCAAATCACAATATATAAAGGGGGTTGACACTATTTGGCTGTACATTCAGAACACAACTAAAAACATCATAATAGCAATTTAAAATCCTCATTCGGCCCGTGGCTTTAACTAATAAAATACAAAATTAACTATGATACAAGCAAGCCAAACCTAATGATAGACTATGACACTACTAAAAAGGCCAACTGTACAGTACACAAAACAAGTCTCGCCCATTTTCCAGTAGCAACAAACCGAAACGCTGGACGATACGTTTTGATATAATCTCCAATGCAGGTCTTATTACGTCAAATCTATGACTCACATTGATCACCTGACTGATAATTTTTTACATTTTGGCCGGTTCCTCTTAAATGCCACATGTGTTTGTAAATTTCATTAATCGATTTTAGGAGTATAGTTGGTTGTTGGAAGGAACATAAGAATTACAGGCTCGCTTTCGCTCGCCAGGAAAAAATCGACACCTAAATGGCACGAAAGGTCTTAAAATTGACAGAAATTGGGCGAAATTTCTTGAAATCGCCAAACGAATGGGGGCGAACGTCTTAACATCTCAAAAGCATTGGGGCTAAACATGAGGGAGAAAAGGGACCAGAAAAAAATCCCTCAAGTGGAAATCTCCCCTTAATCAAACTGGACTCATTCTTTGCCGGGAGTACCGGTATAGATCAGTGATTTCGTGTCCTAAATAGACAAACCACGCCAGAATTGTCAAGTTTACCCTACATGAGCTGACATCCTGACACCCGTTTTCTACTACTTTTTGGTGCTTTTGAGTCTACTAGTACATAATAATTTACTAGATCAATATGTATGAATATGATACCCTTTTATTATACAGTATATGTCTTTCAATGAGATATATATGACTTTGTAATGTTTGTATTTATGTATATACCGTACAATACAAAATAAAGAACTAAACTGAACTACCCCACTCACCCACTTTCACCCAAAAGTGTCAGATCAATATGTCCACACGAGATACGAGAGGACTTCAACATAATGGACTGTCACCTGTATTTATAGTCCCGAGCTGTTATAAAAACCAATGTTCGATTTTTGCCTATATCATATATGGGAAGTGATAGGAGCAGATTTTTCATATAATAGCTTGTTATTTATTAAGTTATAGTGCTACATAGGCCTACATGGATTGTAAACTATTATATTTCTATTTTATATACTCAGGCCCAATCCCCACTTTTTTTTCTTTGTAAACGGTAGGTAAAAAAATTATAGATAATTGTATGACAGATATACAGATAGATACCGTAAAAAAAAATGTACCGTTACCTGCATAGCTCAATAAGTGTACACGAGACAGGAGAGGACTTCAATGTAATGGGCTCTGTCACCCGTATATTGATAGTTGGTCCCGCGAACAGATAGGCGAACAGATAGCCGTGATGGAATACAAATGTTGAAGCGTACATGGGACAGGGATCGAAATTAATTTGATATATAAAAGCATACAATATTTATTTTTTTTAAAAGTGGTGTGCTATATACAAGGCATATTTTTTAAAGTGGTGTGCTATATACAAGGCATATTTTTTAAAGTGGTGTGCTATATACAAGGCATATTTTTTAAAGTGGTGTGCTATATACAAGGCATATTTTTTAAAGTGGTGTGCTATATACAAGGCATATTTTTTAAAGTGGTGTGCTATATACAAGGCATATTTTTTAAAGTGGTGTGCTATATACAAGGCATATTTTTTTAAAGTGGTGTGCTATATACAAGGCATATTTTTTAAAGTGGTGTGCTATATACAAGGCATATTTTGGTACCGGTACCTGTTATTATAATAATTAGGTATGGTATACAGACACAGTTAAATAAATATAGATTGGGTAGGTGTGGTAGAGTGCTCTTCCTAGTTCCTAATTACATTTATTTACAATATACCGTACATGAGCATATATAAATATATATAAATAGATAGATAAATATAGAAAGACAAACAGAAAGTTGAGAGCTAGATGAAACAGGTATGTAGATGAACAAATCCACACGGGAGAGGAGAGGACTTCCACATAATGGACTCTGCCAACCCGGCCCAACCGTATTAAATGTCATAGCCTAGTTAGCCTACAAAAGGAATAAAAAGGTGGAAGTGTTGCCCATATGGACCAGTCATCCAAATGGATTAAACATGTATAACCGTTTCTATTATCATTATGTATTATTATATATATTTATTTATATGTATGTATTTATATGTATGTATTATATGTATGTATTATATGTATGTATTATATGTATGTATTATATGTATGTATATACTCAGGTCCATTCCCCATTATTTATTTATATATATATATATATATATATATATATATATATATATATATATATATATATATATATATATACGTATACAATTACTGTTTTAGGGGCAGGGGGAGAGGGGCCTGGAGTGTTACATGGATGGATTAAGGTACCATATACAAATAATAATAATAATATATACCGGTACCGGTAGGTAGAGTCTGGTAGACAGACACGAAGATAAATATATATAGACAGATATATAGTATATAGGTAGATAAGACAGACAGGCAGATAGATAGATAGATAGATAGATATATAGATATATAGATAGATATATAGATAAATAGGTAAAGATATACAGAGCATATCAATCAGTTGACGCAGGGTAGGAGAGGACTTGCAACATATTGGAGTGGCCGGTATTGAATACCTTTCCAGTGAACCGGTAGGCTACCCGGTAGTGGAGTATCCAAGTGATAAATGGAACTAGGATCGAAAAGGATTCAATATATAATGGCTTTCAGTAATATTTATGTAGTTAAAATGTATTTCATACTAAACAAATGCAGTAGTAAAAGATCATATAAATAAGCAGGGTATGTGTATCCATTTGCAATATACCAGTAGTTTAATAAGACCATTATACAGGAAACACCACAAACGCTAAAGATATAACGAAATTTCTCAGGGTATAAACAATGCTCACAAAATATAAACTACATTACGGGGACATAACCTATACAGTAGTACTGTATAACTATGAAATATACTGTAAATGAAGATTGATAATACAGTAGATACTTTAGATTAAAAGATCGAAAACTCAAATTGTAAAAGATAATTAAATATACAGTACTGGTACTTACCCATATGTGTAGAACCTTTGTATGGTTTTTTTTCCATATTAAACTAGACTCTGATTTATGAATGGGTCGTACTTATATATTTTATGATGTACCGATACCTCGTAATTCTACAGTTATCTACAAGGTTCTGGCTATACCTCCAGCAATCAACGAAATTATTCCTATCTCACTATCACCTAGCACACATATCATAGACTGTCCATTTTAAACCGGGTGAACAATTATTATGACTCCTATCCTTGATTACCGATACGTATTGATGTGTGACTTAACATATATAATGAAGTATTCCTTGTGTCTCTTGCTGATCCTCCCTACCCCTTGTAGGAGTAAGGGTTGGTTACTGACTGACTGACTATAAATGAATAAATAAATACAACTATTATTGTAGTTAGGTATTCTGCTATCAAGTGTCAGAAAATTGGCTGTTAAAGGAAGAAATATATCAACCAGTTAAAATAAACAGGGTATAAATGTCCGTTCATATTAAAATTTGCAGCAGTGAGAAAGGGTATCACTCATCAAGATTGTGGTAAGTATAAATAAAGTGCCACCATCTAATGGCTAATGAAGCTACCACTATCTTCAAGTTTCTTAGTCGTAAACCTCAAAGCAGGCGAATTGTTGTTGTTAGTGACCCACCCACCCACACACACACACACACGCCGAGAGAGAGAGAGAGAAGGCGTGCCTGAGTCGTTATGGTACCGTACTGTTGCACAACCCTCTACGAGTCTACATACTGTTGTAACCACTAATTCGCAATGCGGGACTTCATGCTGGGAGAAAATGAGGTCCAACAATGCGGAAATGGCAGTCCTAGTTTGAAGATGAATCTTGAGATGTATTATTTATCTTTGGTCTTAACAAATGTTGCATTATTGTATAACTATTTATTATCAAATGAATAAGTAATTGATATTCTCACAACAAAACATCTTGAAAAGGAGGATTAAATTTGCGAGAAATTAACCTCATACTAAATGAGACTTTTAAATTCCACCGTCTCATCCTGCTCCTTGATCCTTTTTTATAATTCACATTAAATCGAAAATTGGGTCATGATATGTGTTATGAAGGTGAATAATGTCTTTGCTTAAGAACAATGAGACACAAACACAAGGATATACAGGTATGTGTATGACATTAAAAATAAGAAGCTGTAGTTTATCCTCAGACTGAGTCGGTCAGTTTCGCGATGGAGAGAGGTCCATCAGAAGTCATTCCTTTCAAATACGGGTACGTTTATAGGAGATAAAATGCGAACACTACTCTGTACTGTGCGGTATACTAATGAGTTTATGTGCGCTACTATAAGCTCACCGAAATGTTATAAAAACATGCACTAGTATGTTTTGTATTTGTGAAGCAAGAAAGAAAGAAGTGGCCGTCAGATCAGCGAAAGCCATATTATAATACGGTACCCGGTACGTAGCCGATATAGTTTAAAATGTATACAGCCACTTTTAATCAAAGGCACTCGTTTCCATCAGTCAAAACCCGAGTCGAGACTAAGGTTGTACGGTATCTTAGTTGCAAGGCTTTAGGGAAGTCGTAGGTTGATTGTAACCTAATCGTGGAATGGGAAAGACAATAGATCCATAGTACAGAGAGAGAAAAAAGATAGCCTACAACACACTAAATCCAAGATATACAGCACAAAATAAAAAATAAAATAAATAAAAATATGAAATAAAATACATAAAACAATAAATAATTAATATAATTTTACATAGGGTAGCTACACTAGCTACCGTACGGTTGAAGTGGCTGCGGCCGTGAGTTATACAAGTAAGCAAGAGGAAGAGGAGACAGACTACAGAGGATATAACTGTGTCCACTTCTAGGAATTATATATATACTTGGAGTGGCAATGAGCTACCTTATATTTAATAAAGAAGGATAGAAAAAACACATAATGAGCAATAAAGACAAATGAAGGAGGATAGAAATGAGACACGTTCTGAGCAAATAAGACACAAAGCACCTACCCATACTGAAGATCAAGACTACAGTACGGTACCCACTTCAATATATAGCTAAGGTTGGAGTCGTTATATTTGTGAAGCAAGGATAAAAGGAGTGGAGACATCCCGAGACACAAAGACAAGAACCCGACCACTTCTATTCACACCAATGTCCCCAAACATTTCTAGACCCTTACCAGCTTATATAACTCCAGCGAGAGAAAAGTGACACAGGTTATTGTGCACCCTGAGAAATAAATACAAGTATAATGAAATAAAAATAATAATAATAATACAAATAATAATGTGAGTAGTATATTGAAACTACTGTACCCTAGACAAAACCAAACCACTTTTGCAAAGCTAAGATTGAAGTGGTTGTAGTTGAAATATTAGAAAAGTAGGAGAGGACACAAATCTCCTAGTAGAGACGATAACAAGACTCCCTCCTATTCACTCGACACCCCCCCCACCGGCGATTTGAATTCAAGTAAAGAAAAAAAATAAAAAAATACAGACTCCAGACTGAGTAGATAACAAAAGTATAGTAACAAAAACCGACTCCTCGTCTCCTACATACCGGTAGCTAAGATTGAAGTGGATGTGATAGTGAAATATAATCGTGAAGTAGGAAGGAGACGCATTAATAACATAGCAGACTTACTTTTTTTTCCCCAACTGATTATCTATGGATAAACCAAATTCTAGCTACCGTTTCTACATACACAAACAGTCCAGTTATATATAGCTACGTTTGAAATGATAGTACGTGAACGTTATATTCGTGAAGCAAGTAAGAAAAGAGACACATCCCAAGTAGAGCCGACGACAAGAACCCTCCCACTTCTATTCACTCCCGCAACAGCCTTTAGAACCCAAGTCAAGACGCTTCATTCAACCCACACAAGGACGGCTCTCAATGCGCTCACCAGGCCCCAATTTTCTCTACAGTTGTACAGTATATGTAGGCTAAGGGATTTTACACGACTTAAAGGAGGAGAGACATTTCTGGATGAAAGTTTTGTTCTACCCGTTACTGGAATGTCCAATATATATACATATACCGCTCGCTCGCTCGCTCTCTCCTCTCTCGCTCTCTCAAAACAAAAAACAAAAACACACACACACCCCGACACAATTATCGTAAGCCAGACAAACGTTCATACAACTCTTACATGTTGATCAGCAGAACGTGCCGGGAGGATCGTTAAGCAGATTAACACACTTTTTATAATATTACCCCCATGAAGATAAGCGTAAATTATGGCGCCTCCAAGATACAGATAATGCAAGCGATATCACACTTTGGGGGTAAAAATGTTAAAAGGTTGTCATTACGGACGGGAGATAAACTTCTAACTGGGTACATTATTTTTAAGGGGGGTCACCGGCTTTATTTTTGTTTTATCTTTCTCTCCTTTTCTCTCTGTCCCTGGCTTGTATCCATTCGGCCTCATTCAGCCAACTGTTTTAAGACGTTTATCTCCATCCAGGTGTTGATTTCTTCCTGGCGAGCGATAGCGAGCCATCATTTTATGGAGAAATCCGGCTTCGCCGGAGAAATTTTTCTATCGAAAAATGTACAAATTTAGCTTGCTGCCAAAACAAACATATATATATGCTGGCTCGCTACCACTCGCCAGGAAAATATTGACACCTGGATGGGGGTAAACGTCTTAAAACAGGTAAGGCTGAATGGGGCCGAATGGATACAAGCCAAAGCTAGCGGGAGAGAAAGAGAAAAAAAGCAAGGTGGGCTCCCTTAAACCCCCCCCCCCCCCACACACACACACACACACACCTAGCCAACAAAAAAATAAGGGTCCTTTCTATAATTACTTTTAAAACAGTAACATTATTTTGTTATAATGACCGTCTGTGGAAGTCAGTGAGTTTATAGAGATGTATCGGTATTTTGCACTCTTATTCATAGAAATTTGTATTCTAAACTACCAGTACCGGGTACGTATAATCGTCTATTGTAGCCAGACTAAATTAACCCCTTAAAGGTTTGACGATGCATTTCCTAATTTTATGTTGGCTTTTATTAATATATTTTATTCAGTTTAAGAAGGATATCGGTATACTGTATAAAAGTCAGAAGATTAATCAAGAGAGTACCCAGCCTTTGATACCCCCAAATTCTGCTAAAACTGCATATAATCGTCTAATCACAGCCAGATATAAAGTGAACATGGCGTCCTCGAACACCGAGAGGATAAAAATGGTGGTATCGTAGTGAAGGAGATAGAATAAAAGATAGTCTAAATTTATACAACCCTCTTTCTAATAGGACCATCCCCCAAAACATATGGTACCCCGCTTGATTGGTGTCTACAATCTCTCTCTCTATATATATATATATATATATGTATATATATATATATATATATATATATATATATATATATATATATATATATATATATATATATATATATATATATATATATAGAGAGAGAGAGAGAGAGAGAGAGAGGGGGGGGGAGAGACAGGCGACGTTAACTGTTAAGATGTGCTTTATCTCTAATCCAAGCTGTTGAGAAGCTCAAAACATCGCTGATTGAATGCATCGATCAACTTTTGAACTATATATATATATATATATTATTTTTATTTATTTTTTATATTCCAACTACTGCCTCTCGGGCATAAGCTGATAGCCTTTACACTCTACAGCTGAACACGGAGGCCCGTGAGGTCTTGCTCCAGTCTACGGAGTGAGACATGTGAAGCTTCACGGCTCGAAGCAACTCCGTCTCTGAAGCTGCTCTGCCTCTGTGCTTCACAGTCTCATCCCCCAGGCTCGGACCCTCACTCTCAGAACGCCACCTATTGAGCAATTAGCTCACTAGGCATTGCCCCCCTGTAGCATATTTTTGAATATGGGAATATTCATACAATACTATTTAATCAGGGAACAATGAGGGTATTTTTTGGGCATTTCGGTGTGCTGTGGTAATGCACTGATAATGTGGTAATGCACTAGGTACAGCACAAATTCCATCCCAATAATATCTTCCCATTGACATATTGGGATTCGAACCCGGGTCCATTGGATTACCAGTCCAGTGGCAAGACCACTCCGCCACACCTCCCCTTATATATAATAATAATAATAATAATAATAATAATAATAATAATAATAATAAACGGTTTATTGATAATTGCAGCCATAGGCTGAAAATGTACAGAGGAACAGTTTTTAGCTTAACTCTAACTTATATATTATCTTATAATAAGGACCAAAGCATGAGGTTATATAAGAGCTGTTTGACGAGATCAATATTATGTACTAGGTTGGCAGATGATTTCCAGATTGAGATAATAGATTGCATAGGAGCTATTTGACCAGTAAACATTATGTACAAGGTATGCTGAAAGATATAATAGTACGCATTTATAAAAGGGTATAAGAGTTTGTTGAAAGATATTGAGTTGATTTACTGACAAGTTACTGGCTATGTTTACTGCTCGCCTAGTTACTATGTAACTGCTGATAATAAAAGCAAACGGATTATTAAGAATTACAACCAGAGGCTGGAATGGAAGTAATGTGTCACTGTCAGTTTGTTTACACAGTGATAACCCGCACAGAAAACCACAAAAAACAAAACAAAAATCTTATGTGTATGTGTGTGTGTGTGGTTGGTAGTGTGTGTGTGTGTGGTTGGTTGTGTGGGTGGGTGTGTAGGTGTGTGTGTGTGGTTGTTAGCGTGTGTGTGTGTGGTTGGTTGTGTGTGTGGTGTGTGAAATTGTGTGAGTTGATTTACCTATTATTCTAGGATAGAGATGACATCTCTCGTATGACTGATTACGTATGACTTTTGTTTTCTTTCCTTTTTTTTATATATATACTGTATAATATATTGTGGTTCAAATACCATTGATATTTAATACATTGGTCGTTGTGTATTTTTAATTTAATCATATTGAGACGGCAGTAATAAATAAAATATATAATATAAATATATATAATTACTCTTTACCGACCCGCCTACGCAAGCATAAGGCAGTGTAACGTTCATTAATAAGTATTAATTATATCTGCTTAGCCAACTTATCAGTCAAGGCATGTTGCAATTATTAACCCTTTAAGGATTTATAATAATTTTGACAGTAAAGTATGTTCCGACTATAATAAAAATATATTATTCAGTTTAAGAAGAACTCTTGGGAGGTAGGCTAGATAGTTAGTCGAGATAATATTTAGTCCTTTGATTCCTAGAGATCCTTCCCAATTTGCATAGAATTGTCTAAAGATAACCAGGCTAAAGTGTAACAAAAAGGTGTCTTCAATTACTGAAAAACTTAATGCCCATGAAATTTACCGGTACCGATAACCCAGTGACTAGCCTATTAATCCGAATCCAATTGTCCTGAAAGCATTGAAGATATAGACGTGTATCAAGAAATAAATACACTGGTAAGAGGGAATAAACAACATTAATGGAGGTAAACGACATTTTCAGACAATCAATATATTTCTTAATATAATGTACCGGTACAGGGATTTAACGTGTGTGTGTGTGTGTGTGTGTGTGTGTGTGTGTGTGTGTGTGTGTGTGTGTGTGTGTGTGTGTGTGTGTGTGTGTGTGTGTGTGTGTTTTTTTTTTTTTTTTTTTTTTTGGGGGGGGGGGGGCTATATACACATTGTAAGAACGTTACTACATGCTTCGTCTGATTGCCTACCCTACCATCCCATCTGCATACAATTATCGTATCTCCTTATTCGTCTTCTAACTGTTACGTTTCGCAATCAACCATAAAACTAACCTAGGATTCAGTAGAGGGTTCAATAGTCTTCGTTTTCCTTTAATATTATGGATAAGTTGCATTTGGCTAGGTAAGGATAGAAGAGGAAGGATATCTAAGTATTCTTCAAGTATCACAAGTATAAGTATATGCCATTTAATTGCCCTAACTGACATAGCCTAGATATATATTCCCCAAGAAATGAAATCATGTCCCTGTTTTAATTGTTCAGGTATTACCATACTAAGTTATATATCAAAATATAAGCGGTAGTGCTCATTATGAAAACGTGGTGTTGATATGATACAGAGCCGTGGCAGTGTCTAACTTTAAGTGTTCCATTAATATTCGAAAAATCAGCTGCTAAGGGATTAAACTATCAGCCACATGACCATATACAAAAATCGATTATAGTCAAATTCTCGTAGGAGGCAGACTTCACATCAATAGTTACCAGTAATTTCAAAGCTGCCAAACCAGTCGGGCTAGGACACTAAAAGGTTTTACGACGTTGAAGGCAACTATCACGACAGTGAACGTCGTATTTCTCACGCCAGTGGTACTCAAAAACGTTTTAACTGGGAAACACATCTTATGACCACCTAGTTTTTCTCTGAGAATGAGCAAGTTAAGACATTGTAAGTCATTAGTAATTTACGAATACCGGTACCTAGGGTAAGTTAAGTCAACTATGACTCACACCACGCCATATCTTAGATCCCTTTGAGAACTAAAAAAAAAAAAAAAAAAAAAAAAACATAATAATAAAAAGGAGGATGCTGGTACTTACCCTTTATCTCCCTGTGTAATTTGTGTGTAGGGTTAAGTAATGTATTCCTCCCGGCCCTTGTCCCCGCTATCTTTACATTGATAACACACACACCCATATACCAGTACGGTACATGATAACTTAATTGGCGTAAATGATGACGTTGGATGATGACACAACCACACGAGCATTTCATCCGACATCTCTGTTTCTGGAAGCGCAAATTCTATGCGGCATCGGCAACTATACTGAATTTGACTTTGTTCTAATTAATTGAATACCGGTACTAACAAAGCTTGAATTTTAAGGGGGGATGGTTGGTTCATCTCCCTCATGTTTAACCCCTTTAGTTTCAGATTTTAAGACGTTCGGCCCATTAGTTTGGCAATTTTAATACCTTTCACCCCATTTCTTTGTCAATATTAAGACCTTTCGTGCCATTTAGGTGTCGATTTCTTCCTGGCGAGCGATAGCCAGCCTGGATTTTAGGAGGAACCGGCTTTCGGCTAGGACGTTAATCTACCGAAAAAGTACACAAATTTATTTAGAAGGGGGATCTTGGGAATGTTTGTTTAAGCTTGATGGAGGTCAAGGGAGGAAACTAGGACCACAGTGAAATACGCCCAACGGCCTTATGGGGCTGTCCTTAGTTGGAATTATGCAAAACTGGTACACGTCATATTTGAAACATACCAGCCTATTGTACCAACAATGTAAAATACTTAGTTGGAATTATGCAAAGCTGGTACATGTCATATTTGAAACATAGCCTATTGTACCAACAATGTAAAATACTAACTTAAATACACATTATTATTATTATCATTATTATGCTTCCGGCATCTCTTCTCAGAATCTTTGTTTCTGTCAACACTTGGAGCCTCTATTATACAGTATCTGCTGCTATACTGACGTGTTATAATAATTTAAGTTAGATGAATTCAAATAATAATTTCCATACGGTATCTGAAATTATACTGACGTTAGATAGTCATAGTTACCAGTACCAGACATATTTACTTGTACACTTTTAAAATTCGAACTCCGAAGCTTCCAGACCCGAGATGCCCAGTCGAGTAACCGGAAAAAGAAATCGTGACACTCCCACATTACCTCCCACCCCCGGTACAATGTGTGGAGGGGCAACTATAATGTATTCCTCCCAGCCCCTGTCCCTGCTATCTCTACACTGATAACACACACTCACACAAATTATACTATAATTCCTGTAAATTTAGAAGGGGGTATGAAGGAGAATTTGTAAGAGCGTTTTATCCGGAACCATTTCTTGACAGTTTTGGCAACTGTACTGACGTTATATAAGGTACTAGCAGGGGTACCCGGCGTTGCCCGGGTTTAAATTCTACTACCTAATCACCATCATCAATCACTACTACCACAATCATCACAATACTACTACTACCATAATCACCGGCCTCGACCTCCCTGTGCCTCATTAAACGGCGACCTCGATTTCGGCCGCTAAATGACCTCCGATTTTGGATCTGACCTCATCCGTACCCCTATTTTGGGGGGCTGCGAACAACACTCGTTCAATACACCTTTTCGATCGGAGGCCTCCTTCTGCCCCAAACGGCCATTTTTTTTCAAATGTTTTCATTTTTGTTTTCAATTTCGGCCTCGAAACGACCTCCGATCGTGGCCTCGCCCCCTCTATGACCTGACCCAGGTCAATTGACACCCACATGCAAAGTTTCAGCTCCCCAGGTCCAAAACTGCGGCCGCCTATTAAGAACACACACACACACACAGACAATCGAAAATATTATATAGATTATAGTACTAGCTGAATGCATATACAACATTAATTTCCATACGGTATACATAATTATACTGACGTTACTAACGTTCAGATAGCCTACCGTACTACTTATAGTTACCGGTACTGGTACCAGACATATTTACCTGTATACCGTACTTATGAAACTGAAGCCATAGATTATCATAGTTAGGATACTCATCCGAGTTTTCAGTATTAGAAGACGCATTTCTTCATTTTTCTCTGGCTATCAGTAGACGATATTATTTAGCTTAGGAAGGAAGTTTGTAAGTCAGGTTAATTGAGCTATACTTTACCTCTTAGATTCTTAAAGAGCCTTCCAAAACTGATTAAAATCATCTAATGATAGGCAGAATAAACCGTCAAAAAAGTAATATTGCATCATAATCCTCAAAGCTTAAATACAGAATGTTCCAGATCAGAGATACTAACAAGAGCACTGCAAACGGGTGCATAATAAGTCTGTCAGCATGACCCGTCGCATGACATTATAGGCTACAGTATATTATTGTACTGTACTGTACATATCGAATTCAGTGACAAGTGAGTGGTTGCTTCCCTCGACTTTTTTGTAAAAAGCTAAAGTGGTAATAAAATATCATGTGACGTCAGTGATGAGCGGGTGGCTGCTTCCCTAGATTATATCCGAGTCAGTGAAAAATGGGTGGCTGCTTCCCTAGACTTTCTGCAGAAAGTTGAAAAGCTATAACACGTCATACAGTATAATATTGTAGTGTAACTAGTTAAGTCTTAGTAGAAAGTTGGTGGGTATTTCCCTTGATTTTTGAAGCTGAAAATTTATTTTGTCCAAGGTCTTTAATTAGTGATGCTAGGGTATACCCGGTATATGTTATAAGTCTTATCAAAATCAGTGAAGAAATAAAGTTGCTAGAATGACAACAATAAAAGTTAACGCACGGGAGGTCAGTGAAAAGTGGGTGGCTGCTTTCCTAGATGTGTTTTAATACAGTGATATAACGTCATATGATGTCCCTTAGTGACGTTAGTGAAAAGTGAGTGGCTGCTTTCCTAGACTTTCTCTGAGTCAGTGAAAAATGGGTGGGGACTTCCCTAAACTTTCTATAGAAAGCTGAATACCGGTAGCGATAAAACGTCATATGACGTCAAACAGCATAATAATGTACTGTACCGTACTTAGAGAAGTGTTAGTGGAAAGTTGAGTTTTTTGGTAAATAGCTGAAAATGTAACTCGTTCATGGTCTTTCAGTAGTGAAGTTATGTTGTAAGTCTCATGAAAATCAGAGAAGAAATAAAGCCGCTAGCGGAATGAGAAGGAAAGTTAACGCATGGGTGAACGGACCACCGACACCCATAGGGTATACCAGGGTCCAGAGAATACCCAACCCTGGGGTATACCATACCAATACCATAATACATCCAGTTGTACGACGGCCGTTTATAAAGAATAACTTTGAATAAGGCTCTTGATCACTTTCATTTGTTATACATCTACAGTATATTATTTTATTTATTTAAGTTTTATTTATTTATTTATTTTTGGGAGCACTTCACACACACACACAGAGACACACACCCCACACCCACACACAACACACACACACACACCCCACACACACACACAGAGACACACACCACACACCTACACACACAAACCACACACACACACACACACACACACACAAACCACACACACACACACACACAAACACCACACACACACACAACCCACACACACTCACAGCGCAACCAACACACACACACACACACACACACACACACACACACACACACACACACCACACACACACACACACACACACACACACACACACACACACACACACACCACACACACACACACACACACACACACACACACACACACACACACACACACACACACACACACACACACACACACACACACACACACACACGGAAGGAGAGAGAAAAAATAAACACAAATAAATCCTGATAGTCCCCTTTTATTCTCCCCAGTGTAATTTCTATGGAGGAGAGGGGTAAGCACCGTAATATATTCCTCCCAACCCCTGCCTCCTCTATCTTGACACTGATACACACTCACACAAATGATACTTTAATTCCCATAAATTATGACACGGGATGAAGGCGGAGTCACACGAGACTTGTCCCACCATTATTTATCGGCAATTAAAGTTGTATAAGCGTCTAGCCATCCCCAAAGAATTTTCCTACAGCTTATACTGGTAGGGTACACTAGAGAGCCTGTAGTAAGGCAAAGCGGTCATCTATTTCTGTGATCGTCATTTTGGTGCCGTACCGTAGGCTAATTATCAAACAACTGGGTGACATTTAATTTTTGATCATGTATAATTTAGATTAAAACACTAAACTATATATCCTGTACTAGTATTACCGAATGAGTATTATGGGTATGGGTACATTGGTTCAAAATTTTAATGATATCAGTGTCACAAAAATGGCGAAAGTTGGCCAATCTCTATGAGTAAATAAAGGGTTTTCAAGTTTACACTCTACCTTAACCGGACGAGAACATGTTTTGTCCCTTGATTAGACTAGACTGAGATGGGACGACTTTAACAAAGAATATATTGCCACATGAAATCAGACTATTATTGTGAAGAAGGAATGTAGTACGGTACCGGTGGTTCCGTATTTTGCAAATAAACGTCAGGAAATCAGCTGCTAGATTAAATGTTTAGCCCGATTAAGATGAACAGATCTTATTTGCAGCAATGCATAACAGTCCCCAAATCCGATGTTGAACTTTTATTTAGCTACCATTAAACGATTTTATTTGGCTTAGGAAGAACCCCTAAGAATCGAGTTGTTAACTTGATTCCCAGGGGTTCCTTTCCAAATGAAGCATGACGCCGTTTAAAGACTAACATTAAGCTATTTAATTTAGCTTAGGAAAGAGCTGTTATAGGAATAGTACGGTACGGGTAAAAGCTTCCTAAACTTGATATACGGTAATCGTCTACCAATAGCCAGAGTAAAATGAAAGAACGCATCATGATAATATACGGTACTGAAAAGAGTTAATGTTCCCCATACTAACAAACCAAACGTCGCGATTGTATATAAGGGGATAATTATCGTAAATTATGCCATGTACGGAGAGGGGTGAATACATTTTCGCCAAGTTTTCGACGCAGTGAGAGGATTTGCATATATTGGGTTTAACTCTTGCAATGAACACAGTAACGTTATCCCTATTATTCCAGCTGGCTCTCTCTCTCTCTCTCTCTTCGTTGTTTGACTTTAAAACTCAAACTTAACTCATCGAACAAATCTATGACTTAAGTTTCCCAATTGATTACCGTACCGGTATGTAAAAACATTCTATGTCAGTATTGGAATTACTACTTATTAATGTACTGGTAACAAATATATTTTCGTGGGTATTTTGTAAATTCTAGCTTGGACCTATACTGCGTACTGTTTGGACCACCACGTACGAATTAGCTAGTCTACCCTGTCATCCAAAAGGGCCATAACTAAAATTCTTGGACCGTAATTGAAAATATTGGGAGGCCTGCGCCATTTTAAAGAGCCGTAACTGTAATTCTTAGACCGTCACCGAAATTCTTCTTTCCCATAGGCGGTGTCATACGAGCAGTTTTCCGGCAATTTTCGTTGAACAAGTTCTTTTCTGTCTTGTAATCTTTTGAGGTTCTTTAATTAACAGACATCGGAAACTAGGCTGAAGGTAGATTGTTAGATAATTTAACTTTTACGGAAATTGAATTTTGAAGCTGCACGACTAAAATTAGGCCTAACCGTAAAACTGACTGAAAAAGAGCTCGTGTTACACTGACTTAATGGACAATACCCTACAGTGCTAGCGCCCCTTCTGTTCCTCATACTAATATGCGACATAGATATCAACACCAGACACAGTACGGTGTCGTCTTTTGCTGATGACACAAAATTAAGCAAGATAGTAAACACACAAGAGGACACGGGCCGACTGCAGGAAGACATGAATGTAGTGTTCCAGTGGACCAGGGAAAACAACATGCAATTCAATGAGGAAAAATTCCAATTAATACGGTACGGAGATAATAATGGTGTTAAAGAAATTACAAATTACTTAACAGAATCTAACCACATAATAGAACGGAAAGACAGTGTGAAAGACCTTGGGGTATTAATGTCTGAAAATATGGGTTTCAAAGTACATAACCAGGTCAAAGTGGCGGCTGCGAAACGTCGGGTTGGATTCTGCGTACTTTTAAAACACGCGGTGAATTGCCTATGATAACGCTCTTCAAATCTCTAGTGCTACCGCGGCTTGAATACTGTAGCGTATTAACATCCCCATACAAAGCAGGTGAAATAAATGACGTAGAGAGTGTACAAAGAAATTTCACTTCGCATATAAGTTCGATAAAACATCTACACTATTGGGAGCGTTTAAGAGCACTGAATCTGTACTCACTGGAACGTAGAAGAGAACGTTACCTAATAATATACACATGGAAAATCGCAGAGGGTTTAGTACCAAACCTACATACTCCGATAGTCATGAAATTCAGTGATAGGAGAGGCTGGGAATGCGAAATCCCCCGGATGAATAACAGGGGTGCTATGGGCTCTCTGCGAGAGGGCTGGTTATCACACAGAGGCCCACGTCTCTTCAACAAACTCCCACGGCGAGTAAGAGATATGAGGGACATCTCGTTAGACAACTTCAAGAGAGCCCTAGATGTCGAACTGCAAAAAGTGCCAGACGAGCCCATCCTCGCAAGGGAGCGAGCTGTCGCTTCAAACAGTCTACTGCACCAAATCACCACCCATAACGAGGGGCGTCGCGCTCCTTGGTGCCGCTAGAGGAGCGGCGAACACATCCAAAGGTAAGGTAAAGGTAAGGTGGATTAGGCGAATTTATACCGGTACTCGATTTCCCCCCCGCAACTTTGATTTAAGTTTTTGAAGTATTCATGCACAAGAATTCCCGGCCCCCTATTCTGTCCAACTCTCTAACCAAAGAGTGAACCGACCAACTCTCTAACCCAAGAGTGAACCGATTGTCCCAGTCTTTCTTCCACTGAACAAGTAAGCTCTGGAACTCTCTCCCTCAATCTACATTTCCCACATCCTATGAATTAAACTGCTTCAAGCTCCATGTGTCCAGACATTTTGACTCTAACGTACCTTGAATTTGGCGCTCGCTCTTTCCATTGGTGGGGGGGGGGGGGATCACAGACAGCCTTGCCCAAAGTGAATGGTCTTGTATTTTATCTCTTTACACATTACACATAAAAAACAAATGTCCCCAATAATAATCTGTCTATTTGCCGATCCCAGTGCTTAAAGTAAACAAATATTGCCCAGATAGTTTCGAATCAAAGGTTACGGTACCGGAAAAAATCCCTCGTGCACATCCCCCTTAACCTTATTTGTTCCGAAAGGAGGTATTTTTTTTACCCCCTCTGTTTACCGTACTCCAATATTTTGGGAGTTTTGAAAACGATTCATCCCATTAGTTTGACGCTATTAAGACGCTTCACCCAATTCAGGTGTTGATTTTTATGGGCGACCGATAGTCAGCCTGTAACTTAAAGAAAAAGGCCTTCGGCCGGGACATTTATCCATTGAATAATGTACACATTTAGCTTGAATGGGGTGTGGGTGGGTAATTTTTAATTTTATTTTTCTCTTTCATAATTTAAAGGAAGTCTGAGAAGGCGTTTTTGCTAACCTAGGGGAGAAACCAAAATATATTGCTCGAAAATAGCAAAAGCAATCACAAATTCACAATCCTCAATAATAATGAAAAAATATCCTAGTAACCCACAAGACGTCGAAGTAGATAGTGTTACCCCAAAAGTATTGAACTGCTCTCTCCCAACAACCGTATCATGTCAGACAAGAAGCGCCGGACCCGTTACACATTTTTTGCACATGACGGCGACCAGAGCAGCTTCTAGACACGTTTGCGAATCTCAGAGTGCTTTGGTTATTAGGTGGAAAATGTGTCTGGAGGTAAAGAGTCAAACGAAAGCAGGGTGTCAAACCGGCGTTTTTTATCTTTCTCTCCTTTTCTCACTTTATCTGGCTTGTATCCATTCGTCCCCATTCAGCCAACTGTTTTAAGACGTTTATCCCCATCCAGGTGTCGATTTCTTCCTGGTGAGCGATAGCGAGCCAGCATTGTATGGAGAAATCCGGCTTCGCCGGAGACATTTTTCTATCGAAAAATTTACAAATTTAGCTTGCTGTCAAAACTATATATATGCTGGCTCGCTACCGCTCGCCAGCAGTATATTGACACCTGGATGGGGGTAAACGTCTTAAACAGTAGGCTGAATGGGGCCGAATGGATACAAGCCAAAGAGAGAGGGAGAGAAAGAGAAAACAAAAAACGAGGTGGGCTCCCTTAAAACTTGACTGAATATGAGAAGGAATACAAGAACATTGACATAAGACTGATAAGAGAGTACCGGGTATTGTTTTGGCCATTTTATCACTTACAAAGACAATATATTTGAACTATTATTACCGTATACTATAAGCCACCATTTCATCTTCGCATATCGGTATACTTACGATAATAACCACTAAACGAATGGACCAAGTTTTCATTCATGATAATAACCACTAAACCAGGGGTTCCCAACCTTTGTGTTCCTCTGTACCACTTGGGCATTCTGATAGGTACCCATATACCCCTAACAATTTAGGATAAAAATGGATAAAATTATGTAAATTTTATATTATTTTATTATGAAATATGTATGTGTAGACTGCCTAGGGATCTTAGTATTGCATTATATTATATAACTATGAACTCGGTGCCTATAAAATATTTTGATCTGTCACATACTCGGACATTATCAGGCGGGACTGTAGCTGTCTCGAGTTGGTATACATACCTGATTGTTTCACGTCTAATACAGATTGTGGGCCGCAGGAAGTCACATAATAGTGCAAAAAATGGACTAGTCACCTCACTGATATAATTTTAAGGGAAGGATGTAGTATTCGGGTGTACGGTCCGACGGTCGTCATGTTTACATAGGTCGATCGCTCGCGGTTAAGTTCCCGTACATGTTTTCTGTTATTTGACCCCTGCTGGCAATATATATATGATGACAATAAGTCATGGTGGCTGAGGGGGGCAAAGCCCCCTTCAGCCTATTATTGTATCCCACGGCAGTCAAAATAGACGGGAACATGATTGCGAGTGTCCGCGTAGTGTAAGGTGGGCGGTCCACCCGGTAACTACATTCTTGCCAATTTTAATATAAGTTTTGCTTACTGAAATGAGGAAATTGATAAAAACACAACTTTGTGCAATCTGCCTGTAGATTAGAACACCATGTTTTGTTTTGGTTATTCTCTCAGACCCCTATGTACCCCCTGAGAAGTGCAAATGTACCCCTGGGGGTACATGTACCCCAGGTTGGGAACCCTTGCACTAAACGAATGGACCAAGTTTTCATTCACGATAATAACCACTAAACGAATGGACCAAGTTTTCATTCGACACCCTGATTACCGGTACAGGTAGACTAGGCGTATTAATTTGCTTATTTATTTATATTGTTATTAGTTTTTAGCTTCCTCCCTACAACTCCATCAATCCTAAAAAAATAAAAATACCGGTACTTATAACTCCCCAAGATCCCCCTACACGTTAAATTTGTACATTGTTCGATAGAAAAATATCTCGTAGTATATTCTCTGCACCCTGATTATATTACAAGATCGTTATCGCTCGCCATGAAAAAATCGATACCGATGCCTACATTGTAGCCAACCAAAGGTCTTAATATTGACAACTAAATGGGGTGAAAGGTCTTAAAATCGATAAACTCTGTCACTCTTTCAACTTTGGGGGAGACACTTGTTACAGGCAACTTTGCCTTTTGTCTCCTTCATTCATATAGAAAAAGAAATACCGTCCATTGTTTAAAAAATAATCTGTGACAGTACCGGTATTTTAGGGGCACAGGACAGTCAGCACAATTGCCAAAATAAGATAACAAAATCAGCGGTCAAAATTCTCAAACCCATCGATATTACCAGTTATTTGCGATGTTAATGTCGTAAACTAAAGGTAATGTACGTTCTTCTGTCAATTTTACTGATATTTATTAGTACACACTAGAGATTCTTTAGTTACAGGGATCGGCCAACCTCCGCCATATTAACTGCCTTGATGGTGTAATGGTAAGAGTGTTTAAAATATGTATGTGGTAACCCAGGTGGATCACATGTTTGCTTTCATGAATTTCTTTGAGAGGTGTTTGGTGTTGGGAGTTAAATTAATAAAAATAAATATTGGTGCGAGTGGTGTCATTAGCCTCTCTTTACACTCAAATATGTCCATACCGGTATCCGAAATAAACACACACACATACGGTAGCTACAAAATAATTATACTCTATACAGTAGTTTTGTCTTCGGATCTAAAGTCTGCCGGTAAATGATCAAAATTATAATAACACCCGGTTATACAATAATTACGGCACCAAAATGGCGTCCAAAGACAAATATACCCGATATCTCTTACTACAGGATCTCTAGTGCCATCAATGGAGCTCCTTTGGTATGAAAGAGTAGCCATCTTTTTGTGTGTGGACCGTCTGGATGTCCTTTTGCTTCCGTAATTGTCAAACACCGCGGTGCTATTTAAATTTGGATCATGTAAACATTTATAAACAAAGATCAAGTAATATATCTTATACCAGTATTGCCGAATATTTATTAACTGTCTTGATGGTGTAATGATTAGAGCGTGTAGGCCTAAATTATGCATGAGATATCCTAGGTTCGAATCCTGGGAGAAACATATGCTTTCATTAATTTCATTTGAGCGTTATTGGTGTTAAGAACGACGTTACAGATAATATTATGAATAATTGATCGTCAAAAGAGATCAATGACACAAGTGGCACCAATATGGCGGAGGTTGGCCTATCTTTGTTACCATAGGGGTATCTAGTGTAGCCTACAGAGGTGCCAAAACCAACAAACCTCCAACCCGTTTACGTTGAGGGACCCCGCAGAGGGCCGCTCTCGGGCGGCATGATATGATAATGTGGGGGTTGTGCTTTTTAGGACTAATGGTTGGGGACAGGATCAGGATTAGGGATGTAATGATTGGTGATCCTAGTTCTAAATGAATCAAGGGTGGGGCTATTAACTACATGAGATGGGAGGTGATTCCACTCTTGGATGCTGCGGGGAAAAAAATATTGTCTAAATATGTCCGTGCTTGCCTGATAGTCCTATGTGTGGTATTTTAGGTTGTGGCTGCGTCTCGTAAATCGTATACTTGTAGGATGTAAATATATATCTTTGTCTATGTCTACTAAGTTATTGGTGATTGTCGATTGCAAACGTCTGATTTATCATGTTTGGGTTGCAAGCTGACGAGAGATTAATTTTATAAATGGGGGAAAGACCTCACACGCGCACACATTTATCTCCCAACACACTCTCACTCTCTCACTCTCTCTCTCTCTCTCTCTCGTGGTTCAGTTTAATTTACTGTAGCAGGCTCTTTAAGTAATATTTGTTTGGTTCCTGATGCAGATATCAAATCAATAGTATCTCTTCCTTTTTCGTTCTGGTTTTGATCGATTATAGCAAACTTAATCTCATTTTAATCTTCTCTATAATCTCTGCAACAATCCATGCTAATCCCGCCCCCCCCCCCCCCTCTCTCTCTCTCACACACACACACACACACACTCTAAGAGTTTAAGGTAACTCCCATTGATAAGGTACCGGGGTAATTATAGGGAATAGGCTCGCACCCTTATTTTTCATGTTTTTTTCCTCCAGATTTTGAGAAATTAGTGTTTTCATGATCTTAGTTATAATTCCAATGTGGGATACACGATGGGTTGAGGCCCTCAACCCAAAAAAAAAAAAAAAAATCTTGTTTTTTGTTTCATTAACCTAACCTAACCTAACCTACCTAAATGTATTTGGGGGCTATTAGGTTAGGTTAGGTTTTTTGGTTAGGTTAATGAACAAAAAACAAATCCAAAGAATACAAATGAAAAATCCCAAGATTCCCCCCCCCCCCCCCCCCCACAGGATAAAAATTATATAGGCTAGCAATGAATCACATTATGATAGGAACCCAAAACTATCATTAGAAATTTGTTAGCTAGCCTAGGCCTATATTGTTGCGTCTCCTATTATATTGACCGGAGGCTTTGTCCCCCCCCCCCCCCAATGACTTATTGAAATCAGCATCTATTTTGCCAGTAAGGGGTTTAATAAGTTTTACTACAATCAAAAGGGAGATTAGGCCTAGCCTATAAGGAGTTTTTTGTTTGTACAGTACTTTAAATTAAATGAATTTCCGGTGGTTGAAACCAAATTTTAATATGATTTTTAAAATATTCTTATTAGCCTAGGCTATATAATAGGCTTCAAATGTTATGAAAAGAATAGTGGTCGTTTCGGGTATTCTTCAGAACAACTACTCCTCGATTACGGGATTCCTGTCTCATGGATTTTTTTTTTTTCACTCATACCTTACTCAGGGGACCTTAGTGATGTGCGGATAAGTGCTACTTTTCTTATTTTGTCAATTTGATTTTCACTCCCCTATAACATTATCAGAGTTATTTTTGTACTACCAGTCCAGGACACTATGTTAACATTCTAGCCTCCTTGGAGGCTCCTCCGAGTCCTCCCCGATGTTTAGTAGCCAATCAGAGTGGAGCTTCACCTACAAAGTGTCAGTACATTTTTATTGGTACTTTCCTGTTATCGACAGCCAAAGCTGAAGATTGCAGAGTAAACACCATAGACTTTATCCCATCAATTTTGTTAATAGTTTTAATACCCAATTAGCGGGGGTGTGGGGGCGGCAGCCCCCACCCATAATACTAGGATAGGTTAGGCTAATGTCTTTTTAAAGTTGACTAAATCGAGTAAACTCTTAGATTGTTTGGGTATCTGAATTTCAATTAACAATGCAAATGCTAATATAAAGTGCTTTCCGCACTTTCTAACGATAAAATACACACTTACAAAGCATTAAAATACATAAATGAAATAAATAAAACCTAAAATAACAGTTGTAGTTATGCAGAATTACCGTCCCTGCCTAACTGCACGTGAACTATTCTTCAGTGAATCAGCCAATCGTTTCAAATGCAACATAGGCTATCATACATTAAAGCAATAATTTCCTACACTCAAAAAACGCACTGACCCCACACCTCACACTCAATCCAAAAACTCATTTCACGCATCCTACCCACGTAACCCATCACCCATCCCCTGCGGCTTTCATAACAAATTAGGTGGGATATTTTCTTCCTTGGTGTGAGAAAAGACCGCGCTCCCTGAGTCACCAACGGAGTCCCTCACATTCCTCTCAAGGTTGTCTGAAAACATCTTGCCATTACAAGCAAAAAATAAACATTGCCAAAGCTTGAAAGCTACTTTACCTTTCGCTGGATAAAACCTGCTTAAAAGTCGGCGAGGATGGTTCAACACTCGGTTCAATTGTTGTCCTCGATGTAGGTAAAACAAAAGTATCCACACACACAACTACTAAAGTTTTCAAGCAATCACTAGTTCACTGGAAAGTAAGGACTGAGAGCACAAGTCGCTGCATCTGCCTCGTCCCTGGTTACTTGAACACTGACTCTCTGGCGAGTGGCGACAGGCTGCAGGCAGAGTTGCCAAGTTGCCAAAAGAATACTTTCGCCCAGTCTTCCCGCAAAACCAGCCCAATATTAGCCCAGTCTGTAGATGCCTATAATCCATTCTCGTTGGTCCTGCATTTGCAAGTTGTAAGCTTCGTCAATAGGAGCGTTCACACAAAATACATATTCGACATTATTTTTCATATTTTATTGATTAATTGCTAGATATGGGCCATAGTGACCATCCATTTTTGTTTTATGAAATAAAAGCCTTCGTTATTAATTTAAGTACACCACAATAACCCCCCCCCCCCCCACTCCCCCCACCCCAAGCATCGGATCAGTTAGTATTATAAGTAAAGTCACAGAATACCGTTTTTTGGCAACTTTCGATCAAACACTTTATTTTGGGATTATTTTACACCGGCATCAGCAAATAGACTAAAGGTAGATTACAATAGCTGACAATGTTCTTATGATAACTTAATTCATATTCTGACACACTAAGAGATAAACAACAAATGTCTGTTAAAAACGGTCATGTGAATTTGCCTATAAATATAATCCAACTCAATAATAATAACATTAACGATAGTATGGTTGGTAGAGCTCTGAACGCCAACATAAAAATCGCCACTGCATTAAAGTGGACACTTACCTAAGTCCTAACACATCACCAAGAGGTGCACTCAAAGAAGCAACATGTCCGATATTGTGTTTGATTGATAGTAGATACGAGCCATAGTGATAATCTAATATATTGCCAGTGTCTGTCAAAGGCCTATAAAATCCTTACTGCCTCAATCTTGGATGGCTCCGTTAAACAAATGTAAGCTTTTGAACAATTGAAGGGGCTCAATAAGCATTTTGTCTCATATCAAGGCATTTATCACACAGCTCAAACACAATGTCCGCATTAGTGAACGCGCTTATTCCCTCATAAGCAATATTACGCTGCTCATGTCTTGCTTGTTCACAATATTCTGGTTATATCATTAGACGATATTTATTAACTTTGAAATGCCTTCTAGGTCCTCGGAGGGGTAATATCATCCTTAGTTAACCCCTTGAGGATTATGACGCGTTTTAGCAGTTTATTCTGGCAATCACTAGACGATTTTATACAGCTTAGCTGCTTAGGAAGGATGTATGGGAGTGAAAAGGGTAAATGAGGTCTTAATCAACCCTCTGACTTCAATATACCTTTCCTAAACTTAAACTGACTAAAATAAT
This sequence comes from Paralithodes platypus, assembly GCA_032716605.1. Taxonomy (NCBI): domain Eukaryota; kingdom Metazoa; phylum Arthropoda; class Malacostraca; order Decapoda; family Lithodidae; genus Paralithodes; species Paralithodes platypus. The sequence continues at coordinate 16,891,594 of CM064528.1, read as the reverse complement.
CTAATAATGGCAAAGATCGTCATCGTATCTTGAAAGGGTTATCCCTCTGGCACCCACAATATTTTCCTAAGCTGAATAAAATCGACTAATGATAGCAAAAATATTAGAAATGAAATTTTCTTCGGATACAGTACTGATAAGGTTAAGTCGCCACCTACTCTATACTCGTAAGCTACACTACGCAGGTTATTCCCATTAGGTGTCATGTTTCTAGTAACATTGGCCCCTTTATTACTTTGACATATGTTCGCAATACTCTGGCTTATACTATAATTATTTTTAGCTTAGGAAGATCTTTAGGATATTGAATTTGGATTAGGATAGCCTAAATATGAGAAAGAAACGCATCAACATAATCTGAAAGGGTTAAGTCGCCTCCTATACCCTACACCAAAGTCTTCCCTCATAAGCAACACTACACAGGCTATTTCCATTCGGTTTCATGTTTCAAGTAATATTAGGAAGGTAGGTTATGGTGTTCTTTAGGGTAATTTTCAGAGATGGTGGCGATAGTGTGGACCAATAGTCAGCCCATAGAGGAAAGTATTGCTGTGACATTATCTTGTTGTAGAACTGTTGAGAATGGTGTGGTGCAGATAGGTGATATATTTTTATTTTATTTTATTTTGTTTTTCAAGTCACATTGATGCACTGTTAGCACTATGTCAGCATCAGCCACAGTGATGACATGGTGGGGAGATTGTAGAGACCAAACGAGCCGGGCAATACCCAGGGGAGGCCTCATATGCATGTGATAAGGAGTTGCTGGAACTCCTGTTTCATTTATCTGGCTTCCCTCACTGTTTCGGTGTGACTAACTTACACAAAGTAATCCAGCTACCTCTCACAAATACCTCCTCCTCCTATTATGTAACTACATTAAACAAGCACACCACACTTCTTTCTAAAACACCAAAGACAAAAAGTTTTAAGTAGCGACTATCACTCTTTCAACTTTTGGGGAGACACTTGTTACAGACAGCTTTGCCTTTTGTCTCCTTCATACACACACATAAAAATAAAGTGCTATGGCAGCATTTTAGTATACTAATTGCTGAGAGGTCATTACAATGCAATAGATATGGGCACTAAACTAGTAGTAGTAGTAGTAGTAGTAGTAGTTTAGTCTCTCTCTCTCTCTCTCTCTCTCAGTATCAGTATCAGTAGTGAACATTAATTAGTTTCCAAATTCGACTGTTATTATAAACTTCCCGGTAGAAGTGTTCTCATTCTACTGGGGATCTGTTTCCCCAGCTGTATTTCATACCGAAACCTTTGTCGGAGGCAGTGGTGGGTGGGGAGAGAGCTTTTTGCTTTGCTAGCCTTACCTTCCTCTTAGCAGCACATTTTGTAAGAATTAAGTCCTAACTGCCTAGTAGGGTCTGCAAGGTCTGTACAGTCTGTGCATCTATGTAACTAACTCTAACTCACTCACTTTCTATGTATACTGTCTACATTATAAAGTATAACTATATGTATATGTATGCTTCTGTATGTATGTTTTATTTATGATTCCATATTATCTTATTAATGCATGCATACATCGTGTACATTTATGTTAACCAGCTCTCCAACCCAAGAATTAAAAAAATATATATCTTCTACTCAAGTATCTTCTAACAAGTGAACTCTGGAACTCCTCCCTCAATCAGTCTTTTCTTCATTCTATGATTTAGACTGCTTTAAACTTCGTGTGTCCAGGCAGTTTGACTCTAACGTACTTTGAATTTGGTTGTTTCACTCTTTCCCTTTGGGGGAGACACTTGTTACAGGCAGCTTTTACTTGTGTCTCTTTCACTCACATATAGAAAACAAAATGTCAACCTATTTAATAATAATAATAATAATAATAATTTGGTTGCCTAGTAACTTCATAGACCGTTATTTATTATTGTTTTCTTTACTGGGGGGGGGGGAGGGGGGAATAAATATTATCTCTCTCCCTTACACACACACACACACACAATCATAATGTGCCGCAATATATTAAGATAAAATCAAAAGTAAGATGCACAAAGGCCAACTAAAACGAAAATATTTACTAAAAACATTTGCTCAAGGTCTGCATCTCAACTAAATTTAAATCTAGCCCTACCGGGCGGGAAAATGTGTAACTTGGCAATCATGTTCCAAGTTCGGAGCATCAAAGGCACCGTTGCCTAAACCAAATAAATACTACAATATATTTCTGCATTTGTCGTGAGGGCAGAACACTTCAAGAAACTACACACCACAACTTGGCGAGAGCTGCAAGACATAATTATCATTACATAAGAAACATGAGTAATTATTTGTAATTTTTGCTTTTAGAACTGAGAATATATTGTACGTCTGGCAAAGCTGAACAAGGATTACGCCTTCTATCCCATAATTGCTAAAGAGAGGTGAAGTCGGTCAAAAATGATTTCCTACTTGAACGACATCTCAAGGTAAAATCGGAACAGAACAAATATATGGTACAGGCACGGTCCAAAGTTATGCGCTGTCTAAATAATTGACCACTTACGAGTTTCACGCTATAAAAAAGTTCAAGCGGTAAACATAATATACAGTAGGCCTATACTGTATATATATATAATGTATTATCAAGACGGGTTTTTGATGGTTGATTATAATGATGAATTTGATTTCATGTGTTCATGCATCTACCACAAACGTAATTGTGCTCGTATTTTGACTAAGCATCTGTGTGTGTGCTGCTTGAATTCTATATAACTTGAAATTTGTAAGTCGACAAATTCTACTCCCAGTTATAAGTTAAAAGGTATCCTGAACAGACATAAACAAAGCTGGTATAATCAAGATTTGTTCAGTGTGGTTCAGGAGTATTTTTTCGATGGATAGGTAGATAAACTGGTAGATTATGTATACAGGTACACACACACACACATATATATATATATATATATATATATATATATATATATATATATATATATCTATCTATTCTATCTATTGCCTGACGCCGTGATCCCCGAAGGGGTGGCCACGAACGAACCGCCCCCATGCACCTCTGTCCCCAGTCAGTCGACGCCCCTCCCCCCAACCAGCACCGCCTTCGTTCATGTAGTTCCTCACTCCATCCTTCCACCTCATATTCGGTCTACCTCTCCCCCTCCGTCCCTCCACCTCGCTCTCGTACACCCTCTTAGTCATTCTCTCGCTTTCCATACGTTCCATATGGCCGAACCATCTCAAGTTGTTCCTTTTCACACTTTCCAGCACATCTACCTCCACACCACACCTCCTTCTTACTTCCTCATTAGTCTGTCTATCCCTCCATGTAACTCCGCACGCACTCCTTAAGTAATTCATTTCCACTGCTCTCACTCTTGGTCTGAGTCTCTCAACCAACGTCCATGCTTCGCTTCCGTAAGTCAGTGTCGGGATTACCACACTGTCATGCAAGGACTTCTTCACTTCCATACTGACCACCCTATTTCTTGTTACTGCTTTTAGCGTTCCTACAACCCTCTTCCCCTGTTGTACCCTCTCCCGCACCTCTTCATCCATAGTCCCATCTTTACTCAACACACTGCCCAGATACTTAAAAGAGTTGACGATCTCCATAGCCTGACCGTTCAGCTTCACCTCACACTCTGTGACTTCACCCCTTTCGAAGACCATAACCTTGCTCTTCCCCGTATTTACCTTCAAATTCCGTTTTTCGCACACTGTTCCAAACTCATTTACTAGACCCTGCAACTCCCATTCATTATCACTCATCAGAACTGTATCATCCGCAAACAGCAGTATAGGTAGCTTCCACTCAATTCCCTCCCTTTTCAGCGATACACCAACATCCACTGCTCTTGATAGTATTTCTTTCATAACTCCATCCATATATACAGTAAACAACCACGGGGACATCACACACCCCGTTTCAAACCAACATTCAGGTCAAAGAACTCGCTCTGCTCACTCTCCACACGTACTGCCGCCTTTGCACCCTCATACATGCTCTTCACTGCTTTCAGCAACTTGCCCTCTACTCCGTATATTCTAAGTACTTTCCACAAACCTTCTCTATCCACTCTGTCATAGGCCTTCTCCAAGTCCATAAAGGCAACATACACCTTTTGTTTCTTCTCCAGATACTTCTCCACAACACAATTCAGGGTAAAAATCTGATCTACACATCCTCTTCCCTTCCTAAAACCTCCCTGCTCGTCGCCTACCCATTTCTCCGTTCTCACTCTCACTCTCTCAATCACTACCCTACTGTATACCTTCCCTACTACGCTTAGAAGACATATTCCTCGGTGGTTACCACACACTCCTCTTTCCCCTTTGCCCTTATATAGGGGGACTATTATGCCAGTCTTCCAGTCATCGGGTGCACTCCCCTTCTCCCATGCTAGTTTGCACATTTTCCATACCCATTCTATCACTATCTCACCACCATACCTCAACATTTCCCCACACACTCCATCTGTTCCTGGTGCTTTCCCCAATTTCACTCTTTTCATGGCTTCCGACACTTCTGACCTCCTGATCCCCACCTCCTCCTCCACTACTTCTCTTCTTCTCCCTCCCATACCATATCCAGCTATGTTTGCTGGCTCTTCATTCCTTTCATTTAGCAACTCACTGAAGTACTCCCTCCATCTTTCGACTCTCTCTTGCTTCTCGGCTAGCATTCTCCCATTCTTATCTTTCACACCCTTACTGTTTCCCTTGCTACCTTCCCTAACTTTCTTGATTTCTTTCCAGAACAGTTTCTTACTCTCCCTCCATTTTACACTCAGATTCCTTCCAAATTCCTCATCTACTCTTCTCTTACTTTCCTTCACTACTCTCTTCACCACCCTCTTACTCTCCACGTACCTCGCTCGTTTCTGTCTCTCGGAATCTTCATTCCCTCTACTACCCAACCACTCTCTATATGCTTTCTTCTTTTCTTCCACAGCTATTCTTACCTCTTCTGTCCACCATGCTGTACCTTTCACTCCCCTCCCTCTTCTCCTCACTCCACACACCTCCTCACATGCTGCACAGATCTCATCCTTAAACACCTTGCTCATCTCTTCCACTTCCTCCATAACTTCCAGGTCGAACCCACCTAGTCGTCTTTCCACTGCTCTCCTGTACTCCTCCCTGACTTCCTCCTCCTGCAACCTCTCCACCCTCCTCACCATTCCACCCTCCTCTCGCCTCCCTCCCGCTCTCCTCACCCACTTCTTTTGTATCCTAACCTTAGCTACCACTACATAATGATCAGACAGACCCCCTCCAATACCCCTATACACCCTAGCATCCATCACAGATTTCTTCATTCGTTCATCCACACATACATAATCAATCAATGACTTTCGTTCCACCACTGTCTTATCCTTCATCGTCAACATCCGTTTCCACGTGTACCTGTGGATCAGGTACATATATATATATATATATATATATATATATATATATATATAGATATATATATATATATATATATATATATATATATATATATATATATATATATATATACATATATATATATATATATATATATTATATATATATATATATACCCGGTAGGCCTATATATATATATATATATATATATATATATATATATATATGTTGCAATTCTAATTCAATTAAAAGTGGTGTCAACAGCCTCTCTTGACACTCAAATACATCCAGAGTACTCCATATCCATAACAAACATTCGACAATACAGGTATAATGCATAATATATAGTTTATTCTTTGGATCTTCGTTTTAAATGATCAGAAATAAAATATCAATCTTAGTTTGATCATTACAGCACCATAATGACGGCTAAAGACAATAGGGCCTATTTCCCATATTACAGGACCTCTAATTACGAGGATATGTAGGACAGTTTTGTATCTGACAGTTAATTTTATATAGCCTAATGTGGCTTTACTTCTACCCGATTACTTTGTCAGAGATCATAGTTTTTCTCTCTGCTATCCTTTTCTTCCACTTTCCCTTACTTTAGGTTTTGGCTATCTCAAGTAAATTTAATTACGCACACATCGCTGGAATCGTAAGATGTCACCAGATGTAGCCCCCCCAAAAAAAAAAAAAATATATATATATATACCGGTATATATATAATTATACATACAGTATATATATATATATATATATATATATATATATATATATATATACCGGTATAATATATATATATATATATATATATATATATACCGTATATATATATATACTGTATATATATAATAATAATAATAATAATAATAATAATAATAATAATAATAATAATAATAATAAAATAAAAATAAAATAAATAAATACAAAATAAAATACACACACACACGCTCTCTCTCTCTCTCAAACACATCCATACACTCCCTATATTACATATTCAGGATGGTACAGTACAAAAAAATAAAATAATAATAATTAATGGTAAGGACAGTCATGCATTTTCATCTAGACAACTATATTTCGATATACATATATATATATATATATATATATTTTTTGGCAACGGAATTATTTTGATGATATAGTGTCATAAACCAATCAGCTTGCAGTAGAGCTACATAGCTCAATGTGACCAAGTACAACTCTCTAACCCAAAAGTGAACCAATTTTCTGTCTTTCTTCTACTCAACAAGTAAGCTTTGGAACTCTCTCCCTCAATCTATCTTTCCCTCTTCCTAAAACTTAAATTGCTTCAAACTCCGTGTGTCCAGACATTTTGACTCTAACGTACCTGTAGGCTACCTTGAATTTGGCTCTCTATCACTCTTTCAACTTTGAGAGAGATACTTGTTACAGAAAGTTCTGCATTTTGTATCCTTCATACACATGGACAAATAAAATCCTCTTTTGCTTCCCTGTAACATCATCGTGACCATCATTTGAGCTGCAAACGATGCTCTTAGCAATACACACAAGGGACAGGATGGACTTTGCTAAATTGCTCATACCATAAATTCTCCAACTCTCAGATGATCGAACAGTTTCTTGAAGCAATTATTGCATCCCGAGAAGTAATCCCATCCTTCCTACAATAAACACACAGGTATGGTTTTAGGTGTTTATCTGTGTCGAAACCTATGAAAGTTCACTACTATGGCCTGTACCTTCTAAATAATAATGTACTCCGTGAATTTAAATATCGCGATCCCTTGACCAGAGTATGGTAAAGACAAATGCTACTCAGCTCATGATTATGAGGCTTGCAAAGTATTAATACTGCTTATGCTTATGTTTTCATTGTTGTGGCTGACCTACAATTGAACACTATGACATGGGACTCCACCTTGGACTCGATTCTGGTTGCCAAGGCGACTGCTTTTTTTTGTTTTTTGTTTTTTTGTAAATATGTGAGTGAGGGAGACAAAAGGAAGAACTGCCTGTAGCGAGTGCCTCCCCCATAGTTGAAAGAGTGACAGGGCCAAAATCAAGGGACGTTCGAGCCAAAATGCCTGGACACACGGAGTTTGAAGCAATTTAAGTCATAGGAGGAGGGAAAGACTGATTCTGGGAGAGAGTTCCAGAGCTCAGCTGTTGAATAGAAGAAAGACAGTAATGTTCCACTCTTGGGTTGGAGTTGCACAGAGTAGGGGTGGGATTGTGTTGCAAGATGGGTACCACGTACGCTACATAGAGGAGGTGGTAGGCTATACACTGGGAGAGCTTTGAGGAGCACTGATTATTGTAGTAGCGATAGAATAGGGAGAGTTTGCAGAGAGTTGGTGAGTGGGTGGGAATTAATGATATGAAAGGCCTTCCTTTTACTTTGTCTAGGACGAGTGCGGTGTGAGAGGATCTTCCTCAGTTATCAGCTATTGCCACAAAATGTGTTACACGAGCTATATTGATATGTTGTTAGAACACATTGGTGAAAGTCCTTCAGTATCATATCTCCAAAAACAATCAGATCACAATGGACATTGTAGTTTAATTAAAAGTACCATCCGTGGAGATCACTTTGTTAGAAGCCCCCTTGTCTCAAATACTGGAGGTTTGCTAGATGGACTTGCTGTTGTCCTTTGTCGGTGCTTCTATTTCGTTGAATTGAGCAAGGTCAGCCTGACCAGCCTGGCAATAACTGGTAACCAGTCTCTACTTAAGCCACCTGACCAGGCTTAAGTAGAGACAAAGTTCAGTTCTAACCTGCGAGTCAATGATCTTTTGAGAGCGTTTATCACCTACTATTTTCATGGTAGGCATAATCAGAGCTAACAGGCTCGAGCACCTAGTCAAATTTTGATTGGCAGGAGTCAGCTAAGTGAGTAAGTGGGCCCAAGAGGTGATGGAGTTTAATATTTTCAGTATGCGAGGACGCGTTTCTCGACTTTTCCGCGGGCTAACTTTAGACGATTTTATGGATATTAGGAAGGATCTTTAAGTTGCAAAGGAGTAAAATCAATTTCAATTCATCCTCAGACTTCCATAATTCCTTCCTAAACTGAATAAAATCAACTAACGATGGCCAAAATAATGCCAAGAAACTCGCCATCGGAAGCTGAGAGGATTAACGCAGGCGATGGGTGACGTTGGAAATTACTTAAATTACTCCACCCTGAGTATGAAATTTGAATAATTCAATGTCTGGACAGACACAGGCACTCTGTAAGCTGAAACACACCAGCCTGCGTGACCCACTTTACATAGTGCAAGGTGGGTGAACTTCACCTTTGCATATACCTGGTATGCCTGTGTTTATATGATGTTTTCTTTGTTGATGTGGCCCTCTTTATTTATTTCTTGACTGAATATGTGATGTAGGTGGTAGATAGATTGTCTCATAATCTAACGCCAAATATATATATATATATATACAGTATAGGCCTATATATATACTGTATATATATATATATATATATAGAGAGAGAGAGAGAGATGATAATGATGATACAAGTGAGTAGGTGCGATAGAATGATAAATAGCTAGATATATAGATAATATAAAAGGTAAGATCCCTAGGTGAATGTTATCGTAGTTGAGAGCCAGCAGCCACACCTTATCTCAGTCACGTCCTTCACACTTCACACCTCTTGACATGATGAATTAGGTCACCTGTGTGGGAACCCTGTCTCTCTCGCACTTCCTGCTCGCTCGCTCTCTCTCTCTCTCTCTCTCTCATACACACAGCTCCTCTCGTTCATTACCTCCTAGTTCACAGCTTCGCACTTTACATTAGTATTTATCCGTTATCCTCTTCCTTATAGTTTTTTTCTCTCTCTCTCACACAGCTCATCTTACTCATTACCTCATATTCCACTCCTTTGCACTTTATATTATTACTCATTCGTTCTCCTCTTCCTTACTCCCTACACACACATTACCTCATATTCCACTCCTTTGCACTTTCCATTATTACTCATACGTTCTTCTCTTCCTTACTCCCTATGAACACACTCTCTCTCTAACATACACAGCTCCTCTCACTCATTACCTATTTAACTTCTTTACACTTTCAATTATTACTCATATGTTCTCCTCTCTCTCTCTCTCTCTCATACACACTTTGCGTCAATTCAAGTTTCCCTTTGAGTTAGGCTACTCTCACACCCCCTCCTCTTTAACTCACTCTCATACTTCTTCCTAACTCACTCTCTCACACCACCACCTTGATCACTCTCACACACCACCACCTTGATCACTCTCACACACTACCACCTTGATCACTCTCTCACACAACCACCTTTATCACTCTCTCACACTACCACCTTGATCACTCTCACACACCACCACCTTGATCACTCTCACACACTACCACCTTGATCACTCTCACACACCACCACCTTGATCACTCACACACCACCACCTTGATCACTCTCACACACCACCACCTTGATCACTCTCACACACTACCACCTTGATCACTCTCACACACCACCACCTTGATCACTCTCACACCACCACCTTGATCACTCTCACACACTACTACCTTGATCACTCTCACACACCACCTTGATCACTCTCACACACTACCACCTTGATCACTCTCACACACCACCACCTTGATCACTCTCACACACTACCACCTTGATCACTCTCACACACTACCACCTTGATCACTCTCACACACCAACACCTTGATCACTCTCACACACTACCACCTTGATCACTCACACACACTACCACCTTGATCACTCACACACTACCACCTTGATCACTCACACACCACCACCTTGATCACTCTCACACACTACCACCTTGATCACTCACACACACTACCACCTTGATCACTCACACACACTACCACCTTGATCACTCACACACCACCACCTTGATCACTCTCACACACCACCACCTTGATCACTCTCACACACCACCACCTTGATCACTCACACACTACCACCTTGATCACTCTCACACACTACCACCTTGATCACTCACACACTACCACCTTGATCTCTCACACACTACCACCTTGATCACTCTCACACACTACCACCTTGATCACTCACACACACTACCACCTTGATCACTCTCACACACACTACCACCTTGATCACTCACACACAATACCACCTTGATCACTCTCACACACTACCACCTTGATCACTCACACACACTACCACCTTGATCACTCTTACACACTACCACCTTGATCACTCTCACACACACTACCACCTTGATCACTCACACACACTACCACCTTGATCACTCTCACACACTACCACCTTCATCACTCACACACTACCACCTTGATCACTCTCACACACTACCACCTTCATCACTCACACACTACCACCTTGATCACTCTCACACACTACCACCTTGATCACTCTCACACTACCACCTTGATCACTCACACACACCACCACCTTGATCACTCTCACACACTACCACCTTGATCACTCACACATACTTCCACCTTGATCACTCTCACACTACCACCTTGATCACTCTCACACATCCTCTTCTGGAATACTGCGTTCAATCCTGGTGCCCTTATTACCAAAAAGATATAAACAAGCTAGAACGAGTTCAATGTAGAGTTACCAAAATGATACCTAGCCTAAAGAACAAACCATACGAAGAGCGTCTTAGAGAATTAAATCTATTTCCTTTAACCCAGCGCAGATTAAGAGGTGACTTAATTCAAGTGTTCAAAATCATCAAAGGCATCGACAATATGAACTGTAGTAAGTACTTCACTATCGACCAATCTAATTACACGCGGGGAAACGGTTGCAAAATTATTGGTAAATCTTTTAACTCACACGAATCTAAGAATTTCTTCTTCAATCGAGTTGTCAACTTGTGGAATGGATGGACTTCCCCGAAACGTTATAGACTGCATCACCGTTGATTCATTTAAACTCCGCCTAGACAAATATCTCGCATCAAACCCGCGACTGACTGCGTTTGTAAATGAATAACTTTATTTTATCCCCCCCCTCAGTTACTAACCCATCTGTCCCCTACTAACTTCCTAATCCTGCCACGGACATTAGTTCCAGGGCAGTAATTCCCTTTCCAATGTTCCCTTACCCACTCTAAACCACTGTTTGGACACTTGATCCTCAGTGTTTTGGAGGACAAGCAACCTAGAAGGGTCACTATATATGTTGTTGCTTGATTTCCTTTGTACTCCTTTGTACCACCTTGATCACTCTCACACACTACCACCTTGATCACTCACACACTACCACCTTGATCACTCACACACACTACCACCTTGATCACTCTCACACACTACCACCTTGATCACTCACACACACTACCACCTTGATCACTCACACACACTACACACTACCACCTTGATCACTCTCACACACTACCACCTTGATCACTCACACACACTACCACCTTGATCACTCTTACACACTACCACCTTGATCACTCACACACACTACCACCTTGATCACTCTCACACACTACCACCTTGATCACTCACACACTACCACCTTGATCACTCACACACACTACCACCTTGATCACTCTCACACACTACCACCTTCATCACTCACACACTACCACCTTGATCACTCTCACACACTACCACCTTGATCACTCTCACACACTACCACCTTGATCACTCTCACACACTACCACCTTGATCACTCACACACTACCACCTTGATCACTCACACACACTACCACCTTGATCACTCACACACACTACCACCTTGATCACTCTCACACACTACCACCTTGATCACTCTCACACACTACCACCTTGATCACTCTCACACACTACCACCTTGATCACTCTCACACACTACCACCTTGATCACTCTCACACACTACCACCTTGATCACTCTCACACACTACCACCTTCTAGATAACTCACACACACTACCTTCTTGTTCACTCCCTTTTTATCCCTCTGATCTCAATTTCTATTCTCACTTATTCACTAATCAAACCTCTCGGACTTTAACTACTCTCATTCGATCACTCTCCAATTTTCTCTCATACAAAATTCATTATTTAATGCTCACATTTTCCATAACACATTATATGAAGTTAAAAAAACGTGATTGGTATATTGATAGAGATTTACATTTGAGTAGCTTACTGGAAATCAATAAATCCATTTGTCATTATAATCAATAGGTTTATCACCAACAATATACCTTTAAAGAGTATAATTTTTATTATTATGTGGGACAATTTACCTACCCTTTTCATACACTTATTTGTTTAGTCTAGGCCTACATACCTTCATTCTTTGTCCACAATATATAATCATCATCATCATCAAATACAGTACCAGCTTTTTAGATCCCAGACAACTCAACCATTAGACCATTTTGAATAGTACATCTAAACCAGTGCCTAGTCAACCAATATATCTCAACCAGTGCCTAGTCAACCAATAGATCTCAACCAGTGCCTAGTCAACCAATAGATTTCATCCAGTGCCTAGTCAACCAATAGATCTCAACCAGTGCCTAGTCAACCAATAGATCTCATCCAGTGCCTAGTCAACCAATAGATCTCAACCAGTGCCTAGTCAATCAATAGATCTCAACCAGTGCCTAGTCAATCAACAGATCTCAACCAGTGCCTAGTCAATCAATAGATCTCAACCAGTGCCTAGTCAACCAATAGATCTCAACCAGTGCCTAGTCAATCAATAGATCTTAACCAGTGCCTAGTCAACCAATAGATCTCAACCAGTGCCTAGTCAATCAATAGATCTCAACCAGTGCCTAGTCAATCAATAGATATCAACCAGTGTCTAGTCAATCAATAGATCTCAACCAGTGCCTAGTCAATCAATAGATCTTAACCAGTGCCTAGTCAACCAATAGATCTCAACCAGTGCCTAGTCAATCAATAGATCACAACCAGTGCCTAGTCAATCAATAGATATCAACCAGTGTCTAGTCAATCAATAGATATCAACCAGTGCCTAGTCAATCAACCAGTGCCTAGTCAACCAATAGATCTCAACCAGTGATACGTCAACCAATAGATCTCAACCAGTGCTACGTCAACCAATAGATCTCAACCAGTCCCCGGCCGTGGGGAGCAGTCTTCGGGAGCCAAACCGTCACACCTATCCCCTGCCCCCTCCCTGGGGGCACGGGTCCTTGGAGCGGCTTCGGTCGCGCCGGGCAATTTCCACACCTCTCACACCACACACACACACATTACACAATTTTTCCTACACCGAGAAATGACTCACCGGCTGTCATTTCTCGAAGACTTCTAGCCGGAGACATTGAGAGCAACCAAGGACCCCCCTACACATACATATGTCCAACTTGCTCAAAACCCATCACTTCGAGTCGCCACACTAAGGTTTCAGTTTCCTGCAATTCATGTGGGAACTGGACCCATTTCACCTGCACAACACTTGCCTCCAAGAAACACTACACGAACACCTGGACCTGTTCCTCATGCTCCTCCCTCTCCCAGTCAAATCCCTCCTCTAAAACCCATCCACCTCTCCTCCCCAACCCACCTAACCTTCCCATACCATCCACTTCCCCCCCTAAAACCCGTCCACCTCTCCTCCCCAACCCACCTAACCTTCCCATACAATCCATATCTCAACACACCACACCCTAACCTAATCCATTCTCACCCTCATCTCCTGCACCCCAATCCCCACCCCCACCACCACTTCACCCATCCCAACCCTACCAACCCTCACCCCCTCCCCATCCTCGTGCAGCAGCACCCAACATACATCGTGCACATAACATTAACATTCTCTAATTAAACATAGATGGCATCAACACAAAGAAACACGAACTCTCACACTTCATCAAACAACACAACATACACATTGCCATCTTACAAGAAACAAAACTCTGCACAACACAAAAAACACCTACATTCCATGATTTCACCACCATTAGACAAGACCGGGCCGTCGGTGGCGGCGGTGGACTCATCACCCTGGTACACAAAGAAATATCATACATAGTCACCAGTGTACATACCAAATCCCTCCTCCCCCCAAATGATAACACAACAGAAATACAATCAATTAAAATACGCACTGGCAACAACTCCAACATAACCATCATAAACACATACATCCCTCCCCAAACATCCCCTACAGTACCAAATAAATACAGACCACAATTACAACAGATCACAAACACCCCACACATCATCCTGGGTGGTAACTTCAACGCAAAGACGTCGGCCTGGTTTGTCGACAACCCCGACACAGACAGAGGGCTGGTACTTCAACACCAAACAGATAACCTTATCATCCTTAACGACATCCATCAACATACCCATATTCCCCACCAAGCCCTCTATAACCCATCATCTCCAGACATCACCTTCTGCTCCCCAGAACTCGCCCCCACAACATCTTGGAGGGTGGTTAGAACCTTAGGCTCTGACCACCTTCAAATCATTATCACCACCAAAACCAGACTCACCCCAGCTAGCCACAAACACACTTACACCAACTATAAAAGAGCTAACTGGGAAGCATTCACAAATGAGAGAACAACACTTCACAACTCTAAACAGCATACCCATCACTAACATCAACAATGCTGTACACATACTCAATAAAACTATCCAAAACGCTGACAAGAAACACATTCCAAGAGGTAACAGAAAAAGACAACCCCAACTTCACACCACAAATTCAAAACATCATCAGACAATGCGACATACTGAAACACTCCTCAGCACCCCACACACAAGACATCACACAACAAATCCAAGCACTCAACACCCAGACTAACAACAAAATACAAGAACAACAAAAACTAAATTGGAATAACTTCCTACAAACACTTGATCACAAAACAAACCCCAAAAAACTCTACAAAACACTTAACAGCATCACACTTTCCAACAGCAACACAACACAATCACATGCCGCAATCACAACAGACTCTACTCCATGTAAACAACAGCAAACACTCTCATCAATTGGTGATGGGCTGGTCTATCAGAGTGAGAACTGAGCGATCTCTGCCATACCCATAGCTTACTCTGACTGTTCCTTTTACTTATATATCTTCTAGATCTCGAGTGACGGCGTCTCTTCCGTGGATTGACCTCCCAATCTACCAAGATTGGAAGCCAAAGCGTCACATTTTTCCCTTGCCCCTCAACTTTCTCTTCATAATTGCTGAGGGGCACAGGGCCCTGGGTGGGGCTTTGGTTTCCCGGGCGTTTCCGCACCCTCCTCAGCTCCCCGCCATGGAGTGGCTTCGGTCACCCAGGCTTTATTGTGGTCGGCAGGGAGGGTTCTGTGGGGGCGCTCGGTTATGGCCTTGGCCGTGCTCGGGGCCTTGGGGCTGTTCGGCCAGGCAGCTTGGGAAACAACAACAACAACAACTCTCATCAATCACTTCTCACGTGTCAGCCACCTAAAACCCCACAAAGACGACCGACGTGTCATCCGACGTAAGAGACAATTCCCCACAGACCCTGACTATACACCCTTCACCAATCACCAGACAAAGCACATCATCAACAATCTCAAGCACTCACCCGCCTGTGGCCTAGACAACATAAGCAACATACACTTGGGACCACAAGGCATACAAGCACTCACTAACATATCAAACTACAGTTATTCACACAACATAATATCAGACATCTGGAAGCATGGTATCATCATTACATTCCCCAAACCCAACAAAGACCCCACGCTACCCTCCTCACACTCCTTTGCACCCCCTCCAAAGTCATGGAACGCCTTGTACTACAACTAATTACACCCGACCTACCCCTAGCTCCAACACAACATGGCTTCAGGCCACTGCACTCCACAAACACTCTTCTCGCAGACCTTACACAAAGAGCTTTTGACGGCATCAACTCAGCTAGACCACCACACAGATCACTACTAGCCACACTCGACATTAGTAAAGCCTTCGATGCCATCCCCCGCCACAACCTAACAAACAAAATCTACAACACAAACATGCACAACACAAAAAGGTGGCTGGCCAACTTCCTAGCAGGCAGATGTGCACACGTATCTTTTGCCGGTCAGTCATCTAGCATCAGAAACTTTCCAAACGGAGTCCCACAAGGATCCATCCTATCGCCCGTACTCTTCAATCTGTACATGCACGACATAACTATACCCAATACACCCCAAATAAACTTAGCCTCCTATGCAGACGACATAACACTCACATGCACACACCATGACCCAAACACAGCAACAGATCTCCTTCAACCCTATCTCAACACACTACATGGCTGGTGCACTACAAACAGACTTAATCTAGCCCTAGCCAAATCCACCGCAACCCTGCTCACAAGCTGGACAGGAGAACACAAATACATCCTTCAACTCACCATAAACAACACACCCCTAACACATACACACTCACCCAAAATCCTAGGAGTAACATATGATACTCATATGACATTCAAACAGCACACCACAAACACTAAAAAGAAACCGACACCCAGACTTCACCCCTCTGGTCACTTGCTCACACAAAATTTGGACACAACAAAGAAACCACCAGCACAGTTTATAAACAATACATAAGATCAGTGATGGAAAATGCAAGCCAAGCCTGGGCTTCTAACCTAGCTGAAGCACATCATAAGACCTTACAGACTATTCAAAACAAAGCCCTAAAAATCATTACAGGCTGCACAGCTACTACACCCACAGATCACCTACATCAAGAAACCAAAATCCTCAAAGTCCAAGACCATCTGGATATGAGAGGCACTCAATTCCTGGCAGCAGCCTCCACGAACCAAAACCACCCACTACACTACATGGCAACACACCCACAGAAACCAAGATATATCAAAACAACACCCAGCACACGGTATCACACACAAATACTGTCCTCTCTCCCTCCCTGTCTACCCCAAACCAACTTCCAGAAGCACATCCATACTCATATCTCTCGCCGATCCATCCACTCACTCATAGACAACACGCAGCACAAGCACGACCTCCCGAAATCCATCCTTCCGAATGCTCCCTTCCTCGCGAGGACAGAGTCCACTTGGCCAGGCTGAGATGCGGACACCATCCAGCTCTTCTGAGCTATCAGAAGAGACTGGATGACTCCGTCGTCGACACCTGCCCGGGATGTAACACAGCACCCCATACCATCAAACACATCATAGAAGACTGCATTTCACACAACCACTTACGCCAACAACACAATCTACACTCAATGAGAGCTCTGTGGGAAAGCCCGATCGTGGCCATGGCCTTCCTCAGGGACTCGGGGCTGTTCGGCCAGGCAGCTTAGGGAACAACAACAACAACTACCAGTGCCTAGTCAATCAATAGATCTCAACCAGCACCATGTCAACCAATAGATCTCAATCAGTGCCAAGTCAACCAGAGCCAACAGAAGTTCCATAGTGGTAACCTTATTTACCAATACTGGTTGAAATGGCCTATTGATTGAGTTGTCCAATCACCTACCTTCATGCTATATACCTACATTTCCCCACTCACTCCAGCTCGTCACACTTACACTATCACTAAAGCTTATATATAGCAATTAGAAACACTTGCATTCATCCTACATAATCAGAATGGACTTTGAGGTTATATTAGTACTGTAGTTACTCATTTGTCTGAAGCATTAATCTGTAGAGAATTTCTATATCAATTTAATTATAGGTTAAATTTCAGAGCACTTTCTTGGGTGGCGGGCCTAACCCACCACACCTATGTATCAACTTTCCTCCACAACGAACGTAGCGTGTTTACAATGGCGATTCATCAACTGGGTTTGAATTCTTCTTCAACCCACACTTATGTCTATGATCTACATATAATATTAATGTGATTGTGAGGTTTGTTAGCGGGGCTGTGGGGGTGGACACTAAGTAGGTTAGTTGGTTGTTGTTGTTGTAGTAGCCCCAAGATGCCCTTTATGGGAATCATGCATTAGTTGGTTAAGTGGGGATGGGCCGGTTTTCTGGACCACTTCTCCCTTAAGTTTAGCCCCATTAATTTTCAGATGTTAAGATGTTTGCCCCATTAGTTAGTCGATTTTAAGACCTTTCGCCCTATTTCTTCGTCAATATTTAGACCTTTCGTGCTACTTAGGTATCGATTTTTTCCCTGGTGAACGATAGTGAGCCTGTAATGTTGGAAGAACCGGCCTTTGGCAGGAACATTTTTCTACCGAAAAATGTACAATTAATCTAGAAGGGGGATCTAATGGATGTTTTCTTTAAATTTGATGGAGGTCTAGGGAGGAAACTAGAAAAATAATAAATACTGTACAGTACATGCAAAAATCGCCCAAAAAGTGAACCATCCCCCTTTAAGGTAAAGTAATGCAAATCCTCTACTCATAAAATACTATTACTACTACAGTACTACTACTAATAATAATAATAATAAAAGGAGGTAAATAAGGATGCAAAAGTATTCTGCAAAGATACCTGAACATAAGTTAAGGATACTGGTAGGTTTAAGATAATGTTTGAAATGAAGGTAATGGATTTGTTTATTTGTTTGTATTGTTGTTCAATATAATATCTATAATAAAAAAAAATATATATACTGTTTCTGAATAACTTTCCTATCCTACAGGAATATATAATACCATCAGACAATTTCCTCTTAGTAGAATCTCTAGCTCCAATGGACCTTGTGCAAATTTGCCTAGTTAAAATAATAGACTACAGCGTACAGTATAGTAATAAATTACGTCAAATATTAAACAATATGAAATATTTGTGTAATGAATATAAAATTACATTTAGCTACTGCATAAAACAACTTCCATTGATTACTTTGCACCCTGAAAAACATAAGAGGTCCACTAAATGTTATGAATGATTGTACAATAAACAAAACAGATCGGGAAGAATTATAGAAGCAACTTGGTCATATACCGGTACTGCATAAACAAGATAAGGAAAAAGCACCAATTTGCCACCCAGTACCAATTACCCATCCTTTCCAGCTTGATAACACTAATAAACATAAATATAAAAAAATAAATATTGTATATCTGGAAAATTAATGTGATTATGTAAAATGGAAGGTAGTTACAGTATTTCTATTTCTATCTATTTACTCAGGCCCATTCCCCATTTGGGGGAATGGGCCTGAGTCTCCCGACTCGAGACAGAGCCTGAACAGGGACAACGCAACATGTTATTATGTAAAATGGAAGGTACTGTAGTTATTTAATAACTTAAATATAAAATAGGTATGAAACAAAATGTACTAAATAACTATTACATTTCTTTGTCCTTAGATGTACAGTAATTGGTGCTCTTAGCCTAAAAACAGGAGCAAATGACCACTTGTGAGTTCTGGGTATTTGAGGAAGTTGGAGCAATAGATATTCATATTTTGCAGAATTGCCAACAAAAACACGGTTCTTGTGCATATACAGTATAAGTATGGTACGGTACATAAAGTCACATTCAGCACACTTTCTAGACAACACAAAGTAATTTTTTTTTTTAATTTCTGTTAATGTCAATGTTTATGGTTCCAACAACCTTAACCTCTCGGCTGCGCATGGGGGGTATGAGACACCACACACCTGTGCGCACGTATTTGAGCTGTTCCCATCACTAACATCGTTATTTTACCATAAATATCGTTAATACTTATTCATATGCGCCTACTTTACCATTAATATGAAGATATTAACCAGTTACAACAATAAAACAAGTGGAAACAGCGTTTGGATGGTCAAAATCGGCGATAGAGGCCGGGAGTTACATAACATATGGCTGAGGCAGCCTGCCAGCCTGCCAGACGGCTGGAGAGACACTGTTGCGCAATACTCTCTCTCTCGCTCTTTCCCACGCTTGGTAACACTGATGACAACGCCCTGCTTGCAACTCGCTAATGTTAGCACAAAAATAGACCACAGAATAAGGGAATAACAGGGAAAATAGGTGATAATTGAAGGGGGGGGGGGATGTGGAGGAGTGATATTTGGCATGGCCCAGGGGCAAAAAAAAAAAAAAAAAAATAGTTTTTTTGGGGTGTTTTAAATGGATTTTTTTAGGCTCAGGATCTTAAGAGTCTTCCCGCAGTCGCCCGGGGGAAACTCTTAACCCGGGAACTACGGGAAGACTCTTAAGAGTTCCCCCGGCGGACTGCGGGAAGACTCTTGAGAGTCAGAGAAAAAAAAAATCAACTTTAACCCTCCAGACCCAGTAGGGCTCTTGAACGCCCATAAAAAACACACCCGAGCTACCCGGAAGGGCTCTTAAAGACCCATGAGCTCAAAGCCTGTAAGCTTGGTGTGCGAGGCGTCGGTCCGACGCATGTAAACAACAGCCGGCTGGACCGACGTCCCGCATCTCCGATCACAAGAAGGAGTGCGTCGCTTGTTCGTGTGTGCCTGTATGTTATTGTTAAGTATCGAAAGTAGTGTAAGTGTGTTTTTGCCATAAAGTTATCTCCAATGAAATCATCATCACAACTGAACCAGTTGACTTAGAGAGCTCTACTTAACGCCATTCTACAGGTACGAAACACATCTACGCTTGGGGATGCGCGGGAATGCAGAAGCAGTCAGAATAACAAAGATACAGTAGCCTAGGCGTAGACGTTTTTCAGCCAAAACCCCCGGATTTCGGGGAATATTTATGTAATGCGTAGCCGGGGCTGGAGGGTTAACCCTTCAAACTCGGATGGTACACATGTGTACCATTATGTTTTGCCCCCAGGAACCCGGGTGGTACAACATTGTACCATTGCTTGAAAGCCTGTGAGCTTCGTGTGCGAGGCGTCGGTCCGACGCATGTAAACAACAGCCGGCTGGACCGACGCCGCGCATCTCCGGCCACAAGAAGGAGAGCGTCGCTTGTTCGTGTGTGCCTGTATGTTATTGTTAAGTATCGAAAAGTAGTGTAAAGTGGCTGTTTTTGCCATAAAGTTATCTCCAATGAAATCATCACAACTGAACCAGTTGACTTAGAGAGCTCTACTTAACGCCATTCTACAGGTACGAAACACATCTACGCTTGGGGATGCGCGGGAATGCGGAAGCAGTCAGAATAACAAAGATACGGTAGCCTAGGCGTAGACGTTTTTCGGCCAAAACCCCCGGATTTCGGGGAATATTTATGTAATGCGTAGCCGGGGCTGGAGGGTTAACCCTTCAAACTCGGATGGTACACGTGTGTACCATTATGTTTTGCCCCCAGGAACCCGGGTGGTACAACATTGTACCATTGCTTGAAAGCCTGTGAGCTTCGTGTGCGAGGCGTCGGTCCGACGCATGTAAACAACAGCCGGCTGAACCGACGCCCCGCATCTCCGGCCACAAGAAGGAGAGCGTCGCTTGTTCGTGTGTGCCTGTATGTTGTTGTTAAGTATCGAAAAGTAGTGCAAAGTGGCTGTTTTGGCCATAAAGTTATCTCCAATGAAATCATCATCACAAATCAAGCACTTGACTTAGAGAGCTCTACTTAACGCCATTCTACAGGTAAATAACACAGCTACGCTTGGGGATGCGCGGGAATGCGGGAAGCAGTCAGCATAACAATGATACGGTAGCCTAGCCTAGACGTTTTTCGGCCAAAAAACCCGGATTTCGGGGAATATTTATGTAATGCGTAGCCGGGGCTGGAGGGTTAACCCTTCAAACTCGGATGGTACACGTGTGTACCATTATGTTTTGCCCCCAGGAACCCGGGTGGTACAACATTGTACCATTGCTTGAAAGCCTGTGAGCTTCGTGTGCGAGGCGTCGGTCCGACGCATGTAAACAACAGCCGGCTGAACCGACGCCCCGCATCTCCGGCCACAAGAAGGAGAGCGTCGCTTGTTCGTGTGTGCCTGTATGTTGTTGTTAAGTATCGAAAAGTAGTGCAAAGTGGCTGTTTTGGCCATAAAGTTATCTCCAATGAAATCATCATCACAAATCAAGCACTTGACTTAGAGAGCTCTACTTAACGCCATTCTACAGGTAAATAACACAGCTACGCTTGGGGATGCGCGGGAATGCGGGAAGCAGTCAGCATAACAATGATACGGTAGCCTAGCCTAGAAGTTTTTCGGCCAAAAAACCCGGATTTCGGGGAATATTTATGTAATGCGTAGCCGGGGCGGGAGGGTTAAACATCGAAGAAAAAAAAAAAAATTGCCCCTGGGCCATGCAAAATATCACTCCTCTACCTCCCCTCCTTCAGTTATCACCTATTTTCCCTGTTATTCCCTTATTCTGAGGTATATTTTCGTGCTAACATTAGCGAGTTGCAAGCAGGGCATTGTCATCACTGTTAGCAAGCGAGTGCAAGAGAGAGAGAGAGAGTATCGATCGACTGTGTCTCAGTGGCCTTGGGGGAAATTGGCGGGAAAGCAGGTTGCCTCACCCATACATTATGCAACTCGCGGCCTGTATCTCCGATTTTGACCATCCAAACGCTGTTTTCACTCGTTTTATTGTTGTTTCAG
Organism: Paralithodes platypus; assembly: GCA_032716605.1. Classification (NCBI taxonomy): domain Eukaryota; kingdom Metazoa; phylum Arthropoda; class Malacostraca; order Decapoda; family Lithodidae; genus Paralithodes; species Paralithodes platypus. The sequence goes on along the minus strand of CM064528.1, from coordinate 16,868,825 downwards.
GTTAATACCTTTATAATCAACCCATAATAGGCGCGTATGGATAAGTATTAATGCTATTTATGGTAAAATGAATATTTTAGTGATGGAAACAGCTCAAATACGTCAGCACAGGCAGAGGTGTCTAATTACCCCCATGCGCACTTCTTAGGTTAAGAGTCTTCCCGCAGCTCCTGGGTTAAAGGAATAAATAAGTTAAACTCTTTCCAGCATTTTTCCTTCTACCCTATGGGCACAATAACAGAAACCAAAATGTCCAACATTTTGAAGTCCAATTTTTTGTATTGATGGTAAGATATGGGCCTTAGTAACCATCCAAAAATTGGTCAAGGCCTACCAATGCCATCTAACATCTTTACTGTTTGTACTTGTTGATCTTGGATGGCCTTGTTGAGTATATATATACTTCTGAAAGGGATTGATAGGCATCTGTGACTCATTTCGTGCTACATGACTCTAACACAATGTCCGTATCTTTGAGTTCATCTATTATACAAGCAACTTGTTCATATACTGTACAGGTACTTTATTAAAGTAAAAGCAAATGAATTAGGTGGAGAGAATGAGTTCTGTGCCATCCAAAACGATAGAGGAACAAAGTTAAGCTCTTTCATGTGTTTCCATTCCACCTACTTTATCTACTAGTCATAATGGATCAATCACAAAAAATAAAAGCACATTATATCTAGAAGTCCAAATGCTTAGGCAGCTTATCTCCCATGCAACCCGGACCTGAAGATTTCCCAAGTGGATCTTCCTGGCTTCTGCTCACAGTTTCCGACAACTCCGGGGGCAAGTGCAAGCGTTCTATCACCAACTTTCGCCTTTTGAGTTTGAACACCCAGTCGGCAGTATCCAGTATGGGCGGCACAAGTGTGTTTATGGCTGCTAGCTTAACCACATGAAAGAGTCCATGATAGTCCTTGAATATTGGGTTAGTCTCCATATCTGAACCCTGAAAGGACTCCAACCTCACCACAAAGTCCGCTTGGGTTTGTACTCGAGCAAGAAGAGCCATGTTTGTGAAGAGGTGGGCAGGGAGGGTAACAAGGCACACAGAGAAAGAATTGCGAACTAGTGCTCTTAACAAAGTCATGAAATGAGTCACAGAGTGCCAATCTTCATCCTTTTCCTGATTGAACTCCCAACCCCAGAGCGGCGATCCAATCGAGTGCAAAGCCAATCGGAGAACGTTTGCCTTGGCCTGGTTGCAAGATGTCGACAGGTTGCCCTTTTCTATTCTTGTTTTGATTGTCTCCAAAAGTGAGAAATAGTAGTTAGAAGTGCTTGATTTCATTTTGTGTTTTACATTTTCCATATTAGATCCATCCCAGAGAGAACTATCAGTATGATTAATGAGATCTTTGCTCATAGATTTTGTGAGGTCATAGTTGTAGCCAAATCTATTGACACAGGTTGAGGGCTGAGAGGCTTGGTTCTGATACCGCCAGGCTATAGTCATCTGTTTGTCACCTCCTGGTTTAGCATCATCCTCTGTATCGGAATCTGACGATGCTGGAAGGTCCTGCATCATAGCCTGTGGAGAGGCATCCAAACTAGCTAGTGTCAGCATATGCTTACTCATCACCCCCTCAGCTAGATAATACTTGAGAAACAGTTTACTATACACATCATATCGGTCTTGCTCCAACAGTAAAATGGACCCTACAGGCAGACCTCCACCCAAGAGGTAATCCAGTGAAGGTATTCCTGTTGACACCAGCAGTTGGGAATTGTGAAGGGAGGGTTTGGTGCCAGGGATTGTCACTAACTTGGCTTTCCCCTTCTTTTGGAAGCTGCTTGTAACTCCAACACCAGCCATCTGCGACAAAACCTTGAATTAGCCAACATCACAATTTCCTAGTTTTACAATAATGTAGCTATTGCAAGACAATTTCAATCAACATAGGTAGTAATCTAAGCAGTTAAACACTTGAGAAAATTATCAACCAAGTCAAATTATGATAACTATTAATTCTAGCTACCACCCTAAGGGGAAGGGAGATCGGCAGGAGTGTTCAAGTTATAGAGGTATTAGTTTATTGTCAGTGGTTGGAAAGCTGTATGGTAGGGTGTTGATAGAGAGGATAATAAAGTGTACGGAAGTTGCAATAGGAGAAGACCAGTGCGGTTTTAGGAGGGGAAGAGGGTGCGTGGATCAGATGTTTGCAGTAAGACAGTTATGCGAGAAGTATTTAGAGAAGAATAAGGAGATATTTTGGGCTTTTATGGACTTGGAAAAAGCGTATGATCGTGTGGACCGTGAAGCAATGTGGAAGGTGTTAAGGATTTATGAAATAGGAGGAAATTTGTTAGAAGCAGTTAAGAGTTTTTATGAAGGGAGCAGAGCATGTGTGAGAGTAGGAAATGGTGAGTTGAGTGAATGGTTTAAGGTAAAGGTAGGTTTGCGACAGGGTTGTGTAATATGTTTATGGATGGTGTGGTGAGGGAGGTGAAAAGGAGAACTATGGGAAGAGGATTGGGTTTAGTAGGAAAGAATGGTAGAGATTGGGAGTTGAATCAGTTGCTATTCGCTGATGACACAGCATTAGTGGCGGATTCTGATGAGAAACTGCAGCGGGTAGTCAAAGAGTTTGGTGTGGTTTGTGGAAGGAGGAAACTGAAGGTGAACGTCAATAAAAGTAAAGTAATGGTGTGTAATAGGGGAGAGCATAGGGTGAATCTAGATGTGAGGCTGGATGGGGAAATATTGGAACAAGTAGAGTGTTTTAAATATCTAGGAGGAACGATAAGCAGGAGTGGAGGTATGGAAGTGGAGGTAAAACAGAGAGTGTGTGAAGGAAGGAAGGTTTTCGGAGCAATGGGAAGTATGTGGAAGACGAGAAATCTCGGAGTGAAAGTAAAAAGTGCACTGTATCAAGGAATTGTTGTGCCAACAGTGATGTATGGGGCTGAGACATGGGCTCTGAAGAAAAAGGAGAAAAGAGGGCTGGATGTGATGGAGATGAGCTGCTTGAGGAGTATGTGTGGAGTTACTCGTAGATACAGATTGAGGAATGAAGAGATACGTAGGAGAGTGGGGCAGCAGGAACATTTGTCAGCCAGAGTGGACAGAAGGGTGCTGAGCTGGTATGGTCATGTTGAACAAATGGGAGAGGCAAGGCTTACAAAGAGAATATGTGAGTCAGGTACAAGGGGAGACAGAAGGGCAGGAAGACCCCCATTGAGATGGAGAGACTGTGTAATAAAGGCTTTGGATGATAGAGGAATGACTATAGATCAGGCAGGGGAAGTGGTGGTGGACAGGAGTGAATGGAGAATGCTTGTGAATAGTTGAGTGAACACGTGGTCATTTGGAGTAAGGGGTCGGGCGCAAGTTGGACTAGATAACAGTCCATCAGGCGCCTGGCCCGGGGAGACGATTAATATGAAGGGTGCGCCTGGAAGTGTGGTGGGAGGGCTTGTGGCTTTGGCTCCGCTGCATGTCTGCCTGCCGAGATCGGAACCTCTCCGGGTGGTCGGGGGCCGGGGGAGTGCTGGAGCGACCTTGGTGACCCTGGTCTCTGGGTCTTCTCCTGGGTGACCTGGATGTGTGTAAGTTTGTGCTTTTTGTCTGTGTTTATTTGTTGTTTTGTGTTGTTTTTGTGTTTTCCCTGTTCTTGCTCTGTCTTGAGTCGGCTACCCCCAAAATGGGGATTGGGCCTGAGCATATAGATAGATAGATAGATAGACCACCCTAATATTACATTCAAGTTGCATTCAATTATTTTCCTCTGAGGAAAATACTTTTGGTTGCAAAAAATCAACAGCTGAAAAAAATCAACAGCTGAGTACTAGTAGGTTATTGTTGAAGTTAATACTAGAAATAATAATAATGTAAGAAATAATAAAGTAAGGAACGAAGCACCAGCAAACATAGTTGGATGGGGTATGGGAGGGAGAAGAAGAGAAGTAGCGGAGGAGGGGGTGGGGATGAGGAGGTGAGGATCAGGTCAGAAATGTGTGAAGCCATGAAAAGAGTGAAGATGGGGAAAGCATCTGGAATAGATGGAGTGTGTGGGGAAATGCTGAGGTACCGGGTATGGTGGTGAGATAGTGATCGAATGGGTATGCAAAATGTGTAAACTAGCATGGGAGAAGGGGAGCATACTTGATGACTGGAAGACAGGCATAATAGTCCCCCTATATAAGGGGAAAGAGGAATGTGTGGTAACCACCGGGGAATATGCCTTCTAAGCGTAGTAGGGAAAGTGTTCAGTAGGGTAGTGATTGAGAGAGTCAGAGCGAGAACGGAGAAATAGATAGGTGATGAGCAGGGCAGGTTTAGGAAGGGAAGAGGATGTGTAGATCAGATTTTTGCCCTGAAATGAGTTGTGGAGAAATATTTGGAGAAGGGACATAAGTTGTATGCTGCCTTTATAGACTTGGAGAAGGCCTATGACGGAGTTGATAGAGAAGGTTTGTGGAAAGTACTGAGAATGTACGGAGTAGACGCCAAGTTGCTGAAAGCAGTGAAGAGAATGTATGAGGGTGCAAAGGTGTCAGTACGTGTGGAGAATGAGCAGAGCAAGTTCTTTGGTCTGAATGTTGGGTTAAAGCAAGGGTGTGTGATGTCCCCATGGCTGTTCAATATACTGTATATATGGATAGAGTCATGAAAGAAATACAAGGAAGAGCAGTGGATGTTGGTGTACCTCTGATTAGGGAAGGAAACAAGTGGAAGTTGCCTGTACTGCTGTTTTCTGATGATACAGTTCTGATGAGCAATAGTGAATGGGAGTTGCAGGGGCTGGTAAATATGTTTGGAACAGTGTGTGAAAAACGGAATCTGAAGGTAAATGCGGGGAAGAGCAAGATTATGGTCTTTGAAAGGGGTGCAGCCACAGAGTGTGAGATGAGGTTGAACGATCAGGTTATGGAGAATGTCAGCTCATTTAAGTATTTGGGCAGTGTGTTAAGTAAAGATAGGAGTATGGATGAAGAAGTGCGGGAGAGGGTGCAACAGGGGAAGAGGGTTGTAGGAACACTGAAAGCAGTAACAAGAAATAGGGTGGTCAGCATGGAAGTAAAGAAGTCCTTGCATGACAGTGTGGTAATTCCGACTTTGACTTACAGGAGCGAAGCATGGACGTTGGTGAAGAGACTCAAAACAAGAGTATGAGGGGTGGAAATGAGTTACTTGAGAAGTGTGTGCGGAGTTACATGGAGGGATAGAGTCCAATAGACAGACGAATGAGGAAGTACGAGAGAGGTGTGGTGTGGATATAGATGTACTGGAAAGTGTGAAAAGCAACACCTTGTGATGGTTCGGCCATGTGGAACGTATGAGAAGCGAGAGAATGATCTAATAAGAGTGTACGAGAGTGAGGTGGAAGGACAGAGAGGAGAGGTAAACCGAGTGAGAGGTGGAAGGATGGAGTTAAGAAGTATATGAGTGAAGGCGGTGCTGGACGGGAGGAGGAGCGTCGACTGACTGGGGATAGAGGTGCATGGGGCCATTTCGTTCGTGGCCACAAGGGGATCACAGTGTCAGGCAATAGATAGATAGATATTTCTTTTTATAATTTTGTTTGTTTTCATGGTTTTATAATACAGTTGTTGTTGTTGTTGTTGTTCCCTAAGCTGCCTGGCCGAACAGCCCCGAGTCCCTGAGAAAGGCCATGGCCACGATCGGGATTTCCCACAGAGCTCTCATTGAGTGTAGATTGTGTTGTTGGCGTAAGTGGTTGTGTGAAATGCAGTCTTCCATGATGTGTTTAATGGTATGGGGTGCTGTGTTACATCCCGGGCAGGCGTCGACAACGGAGTCATCCAGTCTCTTCTGATAGCTCAGGAGAGCTGGATGGTGTCCGCATCTCAGCCTGGCCAGGTGGACTCTGTCCTCGCGAGGAAGGGAGGATTCGGAAGGATGGATTTCGGGAGGTCGTGCATGCAGCTGCGTGTTGTCTGTGAGTGAGTGGACGGATCGGTGAGAGATATGAGTATGGATGTGCTTTTGGAAGTTGGTTCGGGGTGGGCAGGGAGGGAGAGAGGACAATAATTGTGTGTGATACCGTGTGCTAGGTGTTGTTTTGATATTTCTTAGTGTCTGTGGGTGTGTTGCCATGTAGTTTAGTGGGTGGTCTTGGTTCGTGGAGGCTGCTGCCAGGAATTGAGTGCCTCTCATGTCCAGATGGTCTTTGACTTTGAGGATTTTGGTTTCTTGATGTAGGTGATCTGTGGGTGAAGTAGCTGTGCAGCCTGTAATGATCTTCAGGGCTTTGTTTTGAATAGTCTGTAAGGTCTTATGATGTGTTTCAGCTAGGTTAGAAGCCCAGGCTGGGCTTGCGTATTCTATCACTGATCTTATGTATTGTTTATATACTGTGGTGGTAGTTTCTTTGTTGTGTCCAAATTTTGTGTGAGCAAGTGACCTGAGGGCGTTAAGTCTGGGTGTCAGTTTCTTTTTAATGTTTGTGGTGTGCTGTTTGAATGTCATATGAGTATCATATGTTACTCCTAGGATTTTGGGTGTGTGTGTATGTGTTAGGGGTGTGTTGTTTATGGTGAGTTGAGGGATGTATTTGTGTTCTCCTGTCCAACTTGTGAGCAGGGTTGCGGTGGATTTGGCTGGGGCTAGATTAAGTCTGTTTGTAGTGCACCAGCCATGTAGTGTGTTGAGATAGGGTTGAAGGAGATCTGTTGCTCTTTTTGGGTCATGGTGTGTGCATGTGAGTGTTATGTCATCTGCATAGGAGGCTAAGTTTATTTGGGGCGTATTGGGTGTAGTTATATCGTGCATGTACAGATTGAAGAGTGCGGGCGATAGGACGGATCCTTGTGGGACTCCGTTTGGAAAGTTTCTGATTTTAGATGACTGACCGGCAAAAGATACGTGTGCACATCTGCCTGCTAGGAAGATGGCCAGCCACCTTTTTGTGTTGTTGTGCATGTTTGTGTTGTAGATTTTGTTTGTTAGGTTGTGGCGGGGTATGGCATCGAAGGGTTTACTAATGTCGAGTGTGGCTAATAGTGATCTGTGTGGTGGTCTAGCTGAGTTGATGCCGTCGAAAGCTCTTTGTGTAAGGTCTGTGAGAAGAGTGTTTGTGGAGTGCAGTGGCCTAAAGCCATGTTGTGTAGGAGCTAGGGGTAGGTCAGGTGTAATTAGTTGTAATACTAGGCGTTCCATGACTTTGGAGGGGGAGCAAAGGAGTGTGATGGGGCGGTGCGAGGAGGGTAGCGTGGGGTCTTTGTTGGGTTTGGGGAATGTGATGATGATACCATGCTTCCAAATGTCTGGTATTGTGTTGTTGTTGTTCCCCAAGCTGCCTGGCCGAACAGCCCCGAGTCCCTGAGAAAGGCCATGGCCACGATCGGGCTTTCCCACAGAGCTCTCATTGAGTGTAGATTGTGTTGTTGGCGTAAGTGGTTGTGTGAAATGCAGTCTTCTATGATGTGTTTAATGGTATGGGGTGCTGTGTTACATCCCGGGCAGGCGTCGACAACGGAGTCATCCAGTCTCTTCTGATAGCTCAGGAGAGCTGGATGGTGTCCGCATCTCAGCCTGGCCAGGTGGACTCTGTCCTCGCGAGGAAGGGAGGATTCGGAAGGATGGATTTCGGGAGGTCGTGCATGCAGCTGTGTGTTGTCTGTGAGTGAGTGGATGGATCGGTGAGAGATATGAGTATGGATGTGCTTCTGGATGTTGGTTCGGGGTGGGCAGGGAGGGAGAGAGGACAATAATTGTGTGTGATACCGTGTGCTAGGTGTTGTTTTGATATTTCTTAGTGTCTGTGGGTGTGTTGCCATGTAGTTTAGTGGGTGGTCTTGGTTCGTGGAGGCTGCTGCTAGGAATTGAGTGCCTCTCATGTCCAGATGGTCTTTGACTTTGAGGATTTTGGTTTCTTGATGTAGGTGATCTGTGGGTGCAGTAGCTGTGCAGCCTGTAATGATCTTCAGGGCTTTGTTTTGAATAGTCTGTAAGGTCTTATGATGTGTTTCAGCTAGGTTAGAAGCCCAGGCTGGGCTTGCGTATTCCATCACTGATCTTATGTATTGTTTATATAGTGTGGTGGTAGTTTCTTTGTTGTGTCCAAATTTTGTGTGAGCAAGTGACCTGAGGGCGTTAAGTCTGGGTGTCAGTTTCTTTTTAATGTTTGTGGTGTGCTGTTTGAATGTCATATGAGTATCATATGTTACTCCTAGGATTTTGGGTGTGTGTGTATGTGTTAGGGGTGTGTTGTTTATGGTGAGTTGAGGGATGTATTCGTGTTCTCCTGTCCAACTTGTGAGCAGGGTTGCGGTGGATTTGGCTGGGGCTAGATTAAGTCTGTTTGTAGTGCACCAGCCATGTAGTGTGTTGAGATAGGGTTGAAGGAGATCTGTTGCTCTTTTTGGGTCATGGTGTGTGCATGTGAGTGTTATGTCATCTGCATAGGAGGCTAAGTTTATTTGGGGCGTATTGGGTGTAGTTATATCGTGCATGTACAGATTGAAGAGTGCGGGCGATAGGACGGATCCTTGTGGGACTCCGTTTGGAAAGTTTCTGATTTTAGATGACTGACCGGCAAAAGATACGTGTGCACATCTGCCTGCTAGGAAGTTGGCCAGCCACCGTTTTGTGTTGTTGTGCATGTTTTGTGTTGTAGATTTTGTTTGTTAGGTTGTGGCGGGGGATGGCATCGAAGGGTTTACTAATGTCGAGTGTGGCTAATAGTGATCTGTGTGGTGGTCTAGCTGAATTGATGCCGTCGAAAGCTCTTTGTGTAAGGTCTGTGAGAAGAGTGTTTGGGGAGTGCAGTGGCCTAAAGCCATGTTGTGTTGGAGCTAGGGGTAGGTCAGGTGTAATTAGTTGTAATACTAGGCGTTCCATGACTTTGGAGGGGGAGCAAAGGAGTGTGATGGGGCGGTGCGAGGAGGGTAGCGTGGGGTCTTTGTTGGGTTTGGGGAATGTGATGATGATACCATGCTTCCAAATGTCTGGTATTGTGTTGTGTGAATAGCTGTAGTTTGATATGTGAGTGCTTGTATGCCTTGTGGTCCCAGGTGTCTGAGGTGTATGTTGCTTATGTTGTCTAGGCCACAGGCGGGTGAGTGCTTGAGATTGTTGATGATATGCTTTGTCTGGTGATTGGTGAAGGGTGTATAGTCAGGGTCTGTGGGGAATTGTCTCTTACGTCGGATGACACGTCGGTCGTCTTTGTGAGGTTTTAGGTGGCTGACATGTGAGAAGTGATTGATGAGAGTGTTTGCTTGTTGTTTACATGAAGGAGTAGAGTCTGTTGTTGTGATTGCAGCATGTGATTGTGTTGTGTTGCTGTTGGAAAGTGTGATACTGTTTAGTGTTTTGTAGAGTTTTTTTGGGGTTTGTTTTGTGATCAAGTGTTTGTAGGAAGTTATTCCAATTTAGTTTTTGTTGTTCTTGTATTTTGTTGTTAGTTTGGGTGTTGAGTGCTTGAATTTGTTGTGTGATGTCTTGTGTGTGGGGTGCTGGGGAGTGTTTCAGTATGTCGCGTTGTCTGATGAGGTTTTGAATTTCTGGTGTGAAGTTGGGGTTGTGTCTTTTTCTGTTACCTCTTGGAATGTGTTTCTTGTCAGCGTTTTGGATAGTTTTATTGAGTATGTGTACAGCATTGTTGATGTTAGTGATGGGTGTACTGTTTAGAGTTGTGAAGTGTTGTTCTGTCTCATTTGTGAATGCTTCCCAGTTAGCTCTTTTATAATTGGTGTATGTGTGTTTGTGGCTAGCTGGGGTGAGTCTGGTTTTGGTGGTGATAATGATCGGGAGGTGGTCAGAGCCTAAGGTTCTGACCACCCTCCAGGATGTTGTGGGGGCGAGTTCTGGGGAGCAAAAGGTGATGTCTGGAGATGATGGGTTATAGAGGGCTTGGTGAGGAATATGGGTATGTTGATGGATGTCGTTAAGGATGATGAGGTTATCGGTTTGGTTTTGTAGTACCAGCCCTCTGTCTGTGTCGGGGTTGTCGACAAACCAGGCCGACGTCTTGGCGTTGAAGTCACCACCCAGGATGATGTGTGGGGTGTGTGGGGTGTTTGTGATGTGTTGTAAGTGTGGTCTATATTCATTTGGTACTGTAGGGGATGTTTGGGGAGGGATGTATGTGTTTATGATGGTTATGTTGGAGTTGTTGCCAGTGCGTATTTTAATTGACTGTATTTCTGTTGTGTTATTATTTGGGGGGAGGAGGGATTTGGTTTGTACACTGGTTACTATGTATGATATTTCTTTGTGTACCAGGGTGATGAGTCCACCGCCCCCGCCGACAGCCCGGTCTTGTCTGATGGTGGTAATAATACAGTACTGCAAGCCACCGGAAATTAGTATTTACCCATTATCCATCAATCTGAAGATACGGCCCTCACTAGTAGGCAGGGCTATGAATCAGAGGGAAATACAGCTATCTTATATATTTAGACCTATATAATTGGTTTTGTAGTCTGTTGTTTTTCATATTTTTTTGGTTAATTTTCCGAATAGCACATGCGCAAGTTTTCCAAACAAAACATGGTTTTTCCTACTGTTTTTCATACCATTCATTCAATTTTAGCACCCATTTGTTGCGGAAATGTCTCGTTTTGGCCATACCCCATCACCCTAACAATTTCCATATTTTTGTCATTAACCTAACCTAGCCTGGGGGCTGCCACCCCCAGACCTCCACTGGTCTTAGCATTTATATAGATATCAAAATAGTAAAAATACGGTGGAAAAGGGAGAAACAAAAATAGATCTCCACTGATTCAAAATGGCCGCCTTTCTCTTATTTAACCCACACAGTTCAATAAAATATAATTTAATTTCCGCAGATAATGACATACCGGTATAAAGACATTTTGTATGAGTCATAAAAACTAAGTATGTTACACATATTGAGATATATCGCGCATGTGTCAATCGGAAAAAATACCTTTTGTATTATATTGCAGACCACTGAAAGTTAGTACTGGTATTTACTTATTATCCATCAATCTAACAATGGCGGGTGAGTTGCGCTTGCGCCATTCATTGGGTGAATCGCGCTTTTACAGTAGGTGAGGTAAATTGTGGGGTAAATTGGATACATGATGGGTTAACCTGACAAGCGCGAAATAGACCTAGGGGCTAGGGTAGTTATTTGTGCATTTCTAGCCTTGGATTCTGACAGAATTAGTTATATTTACAATATAGAGCATTATTTGTTTTCGGTATGCTTTTATTTTACATATATGATGTATATATGAACCTTCAAGAGTGCTAAAATAAGTGGGAAAAGCATTTGGGTGGTGAAAAACGAAGATATTGGCCACCCGGTCATAATCTCAGGCGAGAGAGAGCCACAGGCAACCCTCCTCTCTCGCTGTCTGTGAGGTAACTGAGACGAGCGGGGCGGTGTGGGCCGGTGTCTGGGTGTTACATAACGATCTTTTCTGCAACCCACTTGTGCTACATTATGGGGGGAGAGAAAAATAACCGATAAATGATGATAATAAGAGGAAAAATAGGTGATAATTGAGGAGGGGAGGGAGGGGGGAATAAGGTGGGGAAGGAGGGGAGGGGGGTGGGTGAGATTTACATGGATGAGTACTGGAGGGGAATTATCTCACCTAGAGACAAATTCCTTTGTTTTGATAGGCCCTTTTTTTTTGGAAGGTTTTTTTTATGGTCTTGCTTCCGTGAGGCCTATCGCGTTCCCTATAGGAAGCCTTCCGTGAGGCCTATCGCGCTTGCTGGGTTAAGAGGGGGCAGCGCCTCCTGTAACTTATTGTCATCCTCATATATGTTGATCTGTAAGGGGGCAAAAAAAGGTTGCCGGTTCTTTGTTTTGATGAGTAACGGCTATGGCGGGTGGCTGTGGTATGATTGGGCCGCAGCGTACTTGTTATTTACCCCCCTGTTGGCAATATATATAATGATGACAATAAATCATGGGGGGTTTAGGGGGGCAACCCATTATTGTATCCCACGGCAGTCAAAATAGACGAGAATGTGGGCGATACGCCTGAATACTACATGGGTGGCGGCCTGACCGTCAGGCGGCCCAATTTGGCTGCGGCTCAACCGCCATAAGACCGGTGAGTCACGCTCGTGCCATTTATTGGGTGAATCGTGCTTTTACAGTAGGTATAGCCTATAATATATAATTTTCCAGAAGCTGGGACTTATACGGGAATGACTTATACGGGAATTACTTATAGCCAGGACCTAAATATTGTACATCATCCATAAAATTTGAAGTCAGTCCTAGCTGTGGACCACAAAACCTATAGGCCTATTGGAAAATATTACCGAAACTAGGCCTACCACTAATTTTCCAATGGTTTTTCTTTTTGGTTTTAGGTACCGGTAGTTTTCATCATTATACAGTAGTTGCAATTAGGCCTACAGTACTTACAATCCCCAGAACATTTTATTTCTCCCATTATAGGCCTATCGAACGATCTTAAAACACTCGGATGTAATTTTCAGAGTAAATAAGCTATACTGTACAGTACGGTACATTTTGTTTTGTCTTGGGATACAGGATGGGTTGAAGGGAACATTATTTTGCCAGTAAGGGGCTTGATAAGATTTTCACTGCCCGTCGATAGGCTAGCGAGATTTTTTTTTGACAGTGCTTTATATAACCTACAGTATACAGTATTTTATTAATTTCACCACAACACCAAACACCCCCCAATGAAATTAATTAAAGTATATATGATCCGCCAGGATTCGAACCCGGGTTATCACACACAGATTTTTGCCACCTTAACCATTACACCACCAGGACGGTTAAAGGTTTATGCACATGCCTACGACTTATTATCCATTCTCGAATACTGGATATTAATCTAATCATGTTCATACTCCCAACCGCGCTATGGTAGGCCTAATGATTAAGTGAGAGGAAAGAATATTCATGGGGCACAGATCATATAGACCGGCCTCGTGACGAAATATCCCTGAACCTACTGATAATATAGGCCTAGTGCACATAAAATATACCCTATATCCGGAGGTTGAAACAAATATTAATATGATCTTTGCAACATCCTTATTCTATAATAACCTTCAAATATTGAGAAATAATTAGTGGTAGATTTGGTAATAAGTACCCCTATATTAGCCTATATAGTCCCTAGATAAGAGTTGGGTACATAATATGTAAGCTGAATAACCACTAGCCTAGCTTTGGAAATAAATGTTGTTGTTATTATTATTATTATTATTATTATTATTATTATTATTATCATCCTGTGTAGCGGGAGGACCTATATACTTAGGCTACATCTCAATAATTTGGTAATGTTACAATATATTATTACATTTTATATTCATAAATAGTCCACTAATATAGGCCTACTAGATTAGGTTAGGTTTTGGGGCAAGAGTTGTGTTATCGGGCGTATCACCTACCTCTGACCGGGTATATCCCAGTGTTAAAAGTGTTTACTATACCCCTTTGAAAGGACATTAGCCTAACCTAACAACCTTACCTAACCTATCCTAGTAGGCCTATTATGGGTGGGGGCTGCCGCCCCCACACCCCCGCTGTTTGACATCAACTTGCGTGTTTACACGACGTACGCCCGGTAACACAACTCATTCCGGTTTGGTTAGGTTAGGTTAAAGATATTGTTCAATGTTTCTTAGTAAATAGCCTAGGCATCGGAAAAACAGTTCTACCCACTACACAGGATCTTACCAAGAGTTGTTAGGCAAGAAACCTAGGAGGATTAGGCTAGGCTAGATTAGCCTAGCCTAGGCCTATTTACTAAACTAGGCTAACCTTACCTAGGCTATCCTTTCCTGGGCCCTATAGGCCTACTAACGTTCAAAGAATGTGGATCTCTTTCTGAAGGAATATCAAGTAAATGTGCCACTTACTTTGCACTTATATATGAGAGTTAAAGAACTTAAAGGCCTTCACACGCATTGTACGCAACCTTTCGAAACACCTAGGCTAGGCACAATTATTCATAAATGAGAAAAAAACCAATATTCGACTACAATAAAAGCATGCCAATACTAAGTAATATACATTCTAACCCTAATTAATATAGAATAATGCACGATGGTAGTTCTTGATCCTGTATTACACGTGCCAAATCCACGTGTATTTGTTGTGTCACGTCGTCTATACAATCAGCTGGCAACTGTAAACACACTTTCTGGCATGATGTCATGATCTGCGAGCAAACTGCACATCAAATTAAAATACAGAGAAGAAGACAGCTTGACGATTTTTAACAGAGGCCAGAGGAATTCGAGCTGTTCTTTGTATGGTGCGTATCATCAGCTCACTTGTCTGTTGTTCTGGAAATATTCCTGAGGTACCGGTAGCCTAAACAAAAAAAAGAAAGAAAATCAAAATCTGGTTGTTAGATAGCCTAGCCTAAGTACAGTACATGTACTGTAAATACATGTAACAGTAGGCTATGGACTAGACAGAATGTATATATTTTATTGTATTGTATAGGCCTAGGCCTATATTGTATATATTTTATTGTAGGCCTAGGCCTAACTATTTTTCCCAGGGCTTTCATTGTGGGATTCTGTGAATTAGGCTATCATCAATAGGCTAGGCCGGGAAGGTCAAGGATGTAGCCTAGTATCCGGACGTACGTACGGTCGTCATGTTTATATCGGTTGTGCGCTCGCGGTTATGTTCCCGTCTATTTTGACGGTTATTTTTTCTAGTGATTTGCTCCAGCCTCTGGCAGTAGGCCTATATATGATGATAACAATAAGTCATGGGAGGTGAGGACTGAGGGGGGCTCAACCTATTGTTGTATCCCACAACAGTAAAAATAGACAGAAAATGATCGCGAGCGTGCCGAGTAGTGTAAATAAGGCGCCGAAGGCGGGCGGTACGCCCGAATACTACATCCATATAATACCATATTGCTAGGCCTAGAGGTAGGCCTCTATCATATCCCCTCTAACTCTGCGTCTCTCTACATTCATTAAAAGAGACGCAGAGTTAGAGGGGATATGATAGAGGTGTTCAACTTTCAAGTGGGTTAGTGGGATAAATGAAGGGGACATGAAAAATTTACTAAAGCTTAGTGATAGCTAAAGAACTCGAATAGCCTAAATACAGTAGTTTCAAATTAGATAAATTTTGTTTCAGAAAGGATATAGGCTAGGCCTAGGAAAATATTGGTTTGGTAACAGAGTTGTAGATAGGTGGAATAGGCTACCAAGTGTTCTAGTGGGATTAAGAACGATAGGGAGCTTTAAGATAAAACTAGCAGGGGTACCCGGCGTTGCCCAGGTTTAAATTCTACCATAATCACCATCACTACTACCACCACTACTACTACCATAATCACCATCATCAATCACTACTACCACAATCATCACAATACTACTACTACCAACGGCGACCTCGATTTCGGCCGCTAAATGACCTCCGATTTTGGATCTGACCTCATCCGTACTCCCATTTTGGGGGACTGCGAACAACTTTCGTTCTATACACCTTTTCGATCGCACGATCGGAGGCCTCCTGCCTCAAACGGCCATTTTTTTCATTTTTGTTTTCAATTTCGGCCTCGAAACGACCTCCGATCGTGGCCTCGCCCCCTCTATGACCTAACCCAGATCAATTGACACCCACATGCAAAGTTTCAGCTCCCCAGGTCCAAAACTGCGGCTGCCTCTTAAGAACACACAGACAGACAAACAGACACACAAACTGATTTAATAATATAGATTAGATAGGCATATGGACGATAGGTTGGGTGTGAGGGGGATCTGACAGGTGTGAGCCAATCGGCGCTCTGTAGACCCCCGTTTTCTGACCTTTGACCGTTTCGGTGAGGTCAGTCGTAATGGTGTTAATGAGCTTGGCTTTATAAGCCCAGCTTATAAGGCCTTATAATTAGGGTTAAGTGTGAGAGGGATCTGCCTTGTTTGGGCCAATCGGCTTTCTGCAGACTCCCATTTTCTTATGTTCTTATGTTAGTGTTTTGGGGATGGATATAGAGTTCGGGCGTACGGTCGTCATTGTTTACATAGGGCGATCGCCGCCGTTGCACTTACGTTCCCGTCTATTTCGATGCTATATTTTCTGCTATTTGCCCCCTGTCATTACTACATGAATACTAGGTTAGGTTAGGTTAGGTTAGGTTAGGTTAGGTTAGGTTAGGTTAGGTTAGGTTAGGTTAGGTTAGGTTAGGTTAGGTTAGGTTAGGTTAGGTTAGGTTAGGTTAGGTTAGGTTAGGTTAGGTTAGGTTAGGTTAGGTTAGGTTAGGTTAGGTTAGGTTAGGTTAGGTTAGGTTAGGTTAGGTTAGGTTAGGTTAGGTTAGGTTAGGTTAGGTTAGGTTAGGTTAGGTTAGAACATGATGGGAAAGGTCCGACGCCACTACGCGTAATGTAAACAAAGATGGCGGTACGCCCGCTCACTACATCCTACCCGTGTTTGATTTATTTAAAATCCTCGGATTTTTTTTTTCCCATTATCCAACGCTCTTTACTTCTTAATTAAGACACGGCGCCCGATAGTGGGGAGGGCGGTATTTTTGTTTATTTGTGGGGTGGGCGGTAATTTTTTTTATTTACACATGCGCAAGTTTTTCAGATAAAACCTGTGTTTGCTACTGTTTTTCATCTGATTCAGGCGATTTTAGCACCCATTTGTTACGCAAATGTCCCATTTTGGCCATACCTCATCACCCCAACAAATTCCATATTTTGTGATCAAACTTAACTAACCTGACTTGGGGGCTACCATCCTCAAACCGGTAAGAGTTGTGTTAGCGGGCGTACCGCCGTTTTTTTTACATAGTTGCACGCTCGCAGTTACATTCGCATCTAATTTGACTACTGTTATTTACCCCTGCTGGTAATATAGGCTATATATATGATATTGTCAATAAATCATGGGGGATGATAGACCGTACTCCCAGATTTACTAATAAATTATATGGGGTGATAGACCGTACTCCCACCTTTACTCATCACATTGTCCAAATTCTCGAATGAGCTGACATATTGTATTGCCTGACCATACTGTATACTGTATCTATATACATATATATATATATATATACAGATATATATATATATACAGTATATATATACCGGTATATATATCTATCTATTGCCTGACGCCGTGGCCACGAACGAACCGCCCCCATGCACCTCTGTCCCTAGTCAGTCGACGCCCCTCCCCCCAACCAGCACCGCCTTCGTTCATGTAGTTCCTCACTCCATCCTTCCACCTCATATTCGGTCTACCTCTCCCCCTCTGTGCCTCCACCTCGCTCTCGTACACCCTCTTAGTCATTCTCTCGCTTTCCATACGTTCCATATGGCCGAACCATCTCAAGCTGTTCCTTTTCACACTTTCCAGCACATCTACCTCCACACCACACCTCCTTCTTACTTCCTCATTAGTCTGTCTATCCCTCCATGTAACTCCGCACGCACTCCTTAAGTAATTCATTTCCACTGCTCTCACTCTTGGTCTGAGTCTCTCAACCAACGTCCATGCTTCGCTTCCGTAAGTCAGTATCGGGATTACCACACTGTCATGCAAGGACTTCTTCACTTCCATACTGACCACCCTATTTCTTGTTACTGCTTTTAGCATTCCTACAACCCTCTTCCCCTGTTGTACCCTCTCCCGCACCTCTTCATCCATAGTCCCATCTTTACTCAACACACTGCCCAGATACTTAAAAGAGTTGACGATCTCCATAGCCTGACCGTTCAGCTTCACCTCACACTCTGTGACTTCACCCCTTTCGAAGACCATAACCTTGCTCTTCCCCGTATTTACCTTCAAATTCCGTTTTTCGCACACTGTTCCAAACTCATTTACCAGACCCTGCAACTCCCATTCATTATCACTCATCAGAACTGTATCATCCGCAAACAGCAGTATAGGTATATATATATACCCGGTATATATACCGGGTATATAATTTTTTTAATTTTGAATAAAAATGCTATCTATTTATAGTATATGCTCAGGCCCAATCCCCACTTTTCATATTTTTATTTTATTTCATTTGTCTTTTTTCTTTTTTTGGGGGGTGGCTGACTCAAGACAGAGCAAGAATAGGGACAACACAAAACACAACAGAAAACAATGAACACACAAAAACAAAACACAAATTCACACACATCTAGGTCATCCAGGAGAAGACCCAGAGACCAGGGTCACCAAGGTCCCTCCAGCCCCCCCCCGTCCACCCAGAAAGAAAAATAAATAATTAATACCGGTATGGTACTATAATACAGTACTTTGTCATTGTCTCTCTCTCTCTTTTTCAGGTCTAGTAGGAGCCTATGAGATACTGGTAAATGAAGATTATTGATTGAAAACAAGAGTCTTACAAACCAACAAACATGAAGCAGTTTTATAGAATCCTCCTCCTGACCTTGATAATGTCACCTTGTATATTATGCAAAGATTCTTACTTTGAAGGACTTTATGAAAATATGCTTCACGCTCAGGAGACGCTTAAAGAAGTTGCGAGTGCTGTGAACGTGGGACTCAAAACTGTAGCAGAGACTGTGAAATTTGTGGAACATTTTATAGACTCTACTGTAGAAGAAGATTGTATATATAAATGTCAGAAAAACAAAGTTCCTATCCCCAAGGTTGGTCATACACCACAAGCAAATGGCTGTGGATCACTCGGGGTGTTTTTCGAGAAGGAATACTTGCCCAGACCGGAAATGGCCGAGTGTTGTAACAGCCATGATACCTGTTACGACACGTGCGGAAGCGATAAGGAACTGTGCGACAAACTTTTCAAGAAATGTCTGTACAGAACGTGTGAAGTCGTGAAAAAGGAGGTGGATATTCTGGGTCACAAAAAATGCCAAGGGGGTGCCAAGCTCTTGTATACAGCAACCATGGCACTGGGCTGCTCCTCTTACAAAGATGCTCAACGCCAGGCTTGTGTCTGTGTCCCATCATCACAGGCACCTAATATGAAAACAGAATTATAACATCCTCGTGACCCAGCGCTCCAGTTATAGCCAAATCACGCAGGTGTTTTCGGACAATGTTATCATTTGGACCAATATCAAGCACCTCGATCTTTGTGTGTTATATGTATATTATGCCCCATACTTCGTTGTTACACATATGCCCCGACCGGCGGAAATATATTTACATTACAGTATATGGATATCATAATACGGACTGTAAAACTCAAATTCACTCTACAGACGACGGTGACGCCATTATTTCGCCAAAATTATGGGGTTAAATCCTAATTATGACCCCTAATGGCAACATAGATGATGATTTCAATAAGTCACGGAGTGGTGAGGGGAGACGGAGCCCCTCCTCTACCCATCGTGTATCCCATGGCACTAGTGGGGGCTATGTCTTTAAAATCTTTGGATAATGGGTAAATTATAATATCTGGTGGTTTTCAATATAAAACACCACTGTATATCAAAAGAAAAAACACAAAAATAATATTAATGGTGAAATTAAGTTTGGTTTAAATGATCACATTGACCGTGTTTTTTTCGGCAACTCTCGTCTGAAAATTTTCCATTTATGTTTTATAAATAATCAAGTAACTATAACATTCTAACGCCAGTATAGTTGTTGATATAGTATGAAAAAATAAAAATAACAATTCAGTCAGAAATGTTACTGATCTAAAGATGCAAGAAAATGCACTTTTGTAATTCAGCTACTGTATTAGAAGAAACAACTCCTGTCAAGGAAGTGTAGGATTGGTGAGGAAGGATGCTGCATCATATAATTTTTCGCAACCTCCAAATACCATGCTGCCCATGAATTGTTCTGCGGATCCCCTAATGAGTGTTCAGAAATGATAGATACAGTATTGAATTTCCTTTGATACAGATCCACTAAGCAAGACTAAAATGTCCCTACTGTATTTATAAATGTCACTGATGAATGCACAGTTTACCGCACATATTCCGTTCCCCATTATCCCAGTAAATTCGTAATGCGGCAGCGCCGCACTAACTTCCCCAAACCCTCTCCCTCACTCCTCCTCCAGGAAGGTTGGAGGTGGAATTGTGGTGGGAGGGGGTTTGGAAGGTGCGTGCGGCGCTGCTAAATTACAAATTAACTGGGATATTGAGGAACGGAATATGTGCGGTAAACTGTACAATATTAATGCAATATTAATGCAATGGTGACTTTGATGTTATTTACATTAATAGTTTGTGATTTCGACACCCACTCGTATAGGTATTAGGAAGTGCCAACAAACTTGACCTCTCTGTAACTCAAAAGGGCCTAGAGCAAACTGGCTGTAAATATTCACACCTATTTTCTGGTGGACTCTTCCTAAAGGATAGAAACGTCAGCCCGCTTTATTTTGAGTTATAAGAAGTTAAGGTGTCAAAATTATTGTAAAGTTCACTGGCGCTACCTATAGTTCACCCACCCTGCTACTCTTTGGCCAGGGGATATGATGCGATTAGGTTTCTGTAAAAAAAGCCCTAAACCCATCAGTGTGTTATATAATTGTTGGTCATTGATTAAATGTTAGTACAGTATAACGTTGATAGCACTAAAGTCGCTATGAAAAATACCATTACCAACTATGCTATCGTAATATTACTGATGACATGAAACCTAGTGTCACCTGTAAGTGTAGGCAGGGAGTTTAATGCAGCGGTGTTGTTGATGTTAGGACATTTTACTACATTGATATAAGTACAGGGTTTTCAATTTATTTAACAGTACTGTACTGTACAGTATTATTTTAGAATAAAGCTATATTGTAATGGCAGTGATGTACTTTAAGCTATATTGTAAGGCAGTGATGTACTTTATAAGTAATTTTTTTTGCAGCTGATGATAAATTGAATAACTTATTACGGTAATTGATTTTTCAATAAATAATACAAAGATAAGAAACTACCGTACTATGTCACTGCAGCATATTATTGTCAAGTTTTTATTATTATCAACACATTTGGCTATAAAATCTTTGTAATACCGGTACTGTAGCCGGGTCATGAAGATGGGGACAGCAATTTACCAACAGCTGGAAAAAAACAGACTTTAGTAATGTAGATTATAGCAATCAATGAACATTCAATTTTGTAAGTTTCTTGTGATATGAAAACCTACAGATATTATCGTACTTTATAGTCTCAACCTTCAATATTTCATTTAATACGTTTTTTTTTTTTTTGGTAATTTTGTATGGTACATGTACAATACTGTACTATGTAATCTCTGTTGTGATTTTTTTTTTTTTACATATGGTATCTACTATTTGTTCATGTATTTCAGCCACTGTATATTAGTACTTGACTATAGATCAGGCAAGAGAAGTGGTAATAAATAGGAATGAATGGAGAATGCTAGTGAATAGATGAGTGTAAACTCAGTCGTTTCGGAGAGAGGGTCATGCGCCGCCAGTTGGACTAGATAATAGTCCGTCAGGCGACTGGCCCAGGGAGCCGATGGTAGTGAAGGGTGCGCCTGGAAGAATGGTGGTACAGCTTTGCTGTGGGTCTGCCTGCGGAAATCGGAGCCTCTCTGTGACTGGGACCTGTGAATCTTTTGCTGGGGACCCCAAATGGGCCTGGGTCTCCGGGTATTTCTCCTGAACGACCTAGATATGTGTGATTTTGTGTTTTGTTTTTCTGATGTGTGATGTCCCTGTTCAGGCTCTGTCTTGAGTCGGCCACCCCCATTAATAAAAACAGAAAAACAAAGGAAAACTGGGATAAGTGCCAGAGTATATACATACATACAGTAGGCCTACTGTACATATATTACTATCGGTACTAAATAATGGTTGTGTGTTTATTTGTTGTCTCAAATAATATATTATTTAGCTACCATACCAGTACCTGTGATTTTCTTTCCCTTCACAAATTATAATGTCATGGAAATTAAGCATAAAACTATTTTATGAATATTATTAGACTAAATTGAGCTGTGATTATATACCCAATTCAGAACGTCCAATATTTTATGAGTTAATTAATATGTAGCTACTGTATATTAAGTTAGATAAATCCTCATGCCTAACCTTGCATGCCCAAGACGCCAAAGCACAGATAACTTAATACCATAATACAGTTGTTGTTGTTGTTTTTCCCCAAGCTGCCTGGCCGAACAGCCCCAAGGCCCCGAGCAATTCCAAGGCCATAACCGAGCACCCCCACAGAACCCTCCCTGCCGACCACAATAAAGCCTGGGTGACCGAAGCCACTCCATGGCGGGGAGCTGAGGAGGGTGCAGACACGCCCGGGAAACCAAAGCCCCACCCAGGGCCCTGTGCCCCTCAGCAATTATGAAGAGAAAGTTGAGGGGCAAGGGAAAAATGTGACGCTTTGGCTTCCAATCTTGGTAGATTGGGAGGTCAATCCACGGAAAAGATGCCGTCACTTGAGATCTAGAAAATATATAAGTTAAAGGAACAGTCAGAGTAAGCTATGGGTATGGCAGAGATCGCTCAGTTCTCACTCTGATAGACCAGCCCATCACCACATGACTAGAACCCAATCCTCTCAGCATCAGCTAGGAAAGGCCCTAGAAAGCCGCCTTTGGCGGGGGGATAGCTCCCCTATTTCAACCCCTTTCGGGGTCGGGCACCCGCCCGTTAATCAATACTGTATTAACTCACATCAAATTAATTACAGGAGCTTCAATTTCAAAACATAATCAGTGGCCATGTGATAGTTGTGAAAGTACAGTACTGTAGATGAAAGCTTGGAACTCCTGTGGGTTGCTACATTTCAAAACTCATATTACACTGGTGCTGTGGTGACTGAATGGTTA
This sequence comes from Paralithodes platypus, assembly GCA_032716605.1. Classification (NCBI taxonomy): domain Eukaryota; kingdom Metazoa; phylum Arthropoda; class Malacostraca; order Decapoda; family Lithodidae; genus Paralithodes; species Paralithodes platypus. Next base: position 16,846,152 of record CM064528.1, on the reverse strand, counting down.
GTGTTACTGGCACCAAAATTGAATTGACTGGCCCAGGTTAGATTATAGGCCTAGACAGCTGGCCAGCTTACCAATGACTTTAATGTGTTATCGTTGTAGTTCCCCAGACTGTCTGGCCGAGCAGTCCCGAGTCTGGTAGACCGAAGCCACACCAGATGCTCGGGCCCAGGGTGAGATGAAATCTTGTGAGTCCTACGTCCTACTGACTTCGGTTCCCAATATTTCTTGGTGATGAGTTGGGATTCTATTTTTGCTGAATATAGCTTCTGTTCTTACATCATGCTATAAAAATACCTTTGATATTGCCAAAAGCTTTATCCTCTTAGAGTAAATGAAATAGTCAGCATCGGTATTAGTCTAGGCACTTGGCATGTCGAGTGAATGCAGCTAGCCCAGTACTGAAGGTCGCATTGTGCATCACATCTAACTAGCTACAGTATATTGGAGATAAGCATAGCATCATTTGTCAATTTCTCAAAAAAGCTTGTTCACCAAGCATCGAATCCAAGGTTATGTCTGGAGATCTTAAATTATTATGTTCCTTTCAACAACCAACTATACTCCTAAAATCGATTTATGAAATTTACAAACACATATGCCAGTCCGTGGATTCGAACCCAGGATGCTCACACCGAAAATCAACACCTTATGCATCGCACCACGAAGACAGTTAAAGGATGGTGGACACTGCCTACGATTTATTATGCAACTTCGAATCCTGCATATCAATCTAAGCATGTACACACATCCCAACTGCAACTCACGTAGGCTATGCATATGTGAATGGAAAGAGCAATTAATGGGGCCTTAACCACTAGGGAAGTCCTCTCGATAAATCACTCCTGAACCAATATCAATTATTATGTTCCTTCCAACAACCAACTCTACTCCTAAAATCGATTAATGAAATTTACAAACACATGTGGCAGTCCGTGGATTCGAACCCAGGATGCTCACACCGAAAATCAACACCTTATGCATCGCACCACGAAGACAGTTAAAGGATGGTGGACACTGCCTACGATTTATTATGCAACTTCGAATCCTGCATATCAATCTAAGCATGTACACACATCCCAACTGCAACTCACGTAGGCTATGCATATGTGAATGGAAAGAGCAATTAATGGGGCCTTAACCACAATGTAGAAAAATATAGAAATGGTCTAATCAACAAAGATTGCTTGTATACATTACCTCACTTGAACAAGTCATCCTCTCAACTCCTCATTTGTTAATTCACTTTTCTAGGTGGCACTACAAGTTCACCTAGTCTTCGTAGTTGGCTACATCTTCCTGCCATTGAATATTTGTTTTCACTTGACAATATTGCTTCATGAATCCTGAACCCGTAAATCTTTCTTCATATTAAACCCATTCTTTTTCTCTCCAAAGAAAAACACTACCTCCTGATCAAGGTTGTAATCTCAGCAATATATGGATACCAATTAATCCTCTGTAGTTTTCTCCATCTTCTTGCAGTAAGGATACAAAAAATATCTATATTCAGTAGGTATTTTTGTCCAAGAAGAGCATGACAAGGGCATTACGGATGACCCCTCTTGAATGTGACCTAAGCTGCACTAAATGTTCATGGTGTCTCTGCCCCAGAGGAAGCCACTAGAAAATAAAAAGACAAAGTGGAAACAATGTGCACCTTTATGGACATCACCGCCAAACTTTAGGGTATAATTAATCGGATTTGAATGGCGTTAAAATAGCAAGTATATAATTAGCCTTATTCCAACAACCAATCAAAGGCTAAATAAGGAGAGTACAGTATGTAGTGTAGATGGGACTTGTCAGCCTAGGTCAGCAACCCATCTAGGGGGAGACATTATACAAATCCGGGTGGATGGGACTCGTGAGCCCATCTAGGGTAGACAACCTTAAATAAATCCTTACTGCTTACCTAAGGGCGAAGCAGGTTGGTGAATGAACTAGCCGCTCATCAACGTAGAAAATGTGATAAAAATACATAGGCCTCAGAGTTGGACAGTCCCCGAGTCGAGTGTTCATTCCTGCAAGTCCTTCATAAACTGGCACGGATTGTCCTCATGGGAAAAAGGTCCACTAGGGGCATTTTGTGTATGGCCACCCTCAAGGGGAGTTCGGCGTCAGGCAATAGATAGATTGTAGATTTCAGCACTTAATATTTTGTATTTAAAACTCCACAAACAGATTAACTTGCTCATGTAGTAATGTACACCCTATGTGGTGGATTGTGGTTTTTTTATTTCATAAATTTTATTTTAGTAAGCGTTGTTTCGCCGATTTTGATAGTTGTTTTGCCTTTATATTGTCTTTGTCCTAGTTTTGGTTTGTTTAGTTTGCAAGTTTTAAATTTTAATTAACATTTAAATTTTTAGAATGCTTAACCTAACAAGTGCGCATGGGGGTAATTGGAAACGTCCCCCTGTGCTGACGTATTTGAGGTGTTTCCGTCACTAAAATATTCATTGTGCCATTAATAGCATTAATACTTATCCATATGCGCCTATTATGGGTCGATTATAAAGGTATTAACCCGAAACAATAAAACGAGTGAAAACAGTGTTTGGATGGTCAAAATCGGAGATATAGCCCGCGAGTTGTATAATGTATGGGTGAGGCAAGCTGCTTTCCCGCCAATTTCCCCCAAGGCCACTGAGACACAGTCGATCGATACTCTCTCTCTCTCTTGCATTCGCTTGCTATCAGTGATGACCACACCCTCCAACCGGATTTCTAATGTTAGCACGAAAATATACCTCAGAATAAGGGAATAACGGGGAAACTAGGTGATAACTGAAGGAGAGGAGGAAAGTGGGGAAGGAGGGGAGGTAGAGGACTGAGATTTTGCATGGCCCAGGGGCCAAATTTTTTTTTTTTTTTTTTTTTTTTTCGATGTCAAAAGTTGATATTTTTTTTCACTCTCTTAAGAGTCTCCCCGCAGTCCGCCGGGGGAACTCTTAAGAGTCTCCCCGCAGTTCCCGGGTTAACAAGATATAACTAGCCAAAATTGTGTTCATGCAATTAAAAATCTGTCTATACAGAGCACTTAATTTTTGTTTGTAATTATGGATTATCATACTAAAAATATAATATGCATAAGTGCAAAAATAACCATAGATCGCTGTATGACCACGATAACACTGACAAACTTTTGATTACGGCTGCTGTTTAGAAATAAACATTTTGCATTGTATAGCTCGTCGGCATTGCCGCATTCACATGTAAAGAACATAGGTTTCGGAGGATATATATATAAACAGAATAAAACTAATTATTATTTTAATTCAATCAAATATTGATTTTAGCATCTTCATAGAATGTGTTAAAAGATTAATGCATTTTCACATTCCGAAGTAAATTTTCCAGCAGTGTGTGAATTGCCATATAAGCAATGACAAAATTGTCTTTAGACCTTAACACCTTATTGGCGGCCTATTTGACCGTACCGCACAGCGTTTTTTTTTTAACCCTAAATAGGGTTGTTTCCGTGCTCATTTTCATGCCTAAATAAGACCCAGAGCATAAAACAAGTATCTATCCCTGAAAGGGCATAAACAGAGCTTTCCAATGACACCCGAACCATCCTTGTACGACCACTGGTTCTCTTGCAACGATCGTGCAACACCAGTGCAAAAACCCTAAAAAAAGGTAATTTCCTTACATAATTCCCTGTGTAGCGAGTGAGAGAGGGGGGAAGAAGGTGGGATACAGTTCAGTTGGTCCACGTTGGTCGTGCGGAGCGGTCATAGGGTTACTACGCTCATCCCACCGCTCAGCTCTCTCTCTCCGCAACATTAAGTGCTGAAAATGGCGGTCGACAGATGTCGTGCACCGCCACATAGTCCAAATTTATTTCACTAGACATATGTCGTGCACCGCCAATAAGGGGTTAATCTCCAAAATGTCTTTGTACCATTTCTACTTGGTACCACTACGGGATCCAGATGGCATTAGGTGTAATTGGAATATGGCTAATTAAAAGCACCTTCATAGTGATAACACTTTATTATCCCCATGGTTTACATGGCATGTATATAAAATATAATAAAACCTTGAGCTAATAATGTTATACTTGGTGAATGGGATGATATTGGTAATGGCAATGACAACAAGATCTCCAGACTAATAAGGATTTCTAACAAATAATTCATGCACTTCCTTAAGCTTTAAAACCCAAAGCAATAATAGTGCCAGCATCTGAAAATTAGCACAACTTTAACTACATTTAGGTAAAACCAGTGAAAAATAGAGCCAATCTAAAGTAATTTGTGGATAATTTTAACAGAAAGTTAAATAATATCCAGTTGCAATGCTAATTCAGTGAAGGAACTATAGACTTCCTGCAATATAAGTTTCAACAAGTGGGAGGTTTAACATCAACCAATGGGGCTTAATGTAAGGTTAACCCCTTCAATACTATGACACCATTTCATTCTATTCTGGCCTATAGCCTATTTTATGCAGCTTAGGGAAATCCTATAGTAATCCACAAGTTACAAACTATCTCTTACTCCCACAGATCCTTCATAAACCAAATAAAATAGTCTAACAGTAGCCAGTATACAATAAAGGTGACATCATACCAAAAGGGTTAATGCCTTCATTGAGAAGATTACATCTTTACTTCATTATTGCTACTGTAAGATAATATTTTATATATTTTAGGAAAGACCTCCAGGTATTTTAGGGTGAAAGATCATCTCAATCAACCTTCTAACCCAGACCAATCTTTCCAAAACTGAATACAATCATCTGGAGTTGGATAACAAATACAAAATGGTATCATAGCACAGAGGGTTAAAGATGGCTGGTAGAACATGTCAAATCTTAGCACACAAGTTATCCAATCATTAAACAAATTTATTGACTGAAGCAGGCATGCTTAATCATTTACTAACTAGTGTATTCTGTAAAACTATCAAGTCTTGAAAAAATATACGAGGAGGAGAGAATTAATCTGAATCATCCTGCAAATCAACCCATTTGGATCTGGTCTTCTCAATATAACATTGTGCTATCCTCAATCTAAAAGAAACAAAAATAAATTGCCTATTAAGCAGAGAGCAATATACAGTATGACATCTACACCAAATCACCACCCATAACGAGGGGCGTCGCGCTCCTTGGTGCCGCTAGAAGAGTGGCGAACACATCAAAAGGTAAAGGTACCACTTTACTGAAAATGCCTGAAAAATCAGTTCGGTTCACGTAAGCTATTAAAGGCTTCGAGAATTTGTTTGCCTTTAATCAGTACAACTGAACTTTCAAATATTTAAAATTTTAATTTTCTACATTTCCTGGAGAAGCAAACAGTAACTTTGTATCAGTTTCATGATTAGACTAGGCCTATTTGATATTATGACAAAAGTACTGATCAATAATATGGCAAAAATCAAAGCTGACATTTGATAAACCAGAGAAGAGGCCTCAAGGTTACGCCGAAGAACACATCTTACACCACATCATGCAGTGAGGCCCTCTCGGAAGTTCATTTACAGGATAGACTAGCCAATTCATAAATGGTAGTCCAATTAGTACATACAATCAATAGAAAAATTCAACCAAATAATATTACGAGTAGAGTAATGTGGTGATGGGCTGGTCTATCAGAGTGAGAACTGAGCGATCTCTGCCATACCCATAGCTTACTCTGACTGTTCCTTTTACTTATATGTTTTCTAGATCTCAAGTGACGGCGTCTTTTCCGTGGATTGACCTCCCAATCTACCAAGATTGGAAGTCAAAGCCTCACATTTTTCCTTTGCCCCTCAACTTTCGCTTCATAATTGCTGAGGGTCACAGAGTCCTGGATGGGGCTTTGGTTTCCCGGGCGTTTCCGCACCCTCCTCACCTCCCTGCCATGGAGTGGCTTCGGTCACCCAGGCTTTATGTTGGACGGCGCGGGGGGGGGGGGGGGGGGTGTCGGGGGTGTCCTGTGGGGGCGCTCGGTTATGGCCTTGGCCTTGCTCGGGGCCTTGGGGCTGTTCGGCCAGGCAGCTTGGGGAACGGGAACAACAACAACGAGTAGAGTATGATTAACCCTCCAGCCCCGGCTACGCATTACATAAATATTCCCCGAAATCCAGGGGTTTTGGCCGAAAAATGTCTACGCCTAGGCTACCGTATCTTTGTTATTCTGACTGCTTCCGCATTCCCGCGCATCCCCAAGCGTAGATGTGTTTCGTACCTGTAGAATGGCGTTAAGTAGAGCTCTCTAAGTCAACTGGTTCAGTTGTGATGATGATTTCATTGGAGATAACTTTATGGCAAAAACAGCCACTTTACACTACTTTTCGATACTTAACAATAACATACAGGCACACACGAACAAGCGACGCACTCCTTCTTGTGGCCGGAGATGCGGGGCGTCGGTCCAGCCGGCTGTTGTTTACATGCGTCGGACCGACGCCTCGCACACCAAGCTTACAGGCTTTGAGCTCATGGGTCTTTAAGAGCCCTTCCGGGTAGCTCGGGTGTGTTTTTTATGGGCGTTCAAGAGCCCTTCCGGGGCTGGAGGGTTAATAGCCATAACATTGAAATGTACTTGTAACTATCATACATTTCAACACTAAATTTATTAAGCTCCATCGTCTTCTAGGACTTCAGTGTTTATAATAAAGTAGTTTAACTAGAGACCATATCTGTGAACTACGGACATTAAAAACGAGAAGTGATGGGTGAAAGGATTTTTGTGTTTACACTAATAATGAAAACCAAAGTAGCCAAATAGTAAAAACAAACCAATGAATTAGTTTAACTGGCCCATATAACAAATTCTAAAATGGACTCGCTCATTTATTTACCGTAATATTACAAGATAACCATAAGGCGGCCAAATATAACCAGCTCATCACAGTATATCTACCAGATTCTCTCATCCCAGACTGTGCAGCTAGGGCCATTTCCAAGCAGTACGTTAGTCGATCAAAGTTTAGGCGAGTATCGACTTTTGAAATATAGGTCCCAACAATGTGAATGTTTCTTTGATAAGCAGAAAAATATTAAATTGAATTACAAACGGTTTAATATTTTTACAAAGTAATAATTGTGCAATAACGTACGAGCTGTTCAGTCAAATTTGAACAGTGCCTAAATATCCCACACACACTGTACCTTTTGGAATTGACCACAACTATGCCTACTTAACAGTGGTAGACCTATCAAGACCCAGGACAAAATTGTGTGTGATAGACTTAAAAACTCTAACGAGTACATTCTCCCAATCCCTGTGCCATTTTCAATGGAAGAAGGGGAAAGGTAGTCCCTCCCTATATTTTAAGACTATAGCCCTTGATTTACTCTTGCTCTCACACTACATAGACATATAAGAACATATACATACTGTTTAATACAGTATTTTTAAATCATCAATATTATGGACTCCATAGACATACTGTACATATTTTATTACAATGGACTTGTCACCTGAAAAGTATGTTTAATACTAAAACATAAGTATATCATTAGGGTAATTTTCACTTGCTCCTTTCACCTAAAATTAAATTTTAAATGTTATGAGGAAAAAGATTCCATAAAAATTGACGAAAAAGAAATTGAAGTGCGAGGACAAGCGCATTATCTCTCACAACACAAGCAGCCTCAAGAAAGATTCTAACCTAGCAGACAAACAAGAACAAGTAGTTACCCGCTGTCAATATTCTATCTATATGTGGATGGAGTTTAACTATAGACCTCCCATCCACAGTATTCATATTATAACAAACCCACCAATTAACTTACAAATAAACCTAATTAATTAAATAAATTAAATAAATTAATACATGTGGTACTCCAAGGATTCGATTCAGCGCACTAACCATTACTCTATCAAGACTGTTACAACAGTAGTGAACAAGTACTTAGTCATGTGCTGTATGTGAACATACCATTGACTGAGTTTCCATCCACACATATAAACAATTATTTGTCGACTAGTGCTTGTTTAGGTTTGTCCACTAAGGTCGAACCCGCCTTTATTCACAAACCGATGTATTTGGGTTAGTAGAAACCGACTTCCCAAACACATCAGTCATAACACACAGATAGAAGTCCGGGCCTTATCTAAAAGGGGCTAGAATGGAGGATAATGATGATGGTGGGTAACACTTTCAATCAGAGGACTGCCTTTTATGGTTTATTTGACACCACCATTAGATTTTTTTCAGGTTATGATTGATCTCTAAGAAATCAGGGGGCTAAGACAATCTCTATTAATCCTCTAATTCTAACATATCCTTCCTAAATTGAATAAAATAGTGTGGAAGTAGTCTCAATAAAACCAAAATTGGTGCCGTGTGATTGAGAGCGTTAAGGGGGATAGTTGGGAGGCAGTCGGACCAAGCTAGGTTCGGTGGGATTGCCAAGGATTGCGGAGGACATAAATAATCATATCTATATTTATCACAGACTATAATGAAACAAAAATGGTTTCAACCTCTCGTTTGGCATTAGAAGTAGGGATTTGATTTACCTTGGATTTTCTTTTAATCAGTCAGCTTACCATGCAGAGAGAAATTAAAATGTTACACTTTTAACAGTGGGTTCCAATTCTAGTTTGGCATTGGAACTAAGGATCTAATATAGATATATTTTTTTTATCAGTCACCTTGTCTTGCAGATACAAATGAATAATTGAAACTTCTAGTAACTAATAATTAGTGAAAGATATGTAAAAGAAGTACAGAATAAGAATGAACCATCTTCCCATTTCTGCTTGCATGAATCTGGTAGTTGAAACCTGAGCACCACTGCATCAATACCACTAACTCTAAGAATCCCTATTGTATTTTCAAGCATACCTGTACTACTTCAGCGTATTTCCAATAGGTGTCATGTCTAAAGAAATTGTGGACTAAATACATGATGGTAGTGATGATTCAATGTTACTTATGTTATTATCCATCTCAATCATATGTATCAAACAAGTCTTATAAATTTCACCAGTTTCAATAAAAAAAAAAAAAAAACGGGGAAGATCATTCATAGCTATAGGCCTATTTCATCACATACCCTTTTACAATACAAAAGTTATGCATAAATCATACAATAAAATAGATGAAAGTGGAAGAATCACACCCTGAGGATAATGTGACCGAAGTAGATTTATGTAACAATAACTCCTTAAACATACAGTATGCCACCTTCAAATATCCCGGAATTACGAAACCATACTCAGCTTACCTAAAATGTGTCCCTAAACTGATGGTTCACACTTGCTATTGTGTATTCCAAACAATAATTGCAATAAAAATAAAACAAAATAAACTATGATGAAAGGTGATTAATCAAGATAAAAAAAAAATATATGTGATAATGTGTGAATGAACAAAATGCCTTTTAAGAGCAAGTGGAGAACTAAACAGACGAGACGCTCCAAACCTCTGAAAACCTATAAAGAAGTTGGAAAGGACAAAAAAAAAGAGGCAAGATATTTTTAGCATGGAGTTATTCATGAGTAAAATATGTAAAGCATAAATTACATAAAAAAAAAATAGAGAGGAATTACAGTCCATAGGATAGAAGTACAGTAGTTAATAATACACTGGATAAGGCTAGACAGATGATCAGATCAGATGATGTATTGAGGGATAAGCCTTTACAACGGCACCTCGTATTTACATTCTACTGTTCCTATTTTTCTGAAGTGTGTAGAGAGGGGAGAAGGGGTGTTGGAGAGAGAGGAAGCTGTTGGAGTGGCTTTGTTATGTGTGTTTAGTCTGTATACGTCGTCAGGATGTCTCCTGACTGGGTGCGAGCATGTGAAACATGCTAGGACGTACTACCACACCCACTAAATGTCCGCCGTGGCAGGGATTCGATCCCGGGTCTTGCACATTCACACGTGAGCGTGCTCACCACTCGACCACCACGGCTCCATTAAGATGAAAGAAATTTCTCCTGATGTGTACAGTCGGCCCTCAGGTAACGCGGCTTTAGGTTCCGCAGTTTTGTTCTAACACGGGTACCCCAAATGTGCTGAGTCAGCATCTAACACGGTTTTGTTTATGTAGCGCTCGTGGCGGGTGGCGGGTGGCGGCTGGTCGGCATCTCTCGGCCGGTGACGTCAGACTCGGCAGACCCGTATATACCAGCGTCTATAAGACACATTTCTAAGCCTCCAAAACCATGGGTGGCCTTATACGACAAATATACTTTCAATGCAAGTGAATTTGAAGCGCTGAGATTCATCAGCTGATTTTCCAAGTGACCGAAATCGTGTGTGTTATTGTGGAGTCAGTTTGTGTGTGTGAGTGTGTTCTTGTGCTTGTGTGTTCTTGTGCTTGTGTGGCTATGTCTAAACCCGAGTTATTTCTGTATGCAATAAATTGTTATTATAATTTACTCTATGGAATTTCATTTCATTTTACCAAATAAATATAATAGTAAAAGTCAAAGAAAAATCCATTAAACTATAACTCTAATGAAAGCGGTAGATTGTTGGCAAGTTTAGCCAAGCTGCCGCTGCCTGCCTCACACGCAGACGACATGTGGTTTGTTATTGTTGAACTAAAGCTGAGCAGCATTGTTTTCGTGTCAAATAAATGGCATTTCATAGTACCAATGGTCTTAATTAGATATATTATTGACCCCTAGTATGAAGGTATGTTGCCAACGTAATAATACTGACAAATAAATAGATAAATCGGGTGGTAAATGGTCAAAAAAGGGGACTTTGGGGAAGTGGCCAGAACGAATTCAAATTTTCCCATATAACCTTTGCTTTATGTAACAAGTGTTTGCGTAACACGGCCTAGGGCCGGTACGATATACCCGCGTTACCCGAGGGTGGACTGTATTTAAAATGCACTACAGAGTTCCAAAAAACATCAATGCTGTCCTGTCCTGTCTGGTAAAAAATAAAAAATAAAATACAGTAATAGAATAGAAATAAATTATGTACCGGTACCAAAATTATAATTCACAAGAGTAGAACACAAATGAGTATAGCTGAAATACAGTACACTTCACTAGCTTAGAAAAAACGATATTGTGTATCCTCAATTACACTGCACAATAATAATAACAAAATAAAAGGTAAATAATAATACTTAACTGAGTAGAACAGAAACATGAGTAGCTATTCGAAATTACACTTCAGGAGTCCCGAAATAAATCAAAGATGAAGTGTGTGCGTGATGCAAGAGAGAGTGACTGCAAGACAGGGTGACGGGCCCGCTCAGCTGCAGCAAAATCCCACGGTGGTAAACGCAAGCTTGGGTCAACAGCTTCTTGGTGGTTGTTAGTCTCCCCAGCAACATCAGATGTCCTTCAGCTCCTCGGGAACAGGCGAGTTGGGGTGCTTGTTCTCAAAGTGCTGCTTGTAAGTCTTTGGGTCAGGCATCATCCCCTGGAACACCAAATATGGGTCAGGTACATGTAGTGCTTTGTATCCCCAATTACATTCATCTGCAAACCCTCAGATACTAAGAAGCTGGCCACGGCCAATTAAATGTATTATTCAAATCTAAAAAGCAGTGTGTGGCGTCTCATAGCAGCATGGATAAAAAGCTTCCTTATAAGCTACTTTGATTTGTTTCCCGTGCGTTTCCTCACCCTCCCCAGCTCCCCGCCATGGAGTGGCTTCGGTCACCCAGGCTTTATTGTGGTCGGCAGGGAGAGTTCTGTGGGGGCGCTCGGTTATGGCCTTGGCCTTGTTCGGGGCCTTGGGGCTGTTCGGCCAGGCAGCTTGGGGAACAGCAACAACAACAACAACAACTAAATTTCTTTCCTTTAGAAGTTTAGAGAGAGAAATGGGTTAAAATTATAAAAATGCGATATTGCTTGTGACTTGGGTTAAATTAATTAAAAGGATCTTTATATCAGCCTCCTTGAAGGTGAGGTAAAGAAAACTTTCAGGCCCAGTCCAGGGATTGAGGTAGAGTCTTTAGGCTGCATCCGCTACAGGGGGTAGTGAAATCTGAAGAGCTACCGTACGTCAAGAGAAGGTCACACAGAAGATAGAAACTGAGAGAGCAAGTTAGAGAGAGGATACTCAACCTACAATCTGATACAACCAGAATATCACGCTCTTAATTACGCCACACGCAAGTTACGGGGAATGACAAGAGAGACCGCCTGGTCTGCAGCCAAAAGGTGAAACAAAAGAAAACTACTGGTATACAAGCATAAAGTGGTTGTTTAATAGGTACAGTACTGTATATATAAACATTTGGAGGAGCCATTATCCCACACAGCATAAATTTTGGGTCGGGTATTCTCCATTGCAAAATAAAATTGAGCAAAATCATATATAGAGAGGGAGAGGTGGAAGGATAGAGTTAATGTACAGTATATGCATGAAAGCGGTGCTGGATGGGAGGAGGGACGTCGACTGACTGGCGACAGAGGTGCATAGGGGCGTTTCGTTCGTGGCCACCCTTTAGTAGATCACGGCGTCCGGCAATATAGATCACATACCGTAACATCTGAGACTCTTTATTATTATGTTCCTTCCAACAACCAACTCTACTCCTAAAATCGATTAATTAAATTTACAAACACATGTGGCAGTCCGTGGATTCGAACCCAGGATGCTCACACCGAAAATCAACACCTTATGCATCGCACCACGAAGACAGTTAAAGGATGGTGGACACTGCCTACGATTTATTATGCTACTTCGAATCCTGCATATCAACTAAGCATGTACACACATCCCAACTGCAACTCACGTAGGCTATGCATATGTGAATGGAAAGAGCAATTAATGGGGCCTTAACCACTAGGGAAGTCCTCTCGATAAATTACTCCTGAACCAATATCAATTATTATGTTCCTTCCAACAACCAACTCTACTCCTAAAATCGATTAATGAAATTTACAAACACATGTGGCAGTCCGTGGATTCGAACCCAGGACGCTCACACCCGAAAATCAACACCTTATGCATCGCACCACGAAGACAGTTAAAGGATGGTGGACACTGCCTAAGATTTATTAGTGGTAAGCAGGGAGGGTTATGTGGGGGCGCTCGGGACCTTGGGGCTGCTCGGCCAGACAGCCTGGGGAAAAGCAACAACAACCGATTCCCAGGCTTTTGTCCGCCATACTGACCTAATTACTTTCATCATAAAAACTGAACCACTTGGTCTAGAGACTTCTAGTTTATATCAAACGCAGGATAATAACGACAACTGCCGCTGGATATATACAGTATATAACCTAGGTTAGGCCATTATTTTGGCGTATTTATATGCGTACCAAAATCCAGAGAATTCTCCATTTTACCAGGATCCAGGACTCCCGCGAAAATACAAAAGGTGCGAGGGCCCGTGGATCGAGGGTTAACATACAGTACATACCGTTTATTAAAATCAATAATTAACTCTCCCAACTATCTTACCACAATCCTACCATACACAGAGAAGACAAAGCCACAAAAATGAGTGAATAACTGAAATACAATACAAGAGCACTTTTGATTAACTGAAAATTCAGATAAACAAGGGTATACTGTACATACCACGTTCCAGTGAACTTACAAGAATTGTGCCCCCTCAGAACACTACCCAGGATGAAACCATGGTAGCAGGCTCTGAGGGGATATGATCAGTTCACGGGAGCCTGGTATAGTACGTATAACATGCAACACAGCAATTTTCATTCTAACTCACCCGACAAATAGGGCACTGGAAGTTGAGGGCCTTCATAGCGGCCTTTTTCTGCTCATTGGCATTGTGGCCGCCCTTTTTCAAGGCATCTTGTTTGGCCTTGTTCTTTTGTTGTGACTGAGCTTTCTGGTGTCCACGAGCCATTGTGTTTGTTCAACCTGAGAGAAAAAGAAAAAAAAAACAATATATATATACAGTATACCAGCAATGTATCACCTGAAAGACAGATTCCAAAATATCCTAAAATCTGGTTTCCTTTAAGTAATATAGGGTAGACTAGAAGATCTATACTGTACATGGATGTCCGGTATGCTATATTAACCCATGAACTGCGCAAACAAAAGTTGGGGAGGGGGGGGGGGGGGAGATGTGGGATGGAGAGATGCCTACTGCTTTCTACAAGTCACCTAATTTTGAAACATTTCCCAGCACTGACACGGTATTTGATTTTTTTTAAACACACTTAAATACCATGCCTTCCAAAAGGCTTATCTATAGATTATTAACCTGTACAGTATGTATGAATGTTCTACCTATTGTATTAACCCTAGTCTAGCGGGTCCTCTGTGGCCGTTTTGGGCCTTTTCAGGCCATTCTGACTGCTATATCAACCATCAGTATGAAAGGAACTGTATTGCGCCAAAAACTAGGTGGAAATGGCTACACAATGACGCCACATACAGCTACGTAGCACTCGTGGAACACTGACAGTGTTACCTCGAAGATGGAAGTTTAGCTGATTTTGCTACCTTGCTCACTTTTAGCGAACTATTGGTTACACTGTCATCCTCCCGCGCGGTGGGGAAACTGGAGTTAGTGTGGGCCGGGAGGCCACAGATGTCGGACGTATGGATCATTACTATCCCACCCATTTTCACTCGATTTCCACCCTTTTTTTGCCAGTTTTTTCAACTCGACTTATGTGGTGAGCCGCTTTTTAAGGGTTAATGGAGATAGGCCTTTGTTTACACAAGTCGTTTTTTAGCCAGATTGCCCGGATACGAGCTCAGTCATTTAGAAAGGCAGCCTGGGCAGGAAGGGTCTAGATATTTAGCCTGTCCTAACATAGTATATTTTTAAAACAAAAAATGCCCCAGCTTATAATTCCAGTAACTGGTAACCAATAAGGATATAAATAGCTGAACGGAAATAATTTTAATACCCAAATAGAGTTGGAGCTACCGCTAGTATTATACTGTACTCGTTTTTAGTGATTCGATGTCTTCTAAATAATTATTAAGAGCTCAGCAGCGGAGGTCTGGGGCCGGCAGAACCCACCTAACTTTAGGTTAGGATAATGACAATACAGTAGCCTATTGCCAGGCTACTGAACTGGAGCCACAGGCCTAGGCCTCTTCCAGAAAACATCTGTGAGAGTCATCAGAGGAGGCAGGTGAGGGTATGTTAAAATTTGTTTGCATAAGCGTGTACCTGCCACACCGTCACGACTTAAATTATCGGAATTTGTTTTATTTTAATAGGCCTACCACAAAATTTCAGTGTTTTTTTAATTGTTTTGTGTTCATTTGCATCAATATATAGTGTTTGTAATTAATTAGAAATCTCGGAAAAACCCAGTTTCCCCATTTTCGATCGATGTTGAGACACTCTCCCCGATAGTGGGGAAGGCTATGATTTGAAGACATTAGCCCAACCTAATAACCTTACCTAACCTATCCTAGTATTATGGGTGGGGGCTGCCGCCCCCACTCGGTCCACACCCCCGCTGGTTGGGTACTAGGCTAATCCCTTAGTAAAAAAATAATAATGTGGCTGTCAATTATACGAAGGCGAAAGAACAGTCGATGAAGTCTACGGTGTTTACTCTGCAATCTTCAGCTTTGATTTAAGTTGATAACAGGAAAGTACCGTATTGACTACCTAGTTACGAAAATGAAATTTTAGTAGCATAGGCCTACTATATATTAGGTTTTTCCGAGGATTAACACACATTTTCATAGCCTATGATCTTTAGAGCTGTCGATAACTGGAAGTACCATATTGACAGGGTGGAGAGGCTACAGGAGGAGGAAATCAGGGAAGAGTACAGGAGAGCAGTAGAAAGAAGACTAGGTGGGTTCAACCTGGAAGATATGGAGGAAGTGGAGGAGATGAGCAAGGTGTTTAAGGAAGAGATCTGTGCAGCATGTGAGGAGGTGTGTGGAGTGAGGAGAAGAGGGAGGGGAGTTGAAAGGTACAGCATGGTGGACAGAAGAGGTAAAAATAGCTGTGGAAGACAAGAAGAAAGCGTATTGAGAGTGGTTGGGTAGTAAAGGGAATGAAGATTTGGAGAGGCAGAAACGAGCGAGGTACGTAGAGAGAAAGAGTGGTGAAGAGAGTAGTGGAGGAAAGTAAGAGAAGAGTAGATGAGGAATTTGGATAGAATCTGAGTGTAAAGTGGAGGGAGTGTAAGAAACTGTTCTGGAAAGAAATCAAGAAAGTTAGGGAAGGTAGCAAGGGAAACAGTAAGGGTGTGAAAGATAAGAATGGGAGAATGCTAGCCGAGAAGCAAGAGAGAGTTGAAAGATGGGAGTACTTCAACGAGTTGCTAAATGTAAGGAATGAAGAGCCAGCAAACATAGTTGGATATGGTATGGGAGGGAGAAGAAGAGAAGTAGTGGAGGAGGTGGGGATCAGGAGGTCAAAAGTGTGGGAAGCCATAAAAAGAGTGAAGTTGGGGAAAGCGCCAGGAACAGATGGAGTGTGTGGGGAAATGTTGAGGTATGGTGGTGAGATAGTGATCGAATGGGTATGGAAAATGTGCAAACTAGCATAGGAGAAAGAGAGTGCATCCGATTACTGGAAGACTGGCATAATAGTCCCCCTATATAAGGGCAAAGGGGACAGAGGAGTGTGTGGTAACCACCGAGGAATATGTCTTCTAAGCGTAGTAGGGATGGTGTACAGTAGGGTAGTGATTGAGAGAGTGAGAACAAAGAAATGGATAGGCGACTAGCAGGGAGGTTTTAGGAAGGGAAGAGGATGTGTAGATCAGATTTTTACCCAGAATTGTGTTGTGAAGAAATATCTGGAGAAGCAACAAAAGGTGTATGTTGCCTTTATGGACTTGGAGAAGGCCTATGACAGAGTGGATAGAGAAGGTATGTGGAAAGTACTTAGAATATACGGA
The DNA here is from genome assembly GCA_032716605.1 of Paralithodes platypus. NCBI lineage: Eukaryota > Metazoa > Arthropoda > Malacostraca > Decapoda > Lithodidae > Paralithodes > Paralithodes platypus. Next base: position 16,829,418 of record CM064528.1, on the reverse strand, counting down.
GTAGATGGCAAGTTTCTGAAAGCAGTGAAGATCATGTATGAGGGTGCAAAGGCGGCAGTACGTGTGGAGAATGAGCAGAGCGAGTTATTTGACCTGAATGTTGTTTACTGTATACAGTATATGGATGAAATCATGAAAGAAATACTAGGAAGAGCAGTGGATGTTGGTGTATCGCTGAAATGGGAGGGAAATGAGTAGAAGCTGTCTATACTGCTGTTTGCGGATGATACAGTTCTGATGAGCGATAATGAATGGGAGTTGCAGGGTCTGGTAAATGAGTTTGGAACAGTGTGCGAAAAAACGGAATTTGAAGGTAAATGCGGGGAAGAGCAAGGTTATGGTCTTCGAAAGGGGTGAAGTCACAGAGTGTGAGGTGAAGTTGAACGGTCAGGCTATGGAGATCGTCAGCTCTTTTAAGTATCTGGGCAGTGTGTTGAGTAAAGAATGGGACTATCGATGAAGAAGTGCGGGAGAGGGTACAACAGGGGAAGAGGGTTGTAGGAATGCCGAAAGCAGTAACAAGAAATAGGGTGGTCAGTATGGAAGTGAAGAAGTCCTTGCATGACAGTGTGGTAATCCCGACACGGACTTACAGAAGCGAAGCATGGACGTTTGAGAAGAGATTCAGACCAAGAGTGAGAGGGGTGGAAATGAGTTACTTGAGAAGTGCGTGCGGAGTTACATGGAGGGATAGACAGACGAATGAGGAAGTAAGGAGGTGTGGTGTAGAGGTAGATGTGCTGGAAAGTGAAAAAGAACACCTTGAGATGGTTCGGCCATATGGAACGTATGGGAAGCGAGAGAATGACTAAGAAGGTGTACAAGAGTGAGGTGGAAGGACAGAGAGGGAGAGATAGACCGAAAGAGGTGGAAGGATGGAGCGAGGAAGTATATGGAGGAAGGGCGTCGACTGACTGGGGACAGAGGTGCATGGGGGCGGTTCGTTCGTGGCTACCCCTTCTGGGATCACGGCATCAGGCAATAGATAGATAGTTACGAAAAAAGACATTGGTCAATATGCAGGAGACGCAACAATATAGGTAACAAATTTATAATATCAGTTTTGGGTTCCTATCATCATATTCTTGATTGCTATATAATATTTATCCTCAGGAAAAAAAAATGTTGGGATTTTTTTTTGGGGTCATTACCCTAACCAAAAACCTAACCTAATAGCCCCCAAATACATTTAGGTTAGGTTAATGAAAATATTAAAAAAAAAAAAAAAAAAAAAAAAATTCCCCGGGGATAAAAATTATATAGCAATGAAGCATATGATGATAGGAACCCAAAACTAATATTATAAATTTGTTACCTATATTGTTGCGTCTCCTGCATATTTACCAAGACATATTAGTACTGTTGTTGTTGTTGTTGTTGTTCCCCAAGCTGCCTGGCCGAACAGCCCCAAGGCCCCGAGCAAGGCCATAACCGAGCGCCCCCACAGAACCCTTCCTGCCTACCACAATAAAGCCTGGGTGACCGAAGCCACTCCATGGCGGGGATCTGAGGAGGGTGCGGAAACGCCCGGGAAACCAAAGCCCCACCCAGGGCCCTGTGCCCCTCAGCAATTATGAAGAGAAAGTTAAGGGGCAAAGGAAAAATGTGACGCTTTGGCTTCCAATCTTGGTAGATTGGGAAAAGACGCCGTCACTTGAGATCTAGGAAATACATAAGTAAAAGGAACAGTCGGAGTAAGCTATGGGTATGGCAGAGATCGCTCAGTTCTCACTCTGATAGACCAGCCCATCACCATATGACTAGAACCCAATCCTCTCAGCATCAGCTAGGAAAGGCCCTAGAAAGCCGCCTTTGGCGGGGGGATAGCTCCCCTATTTCAACCCCTTTCGGGGTTGGGCACCCGCCCGCATATTAGTACTGTACTGTACTGTACCATACTTTTTTATTAGGTTTTGCCGAGGGTTAAAATAAATTTTCATATGATCTTTAGTGCATATAGATTCCATATTTATATTCAAATAGGCCTATATCAAAAAAATAAAATAACATTGAACCAAATAATCAATTAAAGAATTAGGCCTAATCTAACATGACAACCTAACGAAACTTGGGGGTCGGGAAAGAAAAGAAAAAGAGGGGAATGTGTTAGTCTTAGTAATCAGAAACTTGGGTATTAAAGTGAATATGTTATGACAAGATACATAAGTGGAAAAAGTACAATAAGAATAATTAGATAAATGGGTATTAAGTAGGAAAGTACAATAAGAATAATGTGGAATAAATACAATATATATTGTATTTATTCCACATTATTCTTATTGTACTTTCCCACTTATGTTGTGTATTTTCTCACAACATAATTACTTAATACCCATTTATCTAATTATTCTTATTGTACTTTTTCCACTTATGTATCTTGTCATAACATATTCACTTTAATACCCAAGTTTCTGATTACTAAGACTAACATGCTGTCCCCAGACTCCCACAATTTGCACATCAGCAGGGCTTCCTGATTCCTGAATACTTAACAAGTTATTAGAAACAGGCTTAGTCCCAGAAGCTTGGAAATGTAGTTCCGATCTTCAAAAAAGGCGATACAGGTGAATCAATAGCATCCAATTACCATCCCATTAGTCTTACATCAATCATAGGAAAGCTACTAGAGTCAATTATTGCTAGGAAAATTAGAAACCCCTTAGAAACATTTAACTCGGGATAGATGTAGATTCCGGGTGTACGGGCGTCATTGTTTACATAGGGCGATCGCCACGGTTAACTTCGCGTCTATTTTGACGGAGATTTTTTCGGTTATTTACCCCCTGCTGGCAATATATATGATGACAATATGTCATGGGGGGTAAGGGGGGGCAAAGCCCCCCTCTCTACATATTGTATCCAATGGCATTCAAAATAGACGGGAACATGACGTCTGATTTTGACGGTGATTTTTTCGGTTATTGCCCTCTGCTGGCAATATATATGATGACAATATGTCATGGGGGGTGGGCAGGGGCAAAGCCCCCCCCCCCCCCTCACCATATTATTGTATCCAAAGGCAGTCAAAATAGACGGGTAACATCTAGGTGCGTTTGTTAGCAATTATTTGAAGCCTAGAAAACAGTCTACTGTATAAGCGTTCGTAACGAGTCAAACAGGATTCTCGGGTTCATCTCTAGAAGTGTGAGTAACAAAACTACTGATGTTATCTTAAAACTTTACTTGTCATTAGCGAGACCCCATACGGATTATGCTGTTCAATTTTGGTGTCCTTATTACAGAATGGACATAGATTCATTGGAGAGTACAACGTAGAATGGCAAAAAATATCCATAGGCCTAGGCCGGTAAATCTACAGTTATACTACCCCTCCCCCACCTTCAAAACATGCATTTTAGCGTGTTTTTGGATGGTTCAGCAGACGCGGAAACTGGAAAAAAACTTATTTTGATAAAAATTTATCATCAACCAGATACAAGTTTTTCAGGTAATTTGTTGTTGTTTTTTATTTTTTATTTGATATACAGTGTTGTTTAATACCGAGGACCGTCGCATTTTAGTATTTTTAACATTAGCCTAACCTAACCGAAAACTAACCTGTCTCGCGACCGGTCTAAACCCAGCTCACGTTCCCTGTTTATGGGTGCGCGACGGTCTAAACCCAGCTCACGTTCCCTGTTTATGGGTTCGCGAAGGTTTGTAATACTTCAATGTACAGTATCTATTTCAAGTCAAATATACATTTCCGCGCATCAGCAAACCATACTAAGTCTACTGAGTCTATTGATAAATCAATAGCATCCAATTACTGTCCCATTAGTCTCACTTCAATCATAGGAAAGCTACTAGAGTCAATTATTGCTAGGAAAATGAGAAACCACTTAGAAACATTTAACTTAATCAATTCTTCTCAGCATGGATTCACTCAGGGAAGGTCTTGCCTTACTAATTTGCTTAGTTTTTTCTCAGAGGTATATGAAGCAGTAGATAATGACAAGTCATATGATATTATATATTTAGATTTCAGTAAAGCTTTCGACAGAGTCCCTCATGAGAGATTGATGAGAAAGGTTGAGGCACATGGAATAGGTGGGGCGTTGTTAGGATGGATTAGGTCATGGCTAATTGGTAGGAAGAAGAGAGTCAGCATAAATGGTACCAAGTCAGAATGGGGAGCAGTCAAAAGTGGTGTCCCCCAGGGATCGGTATTAGGTCCCCTGTTGTTTCTTATATACATAAATGACCTAGATTTAGGTATAACTAGTAGGATAAGTAAATTCGCAGACGATACTAAAATAGGGAGATCAATTGATTCAGATAGCGATATAGAGTGCCTCCAAAGGGATCTAGATACCTTACATGAATGGTCAGTAAATTAGCAGATGAAGTTTAACATTGACAAATGCAAGGTATTAAAGATAGGGAAGATGCAAGGTATTAAAGATAGGGAAGATGCAAACAAATGTTAAATATAAACTAGCTAATTTAGAATTAGAAAATTCAGACTGCGAGAAAGATCTAGGTGTGTTTGTTAGCAATGATTTGAAGCCTAGAAAACGGTGTATAAGCGTTCGTAATAAGGCAAACAGGATTCTCGGGTTCAACAGAACTGCTGATGTTATCTTAAAACTTTACTTGTCATTAGTGAGACCCCATATGGATTATGCTGTCCAATTTTGGTGTCCTTATTACAGAATGGACATAGATTCATTGGAGAGAGTACAGCGTAGAATGACAAAAATGATCCATAATATTAGAAATCTTTCGTATGAAGAAAGGTTGAAGAAATTAGGTTTACATTCGTTAGAGAGACGCAGAGTTAGAGGGGATATGATAGAGGTGTTCAAGTGGGTTAGTGGGATTAACAAAGGGGACATGAAAAATGTACTAAAGCTCAGTGATAGCGAAAGAACTCGTACCAATGGTTTCAAATTAGATAAATTTTGTTTCAGAAAAGATATAGGCAAATATTGGTTTGGTAACAGAGTTGTAGATGGGTGGAATGGACTACCAAGTGCTATGGACCAAGTGTGAATGGACTACCAAGTGGGAGGAATACCAGGCAGCTAAACGAACTGCCAAAAGAGTTATTTACAATGCTAAAAATCGCATTAAGGACCTGGTCCTCGAACAAGTGTGTAACACTGACAATCCCAATGGGATCTTCAACCTAGCTAGGCGAGTTAAAAATGACAGTAGGGATATTATAGGTGAACAGTGTGTTAGAGATGATAATGGGAAGATTGTGTATGCAGAAAATGAAATCAGAGAAGCATGGAAGGTACACTATGAACGATTGCTAAATGTAGAGTTTGAATGGGATAAGGAACAGCTTAGTATCGAAAAACCAATATCTGGGCCCCCTCCTTTGATAGCACCAGCTGTAGTGAGCGACGCAATCAATAAAATGAAGGACGGTAAAGCTCCAGGTTGCTCCGACATTGTCGCTGAGATGATAAAAGCCTCAGGGGAGATTGGTGTAAACTTAGTCACTGAGTTGATAAACACCATTATTAAAGATGAGAAAATCCCAGAGGATTGGCTCAAAAGTGTAATAGTAAATATATACAAAGGAAAAGGGGATGCGCTAGATAGAGGAAATTATAGGGGCCTGAAAATGCTTGACCAAATCATGAAGGTCTGTGAGAGAGTCCTTGAGGGTTTGATCAGGCAAAGCATCTCTATTGATGATATGCAGTTTGGTTTTATGCCAGGACGTGGTACAACCGATGCTATCTTCATAGTCAGGCAGATACAGGAAAGATACCTACTAAAAGGCAGGGATCTTTACTTTGTGTTTGTGGACCTGGAGAAGGCCTTTGATAGGGTACCTAGAGATGTTGTACAGTGGGCTATGAGGAAACTTGGTGTGGAAGAGTGGCTGGTGCGTGTGATAATGAAGATGTATGAGGATTCGCAAAGTTCGGTGAGGGTGAAAGGTGTACTGAGTGATGAATTCGCAGTCCGTGTTGGAGTCCATCAGGGTTCAGTGTTAAGCCCCCTCCTCTTTATTATGGTCTTGGAGGCGCTGTCTAGAGTTTTTAGAGGCGGACTCCCGTTGGAACTGTTTTATGCAGACGATTTAGTCCTAATAGCTGACAGTATGCAGGATGCTGAGGCCAAATTCAGAAAGTGGAGAGAGGGCATGGCGAGCAAGGGTTTAAGAGTCAATATTAACAAAACCAAGGTTATGCATTGTAGTTTGAGACGAGGCAATGTGGAAAAGAGCGGTGCATACCCATGTGCAGTGTGTGGAAAGGGAGTGGGCGTTAACTCAATTCAATGTAGCATCTGTCGATGTTGGGTACACCATGGGAGTAAGCGCTGTAGTAGAATAAAGGGGCCCCTGCCGAAGGATAAGTCAGAAATAGAGAAATTTGAGTGCGTAGTGTGCAAAGGCGAGCTTGTGTTAAGTGATGATCCTGTGGCTGTGAATTTTGGAAATGAGTCTTTGGAGCTGGTGAACAAGTTTTGTTACCTAGGAGATACCATCTCTGCCGGTGGTGGGGCCGAGGCTGCCACTGTTGCTAGAATTAGGTGTGGCTGGGGGAAGTTCAGAGAATTGACGCCAATCCTGACCATGAAAAGAATGCCTCTCCCCCTGAAGGGAAAGGTGTATGCCTCATGTGTTAGAAGTGCAATGACGTATGCCTCAGAAACATGGGCCGTTAAAGTAGAGGATGTCAACAGAATGGAGCGTAATGAGATGAGAATGGTGAGATGGATGTGTGGGGCCAGGCTACAGGATAGAATAACAAATGTTGAGCTGAGGAGACGTTTAGGTATAAAGAGTATTAGCGAGGTGATGCGTACAAGTAGACTGGGATGGTATGGACATGTGGAGAGAATGGATGAACAAAATTGGGTGACAAAATGCAGGTCTGTGATTGTGGAGGGAGCTGCACCAAGGGGTGGACCGAGGAAGACCTGGGATCGGACTATACGCGCCGATCTCAAATCCAAGAACTTGACAAGTGAAGCAGCCCTTAACAGGGTTGCCTGGAACGCCGCCATTAGGACAAGAGACTGAAACTGCACTTATGTGTGGAACACTCAGTCTTAAAATGTTATGTATGTATGTATGTATAGTGGGATCTAAAACTGTAGGGAGCTTTAAGATAAAATTGGATAAGCATATGGACGAGAAGGGTTGGGTGTGAAGGGGGATCAGCCGGGTTGGGCCAATCAGCGCTCTGCAGACCCCCATAATCCTGCGTTAATCTCCAACCGTTTTGGTAAGATGATCCTCAGGGTATTAGAGTGTGAAGCCTATAATTGGGCTTTGTAATTGAATTGGGGTTGTGTGGGACAGGGATCTGCCTTGCTTAGGCCAATCGGCTTTCTGCAGACTCCCATTTTCTTATGTTCTTACTACTAATAATATTAACCCATTAGTACCAACAGAATAGCGACAAAATAGGGGTAGTATAACTGTAGATTTATCAGACGCAGAGTTAGAGGGGATATGATAGAGGTGTTCAAGTGGGTTAGTGGGATTAATAAAGGAGACATGCAAATGTACTAAAGCTCAGTGATAGCGAAAGAACTCTAACAAATGGTTTCAAATTAGATAAATTTAGTTTTAGAAAAGATAGGCTAGGCCTATAGGCAAATATTGGTTTGGTAACAGAGTTGTAGATAGGTGGAATAGGCTAATAAGTGCTATAGTGGGATCAAGAACATTAGGGAGCTTTAAGATAAAATTAGATAGGCATAGGCCCTATGGATGAGATGAGTTGGGTCAACTTGGGTGTGAGGGGGATCTGTCAGGTGTGGCTGTGGGCCAACCGGCGCTCTGCAGACCCCCGTTTTGGTGAGGTCAGCCCTAATGCTGTTAGTGAGCTGGGCTTATAATTAGGGTTAAGTGTGAGAGGGATCTGCCTTGTTTGGGCCACTCGGTTTCTGCAGACTCCCATTTTCTTATATTAAGAGACTAAAAAGAATCAGTTCCCAAAGGAATATAGGCTAACGAAAAAATTGGGGGAGAAAAGGTGGGAAAAATGTTATTTTAATACCACATATTTCCAGTGTTTTTTTATAAAAAAAAATTTGATCGATGTTGAGACACGCCCACCGATAGTGATTTGAAAAGACATTAGCCTAACCTAACAACCTTACCTAACCTAACCTAGTATTATGGGTGGGGGCTACCCCCCCCCCCCTGGTTGAGTACTAATCCCTTAATAAAAAATAAAATAAAATAAAAAAATTGCCTGTCGATTATACGAAGGTGAAAGAAAAGTCGATGAAGTCTACGGTGTTTACTCTGCAATCTTCAGCTTTGATTGTACATTGATAACGGGAAAGTACCGTATTGACAACCTTGTTACGAAAATTAAATTTTAGTACCATACTTTTATATTAGGTTTTTCCGAGGGTTTAACACATACTCTTATGATCTTTAGAGCTATCGATAACTGGAAGTACAGTACCATATTGACAACCTTGTTACGAAAAAGTCATTTGGAAAATTTATTAAGATGGGACTCGTTAGCCTTGGTCGGCAACTCATCTAGGGGAGACAACCTTATACAAATCCAGGTGGATGGGACTCGTCGGCCTTGGTTGGCAACCTGTCTAGGGGAGTAAACCCGATACAAATCTGTACTGCTTACCTAAGGGTAAGGCAGGTTAGTGGATGGATTAGCCGAACACCACTGTAGAAAAATAGTGCTAACAAGATACACAGAGGGCCTCTGAGTCGGACGGATCCTAAATTGAGTGGTCAATCCTGCAAGTCCTTCACTAAACTGGCTCGGGTTGTCCCTCTCACAGGGAATAGGTCCGCTTGGGGGCATTCTGTGTATGGCCACCCTCGTAAGGGGAGTAAGGCGTCCGGCAATAGATAGATAGATAAATAGATGGTCACTAATTTTCCCATGGATTTCTTTTATTTTTCCCTGTTAGTTTTCATCAATATATACATATAGTGTTTGGAAATAATTACAACCCTTGGCGAAACCGTTTTCCCCATTATACAACGATCTTAAGACACGCCTCCCGATAATGGGGAGGGCTATGAAGTACAGGGAAAATGAGGGGTTAAATGCGTAAAACGGCGATAAAAAACGTATTTTAGCAAAACTTGGCTCGGGTTTTAAGGTATTTCGGTATTTATCAAGGAAACCGGCCACAAATTTTCCTGGAAATTTGGAAGTCACCCATCGAATGAACATAACCTATACTTCATATTAATATATGTTTCAACCTTTGGTAAAACCTAATTAAAAAGCGTTAAAAACATGTCTTCCTACCTTTAAATTTGTTGTCAAGACTCTCCTATAGACGGCGCGGGGTTTTTTTCAGCCTTTTTTTTGGCCTCGGGAGATCTTTTTCCCAACCTGTGTGTGCTTTCACGCCATCTGCCAACCTTCTTGGTAAGTAATAAGTCTTAAAATTCTGAACTTCTGCGCATCACGTCACAATACATCAGCATACCCCTTGATCTTTGATTGGCGTTTCTGCCATTAAGTCATCATTTCACCAAGGGAGCCAATCCCTTTGCTCCTCTGTGTTTTACAGGTAACCAATGACAGCCAAGCACCTGCAAACAAAGAAATTCTCAGTTGCACGATGTCAGCCAAGTGTATCGGGTGCTCTCCTCTTCCCCATAGTATTATAATTGACACCACGAGGAACGATCAGGCTGCATTGGTTAGGTTAGGTTAGGTTAACTTTCACCAAATATTGGCTCGGGTTTTGCACATTTAGGGTTTTATGAGTTTAAAAAACATGAAACCCCGAGCCAACTTTCGAAATTCAATTACTGACTTTTTTCTTTTGCAAAATGCAAAAACCAGAGCCAACTTTTGCCAAAACTTGGCTCGGGTTTTTCCATTTTTTTTTTTTTTAATTTTCAACATTTTAAATTCAGAGTTCTTCCAATATTACCCCTTATTTTCGCCTTTTACCCCTCAATTTCCCTGTACTTCATAGCCCTCCCCACTATCGGTGGCCGTATCTTAAGATTGTTGGATAATGGGGAAAACGATTTTTCCGGAGATTCTAATTAATGACAACCACTGTATAATGATGAAAACTAGCTTTAAAAAAAAATAAAAATAAAAGTTGACCAGTTTCCTTGATATTTTCCGGTATTTCAAAGGCCTAAAACCCAATATTTCGAAAACCCGAGCAAAGTTTTGGCCAAAGCTGGCTCGGATTTTGAGTTTGTAGACAACAAAATTACAGTAACCTCAATTAGAAATTTGGCTCAGGTTTCCCAAAATTGCAATGCCATAAAACCTGAATTTTGGAAAACCCGAGCCAAGTTTTGGCAAAACTTGGCTTGGATTATGCGAGTTTTAAGAGTAAACAAATTACAGTAACCTAATTTAGAATTTTGGCTCATGTTTCCCTAAACTGCAAACCCCAAAAAGCATAATTTTGGAAAACCAGAGCCAATTTTTGGCAAAACTTGGATCGTATTTATGTCGGAAATCGGCTCATGATTTTCCTAATTGCAAAGCCATATAACCAGATTTATCGAAAACTTAGCACTTATTTAAATCATAAATATCCAGTAACATAGACCTAGTACATTGGATACAAGCCTAATTCACACCTAACGCCTACAATGTGTCGTAGTACCTAGTAGGCCTACGTGGGATACAACACGAACCCTTACCGGTGCCATGGCGGTTGGGCCGCCGCCCATTTAGTATTCGGGCATATCTGTAAATACTACCGCAACTACGAATCTTGTTTCTGAGACCTAGTATATTAACCTAACCAAACAACCCAACCCAACCTAACCTAACCTAACCTAGACCCAGTACATGGGATACTACTGCCCTTGCATGCCAGCAACAGCGGATTCATAGTACTCAGTACGTGGGATACTAAACTAGCCCTTGCATGCCAGCAACAGCGGATTCATAGTACTCAGTACGTGGGATACTAAACTAGCCCTTGCATGCCAGCAACAGCGGATTCATAGTACTCAGTACGTGGGATACTAAACTAGCCCTTGCATGCCAGCTACAGAGGATTCGTATTTTATTTTATTTTAATACCACGAATTTTGCGAGTATTTTTTATAAAAAAATTGTTCATTTGCACCAATATACCGTATAGTGTTTGCAATTAATTAGAAATCTCGGGAAAACCTATTTTCCCCATTAGGCCTATCGATCAATGTTGAGACACGCCCCCCCCCGATAGTGATTTGAAAAGACATTAGCCTAACCTAACCTAACCTAGTATTATGGGTGGGGGCTGCTGCCCCCACACCCCTGCTGGTTGAGTACTAATCCCTTAGTAAATCAAAACAAAAATTGGCTGTCGATTATACGAAGGTGAAAGAAAAGTCGATGAAGTCTACGGTGTTTACTATGCAATCTTCAGCTTTGATTGTACTGTACATTGATAACGGGGGAAAGTACTGTACCGTATTGACAACCTTGTTACGAAAATTAAATTTTAGTACCATACTTTTATATTAGGTTTTTCCGAGGGTTTAACACATTTTCACATGATATTTAGAGCTATCGATAACTGGAAGTACCGTATTGACAACCTTGTTACGAAAAAGACATTTTAGTACCATACTTTTTTATTAGGTTTTGCCGAGGGTTAAAACAAATTGTCTTATGATCTTTAGAGCATATAGATTCAATATTTATCTTCAAATATATCAACAAAATTTGTGGTATTAAAATAACATTGAACCGAGGATTCATAGTACTCAGTACGTGGTATTTATTACACATTAATTTCCGGAAGTTTAAACCTATGCGAAAAAATCTTACCTCTTACACGTCACATCAGTAGGCAAGCACCCATGTTCTGTAAATACTTTCAGGGCAGCAGTATTATTTCTTGTAGTTTCTACAATAACACAGTGCACCTTTACAGTCTACCGCCATGACTAGACTGGCGATTATCCAGAGTTGATATTGATTAAATCAATTTGATTTAATCACTTGATTAAATCAATGATTTCTTTACCAAAAAAATTTTTTTTTTGATTTTTTTGATCTGTGAATCAAGATAAAAAGAATTCTGAAGATTTATCATGCTTTCATAAGTTTGTGTAGGCATTGGTTCATTGTAAGATAGTAGATACTGGTACATTATGTAGTAACACAAATAACTGATAGCTTTTAAATTTACAAATATATGTATACAGGATTACCTTTCAACTTTAAAAGAGTACATTGTATGTTATAAATTCCTCTACTTGAATTACTACTCAATAGGGCGGGGGGATATTTAAAAAAAATCAAAAAAATCAAAAAAATCAAATAAATCAATGATGTTTTGATTTTTTTTAAAAAATCATAAAAATCAACAACCCTGCGATTATCAGGTAAATCAAGGTGGGTATCTGTGATTGGCCGATTGCAATGACGTTATCAACATATTACAGTCAAGATAATTTGTCGCCAGAGAAACATATTAACAAGCTCTTTAGCGGAATGTATGCAATGGCCGGGAATATGAAAGTTGCTCTGAACTATTTGGATGAGACCATGGTAGCGAAAATTATGAAGAGTATGATTAGACCAAGATTGGAGTATGCAGCAGTGGTGTGGTCCCCGCATCTAAAGAAGCATATTCACAAGTTAGAAAGAATCCAGAGAGCAGTCACTAGATTGGTTCCAAGTCTCAGAGAACTGCCATATGAAGGGAGGCTAGACAAATTAAATCTACCGAGTCTAAAAGAGAGGAGAGAGAGGGGAGACATGATAATGATGTACAAATGTACCCGGGGGCTGGAGAGGCTGGATAGGGAGGATATATTAATTATGGATACAGGAATAACTAGAGGCCACAGCTACAAAGTAAAAAGACCTACCTGCAAGAACGATATCAGGAAGTTTAGCTTCCCCTATAGATGTATTGACAAATGGAATGGGCTGGAGGAGGAGGTGGTAGGGGCAAGGAACATCCATATTTTCAAGAAAAAATTGGATAAAAAGTAGACAGAGACGGGACAACACGAGCTTAGCTCAACTCCTGTAAACTACAATTAGGCAATTAGGTAAATACACCCGAGTGATTGGCTCCCGAGGGTATGCGTGACGTAGCCTATGCGTTATAATGACGTCTTCACAAAAACCCAATAGGAACACAGTACCGTAAAACCGTGTAACTTCGGACATTTTTCGAGGTTTTTTAACGATATCACCTGACTGTAAACAAACACATTATAGAGATATAACTAGGTCAAGTGATGTGTGGTGATAGTGCGCGGTAATCCAGGAAGCCTCCTAAAATGATCCCCCATAATAAGAGGGCTATCCTTATCCTAACTGGTGTCCGAAGTCATCTTGAAAAGTGGCTAACTTCGGACATACAGTACAGTGATTTCTTATGGAAAATGATTGCCAAGAAAGCTGGGATAGCTTCGGACAAGCGGAGGGGAACTTCGGACGTACGTTCGTGGTTTTATTTTATTCATTTTTCGGCTCCTACTACTGTATTTTATATGAATATTTTATTATGGCTGCTTATTCCTGTCCGATGTCTTACTGGAGAATGCACAGTCAATACTTTTAGGCCTGTATAATTAGTATAGGAGGGGGTTATATACAATGTTTAACAAATATTCTTTTTGGATCTGTTCTCGTTAGGCATTGAACTCACTCTTAGAAAATATTGAGCAGGAAAAATAACCAATGCTGTCAAATCAATAACTCGAAAATTAACTAGGCCTAGTGAAAATATATAGGTAGCCTATGTATACTCTATCACTGCATATACATTTTTATGAATTTGAGTATTTTTATAGGTATAACGTATGTGTTGGTGCTTCTTACGGCAGATAATTTTTTTGGAAAAGATATATGCCTCTCCTAATTTATATATACGGTATTATATATCCAGAATTATCCTAAATACATAAATCGGTTAGCATATCATATTTTTATGGGTTTTTGGACTCGGAGAATGATTATTTGATCTTTAACCACCATTTTAACGATGGACAAGTATTATGAATTATTTTCATAGGGCAAATAATAAACGATTTGTTTGTTCCATGTCCGAAGTTACAATTTTATTTTGTGGAAAACACAATAGGTTAAATGATAGTGTTCTAGCTAGAGCATTATACAAGTGTAACAAATTTCCTTTGGTGGATGTTGTCTGGTAATTTTACTACAAAATTATATCAGTCACAACATCATTCATACAAACAAATTTCTTCAGGGTGATAGAAGTTTGGCAGGGTAGCGAAAAATGTACAAATTTTCGTCATACTGTACAGTACTGTATATATAATATTTTTTTCGGTAAATGTTTATCACCAACCAGTAACGAGTTTTTCAGGTTATTTTTTGTTGTTTTTTATTTTGTATTTGATATACAGTGTTGTTTAATACCAAGGACTGTCGCATTTTACTAGTTTCCCATTATCTATCAACCTTAAGACACGGCCCCCGATAGTGGGGAGGGCTATGAAGATCAGGGAAATTGCTGGGTAAAAGGCTTTTTTTTTTTTTTTTTTTTTTCTTTCTATATTCCAACTTACTTCCTTTCGGGCATAAGCTGAAAGCCTTAACATTCACCGCTTTACAATGAACAGTGAAGCCCGTGAGGTCTTGTTCCAGTCTAGGGAGTGAGACATGTGAAGCACGTAGAGTACAATGAGCACCTGCCATCCTTGCCTTCACATGAGGCACGGTGCTCACTCATGGCCCGAAACGACCCCATCTCTGAAGCCACCTCGTTCCCGTGCTTCACTGTCTCAACCCCTATACTCGGACTCTCACACACACACAACGCCACCTGTTGAGCAGATAACTCACCAGGCATTGCACCCCTATAGCATATTTTGAATATGGGAATATTCATACAGTGCTATTTAATCAGGGAACAATGAGGGTATTTTATTGACGTTTCGGTGGGCTTGTGGTAATGCACTGATACTAGGTACAGCACAAATTCCATCCCAATAATATCTTCACATTGATACATCGGGATTTGAACCCGGGACCTTTGGATTACCAGGCCAGTGGCAAGACCACTCCACCACACCTCCCCTAAATAAAGGGGAAATATTGGAAGAACTCTGAAAATACAATATTTAAAAGTAACAAAACCTGAAAATGGAAAAACCCGAGCCAAGTTTTGATCGGGTTTTTCAAAGTCCAAAATCACAGTAACCTCATTTCGAAAGTTGGCTCGGGTTTTTTTGTTTTTCAACGTGGATAAAGCCAGTAAGAATGTGGTTAACATTAGCCTAACCTAACCTAGAATAATGGGTGGGGCTGCCACCCCCACTAAATCCATGAAATCTGAGCCCAGTTTTGTCATTAACCTAACCTAGCATTATGGGGTTAACATTAGCCTAACCTAACCTAGTATTATGGGTGGGGGTTGCCGCCCCCACACCCCCGCTAAATCCCTTAAATCCGAGCCAACTTTTGCCAAAAAAAAAAGCGAGCCAACGTTCGAAATGAGGTTAGGCCTACTGTGATTTTGGACTCTAAAAAATTTAAAAACCCGAGCCAAGTTTGGTCAAAAGTTGGCTCGGGTTTTTCCATTTTCAGGTTTTGTTACTTTTCAATATTGTATTTTCAGAGTTCTTCCAATATTACCCCTTTTACCCCGCAATTTCCTGATCTTCATAGCCCTCCCCACTATCGGGGGCCGTGTCTTAAGATTGATGGATAATGGGAAAATAGTAAAATGCGACAGTCCTTGGTAATAAACAACACTGTATATCAAATAAAAAAATAAAAAACAACAAAAAATAACCTGAAAAACTCGTCACTGGGTGGTGATAAACATTTACCTTTTTTCGTGTACATATACTCATGTCAGTTCCCTAGGGCTTTTACATGCTCTTCCTTTGCCATTTCTCTAAACGGACCCCACAAAAAATAAATAAAAAGCGTTTCCATTATATAATGAAGAAGTGAGGGAGAGGGTACAACAGGGGAAGAGGGTTGTAGGAACGCTAAAAGCAGTAACAAGAAATAGGGTGGTCAGTATGGAAGTGAAGAAGTCCTTGCATGACAGTGTGGTAATCCCGACACTGACTTACGGAAGTGAAGCATGGATGTTGGTCGAGACTCAGACCAAGAGTGAGAGCAGTGGAAATGAATTACTTAAGGAGTGTGTGCGGAGTTACATGGAGGGATAGACAGACAAATGAGGAAGTAAGAAGGAGGTGTGGTGTGGAGGTAGATGTGCTGGAAAGTGTGAAAAGGAACAACTTGAGATGGTTCGGCCATATGGAACGTATGGAAAGTGAGAGAATGACTAAGAGGGTGTACGAGAGCGAGGTGGAGGGACAGAGAGGGAGAGGTAGACTGAATGAGAGGTGAAAGGATGGAGTGAGGAAGTACATGAATGAAGGCGGTGCTGGTTGGGGGGAGGGGCGTCGACTGACTGGGGACAGAGGTGCATGGGGGCGGTTCGTTCGTGGCCACCCCTTCGGGGATCACGGCGTCAGGCAATAGATAGATAGATAGATTATATAATGACAATGGCTAATTACTTATTATCCCGATGTCCGAAGTTACGACCCAAGTCCGAAGCGACCGGTTTTACGGTAGTGTGTCGTGACGTGATGCGCAAAGCTGTGGAAATGAACACCTGTAGTTTCGATAGAGATGGGCAGGTGGAGTTAGTGTTGACTAAAAAGCTGGTGGACAGACCTCGAGAGACAGGTGAAAATGGCGTGTGTAGGAATCGGTACCGTCTACAGGAAGGTATTGACAAACATGTTACGAAAAAAATCCATTTTAGTACCATATATTTTTATTAGGTTTTGCCGATGCTTAAAACACATTTTCATATGATGTTTTAGAGCATATCAAATCCATATTTGTTTTCAAATATTGCAAAACAATTGGTGACCAACTTATTTAGTTATACTAGACATTTTAGTACCATACATTTTTATTAGGTTTTGCCGAGGGTTAAAACAAATTTTGATAAATGTTTACCTATGGTCCCGTTAAAATATCCTCAAGTAACCTATTAAAAACTGTTTAGGGGACTGGTTAGAACTTGTAGGATGTTTAATTGAATGTCGGAAATCAGTATTTACTGAGAAATAACAGTCTTAAAATGCGCTATGGGTCACCCAGGGTCCCTGCCCTCTCTTTCCCAGGTAATGTTATGTTATGTTATATTATATTAGGGTTAGGTTAGGTTACCTTTGGATACCTTTGGATACCTTTGGATGTGTTCGCCGCTCCTCTAGCGGCACCAAGGAGCGCGACGCCCCTCGTTATGGGTGGTGATTTGGTGCAGTAGACTGTTTGAAGCGACAGCTCGCTCCCTTGCGAGGATGGGCTCGTCTGGCACTTTTTGCAGTTCGACATCTAGGGCTCTCTTGAAGTTGTCTAACGAGATGTCCCTCATGTCTCTTACTCGCCGTGGGAGTTTGTTGAAGAGACGTGGGCCTCTGTGTGATAACCAGCCCTCTCGCAGAGAGCCCATAGCACCCCTGTTATTCATCCGGGGGATTTCGCATTCCCAGCCTCTCCTATCACTGAATTTCATGACTATCGGAGTATGTAGGTTTGGTACTAAACCCTCTGCGATTTTCCACGTGTATATTATTAGGTAACGTTCTCTTCTACGTTCCAGTGAGTACAAATTCAGTGCTCTTAAACGCTCCCAATAGTGTAGATGTTTTATCGAACTTATATGCGAAGTGAAATTTCTTTGTACACTCTCTACGTCATTTATTTCACCTGCTTTGTATGGGGATGTTAATACGCTACAGTATTCAAGCCGCGGTAGCACTAGAGATTTGAAGAGCGTTATCATAGGCAATAGGTTAGGTTAATCTAGGCTAATATAATATTTGTCAATTTTGGGCAGTGGGCGGGGCCGCGCGTATGTGGCGGCGTACAGACCCTCCCGTAAAACATAGCGCATTTTAAGACTTTTATTTCTCAGTAAATACTGATTTCCGACCTTCAATTAAACATCCTACAAGTTCTAACCAGTCCCCTGAACAGTTATTAATAGGTTACTTGAGGATATTTTAACGGGACCATAGGTAAATTTTTACCCAAATTTTCTTATGATCTTTAGAGCATATAGATTCAATATTTATCTTCAAATATATCAACAAAATTTGTGGTATTAAAATAAGGTAAAAATTGAAGAGACCCCGGACAGCCTTTTTACTAGTTAATTCAATTTTTTTGTTTATTTTTCTTTGATATACAGTGTTGTTTATTACCGAGGACCGTCGCATTTTAGTATTTTCAACATTAGCCTAACCTAACCTAACTTACCGAAAACTAACCGACGGTCTAAACCCAGCTCACGTTCCCTGCAAGACCAATAATACTATTATTATTTGTCTTGGTTCCCTGTTTATGGATGCAAGACGGTCTAAACCCAGGTCACGTTCCCTGTTTATGGGTATGCGACGGTCTAAACCCAGCTCATGTTCCCAGTTTAGTTTTCGTTTAGGTTAGGTTAATGTTGGAAATACTAAAATGCGACGGTACTCGGTATTAAACAACACTGTATATCAAAGAAAAATAAACGGTAAATTTCTATAATTGCACCTATACGAGCTAAACAAAATATTATTGTATTTAACAGGAAGGTATGACGAGGTACCGTAAGTGATGTGGTATAGGTGGCAATATGCGGAAATGGATTATAAAGGCATTCCGCCCCCTCTGACAAAAGTCTATCAATCTAGATGTGTCACGGAATTTACAATGTTTCAGAGAGACATTAGCCTAACCTAACAACCTTACCTAACCTATCCCAGTATTATGGGTGGGGGCTACTGCCCCCACACCCCCGCTGGTTGGGTAAAACGGTAGAAATCCAGTTGGGGTGGAGTGAGTAACCGTAGATTTTCGTAAGGGGGTCAGAGGGGGCGGCAATGCCCTTATAATCCATTTCCGCATATTGCCACATCACTTACCTCGTCGTACCTTCCTGTTAAATACAATAATAATTTGTTTAGCTCGTATAGGTGCAATTATAGAATAATTCCAAATAAACAAAAAACTAGAATTAACTAGGCTAGTAAAAAGGCTGTCCGGGGTCTCTTAAATTTGGTAGCAGTCAAGGAGACTCCTGCAGGACTCTTCTTCTTCTTACCTCTGACCGGGTATAGGCTATCCTAGTGTTTACTAGCCTATACCCCTTTGAAAGGACATTAGCCTAACCTAACCTATCCTAGTATTATAGGTGGGGGCTGCTGCCCCCACACCCCCGCTTTGACTTAGATTTTTGGTGTATTTGTCTGTGAAGTGGGTATTTTTCAATTTGTTGATAACGTAAATCCTCGGTTTAATGTTATTTTAATACCACAATTTTTGTTTATATATTTGAAGATAAATATTGAATCTATATGCTCTAAAGATCATAAGACAATTTGTTTTAACCCTCGGCAAAACCTAATAAAAAAGTATGGTACTAAAATGTCTTTTTCGTAACAAGGTTGTCAATACGGTACTTACAGTGGTTTATAGACTGAATGCACCAACCCCTAGTCTGAATGCACCGTGTGTCAGGTCCCAATGCACCAACTAATTTATGGCCAGTTGACACAAGTTTCTAGCTGACTTTTATTCAACTTGCATGAAATTATCTAAACAATAAGATATATATCTTATTGTTTAGATAATTTCACACAAGTTGAATAAAAGTCAGCTAGAAACTTGTGACTTAAGAAGTCAGTGCTTCATAGCAACAACATGAAACAAATACTGTACAGTATAATTAACAAAAAGAAGCAGATAATTCAATGAAACAAAAGGGTTTCACACACAGGCTTCAGAGTAACACCATGAAACATATAGGCCTACTTTATTATGCCTACAGTTCAATGAACACAGAGAAGCAGAGAACTGCCAACCGTGGAAATTCCCGGCGCGACCGAAGCCGCTCCAAGGACCCGTGCCCCCAGGGAGGGGGCAGGGGATGGTTGTGACGGTTTGGCTCCCGAAACTGCTCCCCGCGGCCGGCATCCGGTTTTCCTCCACTGGTCGTTGATTTTGTCTTTCACACAACCACTTACGCCAACAACACAATCTACACTCAATGAGAGCTCTGTGGGAAAGCCCGATCGTGGCCATGGCCTTTCTCAGGGACTCGGGGCTGTTCGGCCAGGCAGCTTAGGGGGGAACAACAACAACAACAACTGCCAACCGTGCCCGACAACAACTGCGACCAATACATCCAACTGATTTGGAATTTGAGATTGCTACACCTCATATTCCAAGTGATTTTCTTCAACGAGATATTTACCATGAAGGCCAACGTCACTTAGCGTTTGCATCTCCTCTCCAGCTTTCCTTCCTGTGCAAGTCCAAGATCTGGTTTATTGATGGAACATTTAAAGTTGTCAGGGAGCCATTTGTACAGCTTGTCAGCATTCACAGCTATATCAAGGCTGGTGACACCGCCAAACAAGTCCCACTGTTATTTGTAGTTATGTCAAGACGAAAGACCAGAGATTACAAAGCTGTCCTGGATCTATCTATCTATCTATTGCCTGATGCCGTGATCCCCGAAGGGGTGGCCACGAACGAACCGCCCCCATGCACCTCTGTCCCCAGTCAGTCGACGCCCCTTCCCCCAACCAGCACCGCCTTCGTTCATGTAGTTCCTCACTCCATCCTTCCACCTCATATTCGGTCTACCTCTCCCCCTCTGTCCCTCCACCTCGCTCTCGTACACCCTCTTAGTCATTCTCTCGCTTTCCATACGTTCCATATGGCCGAACCATCTCAAGTTGTTCCTTTTCACACTTTCCAGCACATCTACCTCCACACCACACCTCCTCCTCACTTCCTCATTAGTCTGTCTATCCCTCCATGTAACTCCGCACGCACTCCTTAAGTAATTCATTTCCACTGCTCTCACTCTTGGTCCGAGTCTCTCAACCAACGTCCATGCTTCGCTTCCGTAAGTCCGTGTCGGGATTACCACACTGTCATGCAAGGACTTCTTCACTTCCATACTGACCACCCTATTTCTTGTTACTGCTTTTAGCGTTCCTACAACCCTCTTCCCCTGTTGTACCCTCTCCCGCACCTCTTCATCCATAGTCCCATCTTTACTCAACACACTGCCCAGATACTTAAAAGAGTTGACGATCTCCATAGCCTGACCGTTCAGCTTCACCTCACACTCTGTGACTTCACCCCTTTCGAAGACCATAACCTTGCTCTTCCCCGTATTTACCCTTCAAATTCCGTTTTTCGCACACTGTTCCAAACTCATTTACCAGACCCTGCAACTCCCATTCATTATCACTCATCAGAACTGTATCATCCGCAAACAGCAGTATAGGTAGCTTCCACTCAATTCCCTCCCTTTTCAGCGATACACCAACATCCACTGCTCTTGATAGTATTTCTTTCATAACTCCATCCATATATACAGTAAACAACCACGGGGACATCACACACCCCTGTTTCAACCCAACATTCAGGTCAAAGAACTCGCTCTGCTCACTCTCCACACGTACTGCCGCCTTTGCACCCTCATACATGCTCTTCACTGCTTTCAGCAACTTGCCCTCTACTCCGTATATTCTAAGTACTTTCCACAAACCTTCTCTATCCACTCTGTCATAGGCCTTCTCCAAGTCCATAAAGGCAACATACACCTTTTGTTTCTTCTCCAGATACTTCTCCACAACACAATTCAGGGTAAAAATCTGATCTACACATCCTCTTCCCTTCCTAAAACCTCCCTGCTCGTCGCCTATCCATTTCTCCGTTCTCACTCTCACTACCCTACTGTATACCTTCCCTACTACGCTTAGAAGACATATTCCTCGGTGGTTACCACACACTCCTCTTTCCCCTTTGCCCTTATATAGGGGGACTATTATGCCAGTCTTCCAGTCATCGGGTGCACTCCCCTTCTCCCATGCTAGTTTGCACATTTTCCATACCCATTCTATCACTATCTCACCACCATACCTCAACATTTCCCCACACACTCCATCTGTTCCTGGTGCTTTCCCCAACTTCACTCTTTTCATGGCTTCCCACACTTCTGACCTCCTGATCCCCACCTCCTCCTCCATGTCCTGGATGCCATCATCAAACTCCTCCCACCTGACATCATGGTTGAAGAGATTGTTGTTGATTTTGAACGTGCTATGTGGAGTGCTCTTCATAAGTCTACCTGATGTCCCAGTGTTTGGGTGCTGGTTCCACTGGGCACAGGCTGTTTACAATCGAGTTAAGGAAATTAAGTAATATGGCCTACGCTCTGCATACATTCATCAGATTCCTGTCCGTAACTACATACGTGATTTGATGGCACTGCCCCACCTTTCAGCCTCCCATATCAACAATGCGTTTAACCACCTGAAAGAAAGATGCCTTCAGACTTCCGCAGCCCAGAAGCTCCATAAACTCCTCAACTACCGAGATGACTTGGATAACCAGCACATCACGTCCACCATCTACCTGGTCAACATTTAATAGACTAGTGAGAACAAACAATGAAGTCGAAGGTTGGCACCATCGACTTAATTACAATACCACCAGTAAAAAGATGAATCTCTATCTGCTTATCAGTACACTTTTTGACGAGACCAAGCTACTCTCTCTGCCGGTTAGGTGATTAAACAGAAGCTGTGTAGGATCCAAAATAAGAAAAATAAGTCAAAGCAGCAAAAGCTAAAGCAATTGTGGACTGCTTATGAAAACCACGACATAATTACATCTGAGTACTTGAGGCAGTGCAGTAACTTAGCAGATCATGGAGAAGATTGAAATCATATATAGGCCTATGACACATTTGTAGCTGTATAAAACAGCTACAACTAAAGACTAAAAACTTTATACGAGTTATATTTTTTAAACTTTTGGTCAATATACAGGAGGCGCTACAATATTGGTAAAAAATTAAGCTCGATAGCATGTGATTAAGCGATTTTTCTCCAAATTGTTGATGTAGGTGTCATTCCCGGGAAACTAACATAATACATAATATATGGATATTTACGTTTTAAGGGTTTGTTTACACTTCTTCTTTTTCGTCTTCATCTGGGAGACTTCTTTTTCGTGACTGTCAGTCAACAACTGAGACATCTGGTGGCGAATGCAATGAACTATACTGGTGGCGTCGTAGCCAAAGTAATCACCCTACCTAATTCATGCCAAGAGTACTCGAGTTCACTGACACGTGATGTCTATCGACCAATCAGGTGATGCCATGATTTGGAAAACAGGTGGCCCAGGATATAAGCTGTCAGTTTGACTCTGGCCAGCTTGTGTAGAGGGTGTGAGCCGATCAAAGCTTTTTCCACCGTCTTTAAAAACACTGAGGCTGCTTAAGACCTTTTCGCCTTCCAATAAGTGTAAACTGTCCAAAGTGCAATAACCAGTGTTCCAAATACAGCTGACGAGGACAGCTGGTTTTGAAATGCACATACACTTGTTTTACATGGAAAAATTCGAAACAAAAATCCACCAGCTGTTGACCAAGATGAGTGGTGATCGAGCCTCCAGCGGCCAGCCAGGCAGCCCAGTACCTCCTCTGTTCATTAAGGTTAGTTGGTTGGTTGGGACAACATAAAGGAGCCGGACCACAGCTAGCTAGGGAATCTTAATGGGTCATCGCAAAGAAACATAAAGTAAAAGATTTTTTCGCATAGGATTAAACTGGCATGCAAGGGCTAGTTGGTTACCATACTGATTTTTGGGACCGACAGTTAGCCCATCGATCTTTTTAGGCCTAATAGGTCCGGTAGAGCATAGGCTATACATCATTGCTATATATGTCATTAAGAGCTGAAATGTATTATAAGGGAGAACAAAAATAACATAAAATACATAGGCCTACTGTAAAACAACAAGTTTTTCAGCCAGTACCCAACCAGCGGGGGTGTGGGGGCGCCACCCCCCACCAATAATACTAGGTTAGGTTAGGTAAGGTTGTTAGGTTAGGCTAATGTTAACCCCATTCTTACTAGGTTAGGTTAGGTAAGGTTGTTAGGTTAGGCTAATGTTAACCCCATTCTTACTAGGTTAGGTTAGGTAAGGTTGTTAGGTTAGGCTAATGTTAACCCCATTCTTACTAGGTTAGGTTAGGTAAGGTTGTTAGGTTAGGCTAATGTTAACCCCATTCTTACTAGGTTAGGTTAGGTAAGGGTGTTAGGTTAGGCTAATGTTAACCCCATTCTTACTAGGTTAGGTAAGGTTGTTAGGTTAGGCTAATGTTAACCCCATTCTTACTAGGTTAGGTTAGGTAAGGTTGTTAGGTTAGGCTAATGTTAACCCCATTCTTACTAGGTTAGGTTAGGTAAGGTTGTTAGGTTAGGCTAATGTTAACCCCATTCTTACTAGGTTAGGTTAGGTAAGGTTGTTAGGTTAGGCTAATGTTAACCCCATTCTTACTAGGTTAGGTTAGGCTAATGTTAACCCCATTCTTACTAGGTTAGGTTGTTAGGTTAGGCTAATGTTAACCCCATTCTTACTAGGTTAGGTTAGGTAAGGTTGTTAGGTTAGGCTAATGTTAACCCCATTCTTACTAGGTTAGGTTAGGTAAGGTTGTTAGGTTAGGCTAATGTTAACCCCATTCTTACTAGGTTAGGTTAGGTAAGGTTGTTAGGTTAGGCTAATGTTAACCCCATTCTTACTTCGTTAGGTTAGGGTAATGTTAACCTTATGAAAACCCAAACAAAGATTTTATTAGGGTTACTGTGTAATTTTAACATGAACATTAGTAAAATCCGAGCCTTGGCTCGTGTTTTCGAAATGTCGGGTTATATGGGTATGGAAATTTACAAAACCCGAGCCAACATGTTAATAAGGTTACTGTGTTATTTTCATTTTTAAATTAGTTAAATCCGAGCCAAGTTTCGTCAAAACTTGGCTCGGGTTTTCAAAAAGTCAGGTTTTATGGGTCTGGAAATTGACAAAACCCGAGCCAATATTTTACCAAGGTTACTGTGTTTTTTTCATTTTTACATTTGTTAAATCCGAGCCAAGTTTCGTCAAAACTTGGCTCGGGTTTTCAAAAAATCAGGTTTTATGGGTCTGGAAATTGAACAAACCCGAGCCAAATTTGGGTTACAAATGTGTATTATCGTGTTCTATAGTGTTCTATACGCTTTTTACCCCTCAATTTCCCTGATCTTCATAGCCCTCCCCACTATCGGGGGGCGTGTCTTTAGATTGATGGATAATGGGTAAATGCTTAATTCCCATTCAATTTCATCACTAGATTAGACTAAAACACCAAAAACAAAATCAAAATTCCAAAAAAAATACCTGAAAAACACGTTGTTGCGTCTCCTGTATATTAACCAAACTTTTAGATAAGTATATATTGTACGGTAATTAACCTATATAACAATGCAGCATTAAGAAACTGATGTTAAATAAAATATATTCAAACTATATGATTCTATGAATCTTGTACTTATTCCAACATCCTGGTAATCTATAGGTCTACAATAACACTGGTGCATTCGGTCTGGGTCATTCGGTCTAGGCAGCTGGTGCATTCAGACTAGGCAGCTGGTGCATTCAGACTAGGCTGGTGGTGCATTCAGGCAATGGTGCATTTAGTCTAGATACCCTTACAGTCATCGATAGCTCTAAAGATCATATGAAAATGTGTTAAACCCTCGGAAAAACCTAATTTAAAAGTAGGCTATGGTACTAAAATCTAATTTTCGTAACAAGGTTGTCAATACGGTACTTTCCCGTTATCAATGTACAATCAAGCTGAAGATTGCAGAGTAAACACCATATACTTCATCGACATTTCTTTCACCTTCGTATAATCGACAGCCATTTTTTTATTAAGGGATTAGGCCTAGTACTCAACCCGCGGGGTGTGGGGGCGGCAGCCCCCACCCCTAATACTAGGTTAGGTTAGGTAAGGTTGTTAGGTTAATGTCTTTTCAAATCACTATCGGGGGGGGGGATCTCAACATCGATCGATAGGCCTAATGGGGAAAATAGGTTTTCCCGAGATTTCTAATTAATTACAAACACTAGGCTATACAGTATATTGATGCAAATGACCAATTTTGTTTATAAAAAAACTCGGAAAATTTGTGGTATTAAAATAAAAAAAATCCAAATCCTCCATGCGGACTAGGCTAGGCTATAGGCCTATGGAGAAAAATATAGCGAATCTATTGGTGCCTATTTTCCCTAATAAATAGTTTCTCATAACGTTGCACTAGTGTCCTTTAATATTATCCTAAAATTATATAGCCTAGCCTAGACACCTGTTATACAATACATTTCACTCCAATCATCCAATGCCATTACGAAAGTGTTAATAATTAAATATATAGCCTAGCCTAGGCTAGGCCTAGGCCTATCACAAAAAAAAAAAAAAAATATACATGTAACAGATTTTATCTAGACAGTCCAAGTACTTCTGAAAGGCAGAAGGGCAAAAAATACTAGAAAATACCCCAAAAATTCCGAAGAGCAAAATTTCCAAAAAGGTTGCACCATGCCGTTAGACCTGTCACGTCGAGAAAACGTCCATATTTCTCACAAATTAACAATAAAAGACACACTTTTATGGTTATACGCAGATAGAGGAGACAGATGAGCATGCTGTGAGTAGGATGAAAGCAAATTAGAAGGCAAATTAGAGTTAATAGAGGGAAAAATAAAGCGGGAATTATGCACCAACCCGGACGGTCTAACGCTCCTCGGGATTGTTTTCCTCAAAGTACAGCAGCAGACGTGACGCAGACTCCTACCAGCTGGCTTTATAGGGAGCTACATTCTATGTTATCTTCACTGGCCGCCATGTTGTGTCCATAAATTTACAATGTCCCCAATTCGAATGTTTTATTTTGTTAACTCTCCACCTGTCCTATAAATCACCAATGTACCTTAATAAACAAGCATCATTAATTAATTGCCACTGGGTTGTCTGTATACATAAATATATGGGTGGTAGGGTAGACTATTATACTGTACATTTTGAATTTGTTGGCATGTGCCAATTTAAATACAATAGTGACTTAACTACTGCATTTTTAAGTATTGGTTAGGCGTTTTGTGTTAGAAATCATCCTCATTTCTTACATAAATTACATGAGACAAAAGGGAAAGGCCAAACGAACGAAAACGGGATAAGAGGGTTACAACATGGCGACTAGAATACCAAATATGGCGGATTCTCCCTTTGACTCTGCACCTCTCACTTCACGCTGCGCTGCCTCGCTTTCTCCACCTTCACAAGCGATATTTTATGCTAAAGGTTTTGCTGACATCATAGTACATTCATTTCTTGCGTTGGAGTGCGAATGTTCCTCTGTATATATTTTTTAGGGGTTGCTAAAAAGGGGTGGAGGGTCAAGGCCTTTCGGTTTACTTATTTTGTGTAATAAAATTATGAAATCCACAAATATGCATAGCATATTGGTATTTTTAAATAATCAATCACTTACAATTAATCTATTTGATAGAAAATGTCGACTTGGCATTATTCGAAATTGTATTAAAAGTGTAAGCGGGTGATTCGAACTTGTGCATTCGGGAGGGGGGGGGGAGGGGGGCAAATGGGAGTTGATATTATTTTAAGAGAGTAGAGATATACCAAAATTATATGAAAAATCTATCCCACATGACATGACATTTCTATAAGGTGAGACAAATAATCAAATTTACCCTGGAATACTGCTCAGCCACAGAGATATTACATCGCAGATCAAAGACAATATAGGCCTACACTCGATGGGCTTTGTCGCTGAAGGCTATTCAGGACCTCGCCAGGTTCCTATTTATACTGTTAGGTGAAACAAATCGAGGCACAGGGTGTATGGAGACTTGCCCAAATTTGTTTCATCTAGGAGGGAAATCAAGCCCTCCTTGATTTCCCAGTGAGGCAGTGAGGCAAGCGCGCTAACCAGGCAATACAGCAATACTGCGTTTTTCGTTACCACCACTGGTTAGCCATTGGGCTTTTGGCAGAAAATGACAAAAATGATCTGTGAAATCCGAGACATAAGCCGCGTTTTCCTTCACCACCACTATCTCCGATAGACTGAGAAAGGTGTCGTATTTCACACTCGAGGGTGTCAAATGTCAATTAAAGTCAAACCTGCTCTTCCACTTGTTTGAGGAAGTGAAGAAGTGGTTTGAAGTCAATCCGATTCGGGATTTAAGTATATATCTGTAAGCAAGTCATCATATTTCATTGGCGAGTGTAAACAAAATCTATTTATCTAACTGTAGTCTTAAATTAGCCCAAACATACGCCAAAGTAAAATAATTCACGATCATTCGAAATTGGGCTTTTGTTTATTTCCTCTTTATGCGAATCTTGTTGAAACTAAAGCTGCATTTTGTATTACCACCACTGATAAGCCATTGGGCTTCTGGCAGAAAATGCCAAAAATTATCAGTGATATCCGAGACATGTTTACATACAGTCATGTTTAAATCGTCCAGCATATTACTGCTTCATATTCATCAGCCAACTTAAAATAGCCCTATATAATATTTAATTATCACTAGAACAATACACTATACCATGTAGGAAGTCTTCTGGAGAAATAGGGCAAATTTAGACAAAAATGCAAGATAAACTAAATCACAAATGTATGCTAGAATAGCATTGACAAATCGCTAGATAGTCACCAGACACTAAAAACTTGTATGTCACTAGAAAACATATGTTGAAGTATCTAGAATAATCTTTAACAATCGAAAAATCTCTCCAATTCCTTAAAATAGGGAAACTAACTTGAATATCGCTAGAATTCATCACATCTTGATGTCGCTAGACGGAAGTGATGGAAGTGATTCGCTGGATCTAGCGGTAGCCGCTACATTGGCAACATCGTACCAAGAACCTTCATTCCGTTATAATGATCAAGGTCAGATTTCGAAACTATAGCTGCATTTTGTGTCACCCCAAAGTCTGATAACCCACTCTCATTAACCTCTGAAGTGCGCATGGGGGTAATTAGAAACGTCTGCCTGTGCTGACGTATTTGAGCTGTTTCCATCACTAAAATATTCATTTTACCATATATAGCATTAATACTTATCCATACGCGCCTATTATGGGTTGATTATAAAGGTATTAACCTGAAACAACAATAAAACGAGTGAAAACAGCGTTTGGATGGTCAAAATCGGAGATACAGGCCGCGAGTTATATAATGTATGGGTGAGGCAACCTGCTTTCCCGCCAATTTCCCCCAAGGCCACTGAGACACAGTCGATCGATACTCTCTCTCTCTCTTGCACTCGCTTGCTAACAGTGATGACAAGGCCCTGCTTGCAACTCGCTAATGTTAGCACGAAAATATACCTCAGAATAAG
Source organism: Paralithodes platypus (assembly GCA_032716605.1). Taxonomy (NCBI): domain Eukaryota; kingdom Metazoa; phylum Arthropoda; class Malacostraca; order Decapoda; family Lithodidae; genus Paralithodes; species Paralithodes platypus. The sequence continues at coordinate 16,800,238 of CM064528.1, read as the reverse complement.
GGAATAACAGGGAAAATAGGTGATAACTGAAGGAGGGGAGGAAAGTGGGGAAGGAGGGGAGGTAGAGGAGTGATATTTTGCATGGCCCAGGGGCAAAATATATATTTTGTTTTTCGATGTATAAAGTTGATTTTTTTTTTCTCTGACTCTTAAGAGTCTTCCCGCAGTCCGCCGGGGGAACTCTTAAGAGTCTTCCTGCAGTTCCCGGGTTAAAGTGTGGTGGCACAAAATGACAAGGGGCGATCCAGACTTTTAAATATATACATTATATGGACAACCTTTCCTGACTATTTTTAAGAATGAAAGTAAATAAATATGCATTGCAGAATAATTATTATAAAGCAAATAAAGACAAAATAAAAGCGAAATAGCGTAATATACCAAATATCAGTAGGTATGTCAGGGACTGGAATAATCGACAACAGAACATATCGGCAATAAATTTGAATATATACAATTTAAGATGTGTTGTGACATTACATATTAGGTGAAATTATACATATTTATTTGTTTAATATTAGAGCAAGAAATAATCGCATACATAGAAATTTCAATAATTCTGAGGAGTGACGGATTAATTACCGTGACGAACACTGATTTTCTGAACTTGACTCTTGGGAAGACTACGTCAAGGTCACGAGGCTACAAGCACATGCTCCGCAGCTCGGCCACTTCTCCCTCACTACCCTCAGCACTCCCCACGCAGCCGTGGTGCTTTGCTATACTCTGACAAATGTTATGATATTTATACATATGCGTGTACTGTTACTTAGTAATATTGTATTGTGTAACCTAATCAACCCGAATTATATAAATTTAAGTAAGAATGCACCAAAATATAATCGTGATTAGGCGCGAAAGGAGTGGCACCACGGCTGTGGCCATGTGTTCCAATGTTTATAAACAACACGCTTTGGGCCTACATATCAAGATCAATAATTAATGATCCATCATTTCGATATTATTTTGATCTAGTTGAATTTGTAAAAAATTGTGATGACTATTCCTATAATATAATCGCTTACTTTGAGGTATTATATATAATAACTCCGGTAGGTTATCGGCCTTCTATAGGATTATGACGCTTCTTTGGGATATTCTGAGGATATAGCTAGGTACATTTATAATTATCACATCCAAATCGATTATTTGTATATGGATAGGCTATATACACAAAGTCTTAAAACTGTTATCAAGTTCCGAAAGTCTGAATCGGGTTGAGTTTCGACCCTGTGTAGGAGCAGGGTTGAGTTGGCTTGATATTGGACACCCTTTTATGGCATTTGGGTGTGAAATACGACACCATTTCCAGTCTATCGGAGATAATGATGGTAAAGGAAAATGCGGTATATTACAAGTATTTCAAAGTTCAGAGATCATCAGATCGGCTTGGAAGTCGATGTACACAATTTCAGTTCCATTAGTTTAAGAAACATTCACATAATATGCTACTTAGAGGGTTTAATAAAGAAGCATTCCTCTCCTGGCATCGTATAAGCGAACGCAAAGCTGTTGTTCTTTTTGTTTGTTTTAAGAACGTCAACAAACGCTTCGTATATTTGGGTTTGGTGAACCTTTTGGGGTTCCTAGTTATACATTAGAACATATTTATATTTTGCACACTCTTATAAGTATAAACACTTACTTGTTAAAGAGGAAATACACAAAAGCCCAATTTAGAATGATCGTGAATATCTTTACTTTGGCGTATGTTTGGGCTAATTTAAGACTACATTTAGATAGATAGAATTTTTTAACACTCGCCAATGAAATATGATGACTTGCTTACAGATATATACTTAAAGCCCGAATCGGCTTGACTTTAACCCAGTTGTTTACTTCCTCAACCCTGTGGAGGAGCAGGGTTGAGTTGGCTTGATATTGGACACCCTTTCATGGCATTTGGGTGTGAAATACGACACCATTTCCAGTCTATCGGAGATAATGATGGTAAAGGAAAATGCGGCTTAATGGAACTGAAATTGTATACATCGACTTCTAAACCGATCTGATGATCTCTGAACTTTGAAATAATTGTTATAGTTTCGAAATCTGGCCTTGTTCATAATAGCGGAATGAATAGTCTTGGTACGATGTTGCCAATGTAGCGGCTACCGCTAGATCCAGCGAATCACTTCTGTCACTAATTCCATCTAGCGACATTCAGATGTGATGAATTCTAGCGATATTCAAGTTAATTTCAAAATTTTAAGGAATTATAAAGATGCTTCGATTGCTAAAGAATAATTTAGATACTTCAACATATTTTGTTCTAGTGACATAGCCTACAAGATTTTAATGTTTGGGGACTATCTAGCGACTTTTCAATTCTATTCTAGCATACATTTGTGCTTTAATAATAATATAATAATAATAATACTTTATTTCAGACTCACACAGTACAGAGGGGACCATACTGGGGTCCATATATACCTTACAGTAACATAAATATATATAAATATATATAAGCTACTGTACATAGGCTACATAAAATAAAAAGAAATTAAATAATACCCAGCTTGCTATCATGTAGTTCACAGCACTGCCTCAACCAAAAACAGTGGTCATCAAACTACTGTGTTACCAAAACCACTGTCCTAATTGTGTACAGTACCATGCCTCACATCATTTAGCTTCCGGTACAGTATGTTGCTACAGTACAGTATAGGAATATCGGTACTGTACTGCACTATGAGGATCAGTACCGGTATGCTAATTCTGTAGAGTAGCAGACCTGAAATCATTACTTAAGGTTAAATATAGAGCAACTTCCTCCAGTGTGCCTGGATCCTGGAGGTGTACACTATGCTTGGAGTTTGTAGCATTTTAATGATCCTGTTCTCAGAAGTGTTAAGGCGCTGAATGAATTTATATGTTAGCTTTCTAATGAGTGATTTGTAACAGTGTAAGTTCATATAGGCACATAGCGTACTTGTACTCTCATATTTTGAGAGCCCCAGAAACATTTTCATGATATTGTGATATGAGATACTTAGTCTATTCACTGTCATTTTCTTATAGTTCCACCATAGTTGTGCTGTATACATTGGTGAGCAGTAGGAGTTGAACAATGTTATTTTTGTATCCCATGTGCACATAGTTTATGTTGTATTGTTTTCTAATTTTGTCCTCTTTCTCCACAAGACTTCCTACATGGTATAGTGTATTGATAATTGAATATTATATAGGGCTATTTTAAGTTGGCTGATAATTAGGAAGCAGTAATATGCTTGATGATGAGAATACTGTATGTAAATATGTCTCGGATTTCACAGATAATTTTTGTAATTTTCTGTCAAAAGCCCAATGGCTAATCAGTCGGATTGACTACAAACCAGTTCTTCACTTCCTCAAACCAGTGGAAGAGCAGGTTTGACTTTGATTGACATTTGACACCCTTGAGGGTGAAATACGACACCTTTTCCAGTCTATCGGAGATAGTGGTGGTGAAGGAAAACGCGGCTATTGTATTGTAAAATGGGGTCATGAGGATATCCCCTATATTCTGAGGCTAATACCTGAGCCGGCACAAGACGCTGAGGAGAGTGGCAGTGCATGTGACTGACTGACTGTGTGTGACTGTATGTTATTGACTGTATGTGTGTGCCTGACTGACTTTCTGACTGTTTATTACTGACTGTCTGTCACTATATGACTGTCCTACTGACTGAGTGTATGCCTGACTGAGTGTATGACTGGCTGGTTGCTTCAGTCTGTGATTGACTATATGACAGTCACAAACAATCAGTCTGTCACACACTGTACGTATCCCATTCTCCGTTAGTCACACTCACACTTTCACACATGCACAATCATGCACATTAAGTCACACACAGTCACATAATAAGTCAGTCACACAGTCAGTCAGTACCACATACAGTCAGTCAGGTACACATACGTCAGTCACGGAGTCACACAGTAAGTCTATAACACAGGCTGTGAATTACATGGTCAGTCAGTACACAATCAGTCACACAGTCAGTCAGCCATATGGTCAGTTAACCACAGTCAGTCACTAGGTCAGTCAAGTCAGTCAACTGCACAGACAGACAATTTCCCAGTAAGTTAACCACACAGTCAATCAGTAAGTCAACCATACAGTCAGTCGGTCAACCACACGGTTAGTTGGTCAACCATGCAGTCAGTCAGCCAACCACACAGTCAGTCAGTCAACCATACAGTCAGTCAATCAACCATACAGTCAGTCAGTCAACCACACAGTCAGCCAATGAAAGTCAGTCTGTCAACCACAATGTCAGTTAGTCAGTCAACCACACAGTCCATCAGCCAACAATACAGTCAGTCAGTCATCCACAATGTCACTCAGTCAACAACACAATCAGTCAACCACACAGTCAGTCACACACTCAACAACATAGTCAGTCAGGCAAGCATACCGTCAGTCAGTCAACCACACAGTCAGTTGGTCAACGACACACTTAGTCAGTCAGTCAACCACACAGTTAGTCGGTCAACGACAGTCAGTCAGTCGCACAGCCATGCAGTCAACGACCTAATCAGTCAGTCAACCATAGAGTAAGTCAGTCAACCACATAGTCAGTCAGTCAGTCCATCGGTCTCGTGGGTGAAGAACATCTCAGCAGGATGTACAGTTGGCCGCATGAATTTGTATCCACTCTGTGATATTTGGTATGGAAGAAATTATTGACTGAATATGTTACTGACTAACTAAATGTGTTACAAAATGACAGTATGTGTTTCTGACTGACTGAATGTGTTACTGACTGACTGAATGTGTTACTGACTAACTGAATGTGTTACTGATTGACTGAATGTGTTATTGACTGGCTGAATATGTTACTGACTGACTGAATGTGTTACTGACTAACTGAATGTGTTACTAATTGACTGAATGTGTTACTGACTGGCTCAATGTGTTACTGACTGGTTGTATGTGTTACTGACTGGCTGTATGTGTTACTCACTGGCTGTGTGTGTTACTGATTGGCTGTATAAGTTACTGACTGGCTGCATGTGATACTGACTGACTGAATGTGTTACTGATTGGCTGTATGCGTTACTGATTGGCTGTATGTGTTATTGATTGGCTGTACGTGTTACTGACTGGCTGAATGTGTTACTGACTGGATGATTGTGTTACTGACTGGCTGAATGTGTTACTGACTGAATGTATTACTGATTGACTGAATGTGTTACTGATTGGTTGTATGTGTTACCGACTGGCTGTATGTGTTACTGACTGAATGTGTTACTGATTGACTGAATGTGTTACTTATTGGTTGTATGTGTTATTGATTGGCTGTACAGTATGTGTTACTGACTGAATGTGTTACTGACTGACTGTATGTGTTACTGACTGGTTGAATGTGTTACTGACTGACTGTATGTGTTACTGACTGGCTGTATGTGTTACTGATTGGCTGAATGTGTTATTGATTGGCTGTATGTGTTATTGATTGGCTGAATGTGTTACTGACTGACTGAATGTGTTACTGATTGGCTGTATGTGTTATTGATTGGCTGTATGTGTTATTGATTGGCTGTATGTGTTATTGATTGGCTGTATGTGTTATTGATTGGCTGTATGTGTTACTGATTGGCTGAATGTGTTATTGATTGGCTGTATGTGTTATTGATTGGCTGAATGTGTTATTGATTGGCTGAATGTGTTACTGACTGACTGAATGTGTTACTGATTGGTTGTATGTGGTACTGATTGGCTGTATGTATTATTGATTGGCTGTATGTGTTACTGACTGGTTGAATGTGTTACTGACTGGCTGAATGTGTTACTGATTGGTTGCATGTGTTACTGACTGGCTGAATGTGTTACTGATTGGCTGTATGTGTTACTGATTGGCTGTATGTGTTATTGATTGTCTGTATGTGTTACTGACTGGTTGAATGTGTTACTGACTGGTTGAATGTGTTACTGACTGGCTGAATGTGTTACTGATTGGTTGTATGTGTTACTGACTGGCTGAATGTGTTACTGATTGGTTGTATGTGTTACTGACTGGCTGAATGTGTTACTGATTGGTTATATGTGTTACTGACTGGCTGAATGTGTTACTGACTGGTTGAATGTGTTACTGACTGAATGTGTTATTGATTGGCTGTATGTGTTACTGACTAATGTGTTACTGATTGGTTGTATGTGTTACTGACTGGCTGAATGTGTTACTGACTGAATGTGTTACTGACTGAATGTGTTACTGACTGGCTGAATGTGTTACTGACTGAATTTGTTACTGATTGAAATTATTAATGAACAACTGAATGTGTTACTGACTGACTGAATGTATTACTGAATGTTACTCAATGACAGTGTGAATAATAGACTAATTATTTTAATGACTGACTGAATGTGTTACTGACAATGTATTACTGACTGAATGTGTGAATGACTGACTGAATAATTACTGTGTGAATGACTCGGTGTGTTATTTACTGACTCGGCGTTTAACCAACTGACTTAGTATGTTACAGACGGATTGAATGTGTTACTAACTTAGTAACTGGCTGCATGTGTAATTGACTGAGTGTAATGATGTACAGTATAGCAAACTCGTGAGTTTGTTGGCTGGGAACTGCAGATATATAATAATAGTAATAATAATCATAAAAATAATGTGGTAATTTTAATAGATCATTAAAATATATATACGATGACAAATTAATGTTATTATATATACAGTATAGATAGATATATATATATATATATATATATATATATATATATATATATATATATATATATATATATATATATATATATATATATATATATATATATATATATATATATATATATATCTATATATATATATATATATATATATATATATATATATACATATATATATATATATATATATCTAGCTATATATATATATATATATATATATATATATCTATATATACAGTATATATATATATATATATATATATATATATATATATATATATATATATATATATATATATATATGTGTGTATTAGGTTAATGCTACAATATTTTAACTAAATAAAAAACGTAAATTCATTAAAATTAAAATTTCGAAAAAGTGAGACACATTTCTCTTTATTAATATATGTATCTTGTGTCCAAATTTTAGCCTCATAGTTCAAAAAATTAAAAGGTTATGGTCAATTCAAATTTTGCTTGTAAAAACGCGATTTCCGGCTAAACCAGGCGGAATTGGAGGCTAATATTAAAATCCGTAAAAAGCCTAGAAAAAATAGGCTAAAACTTGCGGTAAATCGTTTGCAACAGGTTAGAATGTCGTAGCTGCAATATTTAAGGGCGTGATTTTGGGCGGCTGGGTAGGGGCGGGCGGGTTAGCTCAGTTTGTCTTTCTCAACCCACCCCCTCCTCCCCTACCTTCTATCCGGCCTACCCGCTCCACTTCATTATTTTCGTTTTCAGCATTATTATAGTTATTATTTTACTATTTACATACCTATTTATTCTCTTTACAAATTCCGCGATTAGTAGAAATGTTTTTAATACCATTCACCATTTAATAAATATAATTAGAATAACTAGTTTATATAAGTATTCAAACAGACTGTTATAATTGTTTTGCTATATAATAGTTACAAGTATGCTTCGGGGCTAGTACCTTTGGATTTTCTCACTTAGTTGAGGAATCCGGCACGGAGCCATTCTATACAGCAATCTACAGGTAGCGGGGTCGACGCTGGATCGCAGGTTTGAGCCATTGACGTAATCATCACCAAGGGCTCCCATCTAGTTGGCCTCATTAGGTTGCATATATAGATATAGTTAAAGGGTCTTATAACTGATTATTGATTATTTTCATAATATATAACCATGCCATGTATGTACATGTTGTTCATCCCTATATATATACAACTAGGAGGGGTACCCGGCGTTGCCCAGGTTTAAATTCTACTACCATAATCACCATCATCAATCACTACTACCACAATCATCACAATACTACTACTACCATAATCACTGGCCTCGACCTCCCTGTGCCTCATTAACCCGGGAACTGCGGGAAGACTCTTAAGAGTTCCCCCGGCGGACTGCGGGAAGACTCTTAAGAGTCAGAGAAAAACAAATCAACTTTAAACATCAATTTTTTTTTTATTTTTTTTGCCCCTGGGCCATGCAAAATATCACTCCTCTACCTCCCCTCCTTCCCCACTTTCCTCCCCTCCTTCAGTTATCACCTATTTTCCCTGTTATTCCCTTATTCTGAGGTATATTTTCGTGCTAACATTAGCGAGTTGCAAGCAGGGCATTGTCATCACTGTTAGCAAGCGAGTGCAAGAGAGAGAGAGAGAGTATCGATCCGACAGTGTCTCTCCAGCCTTGGGGGAAATTGGCGGGAAAGGAGGTTGCCTCACCCATACATTATGTAACTCCCGCCCTGTATCGCCGATTTTACCATCCAAACGCTGTTTTCACTTGTTTTATTGTTGTAACAGGTTAATACCTTTATAATCAACCTATAATAGGCGCATATGGATGAGTATTAATGCTATTTATGGTAAAATGAATATTTTAGTTATGGAAACAGCTCAAATACATGCGCACAGGCAGAGGTGTCTAATTACCCCCATGCGCACTTCTGAGGTTAAACGGCGACCTCGATTTCGGCCGCTAAATTACCTCCGATTTTGGATCTGACCTCATCCGTGTACCCCCATTTTGGGAAGCTGCGAACAACTTTCGTTCCATACACCTTTTCGATCGGAGGCCTCCTTCTGCCCCAAACGGCAATTTTTTCCAATTTTTTTCGCTCCCGTATACTACATAAGTTCTGCCGAAAATTTTATTAAACAAAAGTGTCTCTGATTTCCACTAAACTCGCCTAAAACCATCTCCAAAGCCTGGGCTTTCCAACGGTGCCCCACACTCCCACCTGGCACCAAAACTGTAGGAGTTTAGTAACAAAGGTCGGGTAACTGACAAACATTGACCTTTATTTATTAAGATACATATTATATAAGTATAAGTGTTATGTGGTCTGGTTTAATACAATTTATACTTTGCTTAGTTGATAGTTTGATATATTGAGTTTATAGTAATATACCAGCAAATTAATTTATTGTGTCCGAAATTAAATTAACTTGACAAATGCCTGTGACTGATTTTGCTTTTGACTGACTGTATGGGTGACAGTGGCTGGCTGTGTGTGACTGACTGACTGTGTGTGTGTGTGTGTGACTATGTTACTGTGACTGACTGACTGTGTGTGACTGTATGTTATTGACTGACTGACTTTCTGACTGTTTATTACTGACTGTCTGTTACTATAAACACATAAACAAAAGTGTGTGACTAACTGATTGATTTTTGTGTATGTGGTTGAGGGAGACAAAAGTCGTAACTGCCTGTGGCGAGTGCCTCCCCCAGAGTTGAAAGAGTGACAGGGCCAAAACCAAGGCATGCTCGAGCCAAAATGTCTGGACACACAGAGTTTGAAGCAATTTAAGCCATGGGATGAGGGAAAGATGAAGGACAGATAGACTGGGTGTAACTGACTGTGTACGTATTTATAACTAAATGTGTGACTAACTGGCTGACTAACTGATTGATTGACTGACTGTGTGTTTATAAATAAATTTGTAACTAACTGGTTGACTAACTGATTGATTGACTGGGTGTAACTAACTGTGTGACTAACTGGCTGACTAACTGATTGATTGACTGGATGTTACTGTGTGTGTATTACTAACTGTGTGACTAACTGGATGTAACTGACTGTGTATGTGTGTGTGTGTAATAACATATAGGCATATCAATGTTCTATATCACACCAACATGTATATGTAGATTTAAATTACACTAACTAAATGCCAGATATAGTATATATTATGTACGTTTAATACGATTTTAATGACACCAATATATACATTTAAACCATTATGTAATCCATAACTCTTTATTCTTACACATTGACATTCGTACGCATATAATTAAGTAATCCTTTTCTTCGATTATCTATACAAAATACAAGTTAATATAATTAACAATCTGATTAATCAATAAACGATGCCCTTCGTAAATATAAAAATATGTAACTAATAAGAAAAGACAAGGGAATATTGGGTAAAAATAAATATCTCTAAAGCAATTTTTTTTTTTTTTTTTTTTTTTTTTTTTCGAGACAATGAACGGAGGAAGGAAAAACACAGATAAAACAAAAAGGTCCATGTGCCTAAAGGCATCCTCCATTCATAAAATGTTTGTAACAACTGGATTTAAACATATGTAGATTGTAAGTTTGTGGAAAGCAATTCGAGGGAAGTGAATTCCAAAGAGTAGCTCTGGGGATAAATGAATTCTGATAAGCAGAAGTTCTGCATTGTGGAGGAGAAAGTGTAAATTCATGGGCGCTCTCAGCTGCCCTAGTTCTACGGGGAAAGATGTGGAGAGGCGGCACAATTGAAGCAAGTTCCTCGGAACAATTGCTGTGAAAATATCTGTAGAATAATGCAAGGGATGCAACGTTTCTTCGTATGGATAATGTAGGAAGGTCCTGTGTGATTGCAGGGTTATTGATTAATCTAATAGCTTTATTTTGAATTTTGTCCAACTGCCTCAATGCAACCACTCCACTTCCACCCCACAGAGGTGAACAGTAATCCATCTGAGAACGCACATGACTTTTATATATCACGGCCAACTGCTCGTCAGTGAAGAATTCTCGAACTCTGTACAGGAGTCCCAGTTTTTTAGAGGCATTCTTAGCAATGCTTCTAACATAATGTGTCCAACTCAAGTTAGTAGTTAATGTTACACCGAGAATGTCAATACTAGGGGAAGTGGGAATATTTACATCATTAAAATATATATGGGAGTCAGTGAGATTCTGTCGGTTAGAAAATTGAATGTATTTGGTTTTCTGTGCATTAAAGGAAACTAGATTCTTTTGTCCCCATCCATTAATTCTAGAAAGGTCCTGGTTCAGAGAAATTGCAGTGTTTATTTTTGAATTTATAAGATCGGGTTGGGTGAAAGAATTGGTAAATGTGAAGGAACTGTGGAGTGTTGAGTCATCTGCGTAGGAATGTATTGGATTATGAGTGGTAGATATGAATGAGGAACAGAATTGGGGCCAAAACTGATCCCTGGGGAACACCAGCATTTATTGAGTGAAATTGAGAATAAAGGCCATCTACCATTACACATATTTTTCTGTTATGAAGATAAGAAGAAATTAGTGGAACTAATGATGCAAGGCCGTAGTGTGACATCTTCGACAATAAGGATTGATGCCAGACTCTATCAAATGCCTTTGATATATCCAGTGCTATTGTATGTGTTTCACCATGTTGGTCTGTAGCTTGGTTGATTTGATGCGTAAGAAGGCAAAGCATGTCTGCAGTTGATCGACATCGTCTAAAACCATATTGCCTATCACTGATTAATTTATTATTCTCAAGATGCTTAATTATGTGATTATTTAATATAATTTCAAAGACTTTACCAAGAGTGGAAGTTATAGCTATTGGTCTGTAGTTTGATGGATCTGAAGAGGCACCTTTTTTAGGAACTGGATGGATGTTTGCTTCTTTCCAGGGTACTGGGAAGCATGAGGTATGAGTACACAGACGGAAAATTTTTGCCAATACAGGAGCGAGCACCAAGGAGCAATTCTTAAGTACTATTGGAGGAATTTCATCTGGACCAGGAGCCTTATCTACTGAGAGATTCTGCAAAATAGTTTTGACATGTCTGGTGTGGATCTTAAGTGAGGGAATTTCAGGCGAATTAAAATTAAGTACAGGGACATCTTGATTTATTTCATCTAAGGTTGAGTTGGTGGAGAAAATATCCGCAAGAAGGTTAGCTTTACCTCGTGGGTCACTTACAAGATTGCCAGTCGGAGATTTTAATGGTGGAATGGATGAAGCAGTAGTGAAGTTGGATTTAAATGAGTTAAGAGTAGACCAAAATATTTTGTTATCATTTGGATTATTTAGAAGTTTATTTGCCTGCTTGTGGAGAAAGTTTGATTTAGTTAGGTTTAATACAGTTTTGGCATGATTTCTGATGTTTCTAAAGTAATTAAAGGCTTCATGAGTTTTTGATCTTGTGTATGCATTGTAGGCTATTGCTTTTTGTTCAGTTACTCTAGCACAATTATGGTCAAACCATTTAGGTGAATTAGATCTTTTACTGTACTTTTGATGAGGAATAAAAGTTTCCATTCCAATTTTTATCTTGTATGTGGCTCAAGGTGGAGTGTGCATCATTAGAAAAGAAAGAGGTCCAGGGAATATCAATAAAGAAACCTTGAAGACCCTCCCAGTCTGCCCTATCGTAATGCCATTTAGTCACCAAAACAGGTTCAGAGTGGGAAGGTGTGGTAGGTGATAGACAGGTGGCCTGTATCAGACAGTGATCAGAAGATCCAAGCGGGGACCTCACTGTAACATCATAATTTTCTGAATTGGTTGTTAAAAATAAGTCCAGTAGGTGGGAATTATGATTAGGATTATCTGGTACACGGGTGGGTTGGTTGACTAGTTGAGTGAGATTAAATGAGTCTGCAAATAGCTCACATTCAAGACCAGCATCATCAGTCCTGGCTGAATGAGTGAGCCATTCAACATTATGGACATTAAAATCACCCAACACAGTGATTTCAGAAGAAGCATTTAAGTTGAGGACACTGAGTTGTGAGGACAGAGAATCAAAAAGACTTTGCTCTGGAGGAGTATTTGGGGAACGGTAGATGCAACATATGTATTTAAATTTACCATCAGAAATTAATTTGTATATAGAATAATCAAAATAGGGACAATTGAAACTAGTAACCTCCTCCAGGGCAATTTCAGATTTTGCGAAGCAACATACACCTCCTTTAGGTCTGAAATTTTGGAGCAGTTGATAACCTGGAAAATTAAATCTAGACGTCAGATGTGGATGTTACTTGAGTCTCTGTCAAAAAAAGGAGAGTAGGGGATTCTGCTTGAAGAAATTGGTGTACAGAATTGATGTTAGAGTGAAGTCCCCTTATATTGCTAAAGAAAAAGCTGTCACACTATGCCGATTTAAGTGCAGACACTCCACGACTTAAGGGTCGAGAGCAGGTCTTTGCCTACATCGCCGTGCGACGTGGGTGGGCGCCTACTCAAGAGAGCCGTCGGGAGACGTCGTCAGGGGCCTCAGGAAAAGTTCGACATGCACAACTCTCATGAGTTGAGTCGGCGGTTAGTAAATTGACGGCACGGAGACGGTAGGCTGGCGGCGTCGGGCGGCGTCCAGTATGCGTCATACGTTACAAGGGCGCCAGCCTGTCTGCGTCAGACGCCGCTTATAAGGTAGGTCGCCTTCAGGCAGCGACCCGGTAACGCCCAGGCGCCGTCATAGGGGGAGGGCATACCGTGAGTCCATGACCTGGCAATGTCGCACGGGACATCATTGATAGAGGGTTTTGGGGGTGTTTTTGTTTTAACCTTGATGGAGGTCTAGCGAGGAAACTAAAAACTAAATTAATATATAAATAAATAGACCCCAAAAATCACCACTGTCCCCTTAATCCGATCCCATCAACGAGTGACTATCTATAAACCCTTTCAATATCGGTGGCGTCTGTTTTGCCATAGTTCTGCCATACATAGACGATTTTATGCAGCTTAAGAACGGTCTGTGGGAGTTAAGAGAGATAAATGAGAGGAATGGAGGTCTTGTGATTGCTACAGGCCCTTTGTAAGCATAATACAATAACCTAATAGTTGCCAGACTATAACGAGAAAGACGTCACCGGTACTGAAAGGGTTAACTATAGATGGCCTTGTTTTACCAATTACTAAAAACAAAATAACACTTAATTAATGAGAGACGTGCGCATTTGTTTGCTCATTTATGGATCTTTTTAATATGTTTTTAGTTTCCTCCCTAGATCTCAAGCTTAACTCCCCCCCCCCCACACACACACACAAATGTCGCCTCCGACGGACCGGTTTGCCTCGGTCGGGATCAAGTGTGACGGAGTAGGGGTCCAGTGTGACAGGGTGGCTGTCCATCGCCGCCGCCCTACCTCCTATAGGTGCCGCTCGTCAGGAGCATTGTCGCCAACCAGTTTGCGTGCTACAGCGCATGACGCGGCCCCAGCGGCGTCATTTATCTTCCTTAGGTCTTGCATGGTTGCCTCTCGACCCCTTCCAGTTGCCGTTAGGCGGCATGCCCGTCCATACTGCCCGCCGTGGGCGTCCCGCCCCTCTATCACCCACGATACTCTGCAGTAGTCTCCCCCTTGTATCGCCACTCCTTAAGTTGTGGATCGTCGGTACTAAAATCGGCATAGTGTGACACTTGCTTAAGCTCGGTTCACACATACCCGTCCTGAGCTCCCGTCCGGCCCCGACCTCTTAATTCGCCGTGCCTAGGCGGCGTCCTTTTTATGCATGCATAAAATGGACCGTGTGGGTCGGGGCAACTGCCAGAACACGTGTTATGCCGGGACACCCACGGAACATACACGGACACACACAGAAGTTATTGTCTTGGTCGGGGACGGACGGGACGTTAGAATGTGTATGTGTGACCCAAGCTTTAAGTAATGCCGGGTTGGGGCAATGCCTTCTCTATACAAGGCCTGAGCGATAGGTCCGTGACGTCACAGCTTTAGGTAGACCGTCTCCCCGCGCTCTGAGCCGCTCTCCCTTACCCACACTCTCAACCCAAGACTCCCTGAAACTCACTAAACCCTACACGTCCCTTTTACAGTAGACACTTCTGACTTGCATTTGCCCCTCACATACGTATAATTTATTTGAAAACTAGGTTATGAATATAAATAAAATATATATTATAAAATCATTCCTATTTTATTAAGCTATGCATAATGCAAGATCGGATATATAATCGATAAAGTAGATATGATTTCCAACTTAATTGACATAAATATACTCATCACTTATGTGGGAACTAGGCTATGAATATAAACTGGATAAATATTGTTTAAATCATGTCCATTTCATTAAGCTAAGCATACTGCAAGAGCGGATAAAAAGTCACAAAATAAACACGATTTCCAAATTTTATTTACATGAATATCGCCATAAATATCATCAACTCTTTACATATACAGTTCAATCGCCCACTTTTCTTCTCACACAAACTCTTTCATCAAGTTTTACTTCTAACTCTCCACCTTAATTATAATTTAAATCCACTTAACTCTTTCACCCACTTCAATCACAACCACATCAATCCACCCTCCACCGCAACTCATTACATTCATTATATTGCATCACTTAACCCGTACAGCCCCAGCGACGCGTCTGACGCGTCGGCGATGTATGTAACGCACAGCCCCAGAGACGCGCCTGGCGTGTCACCCTAATTGCGCCGACCGTAACCTCAGGTGTAGCCACTCAAGAGGGCTCAGATTTGTATGGGAACTGTGTACGTATCCCACGCAACCGTGCCGATGGTTGAAAACTCTCAAAGTCCACGTGCGTGCGCGTGAGCGCACAATAACCTGGTTTTTGGGGGTAATTGCCTTCAATTTTTTACTCTTGTAAAATACATTTTCGGGGGCTCTGTAGGACCATTCTTTAAGCTTTTTGAGCGGTTTTTCGTGGTTTTTCCTTCATTCCTAACCCATTCGCTATTGTTTCTGGAATAAAACAATTTTTTGAAAACCGGCCGGGTTCTGGTGAACAAACATTACAAAACTAGCCGGGGCTCCACGGGTTAAGGTGGCGTCACATGAGCTATTTTTTTTAGAAATTGTTTGGAGCAATTAAGATATGATGGCTTTATATATACAGTATTAGAAGAAATAAGCCACCTAAGATAATCTACATTAAATCTAGCTTTACTTAGTAATTTCGAAAAAAAAATGAATGTTAATAGAAAGAGCTTGCCCATGGAAAATTGCCAGAAAAACACGCACATGTGACTCAGCCTTTAGCCTATGTCAAAGTCTGAAGCTTCCTATTTTTCCCTGACAATTTGTTTTGATTTATGAAGTCGTTTTCTTTAGCACAAAAAATATATAGCATGGCATTTGTAGAAGACCAAAGTAGCATTTTTTAAATTTTATCTATGCTATGACCATCATCGCAATTGTTTAAAGGGAGGAAGGCATAATTCTCTATCAGAACATTAAGTGTAATCTCCATGGCTACATTTCTTTGATTTACTAATTTGGAGAATTCTGAATTTTGTGTAAGTTTGGTAATGACTATATAATTTTACATAATAATATTTACAACAGAATCATCAGGATATAGCAGAGCGCCTCTGCTAATACCCTGTATGTAATTGTGGTTGTCTGGAAGGCTATCTACATCCTCAATACTAGTAAGTAAGTCTTTGCAAAATTCACATTTCATTTTCTTTGACACGGCAAAGCAACAGTAACCAGCAAGATAGGTTATAACTTGGAGATAATCCATACATTTTTCAATATCATCATCCGTTACCTCTATATCAAACCTATGCATGTGTAGCAAATCATTATCTTCCATTTTCTCCCACTTTTCCTCTTCAAAATCTTTTAAATCAATACTCTGGTTATGGAACGGTATCCTCAGTACTGACATCATCCTCAATTTTTTTTCACACTCAAACACTTGCCGAACAGATATGTTATAATTGCAACCTGCAAGCTGCCGATACTTGCCGAACCTCGCCTCCAGTTGATCCGTTTGAAATTTTCCTGGCAATATGTACTTCATTTTAAGTTCGCCTATACAATAATCTGTTATGTGTAATATTGCAGTGGTTGTATGTTTGAGAGCAGTAAATGTTTCATTGGTCAGTTTTCCAGCCATTTCTGTCATGCCATCCCAAAGATTTAACCAATTGAGAAAGTAATGCAAGAATATATATTTTTCATCAGTTTCATCATTAGTCAATGGGGCAGCATATTTGTTATTAAGACGAATACCTTTATATGTAGATTTGACATTCATTACCGTCCACCAAACATAGATTATTTGTATGTATTTTGCAACATCTTCATAACATGGCAAATTGTGTTTTTCCCCTAGTTAGTAATGCATTAATAGTATACTCATTGAAAATTTGTACAACTAAATTGACATTTTGTTTTTCAAGATTTGAGGGTGACAACGACTTTAGTGTAAGCTTATATGCATGTTTAAGGAGAGAATCTGCTTCTAGAGAGTGAAGTTTCTTTAGAGTAGTGAAAGGAGCATTACAAACTCTAGTTACTGAATCACATACGTCCTCAAAGGAAAAGGGTGGAAATTGCATGCACTTATTACCATTTGCTTGATTAATCCAGTTATTTCTAATACATTTGAGTAAATGTACTGAATCAAACATAAAAAATAAAGGCCTTGATTTCTGTGCTGGATGACAATATACAGTGGAACAATGTGGAGGCGAGTGGAAGTATGACATGGCTTTCCTATTGATGGAGTTATCTGTTATGACACATATCACTTTGAAACCTATCTGTTCTAATCCAATAATGATCCGCTTTATGATAGTGAACAGGGTTTGTGCATTCATAGTTTTAGCTGGCAATATGTGAACATCTTTAAATTTTGAAGACAGCTGACTATTTACCATAAACACAAATGCACTTTTTGCAGCTTCAGTACTGTTAAAAGCTGACCCAACAACATTACCTCCTTTATAATCAAAATACTGTTTAATGTGAATTTCATCAATCATTAGTGTTACCGTTATGTCGCTTTGTGATAAAAATTTATATTTGTTCTTAATATACATCAGAAAGTTGCTATTTTGTTGTTCAGCTGCTGGGCTTAAATTTTGTGATAGCGTCAGTCTTCTAACAGTAGAGTAGCTAGGCAAGATTAAATGTCCTGTATTCCTCAATAACCTATAACCTTGGGGGGAGCAGTTATATAGCAGGGATGAAAACACCATGAACTCTGATGAATAGTCCAGTTTTTTTAGGGTCATTAAGTGAAGCTGTTCCCGTATTACTTTCACAGTATTTATATATTTAGATGACTGTTCTGGTAAAAGTGACAACACAGATATTACAAGTTGCAATAAAAAAATTACTCTGCAAGGATTAGAAGCAGGTTCTTCAGTGTCACATTTTTTTAGGTTTGCTAAGATCTCCTCGAGAGAATCAATGTCATTGATGCATGAAGGAATGTTGTAGTGACCCAATTTCTGCATCTCGACTTCACGTACAAATACCTTCACTGCCTGTCATGGACAATACGATTTTAGGATGAGGCATACGTGCAATGTGGCATATCAAGACCGATTCCTGCTCTTTAATTACTGTCCAGTATTTATCCAGACAATTTAGTTTCTTCAGCAATTCATCAGTTGTTTCGAATTGTCTTTGTTGCTTATGCTGTAAATCATCAGCAACACTTTCTGCAATCGCAGACTGAATTGCAGCTTCCTCCTTTCTGCATCTCCTTACATGTGGAGCTTCTCTCAAGGGGGTATTACACTGGATATATTTTCCGTCGTCCTTCGACCTTCATCCTTCGATCTTGGGCATGCCATCATCGTCTTGCTATCACACAGGCTCCACGCACGATCATCGTCATCTACAGACATAGGCTAAAGTGTCTGATCGCTTCTCGGCTTTATTTACACCTATTTCTGCCTAAATAGATTCCCTATATTTTAGTATTGCCTCGCAATCGCTAATAAAAAATGGAGGTTATTCCATAATAACGCCATTATAATAATGTTATCCGAAAATACAATGAAAATAGACGACAAAAGCTGAAGGTCACGACTCACACGAACATTTGCCGCATTTTCCTTTACCATCACTATCTCCGATAGACTGGAAATGGTGTTGTATTTCACACCCAAATGCCATAAAAGGGTGTCCAATATCAAGCCAATACCGCATTTTCCTTTACCATCATTATCTCCGATAGACTGGAAATGGTGTCGTATTTCACACCCAAATGCCATAAAAGGGTGTCCAATATCAAACCAACTCAACCCTGCTCCTACACAGGGTCGAAACTCAACCCGATTCAGACTTTTGGAACTTTATAACAGTTTTAAGACTTTGTGTATATATCCATATACAAATAATCGATTTGGATGTGATAATTATAAATGTACCTAGCTATATCCTCAGAATATCCGAAAGAAGCGTCATAATCCTATAGAAGGCCGATAACCTACCGGAGTTATTATATATAATACCTCAAAGTAAGCGATTATATTATAGGAATAGTCATCACAATTTTTTACAAATTCAACTAGATCAAAATAATATCGAAATGATGGATCATTAATTATTGATCTTGATATGTAGGCCTAAAGCGTGTTGTTTATAAACATTGGAACACATGGCCGCAGCCGCGGTGACACTCCATTCGCGCCTAATCACGATTATATTTCGGTGCATTCTTACTTAAATTTATATCATTCGGGTTGATTAGGTTACACAATACAATATTACTAAGTAACAGTACACGCATATGTATAAATATCATAACATTTGTCAGAGATTAGCAAAACACCACGGCTGCGTGGAGAGTGCTGAGGGTAGTGAGGGAGAAGTGGCCAAGCTGCGGAGCATCTGCTTGTAGCCTCGTGACCTTGACGTAGTCTTCCCAAGAGTCAAGTTCAGAAAATCAGTGTTCGTCACGGTAATTAATCCGTCACTCCTCAGAATTATTGAAATTTCTATGTATGCGATTATTTCTTGCTCTAATATTAACCTCTGAAGTGCGCATGGGGGGTATGAGACACCACACTCCTGTGCTGACGTATTTGAGCTGTTCCCATCACCGACATATTTATTTTACCATAAATAGCATTAATACTTATCCATATGCGCCTATTATAGGTTGATTATAAAGGTATTAACCTGTTACAACAATAAAACAAGTGGAAACAGCGTTTGGATGGTCAAAATCGGCGATACAGGCCGGGAGTTACACAATGTATGGCTGATGAGGCAACCTCCCAGCCCACCACTTTTCTCCACCTCTGGAGAGAGACTGTCGATCGATACTCTCTCTCTCTCTTGCACTCGCTTGCTAACAGTGATGACAACGCCCTTCTACCAACTCGCTAATGTTAGCACGAAAATAAACCACAGGAAAAGGGAATAGCAGGGAAAATAGGTGATAACTGAAGGAGGGGAGGAAACTGGGGAAGGAGGGGAGGTGGAGGAGTGATATTTGGCATGGCCCAGGGGCAAAAAAAAATAAAAAAAATAAAAAAATAAAAACAAAACAAATATTTTTTTTTTCGGTTTTAAATTGATTTTTTTTTTTCCCCCTAACTCTTAACCTCTGAAGTGCGCATGGGGGGTATGAGACACCACACTCCTGTGCTGACGTATTTGAGCTGTTCCCATCACTAAAATATTTATTTTACCATAAATAGCATTAACCCTTCTTTAGCGGCCTATGCGGTTTATTTATATGTACCGCCCAGCGGGGTGTTTTTAGCCAAAATAGGGCTGTTTACGTGATAATTTTCATGCCTAAATAAGACCCAGAACGTAAAACAAGTATCTATCCCTGAAAGGGCATAAACAGAGCTTTCGAATGACACCATAACGATCCTTTTATGATGGCTAGTTTTCTTGCAATAACCGTGCAACGCGAGTGCAAAAAGCAGGTAATTAGCCACTTTCCCGATACAATTCCGTATATAGTGAGTGAGAGAGGGAGGAGGGAGCTGAGATTCGTGTCAGTAGGTTCGCCGCGGTGGTCTGGAGCAGTCATACGCTCGCTAGTCTCCTGCCACCACTTGTCTCTCTCTCTCAGCAACATTATGTGCTGAAATTGCCACTCGACCTATGTCGAGCGCCGCCACATAGTCCAGCTTTATTAAATACGACTTATGTGGTGAGCCGCTTTTTAAGGGTTAATACTTATCCATATGCGCTTATTATAGGTTGATTATAAAGGTATTAACCTGTTACAACAATAAAACAAGTGGAAACAGCATTTGGATGGTCAAAATCGGCGATACAGGCCGGGAGTTACACAATGTATGGCTGAGGCAACCTCCCAGCCCACCACTTTCCTCCACCTCTGGAGAGAGACTATCGTATACTCGCTCTCTCTCTCTCTTGCACTCGCTTGCTAACAGTGATGACAATGCCCTGCTTGCAACTCGCTAATGTTAGCACGAAAATATACCACAGAATAAGGGAATAACAGGGAAAATAGGTGATAACTGAAGGAGGGGAGGAAACTGGGGAAGGAGGGGAGGTGGAGGAGTGATATTTGGCATGGCCCAAGGGCAAAAAAAAAAAAAAAAAATAAAAAAATAAAAATAAAAACATTGTTTTTTTTCGGTTTTAAATTGATTTTTGTTCCCCCCTGACTCTTAAGAGTCTTCCCGCAGTCCGCCGGGGGAACTCTTAAGAGTCTTCCGGCAGTTCCCGGGTTAAGAGTCTTTCCGCAGCCCGCCGGGAGAACTCTTAAGAGTCTTCCGGCAGTTCCCGGGTTAAACAAATAAATATGTTTTATAATTTCACCTAATATGTAATGTCACAACACATCTTAAATTGTATATATTCAAATTTATTGCCGATATGTTCTGGTGTCGATTATTCCAGTCCCTGACATACCTCATGATATTTGGTATAATACGCTATTTCGCTTTTATTTTGTCTTTATTTGCTTTGTAATAATTATTCTGCAATGCATATTTACTTTCATTCTTAAAAATAGTCAGGAAAGGTTGTCCATATAATGTATATATTTAAAAGTCTGGATTGCCCCTTGTCATTTTGTGCCACCACACTTTAATGAGAGTGGGTTATCAGACTTTGGGGTGACACAAAATGCAGCTGAAGTAAACAATTAATGGGTTAAAGTCAAGCCGATTCGGGCTTTAAGTATATATCCGTAAGCAAGTCATCATATTTCATTGGCGAGTGTTAAAAAATTCTATCAATCTAAATGTAGTCTTAAATTAGCCCAAACATACGCCAAAGTAAAGATATTCACGATCATTCTAAATTGGGCTTTTGTGTATTTCCTCTAACAAGTAAGTGTTTATACTTATAAGAGTGTGCAAAATATAAATATGTTCTAATGTATAACTAGGAACCCCAAAAGGTTCACCAAACCCAAATATACGAAGCGTTTGTTGACGTTCTTAAAAAAAAAAAAAAAAAAAAAAAAAAAAAAAAAAAAAAAAACAGCTTGCGTTCGCTTATACGATGCCAGGAGTCGAATGCTTCTTTATTAAACCCTCTAAGTAGCATATTATGTGAATGTTTCTTAAACTAATGGAACTTAAATTGTGTACATCGACTTCCAAACCGATCTGATGATCTCTGAACTTTGAAATAATTGTAATAGTTTCGAAATCTGACCTTGATCATTATAACGGAATGAAGGTTCTTGGTACGATGTTGCCAATGTAGCGGCTACCGCTAGATCCAGCGAATCACTTCCATCACTTCCATCTAGCGACATCAAGATGTGATGAATTCTAGCGATATTCAAGTTAGTTTCCCTATTTTAACCTCTGAAGTGCGCATGGGGGTAATTGGAAACGTCCCCCTGTGCTGACGTATTTGAGGTGTTTCCGTCACTAAAATATTCATTGTGCCATTAATAGCATTAATACTTATCCATATGCGCCTATTATGGGTTGATTATAAAGGTATTAACCTGAAAAAAAAAAAAATATCCGATGTCAAAAGTTGATTTTTGTTTTCTCTTTAAGGAATTGGAGAGATGTTTCGATTGTTAAAGATTATTCTAGATACTTCAACATATGTTTTCTAGTGACATACAAGTTTTTAGTGTCTGGTGACTATCTAGCGATTTGTCAATGCTATTCTAGCATACATTTGTGATTTAGTTTATCTTGCATTTTTGTCTAAATTTGCCCTATTTCTCCAGAAGACTTCCTACATGGTATAGTGTATTGTTCTAGTGATAATTAAATATTATATAGGGCTATTTTAAGTTGGCTGATGAATATGAAGCAGTAATTATGCTGGACGATGAGAACATTGTATGTAAACATGTCTCGGATATCACTGATAATTGTTGGCATTTTCTGCCAAAAGCCCAATGGCTTATCAGTGGTGGTAACACAAAATGCAGCTCAACTCAACCCTGCTCCTACACAGTGTTATGCCCGGTCCAAATTGGAACGCGAGATATTCTGAGTGCAATGATTAACTCTCTAACTGGAGAAGTATACCTTTAACTTTAATAAAGAGACAACACGGCAGGAGAATAAGTACACAGGCGACAAGTTAACATGGGTTTTATTCACTTTACACCTGGTTCATGGAGGAGCAATATATTTAATTCTGGAACACTGAGATCATCAAGATGGCAACAATGGTAAATAGAGCATACAAATAATAATATGATTAGCAATTATAAGGCAAGAGTCGAACAATGGGTCCGGACTCAATTTAACAATAACTCCTCGGATACAATTATAGAGTATCCAAAATAGTGGAGGCTTACCTCCCACTCAACTAGATCTCAAGCAAGATCTCAGCAAGGTAACAAGAGTGCAGTAATGGCAGATGTCGTCTGGATCATACTATGATGTCCCCGGCAATAGTGACGTTAACTGACTCTAAAGCAACAATGACCAAGTGGTCATCAACAATAAGGTGGGCTCTGAAAGGCTCACAAATGAACTGAATTCTACAGGTGTGCTAGATCTCACCTGGCAAGATTATTTATTCTAAAACTACTTGTGTGGGCAACTAGCAAGATGCGGAAGGCTGATACAACAATCGTCGGGAGCTGAGATAGAGTGAGATCTATTCGAGTTATGAACCTGACAGAATGTTAAGTGAATGAGGCTAGAAGTTATACAAGGGAACAAGGTTACGTGTAAATATGTGTGTATGTCATATGCTGTGGGTCTTATATAGGCGCGCCCCCTCTGACGGGCTATGGGAGACCAATAACCCGGGAATGTGCGGATATAAGGATCCCCTGATAGTTATGTCTAATGTGTCCCGGCAAGTGGGCAGATTAACGTCAATTTACGTAGAGAGAGAAAAGCCCTCTCGCAAGACGTTATTTAGTGAGAACCCCTGAAGATAACTTCAACCACTACCCTGAGACAACTCTATACCCATAAACCGTAAATCCGTAATAAGGCACTTAAAGGAGACCTGGAGTGAAGAGGTGCCGTAGATCGAGGGAAAATCCAGTGGTCCAGGAGGGCGGCTGGGGCGTGGTACTTCCGGATGTTGATCCGGGATTAGGCTGCACTCCTACGTCCTTACAGCTCCTTGCTCCTCTGTGCCTACCACGGGAGACACCCAGGTTCCTCTTGCACTCCGCGTGAGCAGGGACTTACTAAGAGTATGCCGGAGTTCTGCTACAGGGTTTGGTGGGGGGGTTATGGCGACTAGCATAATGGTCTGTATAGAGTTGCAAGCAGTCTATCCAGTGACACTATGGTTAGTCTAAGGTTTGGGACAATTAAATTACTCCCTTGCAATGTCCTCTGGAACCACAGGACTAATACAGTAAAATAGAAGCCAGTGAAGGTGGGGCCCAAAGTGGGTTGCACAATCTAGTCCTCTTCCTGAAGGGGGGAACCCGACCTGGTCGTCTCTAAGTACTGCACTATCCTTATAATCCCTTGAAAGGAACAATACAGGAATCCTTATTTACTTGGTCTAGGCACAGCATCGAAGGCCAGGAAGGTGGGGCCCAAAGTGGGTTGCACAAGCTAGTCCTCTTCCTGAAGGGGGGAACCCGACCTGGTCGTCTCCGATCACTGCACACAGCTTCAAGTGTGAACACCAGCTATTCTGGCTGCTTTTCCTCTGGAACCACAGGACTAATACAGTAAATAGAGGCCAGTGAAGGTGGGGCCCAAAGTGGGTTGCACAATCTAGTCCTCTTCCTGAAGGGGGGAACCCGACCTGGTCGTCTCTAAGTACTGCACTATCCTTATAATCCCTTGAAAGGAACAAGACAGGAATCCTTATTTACTTGGTCTAGGCACAGCATCGAAGGCCAGGAAGGTGGGGCCCAAAGTGGGTTGCACAAGCTAGTCCTCTTCCTGAAGGGGGGAACCCGACCTGGTCGTCTCCGATCACTGCACACAGCTTCAAGTGTGAACACCAGCTATTCTGGCTGCTTTTACCCAGATAAAAAGATACCAAAGGCAAGCTTAGTTACTGATGTCCAGACTGGCTGAGTACTTGTGAATATTCTTGCGCAGACTTAAGGCGCCCGGCTTGAGAGGATCAAAGGCGCTGGGGTGGTGTCCGCGCGTGGTGGTTAGGTCCTTGTAGTCCTGGGAGTGGTGCGCCTGGACTTTTGGCTGGCCCTTGTAGATGTAGCTGGAGGAAGATTCCTCAGGGCAGATCTGTACACATTATGGCTTCCTGGTGGGAGAGGAAGCGGATGAGTTTCTTACAATGGATGATGACTTATTCTGGGGGTTAAGACTTATTGTTGGCTGGAAGGATAGGCAAGTTTTGGTTTATGAGTGACTTTAACCCGGGACAATGGTTTAGATTGAATGGATGCAAGAGCTTTAGGTTCCTTGATAGGGGATATGAAAGGCAATCTGGGGAAGAGAGGTTTTGGTTCTGAAAGAGCTTTAGGTTCTTTGATAGGGGATATGAAAGGTAATTTAGGTAACAACCTGGTACCACCTGTGGTTGTGTAGCTAGGTTGAGGAGTTACTGGGCTGGCTGATGGTGGTTTGTAATGGTTACCCCTGCGATGGTAATTTTCTTTGGCTCTGGTGGTTAAAGAAAATTACTTGCCGTGGGTGACTGGTGTGGTCCACTCGGGACGGACGTGTCCCACTCGTTCCACCGTTATCTTGGCGATACGGGCAGGGGCAGGGTTGTCGTGGGTCTGGATGGCAGGGGGAAGGCTGTCCGAAGGCTTAGTTGGCTCTGTCGCATGGCTGTGACAAGGTGGAGATGCGGTACGTAACACCGTTCCTAGACCGCATCTCACACAGGGTCGAAACTCAACCCGATTCAGACTTTCGGATCTTGATAACAGTTTTAAGACTTTGTGTATATATCCATATACAAACAATCGATTTGGATGTGATAATTATAAATGTACCTAGCTATATCCTCAGAATATCCGAAAGAAGCGTCATAATCGTATGAAAGGGTTTTAACCTATATTAGACTTTGTATACATCTTGAGATGCGGTCTCAGGATGATAAGACCGCATCTCTAGCTGCCACTAAAACCTGCAGCCAACCCTACTCCTGCCAGCCAGAGTCCAGGCGCGCCACCCCCAGAGCCACAAGGACATAACCACCACGCGCCAAACGCCCTTGATCCTCTCAAGCCGGGCGCCTTAAGTAGGGGCAAGAAGATTGCCTTATACTCACCCAGCCTGGACATCATTAACTAAGCTTGCCATTTGGTATTCTTTAGTTCAGTGTAAGAACAGCCAGAGATAGCTGGTGTTCAACTTGTCAGTTGTGTGCTGTGATCGAAGATCTACCAGGTCGGGTTCCCCCCATCAGGAAGAGGACTAGCTTGGGCAACCCACTTTGGGCTCCCCCTTTCTGGCCTTCGATGCGGTGCACAAACCAAGTACCAAAGGATTCCTACCTTGTTTTGTTCAAGGGATTATGAGGATAGTGTAATAACTAGAGATCTACCAGATCGGGTTCCCCCCATCAGGAAGAGGACTAATTTTGGGCAACCCACTTTGGGCTCCCCTTTCTGGATTCTCTTTTTGCTACATGGTTCTGATAGTTCCACGAACTAGCAAGGAAGGAAGACACTTACCTTGACCCCCCTTAGACTACCTATAATGTCACTATCTAGACTGCTTGCCACTCTAGGTAGATCATTATGCTAGTCACCCTAACCCCCCAAACCTTGTAGCAGAACTCCAGCATATCCTTTGGGGATCACTGCACTGTGGGAGTGCAAGAGGAACCCGGTTGTCCCGTGGTAGGCGCCAAGGTCTAAGGAATCATCTTGTGACTCACCCTGGACCAGTAGCTGGAGTCATCACGCCCAGCCGCCCCCCCCCCCCCCCCCCCCCTGGACCAACTTCCGGAGTCATCACGCCCAGCCGCCCTCCGGACTACTGGATCCTCCCTCGATCTATGGGCCCTCCTCTTCACTACAGCTCTCCTTTAACCCGGCAAGCGCGATAGGCCTCACGGAAGGCTTCCTATAGGGAACGCGATAGGCCTCACGGAAGCAGGACCATAAAAAAAGACTTCCATAAAAAAAAAGGGCCTATCAAAACAAAGGAATTTGTCTCTAGGTGAGATAATTCCCCTCCAGTACTCATCCATGTAAATCTCACCCACCCCCCTCCCCTCCTTATTCCCCCCTCCCTCCCCTCCTCAATTATCACCTATTTTTCCTCTTATTATCATCATTTATCGGTTATTTTTCTCTCCCGCGATAATGTAGCACAAGTGGGTTGCATAAAGATCGTTATGCAACACCCAGACACCGGCACACACCGCCCCGCTCTCCTCAGTTGACTCCCAGACAGCGAGAGGGGAAGGCTGCCTGTCTCTCTCTCTCGCCTGAGATTATGACCGGGTGGCCAATATCTTCGTTTTTCACCACCCAAATGCTTTTCCCACTTATTTTAGCACTCTTGAAGGTTCATATATACATCATATATGTAAAATAAAAGCATACCGAAAACAAATAATGGTTTATATTGTAAATATAACGAATTCTGTCAGAATCCAGGGCTAGAAATGCACAAATAACTACCCTAGCACCTACTGTCAAATCGCGCTTGTCAGGTTAAGTGCTTTTGTACCGTTTATGGGTATAGAGTTGACTCAGGGTTGTGGTAGAAGTTATCTTCAGGGGTTCTCATTAACATTACGTCTTGCGAGAGGTCTTTCTTCTCCCTACTTAAATTGACGTTAATTAGCCCACTTGCCGGGACCCAATATACATACCTATCAGGGGATCCTTATATATGCACCTTCCCGGGTTATTGGTCTCCCATAGCCCGACAGAGGGGGCGTGCTTATATAAGACCCATAGCATCAAACACAAACACATATTTACACGTAATCTAGTCCCTTTGTATAACTTCTAGCCTAATTCATTTAACATTCTGTCAGGTTCATAACTCGAATAGATTTCACTCTATCTCAGCTCCCGACGATTGTTGCCTCAGCCTTCAGCACCTTGCTAGTACACAATTAGAGTTAAGGATTAATCTTTGCCAGGTGAGATCTAGCACACCTATAGTATTAATATCATTTGTGAGCCTTTCCGAGCCCACTTCATTGTTGATGACCACTTGGCCATTATTGCTTTAGAGTCAGTTAACGTCACTATATGCCGGGGACATCATTGCATGATCCAGACGGCATTTGCCATTACTGCACTCTTGTCTTTTGTTGAGATCCTCTCTGAGATCTATTTGGGTAGGAGGTGTACCTCCACCATTTTGGATACCTTATAATTGTATCCTAGGAGTATTATTATTACCTTGAGTCCGGACCCATTGTCCGACTCCTATTGCTTACTTGATAACCTGAGTATTGTATGTCTTAATTATTCTTATTGTTGTTGAGGATCTCCAGGTTACAGGTATAAAATATATGTCTTGCTCCTCCATGAACCAGGTGTTAAACTGAATAAAACCCATGTTAACTTGTTACCTGTGTGCTTACTATCCTGCCGTGTTGTCTCTTTATTTAAAGTTTAAGGTATACCTATCCAGTTAGAGAGCTGCTCATTGTACAAAGAATATCTCGCGTTCCAATTTGCACCGGGCATAACACATCTACTC
Organism: Paralithodes platypus; assembly: GCA_032716605.1. Classification (NCBI taxonomy): domain Eukaryota; kingdom Metazoa; phylum Arthropoda; class Malacostraca; order Decapoda; family Lithodidae; genus Paralithodes; species Paralithodes platypus. Next base: position 16,771,593 of record CM064528.1, on the reverse strand, counting down.
AAAATTAAGCCATTATATTATATGCATACCCATCACAATGTTGTACAAATTCAAGTAGATCAAAATAATCTCGAAATAAGTACTCAAAATAATAATCTTGACATGTAAAATTATTTTTTTAAGAAATGTCGGAGCATAGCCGCAGCCGTGGTGCCGCTACATTCGTGTTTACAATCAGTAATCATGATTATATTTTGATGTATTGTACTTGATTGTATTGGATTAGGTTAGTTATTGTTGGTCAGTTTAGTCAATACAATAAAGCCAAGTTAAATACATTGACATAAAATCGTGATTAGGCAAGAATGTAGATCGGGCATAGCGGCTGCTTTACCATAAGGGTAAATATATGCCAAGCACGCCGGTATTCGTCTGCTATAGCTGGGAGGTGGACTGAGTTTCGGGATAGCCCTTGTACCGGCTGCATGGTAGTGTTCGTCACCTACAATATTCCGCCACTCATACTCAGAATTATTGAAATGTTAACCTAAGCAATTATTTATTACTCTAATGTTACAAAGAGAAATGTTTTGTATAATTCCACTCCATATATGATGTCACAAACAATCTTCAATTGTATATATTCTAAGTTATTGCCGATATGTCTAGTCGTCGATCATTGCAGTTCCTGAAATACCTCGAAGGAAACCTTATGGTGAGCAACCAAAGAAAACGTTGATCTAAAGGGGGTAACTCTATCGCCGCCATTATAAATACACGCCTACAGGTGACTGGACGACTCGGCCCATGGGACAACTCGGCTCGGACAGCTCGGCCCACTTTTGGACAACTCGGCCACGACGGCGAGACAGCTCGGCCCATTATTTGAGACAGCTCGGCCCCATGTTATGCAATGGTTAGGTTAGGTTAGGTTAGGTTAAGTTAAGTTAGGTTAGGTTAGATAGGGACAGTGATTCCAAAATGATCAATTAAAATTTAAAACTTGCAAACTAAACAAACCAAAATTGGGACAGGACAATATAAAGTCAAATTAAATTATCAAAATCGCTATGTGGAAACAACGCTTACTAAAATGAAAATTATTAAATAAAAGAACACAATACGAGAAATAAAAGTTAATGAATTGTCCACTTGTGTGATGAAACGAAGATAGATACATAAATAGATAGAGACATAGTGATTCCAAACTGATCAATATAGCCATCTATATCGTTTTTATGTTGTCGAAGCAAATAAGGGTTGTGAAAGGCAGAGTTGTCTCGCAATTAACACTGGGCCGAGCTGTCTCGGTTTTACTGGGCCGAGCTGTCTCGCCGTGGGCCGAATAGTTTAGCATTCTAGCCTACAAGATAGAGACGTTATTGAACTTATTGGGACAAATGATGTGGAAAGATTCAGCTAGCAGTGTAATGCATAATATTAATGAACAAAATGTTCTTTCCCACTTCATATAAGATTATTACTCAAGAGTAAACTTGAGCTCTTCTGTAAATACGCCTTTTAGAACACTAAACCTTGTCATCGTTCATAGCATTTGTCCCAGTTTTATGTCTGGCAACTGTTAACCCTCTCCGACATATGACGCGATTTTGAGCCTATTGGGGATACTTTAAAACATTTGTTACCATCAGGGGTATTTAGAAACCCTCCATCTCAATGGGGGGTTTCCTGCCCTTCTATCTGACTCACATATTCTATTTGTAAGCCTTTCATCTTCCATTCGTTCAACATGAACAGCTGGCAGGTAGCTCAGAGGTAGGTAGATAGAATATTTCTGATCCACTCTAGTCTACTTTGGCTTCTATGGGCATGTCGTCATTAGGCCTATTTACTACTCTTATTATATTCTTTGGAATTATACATTTTGTATACTTTCTCATGATAAAACCCCCAATTTATCATGTTTTTATGAAACGAGAAAGCATGCACAGTTTTCTGTATTAATACAAAGTACAGTATTGTTATACAATTATTAATAATATATTGTTCATTTCATGAGTCGGATATTAAAAGCAGCTGATCACAACATTCGCACTCGTCCCCGCGTGAAAGTGAAAAATATCGGCATTTTAAAGTATTTCCATTAATGTATTGCTTAGTATACTCTATGATCATGTTTGTAAGTCATGTTCTATATTATTTCCAATTTAAAAGTTACACAGGGAGAAGCTGTATAGTCTAGCCTAGGCTATATAAACTAGGCTATAGGCTAGGTAGCGCCAACGAACTTTACAATAATCTTGACCCCTTAACTTCTCAAACTCAAAATTAATTAAAGCAATCGAACTGACGTTTCTATCATTTGGGAAGAGTCCACCAGGAAATAGGTGTGGATATTTACAGCCAGTTTTGGATTTTTTTTATTTTAATAGGCCTACCACGAATTTTCAGTGTTTTTTATACAAAAAAAAAAAATCATTTGCATCAATAGCCCTATATAGTGTTTGTAATTAATTAGAAATCTCGGGAAAACCTATTTTCCCCATTAGGCCTATCGATCGATGTTGAGACATGCCCCCGATAGTGATTTGAAAAGACATTAGCCTAACCTAACAACCTTACCTAACCTAACCTAGTATTATGGGTGGGGGCTTCCCCCCCCCCCCCCCCCCCGGCTGGTTGAGTACTAGGCCTAATCCCTTAGTAAATAAAACAAACAAAATTGGCTGTCGATTATACGAAGGTGAAAGAAAAGTCGATGAAGTCTACGGTGTTTACTCTGCAATGTTCAGCTTTGATTGTAGGCTACATTGATAACGGGAAAGTACCGTATTGACAACCTTGTTACAAAAATTAAATTTTAGTAGCATACTTTTATATTAGGTTTTTCCGAGGGTTTAACACATTTTCATATGATCTTTAGAGCTGTCGATAACTGGAAGTACCGTATTGACAACCATGTTATGAAAAATAAATGTTAGTACCATACTTTTTTATTAGGTTTTACCGAGGGTTAAAACAAATTTTCTTATGATCTTTAGAGCATATAGATTCAATATTTATCTTCAAATATATCAACAAAATTTGTGGTATTAAAATAACATTGAACCCCAGTTTTCTCTAGGCCCTTTTAAGCTATGAGAAGTTAGGGGTCAAGATTATTGTCACGTTAGCCTAGTTGGCGCTACCTATACTAGGCCTATAACCTAGTAAGGCAACGTAATCTTGCTCATAGCCAGGGTGTCAATCCATTTAAGTTTGATTGTGTTACTAGTAGCTAGCACCAAGCTATGATGATGATGATGTTGTTGAGGGATAGCCTTAAGTATCGGCCCCTCGTTGGTCTTCTTACACCTTCCCCAGTTTTCTTTCTTCACTGTAGATGTATTATGTCTTCATCTTCTTACTGGGGTCCTTATTTTCTATAAATTTACATGTTTTCCAAAATATATATTCACTTTTTGTTTTTTCTTTTTCTTTTTTTCTAGTATTAGAACTTTTCTTGTTACACTTTTCTTACTTTCTTTTACATTTTTTATAAATTTTTAAGACACTTTAGCTCTCCTAATTTTTCCTGTGTTCTTAATTTTCTGTTCTTTCGTCAAGTTCTTTTATCCTCTTTTCTCTCCTTTTCTAACATCTATGTAAGTATTATTTTATCTCTTCGTTTCCTTCTTTCTTAAATAGTAACTCTCCTATAAGTTTTTCAGTGTCTTGGATATATGGCCTGTGTATATGATATTATACGAAAAAGACATTTTAGTACCATACTTTTTTATTAGGTTTTGCCGAGGGTTAAAACAAATGTTCTTATGATCTTTAGAGCATATAGATTCATTATTTATCTTCAAATATATCAACAAAATTTGTGGTATTAAAATAACATTAAACCCAACTTTTTACCGTTCAAACTTCCACTCATTTTTTTTCTTAGTAGCCTAGGCCTATTTGAAGGCTACTATAGGCTAGGCTAGCCGCTAGAATAAGGATGGGAGTGGACAATAGCCTATGTACGAGTTGCAACACAGTAGGCCTAGCCGCCTAACTTAGGTAAAAATATATATTTTCAATGGCATGTGAATACTGTAAGCCTAGCCAGCCTAGGCCTAGCCTAGCCTATTCAATTCATAATTTGTCCAACCTAGCCTATCCATAGGCCTATAGGTTTTGATTTCCGGATAATTCATTTTAGGATATGTAATTATGTACCGGTATCATTAACCCTTCCTACCCGGCCAGTCTTACCTAAGGACGGTCGCCCGTACCCGGGCGAAATGGCTGAAAAACGTCTAGGCCTAGGCTACCGTATTTATGTTTATTTTCACTGCTAGAACTTTCCCACTCATCTATAATCGTAGTGCGGTTTTCAATCTGTATTTTGGCGTTGAGTAGAGCTCTGTAAGTCAACTGGTTCAGTTGTGATGACGATTTCAGTGGAGCAAATATTGCAGAGATGTTGCCAATATGGGGGCTTTTCAGACACTAATTTCGTCTGACGTCAGAACAATAACATTGAAGAGTCTTCTCCTTCTTGTTTTCGGAGGTGCGGTGACGCAACGCTTGGGTTTGTTGACATACGTCGTACGCACGGCGTTCAGACCAAGCTTAATTAGGCTATTAAGCTGCCGTCTTAGGTAAGGACGGCCGGGTAGCGGCCCTTCTGCTCAGCTGTCATTAGGTAAGGCAGACCGGGTAGGAAGAGTTAATAGGATAAACAAATCTTGGATAATTATAGGGAATAGGCTCGCAGCCTTATACATAATTTATTAAGGAAAATGTACCGGTAGATTTATGGATTCCTTATAGGCCTACTGTACTCATGTATAATCCACTGTGGGAGAATAATTTTGATCACATTTATAAAACCCGATATTAATAGAAAAAACACCCATTCTAAAATATCTCCGAGCTCTTTCGGACATCCTCACTGTTTACAAACGCCTTCTTTATGCAATATAATCGATATTTACCCACTGCTGGCAACATAGATGACGATTTCAATAATTCATGGGGGTGAGGGGGGGGGGGGGGCAAAGCCCCCCCTCAACCCATTGTGTATCCCACATTGGAATTATAACTAAGACCATGAAAACACTCATTTCTCAAAATCTGGGGGAAAATACATGAAACATAAGGGTGCGAGCCTATTCCCTATAATTACCAAATCTTGGATTTTTTTCAATAGGGGAAAAAACCCAGTTTCCCATTGTTTTCTAGTGAAATCTTGGATTTTTTTTCATAAATGTTGGATTTGAACTGTACCGATCATCTCCCCGCACGTCGCCAATTAGGCTACCAATGCTTTTTTATGTTATTTGCCCCCTGCAGTGCTGGCGATATATATGATGATGGCAATAGCCTAGCCTAAGTCATGGAGTGAGGTGGGGCTGCCGCTGTATCCCACGACAGTCAATGTAAAAATAGACGGGAACGTGATCGCGAGCATATAAGTAGTGTAAACAAAGCGGGCGATACGCCAGGATATTACATCCTTACCGCTTCTTGGATTAGGCCTATGGGAAATTATATATTTACGGTGTAGGCTAAATCACTAATAGAAAACAACATTACAACAAAAACATAATAAAAACAATAATAGGCTACAAAAAATATAACGTAAAAAAATCTTGTGTTGCGACAGTGCGACTCGTACACATTTGGGGTGTGAGATGGGTAAAGCCCCCATCAACCTATTATTGTGTCCCACGTCCAGGTGTTCGGTTACCGTACTTGGATAAATTGTTTTGTTACCGGCCGTGGGATACAATAATGTGTTAAGCCTTCCTCCCCGGGCTGTCTTACCCAATGACGGTCGCCCCTACCCGGGCGATATGGCCGAAAAACGTCTAGGCCTAGGCTACCGTATTTATGTTTATTTTCACTGCTAGAACTTTCCCACTCATCTATAATCGTAGTGCGGTTTTCAATCTGTATTTTGGCATTGAGTAGAGCTCTGTAAGTCAACTGGTTCAGTTGTGATGACGATTTCAGTGGAGCCAATATTGCAGAGATGTTGCCAATATGGGGGCTTTTTAGACACTAATTTCGTCATGACGTCAGAACAATAACATTGAGGAGTCTTCTCCTTCTTGTTTTCGGAGGTGCGGTGACGAAAGCTTGGGTTTGTTGACATACGTCGTACGCACGGCGTTCGGACCAAGCTTAATTAGGCTATTAAGCTCATGCCTTAGATAAGGCATACCGGGTAGTGGCCCTTCTTTCGTGCTGTCCTTACCTAAGGCAGACTGGGTAGGAAGGGTTAAGGGGGCAAAAATCCTACAGGTTTGCGTTACCGTATGTATTCTGAAAGTATAGGATAGGCTATGGGAGGAATATATACAATATTGTCAAACCTTAGGCTATATATATTATGAAGTACAGTACAGTAATACAGTATTAGCCTACTTAAAATATTCATAAAAAATTACAAGTCTATAGCTAGAGAATGATGATCGAGTGCAAGTTTTCACTATGGGGGTGGAAAAAAATAAAACTTTCATATTAGGCTAATTACTGTTCTTTGACCTTTTTCATAATCTTATTGATTATGATTACAGCTAAGATGAGTGTTGACTGTACCGTGGAAGCTCCATGACATGAAGAGCTTAATGATCCTTGTCTCTTATGTGCTTTACTGTGTTCAAATCAATCTTCCCCAAAGAGTGAATCCAAGTACAGTAATTGGCTTGCAAAGTGGCAGTATTATATGGAGTGCCCCTTGAATCTAGAAAAGTAGTAACTTTGATTTGTATGAATTCTATCTAGGCTATCTATTGCAGAGATGCCTTGGTCCCCGAGAGGGTAGCCACGAATAACTTTCCTCCATGCACCTCAGTCATCCATCAGCCAGCGCCCTCCCTTCCTCCTAACCAACACCTCTTTCGCTTATATACAGACTACAGTATAGTACCGGTACCTCTTAATTCCATCCCTCCATCTCACTCTCAGTCTGCCACTTCGTCTTTGCCCTTTCATCTTACCCATACACTCTTTTAGTAGGCCTACTTCTCTAACTCTACAGTATATGCTCCACATTACCGTATCACCTCAAGGTTACAAGGTACTGTATTCCTATTCACATTCTCCAACATATCCACATCCACATCACATCGCTCTCATACTTCCTAAATTAATAATAAATAATAATAATAATAATATTAATCGGTTTATTTCGAGCCGGCAGCCAATGTGGCTGAAAATACACAATTCCTTAACCTAACTTATCCTAAGTAGTCAACAGATTTGACTCTGGATGGCACAAGGGTGCCTACATACCCCCAAAAGGGGTAGGATGTGGGCAGGGAACCGGGTGGAACCCAAAGGTGGTGCATCCATACCTAACCTCCACAGCCCGGAAAGTTTTTGACAAACCTCTCCGGCAGGTAGCTGGGATCGAATCCGCGCTACCTGGGTCAAGCGACTAGACTATGGTGACTTAGTGCACTCGGCCACTGTGACCGTTATGTCGGTCTATCTGTCCAAGTGACTCCACACACACACATGATATGACACACCTCTCAAAGTTATCAAGTAACTTATTTTCATGCCTCTCACTCTTAATTTATTCCTCCAACAACATCCATGCTTCACTCCCGTACGTCAATGTCGGGATTACCACACTATTATGCATTGACTTCTTTACTTTCATGCTCACCACCCTATTCCTTGCCACTGCATTCAATGTTTCTACAACTGCCTTCCCTTGTTGTACCCTCTCATGCACTTCATCCTTTATACTCTCATCTTTACTCATCACACTGTCCAATTACAGTACTTAAATGAGCTGACATTCTCCGTTAACTACCCATTCATCCTCACCTCACACTCTGAATGCATTGATCTCAAAGACCATAATCTTACTCTTCACCTCATTAACCTTCAGGTTCCATTTCTCACACACATCTCCAAACATACCCGGGTATTTACAAAACCCTGCAACTCCCTCTCGTTTGCAAGTTTTACATTTTAAATTATCACTCATCAGAATTGTATCATCAGCAAACAGCATCTTCCACTCACTCCCTTCCCTTATTAGGGGTTCTCCAATACCTTAGTTAAAAGTAGTATGAATAGTGAACCATTGTTACAGTACAGTATTACGGTACCAATGATTATAATAAGTTTCGAGGTCAGAAATATTAACCCCCTGGTGCACGATGATGCTTTTAGCATAATTTCTGGCATATCTAAAACCTTTTGTAATCATCAGGGGTGTTTAGAAAATGTCTAGAATTTTCTTTGAGCTGTCCGACTAAAAAAAAACAATTTTGGATGGTTAGCTAATTTAGATTTTTATAGGCCCAAAACATTGTATTTGCTTACCTAGTGATCGTTAAAGAGGCGTAGGAGTCAGTGCTCAGTGTATTTCTAACTACTAAATTAAAAATCACTGTTCATCAGAGGGTTAATAATAATGGAGTACTGTACTGTAGTTCATGTTTCTCGTCATGAAAAAATTTCTTTTAAAATGTATATTTTTATGATATGTACATGAGGCAACTAATGGCGTCTTGTTGAAGACTTGGGGATGGATGTAGATTCCGGGCGTACGGTCGTCATTGTTTACATGGGGCGAATGCCGCGGTTAACTTCGCGTCTATTTTGACGGCGATTTTTTTCGGTTATTTGCCCCCCTGCTGGCAATATATATGATGATGACAATATATCATGGGGGGGGTGAGGGGGGGCAAAGCCCCTCTCAACATATTATTGTATCCAATGGCATTCAAAATAGACGGGAACATGATTGCAACCCCCCCCCCCCCCGCCGTCATGTTAACATTTGTCGATTGCCGTGGTTAAGTTCGCGTCTATTTTGATTGCGATTTTTTTCGGTTATTGCCCCTAGCTGGCAATATATATGATGATGACAATGTGTCATAGGGGGGGGGGGTGAGGGGGGGCAAAGCCTCCCCTCAACATATTATTGTATCCAAAGGCAGTCAAAATAGACGGGAACATGATGGCAAGCGTCCCGACGCCGGTCTGTGTAGTGTACACAAGGCTGGCGGTACGCCCGAACTCTACATTCTACCCAGAACTTGTCTGATCGGTATTATAAATTATCTGAAGCAGCAACTGGAAATGTAATTAATTTATTTCTCATTTGTTGCAAGGTAAAAATGATGTTAAAGATACAGTACAGGGTACCTTACTATAAGGCCTCAGTACAGTACCGTACTATATATACTTAGTTTCTCATTTGTTACAGGTTTGAAATGTCCAAGCCAGACGAGTTTAAGTTTCCTGTTGCTAAATCCATGGAGTTTAAGTTTGGAGAATGGATGCTGCGGGTAGTAAAGAACCACATCATGGGTTCCAACTGTGAGACACTCCCCGACACCCCGTGCTCTGCTGAAACTCCAGCCGATCAGCTCTGTAACCATTGTATGTAAGTTACTCTTCATCTTTGTGTTTGTAATAGTACTGTATTACTGGTACTGTACAGTCTATCTATCTATCTATCTATATGCTCAGGCCCAATCCCCATTTTGGGGGTAGCCGACTCAAGACAGAGCAAGAACAGGGAAAACACAAAAAAAACAAAAAAAATAAAAATAAACACAGATAAAAAACACACTCTCACACATCCAGGTCACCCAGGAGAAGACCCAGAGACCAGGGTTACCAAGGTCGCTCCAGCACTCCCCCGGCCCCTGACCACCCGGAGAGGTTCCGATCTCGGCAGGCAGACATGCAGCGGAGCCAAAGCCACAAGCCCTCCCACCACACTTCCAGGCACACCCTTCATATTAATCGTCTCCCCGGGCCAGGCGCCTGATGGACTATTATCTAGTCCAACTTGCGCCCGACCCCTTACTCCAAATGACCACGTGTTCACTCAACTATTCACAAGCATTCTCCATTCACTCCTGTCCACCACCACTTCCCCTGCCTGATCTATAGTCATTCCTCTATCATCCAAAGCCTTTCTTACACAGTCTCTCCATCTCAATGGGGGTCTTCCTGCCCTTCTATCTCCCCTTGTACCTGACTCACATATTCTCTTTGTAAGCCTTTCATCTCCCATTCGTTCAACATGACCATACCAGCTCAGCACCCTTCTGTCCACTCTGGCTGACAAATGTTCCTGCTGCCCCACTCTCCTACGTATCTCTTCATTCCTCAATCTGTCTCTACGAGTAACTCCACACATACTCCTCAAGCAGCTCATCTCCATCACATCCAGCCCTCTTTTCTCCTTTTTCTTCAGAGCCCATGTCTCAGCCCCATACATCACTGTTGGCACAACAATTCCTTGATACAGTGCACTTTTTACTTTCACTGTACAGTACAACAGACTAATTTTGAACAGGGAGAAACCTTTGACATTTCTGAATAACGTAATGAGCCACAATTACGGAAAAAAGCCTCAGTATACATACAGTATATACTGTACATAAATTTAAAGACCGACTGCTCCACACAGACTGCGGTTCTGGTCTCATGTCCTAATGGTGGCGCTCCAGGCAGCCCTATTCAGAGCTGTTTTTTTTTATTCAAGATCAGGTCTGATCCCAAGTCTTTCTTGGTCTGCAGCACTGTGCATGACTCATGAGAGTGCAGCACTCTCCACGTTCACGGACTTGTATCTTTTCATCCATCCTCTCCACATGCCTGAACCATCCAAGCCCACTAATACGCATTTCATCACAGATACCGGTACTCTTGATGTCTAACTGTCTCCTCAACTCTTCACTAGATATCCTATCTTGCAGTTTGGTCCCACACATCCATCTCACCATTCTCATATCTTTACGTTCCATTCTGTTGATATCATCCACTTTGACAGGTCACATTTCTGAAGCATATGTCATTGTGCTTCTAACACATGAAGCGTACACCTTTCCCTTCCAGGGGAGAGGGAGTCTTCTCATTGTGAGTAGTGGCAACAGTTCTCTGAACTTTCCCCAGCCGCATCTAATTCTGGTGATAGTGGTGGCCTCGGCCCCACCACTGGCGGAGATGGTATCTTCCAAGTTGAAAAACTTGTTCACCATCTCTAGTGCCTCATTGCCAAAGTTAACACTCTTGAGCTGATCATTGATCACTTACAGTTTCTTACAGTTTCTTACAGTAGATCCTCTGGAAAAAGGCAAACTAGGCCTGTGTATCCAGCTCAGTGCCAGTGCTTGCACTGCTGCGGTCGTTCACGATGTTGTTGTTGTTGTTCCCCAGGCTGCCTGGCCGAACAGCCCCAAGGTCCCGAGCAAGGCCAAGGCCATAAACGAGCGCCCCTACAAAACCCTCCCTGCTTACCACTAACAAAGCCTGGGTGACCGAAGCCACTCAAGGCAGGGAGCTGAGGAAATGCCCGGGAAACCAAAGCCTCACCCAAGGCCCCTCAGCAATTATGAAGGGAAAGTTGAGGGGCAAGGGAAAAATGTGACGCTTTGGCTCCCAATCTGCCAACTTTTAGGTTGGCAGTACTGTACTTAGGGAGGTTAATCCACGGAAAAGACGCCGTCACTTGAGATCTAGAAGATATATAAGTAAAAGGAACAGTCAGAGTTGTTGTTGTTGTTCCCCAAGCTGCCTGGCCGAACAACCCCAAGGCCCCAGGCAAGGCCAAGGCCATAACCTAGCGCCCCCAAAGAACCCTCCCTGCCGACCACAATAAAGCCTGGGTGACCGAAGCCACTCCATGGCGGGGAGCTGAGGAGGGTGCGGAAATGCCCGGGAAACAAAGCCCCACCCAGGGCCCTGTGCCCCTCCGCAATTATGAAGAGAAAGTTGAGGGGCAAAGGAAAAATGTGACGCTTTGGCTTCCAATCTTGGTAGATTGGGAGGTCAATCCACGTTAGAGACGCCGTCACTTGAGATCTAGAAAATATATAAGTAAAAGGAACAGTCAGAGTAAGCTATGGGTATGGCAGAGATCGCTCAGCTCTCACTGACAGACCAGCCCGTCACCACATGACTAGAACCCATTCCTCTCAGCATCAGCTAGGAAAGGCCCTAGAAAGCCGCCTTTGGCGGGGGGATAGCTCCCCTATTTAAACTCCTTTCGGAGTTGGGCACCCGCTCGGTGTTGGCGGCGGCGGTAGCAGACGCAATATATCTATCAATATGTCTATCCTATATGCCAGTGTCGGAAGCCCCAGTGTCCTCAACCTCTGCTCATAGCCCGCGTTCTTCAACGTTGGTACTAGCTTGCTAGCTCTCCTCTGCACTTTCTCCACTGCTTCTATATCCTTTACCATATATGGAGCCCACACCTGGTTTGCATATTCCAGGTGCGGCCTAACCAGCGCTGTATGGAGATTCCTGAATATTTCTTCGTCAAGTGACACAAATGTCCTCCTTATCAGCCCTACAATTCTATTGGCTTTGTTTATCTTTTCCGCTAAATGTTCTGAGAAATTTAACTTATTGTCTATCACTGCTCCTATATCCTTTTCTGCATTAACTTCCTCCATCGCTTCATACATACTGTATCCTACCTTGTCTATCTTGCTTGTCCCAATCTGCATGTACTTGCATTTTTTTGGATGAAAAGGCATTAACCAATGTTCAGACCATCCCTTCATGCCCTCCACATCTCCTTGAAGCAAACCCACATCTTCCTTACTCCTCACTCTTCTATACAGCTTAGTGTCATCCGCATACAGGTATATCTCACTTCCATTAGTTATAACTTCAGGTAAGTCGTTGATAAATATAACGAACAGTAGTGGTCCCAACACAGATCCCTGAGGTACCCAACTTGTAATTTCCCTCCACCCCGAGCCTATTCCATTCACCAGTACCCTCTGTCTCCGATCTTTCAGGAAGGCTTCTATCCATTTCACACATTTCTCCCCTATATTATAGCTTCTAACTTTCTCTATTAACCTTTTATGTGGGACCTTATCGAAGGCCTTCATAAAATCGCAATATACCACGTCTATAACATCACCATCCTCCAGAATTTGCATCCAATCATCTACCACCTTAATTATCACAAGCTACTGACAGTAGATTCTCGCATCCCACGATTTATTGGTACCGAAATATTACCGTGGGACCGGAATTCGTGGGATGCGGAGTATTAAAGTAATGGGGAAAATTACAAAAGTACTGGAGGCTATCGCCGGGCGACATTGACCTTCACTTTACATGCCAATAATCCAAAGTAAGTTGCTTTAACCCTCCTGGCCCGGGCAGGCTCTCAAAATGACAGTGTGGGCTACCCGGGCGATCTGGCCGAAAAACGTCTAGGCCTAGGCTACCGTATTTTTGTTTAGTTTTAACTGCTAGAAATTTCCCACGCATCTATAAATGTAGTGCGGTTTCCAATCTGTAGACTGGCGTTGAGTAGAGCTCTCTATGTCAACTGGTTCAGTTGTGATGACGATTTCAGTGGAGAGCACTTGCAGGCGATGTTAGCAATATGACGATCTTTTCACTACTGAAACAACGACATACAATAACAAACGAGTCTTCTCTTTCTTGTTTTCGGAGGTGCGGTGACGTAACGATCGGCTTTGTTTACATGCGTCGGACGCACGGCGTTCAGACCAAGCTGAATAGGCTTTCAAGCTTACAGATTTTAAAATGACAACCGGGCTCCTGCCCTTCATTTGTGGTGTCATTTTAAAATGACAACCGGGCCAGAAGGGTTAATGAAAAGAAAGTTAAGTAAAACACAAACACAAACCTTAGAAAAGTTGATGAGGTGCTTAGTGTGATGGATGTGGTGATAGACGGGAGGCGGATGTTAGTTACCACCCTCCGTGGCCCCACTCTCGTTCTCCGTCACTCCATCGTCGCCGCCAAAGCCTGTGAAATCATCGTCGATGGCATCAAGTTCGGCGTCCTGTAGAGCTTCCATTATATCTGCCTCATCATCATCTATCTTCTTCTCTGCCTCATCATCATCTTTCTTCTTCTTCAGGTAGCGGGTCATTAGGGCTTGGTGGCGATCGTTTATTTTGACATTGTAGAGGTCATGGAAACTTGTGCTGATTTTCTGAATGTATCCCAGGAACTGTTCACGAGAATCAGAGATGCCAGGTGTGCCTTTCAGCTTTTCCTTCAGGTTTTCACAAAGTCCCAAGATGACAGACAGTTCCTGAGTTGTTGCTTCTTTCTGTTTTTCAACTTGCTGTGGTTGTTCTTCTTGCTCTGTCTCTTCCACTTCGTCCTCCGCTATCATCTCTTCTGTTGTTTGTTCTGGCCTTAGTGGGTTGTGAATCAGTTCCTCGATGTCTTCTTCGTTGACTTGGTTGAATCCGGGGGCTCGAACACTCCTCACTGCCTCAAGAGTTGCCCTCATCAGATCCTGACCTTCTGCAGCCTCATCCACTATTAAGTGAGGTAACAGTGGCTTCCAACCATGCTTAATAGAGGCCACTGAAATATCGTTCCAAGCCTTCACAAAGAAGTCTACTGCATGACGAATATTGAAAAGCTTCCAAAATTCTTTTACAGTCAGAGTAGCATCGGCAGTATTGGAAGTTGGTGGCGAGGCAGAGGGTAAGGCAGGGGGAGAGGCGGCGGAAGAAGTGGAGGGGTTGCCAGGTTCGTCTGAGTCACTTGATTCCATCTCTTCAATTTCCTTCAGTTCCTCTTGTGAATCGGTGTCTCGGTTCATCTTGTCATGCAATTGCTTGTAAAATAAAAGTTTCACATTGGCAATGATTTCCTGATCCATTGGCTGGATTTTGGAGGTGGTATTGGGGGGAAGAAAGCAGACTTGCACAGCACTGTGGCGACCAACCACAAATTTTGCATGGCTAGGTGCATTATCCAAAAACAAAATTACTTTAAAATCGATGTTTTGGCGCTTGCAATGGGCTTTAGCGTCCGGGACAAAATGCTCATCAAACCAGGTGATGGAGAGGGGTGTGGTCATGTATCCCTTGCGAGTTTGACTCCAATACACATTCAAACGATTCATGTCACAGTTCTTGTAGGTGCGAGGCTTGGCAAACTTATAAATTACCAAAGGTTTCATTCGGTGAGTTCCGGACGCATTGCAAGTCAGGAGAACACTCATGCGATCCTTTGCCATTTTTACCCCCTTTGCTTGCTTTTCTTTTACTGAGATGAATGTGGATTTTGGTGCTCGCTTCCAGTACAGTCCTGTCTCGTCACAATTATATATTTGGTCCAAACAATAACCACCGTCTTCTATCAGTTGGCGAGCAATTGCAGGGTAAGAGTTGGCTGCAGGTTCATCAGCAGAAGCCACCTCACCCTGGTACACAGCATGCTTCACCCCACACCTTGTTTTAAACTTTTGAAGCCAACCAACTGAGGCATTAAAAGGCACTGGATATTTTATGTTTCTTTTTTTACAGAGGGCTTCGTAAATCCTACGTGCCTCTGCTCTAATTTGTGGGCCTGCAACACCTGCTTTCTCTTTATCTCGCCTCTGAACCCACTTTAACAAATAATGTTCAGTTATAGCTAGCACTTGATTTTTTTCACTGTACTCCACCACTGCCCAACTAGCACCACCACCTTCACCACCAAAATATTTCTCAGCAACAGCCAACGATTTCTTCATCTGTTCCTTATTCTTTCTAAATGTTCTCACAGTTCCTTCTGGACAGTTCATTCGTTTCGTTATATCACAGTTTCTGTAGCCTTCTTCGATCATTTGAATAATCTTTTTCTTCTCTTCTACACTATACTTCCTCAGTTTTTGGCCACACTGATGATGTTTGTTTTTGTCTTCTTTGGCCTTTCCTAGTCGCTTAGGTGGCTCCTTTCTTTCCCCACTAGGACCACTGGGGCCCCCACTACCCTGGGAAGCCATCATTGGGTAAGCACAATAAAAAAAAAACAGGTAACCTTGAGTAGTTCACACGTGAGAGAGCGGGGACAATATGAACAATGAGCAGGAAACCTGGGAGCGCGTCATCAACATGGCCGCCAACAAATGCTATCCACGATGCGTCGGTGCGCATCCATGGGACTCGTGTGGTTTTTCGTGGTATGAGAATTCAGGTAGCCATTGGATAGTACCGTGGGATGCGTAATCGTGGGATCGAAATGCGTGACTCTACTGATATGGAAAAACAAATAGGCTTTTGTATGTACCGGTAGTATTTTCCATAATATCAAACTATTTTCCCATGATTGTGGCTCATTGCATTTTATTCAGAAATATCTAAAGTATGCCTCCTGTCCATTTTACAGTAAATCGTTTAGGATTTGCAGAGAGATAATCTTGGGTCAGCATGGTATGCGGGAAATTAGGGAGGACTAGGATAGGATTGGAACAGCTTTAGCAGACATTATCAAAAGTTTTACAGAATGTTTTTATTCCCAACAGGGTGTCAAACCAGTACAATTTTTATTTAGATTGGAATGAATGTGAGAAAGAGTACTGTATAGGAAAATTTACATGAAGTTGCATTGTATTGGTCATTTCATCACTTTTAAACACATACCGTCAACTGGGGCGAATTCGGCTGATTTTTGCGTATTTCCATAGCATGTAGTCTTGTTTTTATCTCAATGTAAGATCTTAAGTATTGTATGTGTAGCTGGTACATTGGGGTATACAATCATAGCATTAAAGAAATTAAAATACATTGCATATATTTATTATAAATATAATAAAGGTGTCCGAACAATTTGGACACAATTTGGGGCAATTTCGGACACCTAGCCTGAATTCGGACATGGATTTAAAATACTGTACATTCATAGGACTAACCAGTGATCCCAGTATAGATTCGGACCTTTCAGGGGTCAATTTTAAAAGGGTCTTATCATACTCCCTGAAAACATAAAGACCATAAATACCATATCGTAAGATACGACACTTTTGGGGCAATTTCGGACATATCTGGATTTATTGACCATACTCTGCGTAGCAGTATAACCCTAATAATGTAAAAGTAAGGATTATTGTGACATAACTCAGAAATACCACGTGTAATGACAACTATAAACCCAATTACACTCAATATCCGAATCTGACAGGTTATAGCTAAAGTTAGATTAAATAATATTATTTATTTAATTAATTTTCATCCTGTCCGAATTCGCCCCATTTTTACAGAAATATAAAAAATAATAATTTAATACCCAATTACGGGAATAATATAACAGATAATGCCAATTAATTAATTTGTACTTTCACACTAATTACGAAAGTACATCTTGGCACCATAGACTTTCCTGCATCTACTCATCAACATGTTTGCCAAAGAAAGTTTGCCGATGTTACAATTTTTTTATTTTTTTTTATTTTTCTGTTTTTAATTTGTAATCGGTACATATCCCATTATACATTAAAACTATTTAAGTAAGAAAGTTAGATAAAAGCATTTTGAACAATCGAGTGAAAACAGAGTTCTAATATGTTTATTCCTTATCTATTTATTAATTTAATGAACTTTTAATTGACGTAAAGTCCGAATTCGCCCCAGTTGACGGTAATAAGAACTGAGAAGCATAAATTGACTGTAATGATAACTGATAACTAGAAAGAAGGGAACAAGTCTCTCGTTTAACACCCAACTCCCTTTTACCTATAACCTACCAATATTCTAAACTTTGATAGAGTACTGTACTGGTACCAGGGATGGATACAGTGCTATAGTCTATTTGCTGTAAGTAGGCGAGAAATCATGATTTCTACCCTCTGTAACTCAAAAAGGGCTAGAGCAAATTGGCTGTAAATTTCCACATCTATTTCTTGACTGACCCTTCCCAAATGGTATAAATATTAGCTCGATTACTCTAGTCGTTTTGAAGTTATCGAGGTTAGAGGTCATGATTTCTCGTCTACTTACAGCGAATAGACTATAGTACTCTATGAGAAAGTTAGGCATAGAGGTATTGATGTTGTTGTTGCTGTTCCCCAGGCTGTCTGGCCGAACAACCCCAAGGTCTCGAGCAAGGCCAAGGCCATAAACGAGCACCCCCACAAAACCCTCCCTGCTTACCACTAATAAAGCCCGGGTGACCAAAGCCACTCCAAGGCGGGGAGCTGAGGAGGATGCGAAAACACCCGGGAAGCCAAAGCCCCACCCAAGGCCCTGTGCCTCTCAGCAATTATGAAGGTGGGAAAGCTGAGGGGCAATGGAAAAATGTGACGCTTTGGCTCCCAATCTGTCAATCTCTAGGTTGGCAGTAGGAAGGTCAATCCACAGAAGAGACGCCAACACTTGAGATCTAGAAAATATATAAGTAAAAGGAACAATCAGAGTAAGCTATGGGTATGGCAGAGATCGCTCAACTCTCACTCTGATAGACCAGCCCATCACCGGTAGTTTTTGTCATTGTGAGCTTTGCAGAAGGCTGCTCTGGAACAGCATGATGTGTTGGTTTTATGGAATACATAGAATTTATTTTATGGTACCTTATATCCTAGAGATCCACTAAATATGTGTTTTCCACAGGTACGAACGTGAATTATCACTGCCATCCCTCCCTGATATGGTGTTCGCAGACAATGTTCTTGAGATCAAACATTGTAGTGGTGGCAGCATAATTTTCACCGCTCTGGATGCCCTGCGCTGTGTTAACAATACCTGCGACACTCTGCAGGTGGCTCATGCTCAGACGTGGAGAGAGGCAAGGTCAGTCATGGTTTTATTTGTAGTTATCTAGCCTCTAGGTAGAGATGTGTTCCTGGAGTGTGCAGATTATTTCCGCTACCTGGGTGACATAATCACCACCGGTGGTAATGCCAAGGCTTGCTATGTTACAAAAGTCAGAAGTGGGTGAAAGAAGTTCAGAGAGTTGTTACCATTATTGACAATAAGGAGTCTCTCCCTGAGTCCCTTCTCACTAAGGGGTAGCTGTATGTGTGAGAATTGTTTTATTATAGAGAGACGTGGGTTGTCAAAGAGGATGACGTTCACATTTAAAGACTTGAGTGCACTGATATGTGCATGGTGAGATTAGATTATGTGTGTAATGTCACAGTGAAAGTGGGACCAATGAGAGTAGAGGGAATACATATACAGTATACATATTATTTATTAAAATATATCAACTCTCTGACAGTCTTGATAAAATCCCAGCCATAAATGTAATCCTTGCATGGTTAAAACTGAAGGTAACTAGATGAGGATCACATAATAGCAGCAGATATTATCAAAATCCACAAGAATCATGACCTGTAAAACTCTTAAGTTTGGTAAGCTTAAGTACTGTACATTGCTGAACTGTTAAAACGTCTGTTGGCAGACCCGGATGCGATCCTGCGAAGCAATGATGATTCTTTACATATTAAGGAGCTGTCCAGCAGTCTTCTTTCTCTGATCTGACCTTTTCTTACATGGCTCCTAGGTTGTATGACCAATTACTGCTATCGATGAAACAGTTGAACTCCGTTGAATCTTTTAAGGGACAGCTTATGATCATTCTCTTCCAAAAAACTTATGATTTTGTGAGTGGGACAGTGAAAAATTATTACAGGCTTTAGCTGCTGCCATTTCTATTGTTGCAGCTTATACTGTAAATGAACAACACCACATATCTCTTAATTGTGGTGTAATGAAGAAATGACGCTTGCAAGAAATAAAAGACCAGCTTATTATTATTATCAGTAGAGCGTCGGCTGCTGATCAAATGGTCAGCGGATCGAGGCCGCACTGTCAAAATTTTATTGTTAGATGTCAAGCCCGGGCAACTTGACCTAGAGATTCGTGATAAACGCCTAATGTCCTTTCTCAGGAATTACGGCGTCTGGCAAGTATGTATGTATATACACAGGCACATACCCCTTAGCTGGGGGTGGCCGACTCGAGACATAGCCCGAACAGGGACAACACAATAAAAAAAAAAAAAAACAGAAAAAAACAAAAAAAAACACACATAGAGGTCGCCCAGGAGAAGACCCAGAGACCAAGGATCACTAGGGGCCTCCAGCACTCCCCTGGCCCCAGATCTCCCGGAGTGGTTCCGGTCTCCGCAGGCAGACACGCAGCGTAGCACACCATAATGCCCGCCCACCTCACATCCAGGCATGACTCTTCATATTTACCGGCTCCCCGGGCCAGGCGCCTGACGGACTATTATCTAGTCCAACTGGTGCCCGACCCCCTCTCCCAACGACCGCGTTATCACTCATCTATTCAAAAGCATTCTCCATTTGTTTCTATTTATTACAACTTCTCTTGCCTGTTCTACAGTCATCTCTCTATCTTCCAACACTTGTACTACACAATCTCTCCATCTCAACGGAGGTCTTCCTACCCCTCTACTTCCCCTTGTATCTGACTTATAGACTCTCTTTGTAAGTCTTTCATCTCCCATTCGCTCAACATGTTCATACCAGCACAGCACCCTTCTGTCCACTCTGGCTGACAGAGGTTCCTGTTGTCCCACTCTCCTACGTACCGGTACCTCTTCATTCCTCAATCTGACTCTACGAATCACTCCACATATATTCCTCAAGCCGCTCATCTCCATCACATCCATGTTTCTTCTCTCTTTTGTCTCAGCCCCATACATCACTGTTAGTACATCTATCCCTTGATACATTGCACTTTTAGCTTTCATTCCGAGATTTCTCACCTTCCACATACAGTACTTCCCATTGCTCCGAAAACTTTCTTTCCTTCACATACTCTCTGTTTTACCTCCATATCCACACCTGTGTCCTTGCTTATCACTCCTCTCAGATATTTAAAACACTACTTGGTTCAGTATTTTCCCATCTAGCCGCACATCTATTACACACCATCACTTTACTTTTATTGATGTTCACCCTCAGCTTCCTCCTCCCACATACCACAGCAAACAGCAACTGGTTCAACTCCCAATCTCTACCATTCTTTCCTACTAAACCCAGTCCTCTACCCATAGTTCTCATTTTCACCTCCCTCACCACACCATCCATACAGTATATACATTAAACAACCACGGTGACATTACACAACCCTGTCGCAGACCTAAATTTACTTCAAAGCATTCACTTTACTCATTTTTTACTCTAACACGCGCTCTGCTCTCTTCATAAAAACTCTTGACTGCTCTTAAGTAATTTTCTCCAATTTCATAAATCCTTAGCACCTTCCACATTGCTTCTCGATCCAAGTAAAATTATTATTAGATACAGGCATGCATGTGTGAGCCTTGGTCACCCAAAGGTGGTTGTGGAAACAGAGAGGCTAATTCCGAACTGTAAACATCAGTTATGTAGGAGTCCCCTACTCCAACTTCACATAACCATCTCCAGGGATCACAGGAGATCGTTGGGAGCAGTGCACTGCTCCCAACTACTGTATAGAGCCATATGACCTTACTGACTCCCCGGGCTATGTTGTCAACCATCTTTACTTGGTGCTGGAAAGTGTAACTGGTTACTGACCCAAACACTTTCCAACAAAGGTGCATTCTCTTACAAATACATTGGCCACACAGAATGTGGATGATGGTCGGTCTCAACTACGACTTGGTATAAAGTGTATCAGTAAAGTGATGTGTATTGGCAGACTGCAGTGGTTTGACCATGTGACCTCGAATGAGGTCCTGAGAAAAAAATGTCAGGGATAGGGGACATGACAGGGACCCTGCAGAGGACCATGGAACATATAGAGCAGCCATCAAGTGAACAAGGCGTACCCGTGTAAAACATGGAACAGCCTTTCAACTGATACCATGATAGCTAGAGCTGGTACCGTAGTTGGCACAGAAGTGCTGGACTCCTCACATAATTGTTTTGTTACTGTTGAGAAATCTCCTCTATGACTTTGCCACCAAAGATGGTAATTAATGAGGTGTAAAAACAGTTTTGATTAATTTTGAGTTGTTGTTGTTGTTGTTGTTGTTGTTGTTGTTGTTGTTCCCCAAGCTGCCTGGCCGAACAGCCCCAAGGCCCTGAGCAAGGCCAAGGCCACAACCGAGCGCCCCCACAGAACCCTCCCCGCCGACCACAATAAAGCCTGGGTGACCGAAGCCACTCCATGGCGGGGAGCTGAGGAGGGTGCGGAAACGCCCGGGAAACCAAAGCCCCACCCAGGGCCCTGTGTCCCTCAGCAATTATGAAGGGAAAGTTGAGGGGCAAGGGAAAAATGTGACGCTTTGGCTTCCAATCTTGGTAGATTGGGAGGTCAATCCACGTTAGAGACGCCGTCACTTGAGATCTAGAAAATATATAAGTAAAAGGAACAGTCAGAGTAAGCTATGGGTATGGCAGAGATTGCTCAGTTCTCACTCTAATAGACCAGCCCATCACCACATGACTAGAACCCAATCCTCTCAGCATCAGCTAGGAAAGGCCCTAGAAAGCCGCCTTTGGCGGGGGGATAGCTCCCCTATTTCAACCCTTTTCGGGGTTGGGTACCCGCCCAGTAACTATGATTGGCAAGAAATTTGCCATTTCACCTAACAACTTCAATCCATATTTATGATTAAATTGTGAGTTTGTAGTAACAAAGTAGTAAAGTCATATGACTGGATGTACATATTATAGTAGACAGTTCTTAACCCGGGAACTGCGGGGAGACTCTTAAGAGTTCCCCCGGCGGACTGCGGGAAGACTCTTAAGAGTCAGAAAAAAAAAAATCAACTTAAAACATCGATTTTTTTTTTTTTTTTTTATTATTGATTTTTTTTATATATATTTTTTTTTTGGCCCTTGGGCCATGCAAAATCTCAGTCCTCTACCTCCCCTCCTTCCCCACTTTCCTCCCCTCCCTCAGTTATCACCTATTTTCCCTGTTATTCCCTTATTCTGAGGTATATTTTCGTGCTAACATTAGCGAGTTGCAAGCAGGGCGTTGTCATCACTGATAGAAAGCGAGTGCAAGAGAGAGAGAGAGAGAGAGTATCGATCGACTGTGTCTCAGTGGCCTTGGGGGAAATTGGCGGGAAAGCAGGTTGCCTCACCCATACATTCTATAACTCGCGGCCTATATCTCCGATTTTGACCATCCAAACGCTGTTTTCACTAGTTTTATTGTTGTTTCAGGTTAATACCTTTATAATCAACCCATAATAGGTGCGTATGGATAAGTATTAATGCTATTTATGGTAAAATGAATATTTTAGTGATGGAAACACCTCAAATACGTCAGCACAGGGGGACGTTTCTAATTACCGCCATGCGCACTTCTTAGGTTAAGATCATATGAATAATAATACAGTACCGGTACCTTCATAGAAACCTAATCATGACATTAATAAATCAATCTAACCTAGCCTAATGAAAGAGTACCTAAGGTCAGATGAAATTTGCCATTCCGTCCACCAAATTTCATCTGTGTTTCAGATCGGACTGCGAGTTTGCCAACAAAGTAGTGAAGCCATACGACTGGACCTACACCACTGACTACCGTGGTTCCCTCACACCCCCCCTCACCTCCACACCTTCATCGCAGCGCATCGACCTAGATAAGCTCAAAGTCCGAGAGGAGATAAAGTTTTACGATGAGATATTCTTGTATGAGGATGAACTGGACGACAATGGCAGCACTAGATGTGTTGTGAAAGTGGTATGTGTTTAACTTTCTTTTTTATATTTAGAGTTAAAAATTGGCAATTATTTTTAATTGAAATATTTTTGTTAATTTTTCTTGGCATTTTTGTGATTCTGTGGGCGACTTTGCTCTTGCGGAGGATAAGGCTAGCATATTCGGTGATTCTAAGTACCGTACCTGGCTGAACTGGTATAATGTCCACTGCCACGCCCTGGTATAATTCTGCGTCATGATAATGATTCCTTGCGTCTTGATGAGCCAGGAGCTATCCAGCAATCATCTTTCTATGAGAGGTCATTCTCTTACATGGGTCCATTGTTATGTACCAGATTGCCGCTGTCTATGAGGCAACGGAGCTCTGTTGAACTTAAGGGGAGGCAGACCGTTTTTCTAGACCTCCTTCTCCCTCATGTTTAGCGCCATTTTTTTTTAGATTTTAAGACGTTCGGCCCATTAGTTTGGCGATTTTAACACCTTTTGCCCCATTTCGTTGTCAATTTTAAGACCTTTCGTAGCATTTAGGTGTCGATTATTTCCTGGCGAGCGACAGCGAGCCTGCAATTTTAAAAGGAATCGGCCTTTGGCCGGGACATTTTTCTGCCGAAAAATTTACATTTTTTTTTTTTTTTTTTTTTTTTTTTTAAAGAGACAATGAACGGAGGAAGGAAAAACACAGATAAAACAAAAAGGTCCATGTGCCTAAAGGCATCCTCCATTCATAAATTTTTTGTAACAACTGGATTTAAACATTTGTAGATTGTAAGTTTGTGGAAAGCAATTCGAGGGAAGTGAATTCCAAAGAGTAGAGAATTGCTGTGAAAATATCTGTAGAATAATGCAAGGGATGCAACGTTTCTTCGTATGGATAATGTAGGAAGGTCCTGTGTGATTGCAGGGTTATTTATTAATCTAATAGCTTTATTTTGAATTTTGTCCAACTGCCTCAATGCAACCACTCCACTTCCACCCCACAGAGGTGCACAGTAATCCATCTGAGAACGCACATGACTTTTATATATTACGGCCAACTGCTCGTCAGTGAAGAATTCTCGAACTCTGTACAGGAGTCCCAGTTTTTTAGAGGCATTCTTAGCAATGCTTCTAACATAATGTGTCCAACTCAAGTTAGTAGTTAATGTTACACCGAGAATGTCAATACTAGGGGAAGTGGGAATATTTACATCATTAACAAATATATGGGAGTCAGTGAGATTCTGTCGGTTAGAAAATTGAATGTACTTGGTTTTCTGTGCATTAAAGGAAACTAGATTCTTTTGTCCCCATTCATTAATTCTAGAAAGGTCCTGGTTCAGAGAAATTGCAGTGTTTATTTTTGAATTTATAAGATCGGGTTGGGTGAA
Source organism: Paralithodes platypus (assembly GCA_032716605.1). Classification (NCBI taxonomy): domain Eukaryota; kingdom Metazoa; phylum Arthropoda; class Malacostraca; order Decapoda; family Lithodidae; genus Paralithodes; species Paralithodes platypus. Next base: position 16,746,956 of record CM064528.1, on the reverse strand, counting down.
AGAATTGGTAAATGTGAAGGAACTGTGGAGTGTTGAGTCATCTGTGTAGGAATGTATTGGATTATGAGTGGTAGATATGAGATCATTGATATGAATGAGGAACAGAGTTGGGGCCAAAACTGATCCCTGGGGAACACCAGCATTTATTGAGTGAAATTGAGAATAAAGGCCATCTACCATTACACATATTTTTCTGTTATGAAGATAAGAAGAAATTAGTGGAACTAATGATGCAAGACCGTAGTGTGACATCTTCGACAATAAGGATTGATGCCAGACTCTATCAAATGCCTTTGATATATCCAGTGCTATTGTATGTGTTTCACCATGTTGGTCTGTAGCTTGGTTGATTTGATGCGTAAGAAGGCAAAGAATGTCTGCAGTTGATCGACATCGTCTAAAACCATATTGCCTATCACTGATTAATTTATTATTCTCAAGATGCTTAATTATGTGATTATTTAATATAATTTCAAAGACTTTACCAAGAGTGGAAGTTATAGCTATTGGTCTGTAGTTTGATGGATCTGAAGAGGCACCTTTTTTAGGAACTGGATGGATGTTTGCTTCTTTCCAGGGTACTGGGAAGCATGAGGTATGAGTACACAGACGGAAACATTTTGCCAATACAGGAGCGAGCACGAAGGAGCAATTCTTAAGTACTATTGGAGGAATTTCATCTGGACCAGGAGCCTTATCTACTGAGAGATTCTGCAAAATAGTTTTGACATGTCTGGTGTGGATCTTAAGTGAGGGAATTTCAGGCGAATTAAAATTAAGTACAGGGACATCTTGATTTATTTCATCTAAGGTCGAGTTGGTGGAGAAAATATCCGCAAGAAGGTTAGCTTTACCTCGTGGGTCACTTACAAGATTGCCAGTCGGAGATTTTAATGGTGGAATGGATGAAGCAGTAGTGAAGTTGGATTTGAATGAGTTAAGAGTAGACCAAAATATTTTGTTATCATTTGGATTATTTAGAAGTTTATTTGCCTGCTTGTGGAGAAAGTTTGATTTAGTTAGGTTTAATACAGTTTTGGCATGATTTCTGATGTTTCTAAAGTAATTAAAGGCTTTATGTGTTTTTGATCTTGTGTATGCATTGTAGGCTATTGCTTTTTGTTCAGTTACTCTAGCACAATTATGGTCAAACCATTTAGGTGAATTAGATCTTTTACTGTACTTTTATCTTGAAGGGGGGTCTAGGTTTTTTTTTTCTAAGCTTGATGGAGGTCTAGCAAGAAAACTAAGGAATACAGTACAGTACAGTATATGAATTAATAGAAAAAAATAAATAAAACGGTCTGCCTCCCCTTAAGACATTTCTTTTTGAGAGAAGCTCTGATCTTGAGAAGGGTGTCTTGATGGATGACTACAGAGTTTAGTTTATGCCACTGTTATTCACTTGATCAATATTAGATGTATAGCCTATAAATTGTAGTACTTAGAACTACTGTGAGTTCTTTTCGAGCGCAAGTAAATTCCTCGGAAAAATTGGCGCTTTAGAGAATTAAATAACATGATTACAGTATTATTATTAATAATATTTTTATTATTATTATTATTATTATTATTATTATTATTATTATTATTATTACCACAGCCGTAGCCAGACCTATGAGAGTTCCGTATGGAGTTCAGTGGTCTTGTTAATCTGCTCTACATAACTAACTAACTAACCACAGCCGTAGCACGGTTGGTAGAGCATATGCCTGCAAACCGTGAGGTCGAGGGTTCGAGTCACGGGCCAGCCAGTGTGCTATTTGGCAGATGCCAGTGCTGTGGCGGACGGTGCGGTCTAGCAATCTGTGGCGACTGTTCACTGAAGTCCCTGATCATCAGGGCACCAACCTTAGCCCAGCTATTGAGCAGGCAGTGCAGGGTAATAAAAACTGCGTCAGTTTTTTATTGTAGTTGATTTTTTTTTTTTGGGGGGGGGGGGCAGTTGAAAGGAATAACATAATTGGATATTAGAATTATGTCCAGTTAACTGAAGAAAACATACATCCTATTTCAGAGAGCCATGCCCAGTGGATTCTTTGTGGTGTTCCGGCACTACCTGCGTGTCGACCAAGTCATTGTCAGAGTAAACGACACCAGGCTCTACAGCCCTGCCGGCGAGTCTTACATCCTCAGGGAGAGTTCCACTAGAGAAGCACCTATTTCTTCCTTAAAGGTTAAGAGATTCAATAGTTTATCAATTACAGTAACTTAACAAAATATGTTAACTACCGGTATTTGTATAAAGTCGCTAGAGTAAGCAAGATTTCCTCATGAGAGGCACCCATTTCTTTCCTTACGGTAATTTATAGATTCAGCAGTTGTTGTTCCCTAAGCTGCCTGGCCGAACAGCCCCGAATCCCTGAGGAAGGCCATGGCCACGATCGGGCTTTCCCACAGAGCTCTCATTGAGTGTAGATTGTGTTGTTGGCGTAAGTGGTTGTGTGAAATGCAGTCTTCTATGATGTGTTTAATGGTGTGTTACATCCCGGGCAGGTGTCGACGACGGAGTCATCCAGTCTCTTCTGATAGCTCAGAAGAGCTGGACGGTGTCCGCATCTCAGCCTGGCCAGGTGGACTCTGTCCTTGCGAAGAAGGGAGGATTCGGAAGGATGGATTTCGGGAGGTCGTGCTTGCAGCTGCGTGTTGTCTATGAGTGAGTGGATGGATCGGCGAGAGATATGAGTATGGATGTGCTTCTGGAAGTTGGTTTGGGGTGGGCAGGGAGGGAGAGAGGACAGTATTTGTGTGTGATACCGTGTGCTGGGCGTTGTTTTGATATTTCTTGGTGTCTGTGGGTGTGTTGTCATGCAGTGAGTGGGTGGTTTTGGTTCGTGGAGGCTGCTGCCAGGAATTGAGTGCCTCTCAATGTCCAGATGGTCTTTGACTTTGAGGATTTTGGTTTCTTGATGTAGGTGATCTGTGTGTGTAGTAGCTGTGCAGCCTGTAATGATTTTTAGGGCTTTGTTTTGAATAGTATGTAAGGTCTTATGATGTGTTTCAGCTAGGTTAGAAGCCCAGGCTGGGCTTGCGTATTCCATCACTGATCATATGTATTGTTTATAAACTGTGGTGGTGGTTTCTTTGTTGTGTCCAAATTTTGTGTGAGCAAGTGACCTGAGGACGTTACGTCTGGGTGTCAGTTTCTTTTTCGTGTTTGTGGTGGGCTGTTTGAATGTCATATGAGTATCATATGTTACTCCTAGGATTTTGGGTGAGTGTGTATGTGTTAGGGGTGTGTTGTTTATGGCGAGTTAAGGGATGTATTCGTGTTCTGTCCAGCTTGTGAGCAGGATTGCGGTGGATTTGGCTGGGGCTAGATTAAGTCTGTTTGTAGTGCACCAGCCATGTAGTGTGTTGAGATAGGGTTGAAGGAGATCTGTTGCTGTGTTTGGGTCATGGTGTGTGCATGTGAATGTTATGTCGTCTGCATAGGAGGCTAAGTTTATTTGGGGTGTTGACTGATGCTGTTGTACTGTGCTGCAGTAAAGACTGTAGCCACCTTGTTATGATTGCTGTGCACTGTGTGCAGTACTGTGATTGTACCATGGAAGCCACATTCACTGTGGACGGTTGCGGTCTTTAAACCCGTATGTAGTTGACTGATAACCTAGATAAAAAAAAAATTGTTATACTCTATGAAGTACAGTAATTGTGAGAGGTAATGACATGAGAAGAGGTCTTCCAGAAAGGATATTATTTCTTCCCTAAAGATAAGTTGTAGCCTATAGGTTCAATAATCAACCAAAACCCTTAAAAAAAAACTGCAATTGTCAAGGTCTTAATTATATTCCAAGTTCAGGCTCTGTCTCGAGTCCGCCACCCCCAGTAAAAAAAAAAAAAAAAAAAAAAAAAGGGGGGGGGGGAATGGGCCTGAGCAAATAGATGGATAGATAGAAGTTCAGAAGATGGAGATAAGGCATGTCAAGGTAATATGTTAATGTATGTATGTATCTACAGTATATATACTGTATACTCAGGCACATACCTCGTAGCTGGAGGACTCGAGATAGAGACAGAATAGAAACAATATTTAAATTTAAAGTTCCAAATCTTAGGGTCCGGGACCACTTTCGCGTTCCCTCGCCCCTTTCTCTGTTTCGTCAAGTAGGTGAAGTCTACAAAGGGAGGATGATTCCTAGCCTCCCACCCCCAGAAGCAATAATAGGACAGTAAAAGAGTCAGACAGAAACGGCTAAGGTTGGGTAGAAGATGTCAAACTTCACTCTGGATAGGACCAGCCCTCACCCTAGAGGATTAAGAGTTAATATAAATAAAACCAAGGATCTACACAGTAGATAAGGGATTGGAAAGTTAGAAAAAAGTGGTGCATACCCATGCGTAGTACAGCAGAAAAGGGGTGAGCGCGAACTGAATTCAGTGTAGCGTCTGCCGCTGCTGGGTACACCACGGGAAGAAGCGCTGCACTAGAATAAAGGGACTTCTACCGAGGAAGATGTCCGAAGTTGAGAAGTTTGTATGCATCGTATGCATCGTATGCAAAGGTGAGCTTGTGATCAATGATCATCTCGAGAGTGTAACTTTGGCAGTGAGGCACTTAACCCTCTCACGTTCTTGATGCAATTTTGAGCCTATTAGGGATACTTTAAAGCCTTTGTTACCATCAGGGGTATTTAGAAACCTTTAGTTTAGTTACTTTAACCTCTGCAGTTGTCTTTGAGTTAGCTGTGGCCAGAAAACTAATTTTGGAGAGGTAATTATAAGAGTGAGAGAATTCTATTTATTATTGCTAATCTGGCAACCACTGCGTCATAAAAACGTGAAAGGGTTAACTCTTTCACGCTTTTATGACGCAGAGGTTGCCAGATTAGCATTAAGAAATAGAGTTCTCTCACTCTTATAATTACCTCTCCAATATTAGTTTTCTGCCCACAGCTAACTCAAAGACAACTGCAGAGGTTGAAGTAACTAAACTAAAGGTTTCTAAATACCCCTGATGGTAACAAAGGCTTTAACCCTTCCCGCCCAGGCTCGCCTTCCTAATGGCAGCATTGAGATCCGGGCGATCTGGCCGAAAAACTTCTTTAATAGGCTACCCGTATCTTTGTTATTTTAACTGCTAGAGAATTCCCACACATCTCTAAACGTAGGTGTGTTTCGTATCTGTAGACTGGCATTGAGTAGAACTCTCTAGGTCAACTGGTTCAGTTGTGATGACGATATCCGTGGAGAGAGATTCAATGTAATGTTAGCAATATCAGACACTTTTCAACACTAAATCTGTTCTAGCAGACAACACAATAACAAACTCCGACTCTTCTTCTTGTTTTCGGAGGTGCGGTGACGCAAAGACAGGCTTTGTTTACATACGTCGGACGCACAACTTTCAAAACACGCTTAATAGGCTTTCAAGCTTACGGATTTTAAAATGACACCCGGGCTCCTGACCATCTGCCGCGGTGTCATTTTAAAATGCTGCCCGGGCGGGAAGGGTTAACGTATCCCTAATAGACTCAAAATTGCGTCATAAGCGTGAAAGGGTTAAGACAGTGAACATGTTTTGCTACTTTGGAGATGCCATCTCCGCCCATGGTGGGGCCGAGGCCGCCACTATTGCCAGAATTAGATACAGCTGGGGAAAGTTCAGAGAAACTGTTACCACTACTCACTATGAGAAGATTCCCTCTCTCCTTGAAGGGAAAGGTGTATGCTTCATGTGTTGAAAGTGCAAGGACATATGCTTCGGAAACATGGTCTGTCAAAGTGGATGATATAAACAGAATGGAATGCAACAAGATGAGAATGGTGAGATGGATGTGTGGGCCCAAACTGCAAGATAGAATAGGCCTATCTAGGGAAGAGTTGAGGAGACGGTTAGGCATCAAGAGTATCAGCGATGAGATGCGTACTATAGTCAAAGTCACGGGAGAAAAGAAATTCCCGTTTGGCAACCGTCTTCCAACTTGTTTCAGTTTGTGCATTCTTTTGGTGAATAGCTAAATGATATACAATGATGCTAAAGACAACAGACTTCAGTGTAAAACAGTAAAATAAATTGTATTTACCTATTTTCTAAACACAAACCTAAATGAAACGCAAGTATTAGCAGTCAGCTGATGAAATAGATGGTTGTGCCCGAGCGTAGGAACGAAACAGTGGCGGAGTAAAGGGGAGGACAGAGGAGCATGTTAGATAATATACCATATATCTCCCATATAAAGCAATGTTATTATGTCACATGTGTATGGGTTTGTAGTACTAGGCACATGTGAACAATGAGCACCCTGAATGTAGGTATAAAGCAACATTATTGTAGAAAATATACAAAAATAATGTAAAGGGAGGTAAAGGGGAGGAGATATCCCGTGTGTGGTGCGGTTTTTAAAATGAGTTTGAATTCCTTGGCCTCCCTCAACATTATTTTTGTATTTTCCTTACAATTATATTTTTTACACCTACGTTCAGGGTGCTCATTGTTCACATGTGCCTTGTACTGCAAACCCATACACATGTGACATAATAACATTGCTTTATATGGGAGATATATGGTATATTATCTAACATGCTCCTCTGTCCTCCCCTTTACTCCGCCACTGTTTCGTTCCTACGCTCGGGCACAACCATCTATTTCATCAGCTGACTGCTAATACTTGCGTTTCATTTAGGTTTGTGTTTAGAAAATAGGTAAATTTTACTGTTTTACACTGAAGTCTGTTGTCTTTAGCATCATTGTATATCATTTAGCTATTCACCACAAGAATGCACAAACTGAAACAAGTTGGAAGACGGTTGCCAAACGGGAATTTCTTTTCTCCCGTGACTTTGACTATAGTAGGCTTGGATGGTTCGGGCATGTGGAGAGGATAAATGAACTAAGTTGGGTGAAAAATGCAAGTCTGTGAACTTGGGGGGAGCTGCACCAAGGGGAAGACAAAGAAAGACTTGGGATCAGACCTTACAGTCTGATCTGGAATAAAAAAAAAAAAACTACAAGTGAGGCAACTTTAAATAGGGCTGCCTGGAGCGCCGCCATTAGGACATGAGACCGGAGCCGCACTCCGTGTGGAGCACTTGGTCTTTTAATTTATGTATGTATGTATATGCTCTTTAATGATGATGATTAATAATTTTTATACTATACTAGCTTACTTAGCCTTCATATCCATAAGGCTAGTGCCTTAACTTCTCTAATACTATTAATTAAAATATACTGCTTGAAAACTAACTCAAAAGTTACTGTTCAAATTAATATAACGAACTCATTAAAGTTAAAAACTATCAAAACGACAACACACTAAACAAAATCTATATGTGGAAAAATGCATTTAAATATATCGGAAATTAAACTTTGAAAACAACAAACTTATAATATCCACATACTATACCGTATGTGTTGGTGGTGTAATGGTTTAGATGCTTATCTTCTGGGTGTGGTGTCCCGAGTTTGAATCCCGGAAGGACCATATGCTTTCATTAGTTTATTCAAGTACAGTACATTGGGGTTTGTAATGGATGATTAATGTTAAGAATGGGGTGTTCCTTATATCAGTAATAGTTGAAAATGCAGTTCCATGTTTTACTTGGTTTGCCTTGTCACCTGATGGCCGCTCTCTAATGCTGCTTGGTCCCCTTCAGCGTCCCTGCTAAGTCGCCTAATCTTGCCATCTCCCTCTAGTATAGAGGAGTCTGGCAATAGAAAGATAAATCTTGAAACCTTTCGTTAGGGCCTTGTCCCAGGTATTCCCCAGTCTACGGACTGAGAATGAATGACAGAGTTGTATATAATACCTTAAAATATAGCTGCTAGTGAAAGCGAACAGTCTATTGTTTTTTAAATATACCGTACCGGTATAGCCAGGATGCACAAATTATTGTCATCTTCATCCTTATCTCCTTCATGAGAACCCCCTCTATTGATTGGTAAGTATAACTTTATCTAAAACTTTTATCTTGCTCTCTTCATTACTCCATCACTACTTAATTTTTCTCTCAAGCATAATATTTTGTACTCCATATTCCAGATTGATCCATCAACATACAACAACCCCGACCTAGTATGGCAACATCTACCGCTAGTGAAAGAAGAAATTGACAAGTTAGTCGTTGGGTTGTGAGTACTGTACCTAGCCCCACCTATCATTATCAGCATCATCTCTATTGCTGTTGCCATAACATTAACCTGTCACAGTGGGAAGAACGAAAAGAATGTTTGAAATTATTCAGTGTTGTAAAAGGATTATGGATTCATGGTTACTCAGGTGAATGTACAGTATCTACATTATTACCAAAACTGTATCGACTCCAGACTAGACACTAGCCTTCTACAATGTTTTAGGTTCCATTCTCACAGTTTGTAATTGAAAATATATAACAAACTTTTTTTTTAATGAGAGTTAATCTTATACTCATCTCAGGTACACTCAAATAAAACTTTTGGATGCAGTCTTGGATAAAAAGTGGAACAGAAAAAACTTAGAACTTTGATATTGTCTATCTATTGCCGAATGCCTTACTCTCCTTTATGAAGGTGGCCATACATAAAACGCCCCCAAGCGGACCCATCCCTGTGAGAGCAACCTGTGCGAGTTTATTCAAGGACTTGCATAGTGGTTTTACGTATATATTATACCAGTACAGTACAATGGAAGACTTCCCTTCTATATGTACATAAACAATAGTGTGAGAAACCATAAGGATGATTAGCTCTGCATGTTTTAGACATGAAACAAATAGTCCTGTACTTGTAACGTAGGTGAAACAGCCTCGAACAGGGCTGCTTCACCTGCCTAGTGCCACTATTAGAACATGAGACAAACTGTACCACCTGTGGTCTACTTGGTCTTGAAAACTATGTATGTATGTAGAGAACAGGTTATTTGAAGCAAAAAAGGGAACTGTCAATCACAGGCTGAACAGCTACCACACCCACAGACCACCTACACCAGGAAACCAAAATCCTCAAAGTCAAAGACCATCTGGACATGAGAGGCACTCAATTCCTGGCAGCAGCCTCCACGAACCAAGACCACCCACTAAACTACATGGCAACACACCCACAGACACCAAGAAATATCAAAACAACACCCAGCACACGGTATCACACACAATTATTGTCCTCTCTCCCTCCCTGCCCACCCCGAACCAACTTCCAGAAGCACATCCATACTCATATCTCTCGCCGATCCATCCACTCACTCACAGACAACACGCAGCTGCATGCACGACCTCCCGAAATCCATCCTTCCGAATCCTCCCTTCCTCGCGAGATCAGAGTCTACCTGGCCAGGCTGAGATGCGGACACCATCCAGCTCTCCTGAGCTATCAGAAGAGACTGGATGACTCCGTTGTCGACGCCTGCCCGGGATGTAACACAGCACTCCATACCATTAAACACATCATAGAAGACTGCATTTCACACAACCACTTACGCCAACAACACAATCTACACTCAATGAGAGCTCTGTGGAAAGCCCGATCGTGGCCATGGCCTTGGGGCTGTTCGGCCAGGCAACTTAGGGAACAACAACAACAACCTACACCAGGAAACCAAAGTCCTCAAAATCAAGGATCACCTTGATATGAGGCACACAATTTCTCGCCGCAGCCTCCACAAACCAACACCACCCACTACACTACATGGCAGAACATCCACATACACCAAAACTACACCTAGGACTCGTTATCATACACAAATTCTGTCTTCACTCCACCCTTACCCACCCCAAGCCACCCTTCAGAAGCATATCGATACTCAAATCACCCACCGATCCATCCAGTCACTCAAAGACAACTCTCGGCTACATGCACGGCACCCTGAAGTCCATCCCTTAGAAACCCTCCTTTCCCGTGAGGACAGAGTCCACCTGGCTAGGCTGCGATGTGGGCACCATCCAGCCCTTCGGAGTTATCATAAGAGGCTGGATGACTCCGTCCAGGACACCTGTCTGGGTAGTAACACAACACCGCACACTATCAAACACATTATAGAAGACTGCGTAACACATAACCACTGGGCCAACAACACAATACCCACTCTTTGAGAACTTTGTGGGAAAACCCGGTATCGTCTGTGGCCTTCCTTAGGAGCTCGGGGCTGTTCGGCCAGGCAGCCTAGGGGACGACTACTACTACTGTCAATGGAAAGCGATAGCAACTTAATACTGTATACAGTACTGTACTGTATTAGAGCAAGTTTTCCATGACCTATTGAAATTAACTATACTAGTTGTCTTTTTCACTAAATGGCAGCATTCCAGGCTTCCTGGTCTCTAATAGTGTCCTATCTCAGTACAGTACTTATCCGCTTGAGTTTTGTTTCCTAGAGCACCTTAGCAGATTCATTGGGCAATTTAACTTTGAGGGAAGGAGGTGCCCTTTCTTTTGCTTCCCACCAGTCCATCCATATCAGTTCTGTGTGGGAATCATACTTGCGACCTTAGGGTGTGAACCACCTGTACTAACCACTACACCAACAGCCACATAATCTAACCATAAATTATGTAACCACAGTACAGTAAGACCTCAATAAGGCTAACCCTTTGAGAGTTCTGCCCGAAACTCTGTGGTCTGGTTAACCCTCCAGCCCCGGCTATGTATTATATATATATTCCTCGAAACCCGGGTGTTTTGGCCGAAAAACGTCTAGGCTAGGCTACCGTATATTCGTTAATCAGACTGCTTCCCGCATTCCCGCGCATCCCCAAGCGTAGCTGTGTTATTTACCTGTAGAATGGCATTAAGTAGAGCTCTCTAAGTCAACTGGTTGAGCTGTGATGATGATTTCATTGGAGATAACTTTATGGCCAAAACAGCCACTTTACACCACTTTTCGATACTTAACAACAACATACAGGCACACACGAACAAGCGACGCTCTCCTTCTTGTGGCCGGAGATGCGGGGCGTCGGTCCAGCCGGCTGTTGTTTACATGCGTCGGACCGACGCCTCGCACACGAAGCTCACAGGCTTTCAACCACTGGGCGTTCAAGAGGCCTTCCGGGTACCTGTTATATGCTTTTTTATGGGCGTTCAAGAGCCCTTCCGTGGTGAGAGGGTTAAACTAGTTTTTATAATGTAATAAGGACCTCAATTTATCGAACACCGTCATATTGGATAGCTAAATTTTCTCAGTACAGTCAGGTCTTGATATAAACTGTTAATTCTTATCGTGTACGTACCGTTATATCAAAACCGGGTATTAGAAATAACAGGCCTTATGGGAATTAATTAATTCGTTCCAGCCACTTTCCCAAAGTCCCCCTTTTGGCTCTTTTTGCCTACCTTCAGCCGATTTATATTACAAAACCACCAACATCATATATGACAACATAGAATATAATAAGCATCAATAAGAACTTTTTTGGACCTGTTACTGACCTATTTGTGTGGATAGATGTGTTTACGTTCAGTAGATGGAAGAGTGGCTGGTGCGTGTGATAATGAAGATGTATGAGGATTCGCGAAGTGCGGTGAGGGTGAAGGGTGTACTGAGTGATGAGTTCGCAGTCCGTGTTGGAGTTCATCAGGGTTCAGTGTTAAGCCCCCCTCTTTATTATGATCCTGTAGGCACTGTCTAGAGTTTTTAGAGGCGGACTCCCATTGGAACTGTTTCATGAAGACGATTTAGTCCTAATATCTGACAATATGCAAGATGCTGAGGCCAAATTCAGGAGATGGAGAGGGCATGGCGAGCAAGGGTTTAAGAGTTAATATTAACAAAACCAAGGTTATGCATTGTAGATTGAGATGAGGCAATGTGGAAAAGAGCGGTGAATACCCATGTGCAGTGTGTGGAAAGGGTGTGGGCGCTAACTCGATTCAATGTAGCATCTGTCGATTCTGGGTGCACCATGGGAGTAAGCGCTGTAGTAGAATAAAGGAACCCCTGCCGAAGGATAAGTCGGAAATAAAGAAATTTGAGTGCATAGAATGCAAAGGCGAGCTCGTGTTAAGTGATGATCCTGTGGCTGTGAATTTTGGAAATAAGTCATTGGAGCTGGTGGACAATTTTTGTTACCTAGGAGATACCATCTCTGCCGGTGGTGGGGCCTGGTTGCCACTGTCGCTAGAATTAGATGTGGCTGGGGGAAGTTTAGAGAACTGCTGCCAATTCTGACCATGGAAAGAATGCCTTTCCCCCTGAAGGGAAAGGTGTATGCCTCATAAACATGGGCCGTTAAAGTAGAGGATGTCAACAGAGTGGAACGTAATGACATGAGAATGGCGAGATGGATGTGTGGGGCCAGGCTGCAGGATAGAATAACTAATGTTGAGCTGAGGAGACGTTTAGGATTAAAGAGTATTAGCGAGGTGATGTGTACAAGTAGACTGGGATGGTATGGACATGTGGAGAGAATGGATGAACAAAATTGGGTGAAAAAATGCAGGTCTGTGATTGTGGAGGCAGCTGCACCGGAGGTGGACCTGGGATCGGACTATACGTGCCGATCTCAAATCCAAAAACTTGACAAGTGAAGCAGCCCTTAACAGGGTTGCCTGGAACGCCGCCATTAGGACAAGAGACTGAAACTGCACGTATGTGTGGACCACTCAGTCTTAAAATGTTATGCATGTATGTATGTAGATATCCCCGCCGCTGTACTCCCTCGGACCCTCCTCATCCTGCCCCCAACCCCGACCCTGTTACTGTGAAGTTGATAAGCCTTGTGCTACAGCTAGCATATCGGCCCCTCCAGGTTTCCCAACATGTTTATCGTCCTCATCGAAACCAGAGAACACAGAAATATTATCCATCATATCATTATCATCATCAGACTGGTTGTCACTGTCGGGGTCGCTCCCTCCCTCCCCCTCTCTTTATTATGGTTCAATAGACCAGAAAGTAGAGAAGAAGTTATGACCCTAATGATAATGCAACACTATTGAACACACTTAAAAGTGTATATTATTTGGTCTCATTTCTGATATGATGGAATTAAAGAAAACAAAATCCATTTTATTATGTGTTGGAAGGGTAATATTTGTTTTTAAATTTCATTGTATTAGGAATGATTCATAGATTAAAACAAGACCAAATAAAACATAGTTATATTTATGTAAAAGGGAGATAGATGCATTAAATCGATAGACAGACAGACATTTGATGCATAAATAACATTCTTAATCATTTATATATACCTAGGCTTGGGCCGCCACCCGTGTATTATCCCGACTTTTCCGTGTTGTGGCCGACTTTGGAACTTTTGGGGTTACTGTGTCCAAATGAATCTGTGTATATAAAACACGTGTACAGTATATCGAGACTTGACTGTAATGACACGTTTCTTAACGAATAAGTACATTTTTTATTATTATTATCCATTTGAAATAAATTCTCAGTACTGTACTGGTGATTTATTTTTTATTTTATTTTTTTACAAATCATATTAGTTTCATTTTCAAAACAATTTTGTTTATCAAAATGTATAAAGAAATACAAAATTCATACTGTACCTGCAATGCAAATTGGCATTGACAAGTAAATTTGGTGTAAGTTAGAGAAAAATACCTGTAAAGAAACTTCACCTAAAATATATCTATGAAGTATATACACTCTATTTAACTAACACAATTGTCGTTGGTGACCATACACAAAATGACCCCAAACAGACCTATCCCCTGTGAGAAGAACAACCTGTGCCAGTTTACTGAAGGATTTACATGATTGACCACTCAACTTAGGGTCCGTCTGACTTCCGAGACCATCTACAGTATGTATATGTTTAGCACCATTTTTCTAGTGGTGCGCAGCTAATCCATCCACTAACTTGCTTCGCCTTTAGGTAAGCAGTACAGATTTGTATAAGGTTTATTCCCCTAGACATGTTGCCAACCAAGGCTGATAAGTCCCATCCACCCGGATTTGTATAAGGTTGTCTCCCCTAGATGGGTTGCTGACCAAGGTTGACGAGTCCCATCCACCCCATGTAGTATTTTTGTTAGTTAAATACAGTAATATTTTTTTTTACATACCGTACCATTACAGAAGATGTCCCTCTCACTAATGGAAAAACTCTTAGTAATGGCATCACTCTGCTCATTTCATTTTTCAAAATGGAAGTTATTCTATTGATTGTTTACTGGGTACATGTATTGTATTATAAAAAAATGGTGCTGTATATATTTAATCTGCCATCCTGGGAACCGAAAGCGAGTCTTATAATCATGGAATCCAAACTACAGAAATGGCATGTATGTGAAAACTACTGCCAATATCTATTGAATATCCACTAAGCATCTGTAAATGCATAAAATAAAAATTATACAGTACAGTATATGATTTTGGAAATTATTATACCAAACACAAAAAACCCCACTACAGTACGATAATAACTGTGAACCAAAGATTTGAGATTTTGGTAATTTCCTTGCCAAATACAGTACCAAACAACAGGTATTTCATAATATTGGATGCCAGATTAGAGGAGTTTGTATCTACAGTATAGAGATGGTTGTGGAAGGCTGAACTGATACTTTTTAAAACTGCACTATTGACCTATTTATTATTACATCATATAGAAAATAATAAACATTAACACTGCACTGCACTGCACTTCCATTTACTGTATATTCCTATTTCCAAAAAGGGCATGCTATTGTAATATTTTGTATAAGCTTTCATTTATACATTCTTTCAAATGTACTGTAACATTCTGTAATTGTAAGTAAATTATTATTAAATTGATTTTACTTATTTAGTATGCAAAATCATTAGCCCCTTCATTACTGAAATTAGGTTCTGTTGCCTCAGTGTATGTATGTATGCATGTATATATTTAAGCACATACCCCGTAGCTGGGGGTGGCCGACTTGAGACAGAGCCTGAACAGAAACATATAAAGTTCCAATTATTAGGGTTCTGGACCACTTTCGCGTTCCCTCTCCCCTTTCTCTGTCTCGTCTAGTAGGTGAATTTTAAAAGGGGAGGATTCCTAGCCTTCTGTCCCCACATTGAAATTATGCACATTGAACCGATATCACCACTAGTTCTCGTTCCCACATTCCCTGTAATTTGTTAAATATATCTATCATTATGGGTATATTTATACAAGGGTTAACTATTTATTTCACTCTTTCCATT
This sequence comes from Paralithodes platypus, assembly GCA_032716605.1. Classification (NCBI taxonomy): domain Eukaryota; kingdom Metazoa; phylum Arthropoda; class Malacostraca; order Decapoda; family Lithodidae; genus Paralithodes; species Paralithodes platypus. The sequence goes on along the minus strand of CM064528.1, from coordinate 16,731,915 downwards.
GCATTTTTGTTCCCAAATAGATGGTTACATAACTAATTGTTTTACCTTACATATTTCATAATTTTAAATTAGGTCTGTGAAAGCCTGATCTATCCAGTTTAGTAAAGTTCATTAATAGACCCTAAGAGGGCTGTACTCAGGCTGCATTATGTTTAGGGGTTTGGGAGGAAAGGATCATCGGTCACACACGATCATTTGCCAGTTGACTGGATCATAGCATTGCGACCGATTATTACTAAACGATGGCATTTGGGGGAGTGTCCATGCTTGGAACTGTAGACTTATAGGAAACTTCAACCCCTATCTATCAAGTCTGTCTGTCCATATCAATCTCTCTTTACAGTACAGTATGTGTGTGAATGTGCATACTGTATGTATGTGTATACAATACCGGTATGCATATGTACTGTATATGCATGTGTATGTAATGGGGAGAGATGTGGAGAGATCACTTAGATAGATTGGAGAGAGAGAGAGAGAGAGAGAGATGGAACATCTTTTAGTCCTGCGAGTCCTCTACCGCCGCCAATCTTCTTCGCTATATCAAACCTACTAGGTTAGTCTTTTGCATTTGTTTTTACAGTGTACCCGTCATTTTGAGGTTCTATTAACTCGTCTCCGGAATGGTCACACACGTTTAACTCATGGTTATTTAATGTCATCTCTTTTCGGCCCTCAAGCCCAGTACACTATAAGTAGCACGCTTTTGATGATTCACCATGTGTTATATTTACAGAATGTCTTAATTATTCTCTTCTCATCTATCCATTTATTTTGGCAATAACAATTTTACTGAACTTTTTACAGATTCTGCATCCTTCTTAACCTACCGTATTCTCCGTCTTATCAAAGGCTGCTCTCTCCTCGCTCAGTTTGACCCCCTCCTGCCCTTCCCTACCTGGGTTAAAGCAAGGGTGTGTGATGTTCCCATGGTTGTTCAATATATATACAGTCATGAAAGAAATACAAGGAAGAGCAGTGGATGTTGGTGTACCGCTGATAAGAGAAGGAAACAAGCGGAAGTTGCTTGTACTGCTATTTGCCGACGATACAGTTCTGATGAGCGATAGTGAATTGGAGTTGCAGGGTCTGATAAATATGTTTGAAACAGGAAGGTAAATGCGGGAAGAATAAGGTTATGGTCTTTGAAAGGGGTGCAGCCACAGAGTGCAAGGCAAAGTTAAATGGTCAGGTTATGGAGAATGTCAGCTCATCTTAGTATTTGGGCAGTGTGTTGGGTAAAAATGGGAGTATGGATGAAGAAGTGCGGGAGAGAGTGCAACAGGGGGGGAAGAGGGTTGTAGGGGTGCTGAAAGCAATAACAATATATAGGGTGGTCAGCATGGAAGTAAAGAAGTCCTTGCATGGCAGTGTGGTAATCCCGACATTGACTTACGGGAGCGAAGCACGGACGTTGTTGGAGAGACACATACCAAGAGTGAGAGGGGTGGAAATTAGTTACTAGAGAAGTGTGCACGGAGATATATGGAGGGATAAACAGAGGAATGAGGAAGTAAGAGAGCGGTGTGGTGTGGATGTAGAGGTGCTGGAAAGTGTGAAAAGGAACACCTTGAGATGGTTCGGCTATACGGAACGCATGGGAAGCGAGAGAATGACTTAAGAGAGTGTATGAGAGTGAGGTGAAAGGACAGAGAGGGAGAGGTAAACCGAGAGAGGAGAAAGGATGAAGCTAAGAAGTATATGTGTGAAAGCGGTACTGGATGGGAGGAGGGGCATCGACTGACTGGAGACAGAGGTGCATGGGGGCGTTTCGTTTGTGGCCACCCCTTAGGGGATCACGGCGTCTGGCAATAGATAGATAGACATAAAACTGTTTGGAGCCTGCATGGAGCAGAGGTACTGTAGTGTTATAAACTCCAACACAGGGTTCCTGGATTAGACTTTTCACTAATTTTCAAGGCCTCCAACCCTTCTCTGCAGTGGCAGACAGCAGTGTTTCAGTAGACTAGTGTCAAATTTACATTGTGAATGTTTGCACCTGTTCAGCATATGGAGATCATTACACTGTTAACACTCACAACCACAGCCATTACAACAATACAGTAACGTTTAGCATGCACTTCAATCTTACGCAACTGCAATTTTCAGAGGATGTAAACAAATTCTTTGATATGAAGAACAGCATCCAAGGAATCCACAAGTAAAATTTTATGGATTTATATTCAATGGTTGGAATTTGGTTGATATTAGATATAGTGTTGTTTTTGCCAAAACAAGTGTCAGCGATGGAAATAAACAAAGACATGGTAGTGATTTTTTTTACTTGTATGATGAACATGTGAACAGTGAAGACCAGAAAATAGGTGTAAACAGCAAATATCTATACTCAATTTTTTTCCAGCTGAGGGTAAATTGCCATGTTTCTATCTTTGTTACTCAGCTATAAGGTAGATTTTGTAGTGAAACATGAGGCCCAAATTCTCGCCCTATTGCAAAGTGTGGGCAATTCAACTTATATCCTAAATTCCTGAAGGATCATTAAACGTCGATCCCAGTACTTTCAGGAAGGATCTTTGAAATTCATACGTTAACCTCTTCAGTACGATGAAGCCTTTTTTCAAGCTAACATTAGACAATTTTATGCAGTTAAGAAAGACCAATATTATATAGATTAATAGATTTATTGCTGCAGACCGTGGCATGGTCTGACTGCTGATCGAAGGGTCTACAGTTCCATCCAACCCTGTGCCACTGGTAGACGTCAAGTCCTACAGATAGATTATTTGCTAAAGAAAATAATTCATCGTCCTCAAAGGGTATGCCTGTATCATGGATAGTAGTGGTTTGCATAAACAAAACATATTCAAGATTATTTTTATTTAAAGGTGTTTCAAAGATGCAACGAGTTGCAATATACAGTCAGGTCTCGATATACGCGCTTAATTTGTACCGTGTACGTGCAGTGTACTGTATATCAAAACCGTGTATATCAAAATACAAGCCTTAAGGGAATTAATTCAATTCGTTCCAGCAACTTTCTCAAAGTCCCCTATTTGAGCTTTTAGCCTACCAGCCAACAATACCACCAACAAAAACCTATTTGCGCGTCAGGCAGGCAATAACAGTACAGTATCAATAAGAACTGTTTTGGACCTACTACTGATCTATTTGCGTGTCAGGCACACAATATCCTGCAACGTATACAATCCAGTAACTACACTCTCTGTTTTGTGTCGTCTGCTACGACCCGGAGTTGCAGCAGAAACCCCGTCCCACACAAATGTCTGCGTATATACAAAAAATGTCCGTGTTGTGGCCGACTTTGAAATTTTTAGGGTTATCGTGTCCAACCGAATCCGTGTATACGAAATGCGCGTGTATCGAGACCTGACTGTACATTACTTTCCATGGGTAAATAATATATAATTGCTTACTCAGTTTATCCAGACTGTAACACACTGCATATATGAGTACCTTAGGAAGTGTACAACAATTTCCACTAAAAATATATAACATTATATATAGAATGTTGGCCATTTTTCACAAGGTTACTTCTTGAGCATACTGTATATAACAAAAACCATGACAAGCGCTTATAAAAATACTGTATAATTAAAAGTACACATGATGCCGATGTAGTTTTCCACCCTGCACGCCCTACTCAATAGCTGGGCTAAGGTGGGTGCCCTGATGATCAGGGACTTCAGTGAACAGTTGCCATAGATTGCTAGACTGCACTGTCCACCACAGTAATGGCGTCTGCCAAATAGCACACTGGCTGGCCCGAGACTCGAACCCAGGACCTCACGGTTTGAGGGCGAGTGCTCTACCAACCGCGCTATGGATTGTATTGGTAAATGGCTGGTGTGTTATTGTTAAGCCATTTATTAGAAGGTATAATGAAATCATAAAGGTATAACCCAATCAAACTTAAATTAATCACACACTTGTATGCTTGCCAAAACTAGTTATAGATGACATTACATCATAAACATATCTGAACAATTCTACATCAGATTATATTCTAGTATGTCAAGGAACAATTTCTTATGGTAACTAAAGGAGAATTGGTTAAATTTGTAAAAATGCACTAACTTTTGCTGATGAATGAATACCATATCGGATTTATTGAATGTAGCTCTCAGTAACCTTGAAAAAATGGATTTATATCTATTTTACGGATACATACAGTACACACACTAACAAAATTAGCACAATTCGTAGAAAATGGCAAACCCAACAATTCTGCTTTTAAGGGAAAATACTTCTATCTTAGATTCATCTATAGGAGACTTCTGCTACCACGGATCATTTACGGTAGATTCCACAGATTTAAAACTATAAAACTAAACCAAAAGTGAAAGAAATAGATGGTGCAAATCTCCCTACAGATAGATCCGATACTTTCCTGAAAGTTTGGATTATGTAGTTATTGTGGTAAGATCTAACGCAGTGGATGAATGCAAAACCACACTAAGGAACAATGATGTGTTTTGTTAGTGTTTGAATAGTTCACCATTTATTTTGTACAAGAGTTGGGAAGTTGTTAATGAGTTAGTGATACATATTTTGATTAGGAGTTAATTGGGAAACACCAATACACCTGCTTCTATATAATAACAAAATGGCAAAAATTAGATATTACAATGGTCAACTAAAATGGAGATAACACCACCGTATTGAAGGCTTTAAGGATATTTACGGTGGCTACTGATTAACTAACCTAGTAATATGTTGCTAAATTCACAAGAATATTAATCTATATTGAAAGATATCATATGAATATAGTAATTAATTCAAATTTACAACTGGTTTCTAAGGGAAAGTTCTGATGAATATTCACAGGGAAATACATACTGTAAAAAGCAGGTATACAATGGTGAGAATAATGTTAGCAAAAACATTCTAGCAGGTTATTTTTTTACTGTGGCTTTTGAGCATCGTAAGTTACATTGACACAGTAGCTATGGTACTTTATTTTGTGCCTATCATTTATGTTTTTTTTATTATTTGTGATCTTGCGAGTGGCACAGTGACTGATTTATACAAGCTTTAGTTGCTGCCATTTCCATGGTTACAGCTCATACTGCATTTGAACAATGCCACATTTGTCTTAATAATGGTATAACAGGTTCCAAGCGCTAGTGAATTCCTCCGGAAGAACTGGTGCTTTTGAGAAACAGAAGACCAGATTATTATTATTTTTATTATTTTAATATTATTATATAATTAGTGTTAAAGTAGTGCATATTAAATGGATTTAGGAAACTTATAACCTAATTAGTGTGCACAACCATATTAGTTTTTGAACACGAGGCGGTACCTACTCAGAGATATGCAGACAAAACATTAAACTATATGTGTGGGAAGACTCATATATGGAGACAAAATTATCAGGTGGTATTTTGGCAACTAGGCCTGCTGAACTTAGCCCTTTCAGTAAGGATGCCTTTTTTCCAATTATCTTCCAGCTATCATTAGATAATTTTATTCATCTCAAAGAATCAGAGCTAATGTAGATCTCAACTAATTTTCTGGCTTCCAAATCTCCCTAAACTAAATAAAATTATCTACTGATAGCCAGAATAAAAGGAATATAATATGCGTCCTCAAATACAGTACTGAAGGAATTACAAGAGATCAGCAACTCCAGATAGAAAGACAAGGGGCAAAATGATGGCACAGCATTTAGTGTAACTTGAAAATGTTATACTGTTTTGTAAAATCAAGTATATATATTTAAGATTGAAGCTTTGATGAATATTTACCAAATCTTTTTCATAAAGAAACAGAAAAGTGTTAACCCTTTGGCGCACCTATAGTTTCCAATCAAAGTTTTTCCCACTCCCAAAGTATATCTCAGCTCACTCAGAGCCAGTTTTGTGCCCGGTGATAATTTGTTCCGGTGACGTTTTTATCCACCAAAACATCCTTGTATTTGGATTAATGAGGTACCATCGGCTTCGTTATTGATTGAACTTGAAGATAAGCGAATAAAAACATAGAATAATTACAAAACAACCACATTGGGGCACTCCGAAATAAGAATTGTAAAAATAAATGAAATACCTTATCTCCAACTCGCGCTAGCTCAAAATTTTGCCCACATCATTTTTTATTTGCATACATATATGGAAGCGGAATTTAATGAGAATTCCACTGGTAACTTCAGAATTACTATAAACCAAATAGTTACTGAGATACACGAATAAACGTGAAAGTATCGAAACACAGACTGAGCTGTACTCTGCTCACTTCCCAGCCAGCTGTGAGTAAACCGTTAAACTGAGGGGGTTGCCAATTGTACCCATTGAACTAGACATAATACTTAATATCTATGCCAAATATGATGCACGTCAGATGAAAACTTAATTTTTAGCGAATATTTTTAAGTTTAATGACTCTTAACGAGTCATCATGCACCTAGGAAAAAAATACCTAATGACTCTGAACGAGTCATCGTGCGCCAAAGGGTTAATTTCTACCTAGAAATTTGGAGAGATAAAGTTAGATATGGTTTGGTTAGTTGAGGCCAATTGGGTTAGGTTTAGTTGAAACAAGATTATATGAAAGCAAATACCAAATATAAAATTTGAGTGAATCCTATTATAGATCTTTCTTTAACATGGTTCCTGGTGGATCATATACTGTATATGCTTTCATTAGAGGTTGTTTGGTGTTGTGGTGAAATTAATATAAAATAGATTCAAGTGAAGTACATAAACTAAATAAAAAAATATTTGATTACTGAAGTACAGTAGCAAAGAAGGGTATATGAATTCAATTTGGATTTCTTAAAAAAACATTTTCTACTCTGTGCAACATACAAAAATAACCATTAACATTCTGTGCACCCTCAAACTTGTAAACTTGTGCATAAGTAATACTGTGACAAAATACCCTTTCCTTGATAAAGTGAAGCACTCCATTAAATACCCCAATATAAAGCAATGTGAAACTAAAATAAGATTAGCATTAACAAAATATTACTATTAATCCAATCACAAAACATCCATTATATCAAGTTACCATTAATAAGTAATAGTTGATGTTAGCATATTGCTACACCTTAAATAAATTACTTACTAGTACTGTATCAATCTGCATATATCTATTGCAATCAACTTGAATACTTAACATTTTATCTTACTATCCACACCAGGCAATGTCTAGATTTAAAGTTAGTCTATAACCAACATGAGAAACTATCCAGTTGCATCCAGAAGTTTGAAGTACACTAAATATCAAATACTCAAGACATTAAGATGTGTTTTGAAATTATATGTTAAGCCTCAAAAGAAAAGGCTCGCCGCCTTATTATAAATAATTTATTAGGGACAATGCATGTCTATGGAATCCTTATACTGTACTCTTGTATAATCCACGGTGGGAGAATAATTTTGATCACATTTATCTAACCCAATATTAATGGAAAAAACGCAGTCCAATCACTCCCAGAGCTCCCTCGGACGTCCCCATACAAACGTCTTGAGTATGGAGTATAATCGATATTTACCCCCTCCTGGCAACATAGATGATGATTTCAATAAGTCATGGGGGGGGGGGGGGGACAAAGCTCCCCCTCAACTCCTCTTGTATCCCACGCTGGAATTATAACTCAAAATCTGGAGGAAAAAACATGAAAAATAAGGGTGCGAGCCTTTTCCTAACAATAACCCCAAGTATCGATAGGTAGTGTACTCCTATTATCTAGCAACTTTACTTTAAGGGGGAAACATGACATTCCTTACGAGTAGAAGTTAATAGTACCCGTTATGGCTAATTGAAAACACTTGAGAAAACAACAAAAATTATAATTAGGAAAATGGAAGTGATGGTTGTTTGGAATATACTGTAAGTAGCACATTTTACTTATATATATATATGAAGGGTCCATCCCCTTCAGCACTTATGGTATCTATACTTAGAAGTTGTAATGTTTAATTCACCATTAATGAGTTTCAGGGTAAGGAAGTTAAAGCTTTGGACAATGATAGCCAGAGATACAAATAATACTGGACAAACATTACAAATCTACATAATTTTCTATTTTTTGCTCACTTCTAGATGTCTAGTATTTTATAGTTTCATACGGCAAAGAAAGTTAATACAATATGTGAGCGAAAGAGAACGTGGTGTGTGAACACCTGTTTTGTTTTGTTTTTTTGTTCACTGGCACTATTTCTTTTGTTATTCTTTCTTTTCTTGCCTTTTTTTTGTGCTTCCCTGGGTCATTCTGTTCAGGCTAGATGTGGCTAGAGTACAGATATAAAAAAATAAAACAAAATCTATTGCTTGAACTTCCTCACAGTCCAAAACCTACAAGTGGTCAATTAGACAGGCACTGCTAGGCCTTAATAAGGTCTTAATATTACAATATAATCAAATAACAAAATAAACTATCAAATCTTAACATCAATACATTTACAAGGCGAGATTCTAGACAGAGATTCCATTTGATTATAAGATTCTAACAAGTCATCAGGTAGCTAACAATAACTCAGCTCCATGCCAAAGAAATTATGATTTTTTTAACCTATTTTGTTCTATTATTGTAGCTACATCAGATAATGTTATCCATTTGGTAAGGATTTCTTGGAGTCAATGGTCTAAGAAAGGGTTTCCTACTGATTTTAACTCCAAGAAAATATTCCTAAGCTGAACTAAATTATCTAAAGTTAGCTAACATATCAGAAGTCATTATACTGAAGTTAAGTATGTTGGCTAACTGCTAAAACTACTTGCATCTCGTAGGTAACTAAAAGTATAATATATGACCATGCCTAAAGTCATCGCCCCCACACGAGCCAACGGTACGAACAGACAATATGATGACCAGATGACAAAATTGACATACGGTAGGCTGAAAGATCAAGTTCTTTACATGTATAGGTCACTCTTATATTACAGTATAGTAAATGGCGATGCTTTAGATGACCAGCCTTCAACAGCATTCTTTGACCATTTTTTAGCTGCAAAATCAGCTTGCAAGAATTTATTTCACGTTTTGCTTGACGCCCCACTCTGTGTGACTCCCTCTGTGAATATTGTTTATATTGTTTGGTTATTACCTCATCATTCTAGTGTGATTTCTAAGGTATTGGCAACATAATATAGCACATAATCCGTTGTTACAAGATAAAGTGCTATTTATACTCATGCAGTGGTGATTAGTATTTACCAAAGCAATGCCTAGATACATTATCCTTCTGATACGATGATCTATTTAATTGTCATACCAAAATAATAGTGATGCTATCTCACAGTCAGCTGGGTAAGGTAAATGACTGATACGATGATCTATTTAATTGCCATACCATAATAATAGTGATGCTATCTCACAGTCAGCTGGGTAAGGTAAATGACTGATACGATGATCTATTTAATTGCCATACCATAATAATAGTGATGCTATCTCAGTCAGCTGGGTAAGGTAAATGACAGAAAACATGGTCTATAATCTCTAGCATAGATCAACTGGTGTATTGATAAATGTACTTATAAAACTGAAAAGTTCACCACTACTTATATTATATTTTCTTTAAGTAATTGTCAATACTATCAAAAGCAGTATATATTCCTTTAAAAAATATGAAGTAGCCCGTAAGTAGATGATCTAAACATATTACTATTGTACCAGTTAATTCATAGGACAAACTAAAATGAAGAAAATTGTCTTGTAGGATTAAACAAAGAAAAAAAGTAACATAAAACAAGGCAAAAATGTTCCAAGAGTAAACACTCTAAATCAATGTTATACTTTTTGTCCACCAAGTTTTGGTCAGACTGAAGGTTTTGTGCAGTAATAAGTAATGTTAATAAATATTTCTACTTGTTAACTTTCTTGAAACCTTAGATAAATTATCTGATATTTGTTTGGAGATTCTAAAATGCATTACAAGACACATAATCAAATGTGTACAAGTATAATGATTCCCTTTCCTTATATAAATTGTATGATATTTGTACAGAGATTCTATAATGCATAATAAGGCACAATATCAAAATTTGTACGTCTTAAAAATATGTCCTCTCAATACTGTATAAAGAAATAATATTCATATACATAAATATGAAAAAATGCAAATGCCTGCATCATTCCATATTTGTATAAAGTAGCTTTGGCACATACCTTATAAAAATGATCAAACACTACTTTTAGAGTTTAAATTTACAAAGTTTCATGGAAGATTTGTTAGCCTCTTTCATATGGTGATATTTTTTCATCCATATCTGGCCATCATGAGACAATTTTATACAGCATTAAGAAGAATATGCAGGAGTAAGAGGGTTGATCGCGATAGTTTGTACCCCTTGGATCCCTAGATGTCCTTCCTAAACTGAATAAAATGGTGTAATATCAGCCAAAGTATAATTATACTGACGGCACAGTACTAAGGGGGTTAAGGCACCACAAACCAGGAAGACAAACAATCTGCGTCTTTATACGGAAGAACAGAACCGCTCGCCTATTAGGACATCTCACCACTCGAAAAATGCATAGAATCTTTAGAACGGACCGAACAATATTTAAGTACTGTAGAATGAATTATATTAGTGTGGCAATATGGTCACAAGATTATACTGTGCAGATACAGGTAGGCATAGTCGTGTTATAATTAGTTAGCTCGTATTATCTAATTTATATTGTATAAGGCATAAGTGGTGAAATGTTTTCAGTGGCGAGTTACTATAACTTTAATGGAAGGCACCGGTAATCTTATACGGTCAGGTATGGAAGGCACGAATACAGCCTATTTGTAACAAAACAAAATAATAATATCCTTTGTTAATTCCTCTATGAACCTATTGAGCTGAAAACTTCCTCTAATTATAGTTTCTTTATTCATACAGAATTTAGTAGAATTTACTATAACGTCCTGGACTTCCCAAATTGACTAATTTCTTGAACATGACGATAGTGTGTTGTTGTGTGCGAATAATTTGTGTTCTTTTATTTCTAAATTTTATTTTGCTAAAGCGATTTTCTTTGGGCTTTTGCCTTTATATTGTGTCGTCCTTGTTTTGGTTCGTTTCTTTTGCAAGTTTTACAATATAATCAGTAGTTCATGAAATTATAGGAGGTTCGTTCCTCAATCATAAGACTATAAATCCTTCATTTTTAAATGAACTGAAAACTTCTATCTATAATAACAAATTAACTAAAAATGCCTCCATGCTTTTCTCTCTCTCTTCCATATACAGTAGGTTTAAATGAACTATAACTTCCTCTCCATACACCTGAATTATCTCAAAACTTCCCATCCATACACTTTTGTCATCAATTAAATCCCACTCACGTTAGAGGAATTCAAAGAAGACACTAAACCCTCTATCCGGAGTTCTGAACGACAAGAACAGTGGGAGGTACAGTGGCAGCGGCAGTATTCCAGGCCTCGTTGAAAGTGTTGGCCTCCATCATATTCTTGGTGCAGAAGTAGGTCAGCTGGGTCCCTCGCAGGAGGATGTCTGTCACCGCCTGGGAATGAATTTAAATTGTCAGACAATTCTTACAGTTGAACTTATCTGATATACTGTAAATTAAACAGGATATGGTCATAGACCAAGCGAGTTATGCAGAAAATAACAATGGGATCTTCAACTTAGCAAGGCGAGTTAAGGATGACAGTAGAGATGTTGTGGGAGAATAGTGTATCAGGAATGATAATGGGACAATAGTTTATGCTGACAAAGAAATCAGTAAAGCTTGGAAGGTACACTACAAACGATTGCTCAACGTGGAGTTTGAATGGAATACAGAGCAGCTTAGTAACGAAAAGTCAATACTTTGCTGCCCTTCCTTTGATAGCGCCAGCTGCTGTAAGCAGCGCAATAAATAAAATGAAGGATGGGAAAGCTGCAGGGTGTTCTGGCATTATCGCTGAGATAATAAAAGCTAAGGTGACATAGAAATGAGATTGGTCACTGAGCTAAGAAACTCAATTATTAGAGAGGAGAGAATCCCAGATGAATTGCATAAAAATGTAATGCTTCCAGAAGCACATCCATACTCATTATCTCTCGCCATTCCATCCAATCACTCATGGACAACACGCAGCTGCAGGCACGATCTCTCAAAATCCATCCTTCTGAATCCTCCCTTCCTCGCAAGGACAGAGTCCACCTGGCCAGGTTGAGATGTGGGAACCATCCAGCTCTTCTGAGCTATCAGAAGAGACTGGATGACTCCGTCGACGACACCTGCCCGGCATGTAACACAGCACCTCATACCATTAAACACATCATAGAAGACTGCATTTCACGCAATCACTTACGCTAACAACATAATCTATACTCCTTGAGAGCCCTGTGGGAAAGCCCGACCGTAGCCATGGCCTTCCTAAGGGACTCGGGACTGTTCGGCTAGGCAGCTTAGGGAACGACAACAACATATATAAGGGTAAGAGAGATTAGTTAGATAGGGGAAATTCATTCATCATCATCTCCGACGCCTTGTTTCCCCTTGGGAAACCCCCACCAAAGGATAGTCATAATAGAAACGCCTCCAAGCTTACTTTGTCAAGAATGCTTCCTTTGCACGTGCCACAATGCCCCCAAGTTTTTCCTTGATATATTTTTCCACTTTGCTTTCCCATACTATAGGTGGCCTTCCACTACTAGCTGCTCCACTCACCTGACTCCCATGTATCTTTCTTGGCATTCTGTCTTCATCCATTCTCTAAACATGACCATACCATCTTAAAGTACTTTTCTTTATCCACTCAACCACTCCACATTCTTCTTACAGTATCTTACAGTAGACGTTCTGGAAGAGGCTTTTTTAGACCTGTGTATCCAGCTCGGGACCTGCACCAAAAGTGGTGGCTGTGGCAGTCAATACAATTTTATCATACTGAAGTTTAGCTTTATAATTATATAATTATATGCCCAAAGCTTGCTCTTCCATTAAAAAAAAACACACATTTCCCTATTACTAGGCCCATCTAGCCTATTCACACCAGCTGCCACTCTGAAAATGCTCATTTCCACAGCTCTCAGTTTGGAGAGGTCCTTATCTCCTGTCCATGTCTCACTTCCATACGAGAGTGTTGGGAGCAGCACACTGTTCCTCAGTGACTTTTTCACATCTTGACTAACCATTCTTCCTTTCAGAATACAATCAAGTTCTCCAATTACCTTTCTCCCTTAATTTTTTTTTTTTTTTTTTTATCTCACTCTCCATTTTACCATATTTGCACAGTACAGCTCCCAAATACTTGAAACTTTCAACCACTTCCAATACTTAATTTTTAATTTCTATTTTACAACTGTTCTCATGTTTTTTCTTAATTTTATATTTTGCCTTAAAATCCATGGTTTCAAGCGTTCTTCTTTCAAATTATACCTTATAATTCCGTACATTGAAAAGGAATACCTTGAGATGGTTCGGCCATGTGGAACGTATGGGAAGCGAGAGAATGACAATGAGAGTGTATGATAGTGAAGTGAAAGGACAGAGGGAAAGGTGGAAGGATGGAGTTAAGAAGTATACCGTAAAACCGTGTAACTTCGGAAATTTTTCGATGTTTTTTAACGATATCTCCTGACTGTAAACACATTACTGTATAGAGATATAACTAGGTCAAGTGATGTGTGGTGATAGTGCGCGGTAATCCAGGAAGCCTCCTAAAATTATTCCCCATAATAAGAGAGCTATCCTTATCCTAAATGGTGTCCGAAGTCATCTTTAAAAGTGGCTGACTTCGAACATGTATGGATAACTTCGGACATCAGTGATTTCTTATGGAAAATGATTGCCAAGAAAGCTGGGATAGCTTCGGACAAGCGGAGGGGAACTTAGGACGTACGTTCGTGGTTTTATTTCATTCATTTTTCGGCTCCTACTATTTTATACGAATATTTTATTATTGCTGCTTTTTCCTGTCCGATGTCTTACTGGAAAATGCACAGTCAATACTTTTAGGTCTGTATAATTAGTATAGGAGGGGGTTATATAGGATGTTTAACAAATATTCTTTTTGGATCTGTTCTCGTTAGGCATTGAACTCACTCTTAGAAAATATTGAGCAGGAAAAATAACCAATGCTGTCAAATCAATAACTCGAAAATTAACTAGGCCTAGTGAAAATATATAGGTATGTATACTCTATCACTGCATACTGTATACATTTTTATGAATTTGAGCATTTTTATAGGTATAACGTATGTGTTGGTGTTTCTTACGGCAGATAATATTTTTTTGGACAAGATATATGCCTCTCCTAATTGATATACAGTATATTATATATCCAGAATTATCCTAAATACATAAATCGGTTAGCATATTATCATATTTTTATGGGTTTTTGGACTCAGAGAATGATTATTTGATTTTTAACCACCATTTTAATGATGGACAAGTATTATGAATTATATTCATAGGGCAAATAATAACAAACAATTTGTTTGTTCCATGTCCGAAGTTACAATTTTTTTTTGTGGAAAACACAATCGGTTAAATGATAAGTGTTCTAGCTAGAGCGTTATACAAGTGTAACAAATTTCCTTTGGTGGATGTTGTCTCTGGTAATTTTACTACAAAATTATATCAGTCACATCATTCATACAAACAAATTTCTTCAGGGTGATAGAAGTTTGGCAGGGTAGCGAAAAATGTAATTTTTTTCGTCATATATACAGTATAATACTTTTTTCGTGTACATATACTCATGTCAGTTCCCTAGGGCTTTTACATGCTCTTCCTTTGCCATTTCTCTAAACGGACCACACACAAAAATAAAACAATAAAAAGCATTTCCATTATGTAATGACAATGGCTAATTACTTATTATCGCCGATGTCCGAAGTTACGACCCAAGTCCGAAGCGACTCGGTTTTACGGTATGCGTGAAAGCATTGCTGGATTGAAGGAGGGGCGTCGTCTGACGACAGAGATGCATGGGGGCGATTCATTCGTGGCCACCCCCGGCATCCGGCAATAAATAGACAGATAGATCTTTAATTTTTTCTTTTCACATACAGCCTGTGACCACTCTCTGAAGTTCTTTAACCTGTACAATCCCAGCGACGGCTATAGCCGTCAGTAGATAATTAACTCCCCAGTCCCAGGGACGGTTATAGCCGTCAGTAATGTATTTGTCTTGTATACAAGCTATATTTTTTTTAAGTCTTGTTAAAAAAAAAAAAAAAAAGTGATAGATCCACTCTTGCCTCATCTCTTGAGGTGAAAAAGGTGGTCTCTCCTGTCATTTTGGCCACATTGCTTGGGACTGCTGGGGACTTTTATTACTGTATCCAACGGTACAGTACGGGTTAACATTTTCCACCAACAGGACTGCATCGTCCGCATATAAGCATGTTAAAATCTTCCACTCTCTTCCCTCTGGTTCCAGCCTAGCTCCTATACTCATTGATCCCGCCCTACATTCTCTAATCACTTCATCCATGTATGTATATATCAAACCACCAACAAACAAGGTGATAAGACACATCCCTTTCTTACTCCTTTATTGACCTCAAAACTCTCACTTATGCCTCACTTACTGCCTTATTGGTGTAATGGTTAGTGTTTAAAATCTGCATGTGGTAACCCAGGTTCGATTCCCGGTGGATCACATGCTTACTTTCATTAATTTCTTTGGGAGGTGTTTGGTATTGAAAAATTAATAAAAATAGATTATCTCCTACCTTAACATTGCCATTGCATTCCTATATATTTTTACTGCCATTAGCAACTTCCCTCCCACACCAATTATAGGGGCCTGAAAATGCTTGATCCGATTCCCGGTGGATCACATGCTTACTTTCATTAATTTCTTTGGGAGGTGTTTGGTGTTGAAAAATTACTAAAAATAGATTATCTCCTACCTTAACATTGCCATTGCATTCCTATATATTTTTACTGCCATTAGCAACTTCCCTCCCACACCAATTATAGGGGCCTGAAAATGCTTGATCAAGTCATGAAGGCTTCTGACAGTCTTTGAAGGTACAGTAAACCCCCGATATTTTGGACTCTTTTTACTCGGAAACCCGCACTTCTCGGAATGGCATCAGCCTCTCGGAAATGTCCCTGTATATCTCGGAAATTTTGGAGTTGGACGGGATTTGTGTTCGGTTTACAATGTTCTCTCACTCGGTTTTAAGTGATTTTAGGATGAATTGAAACCTGTGCCTTTTAATTATTGTGTTAATATTAATTACTATGTACAGTCAGTCCCCCTAATACACGTGTCCTCAGTCCGCGTTTACCCTATTCCGCGCCGAGGGGTAAAACAGGTACAGAAGGGTAAGACGGGGTAATTTCGCCGCAGCGCTAATAATTTGCATTCAAACGCCGATATCTCCGAAACTATTGCATGGATTCGGCTGCAGTTTGGCTTTGGTTGTAGAGCAGTTTTGGTTTAGGTTGTATAGATAGTTTGGCTTAGGTTGTAGATCTAGTTTGGCTTAGGTTTTGTTGTAGTTTCGCGGGGCCTGGAGCCGGGGCTAGCGGCGCGTCTGACGGTATGGTCGGGTGTGTGTGGGGGTGTTTGTGGGTGGTTTATATGTGTGTATGTTTGTTTGTATGTTTGCGTGTGACACAGTGTTGGCAGTAGCCGTCAGCTGCAGCCTGGTACTTTGTACTAGCAACCTACACGCCGCACCCACACGAGACACGTCCACACCCACACTAAATACTTCCACACCTGTAGGCCTAATAAATACGTCCACAACCGCACTAGACATGTCCACACCTGCACTACATGTCCACAACTCCACACCCACACTAGACACATCCACAATAGACACAAAGGCGCATAGGCCTACACGTGTGACACACCTGCATCTCTGCCCGCCCTGTTCAGTTGTGTGTGTGTGCGTGCAACGTTTTTCTATTGGCATGTTTAGTTTCAGTTTGGGTTTATGAATGTTTTCATTGCTTTTACCTGCATGCTAGTGTTTTGTCTGGCCATTAATCATATAATGTTATCTAGTTTACTAGCTAAATGATGCGTAAAATAGGTCGCGGCGAAATTACCCCGCCGGGCGGGGTAATTTCGCCGCGAGAGTGACTTTTTTCAAAAATTCGGCAGCATGACCAAAACATTATATATTTTTTTCGTTTTTTGGGCATCTATAGCAGAAAGGCTGAATGTATAGATAAAAAATAAAAAAATTAAAAATTCCATTTGTGGCAGTTTCTATTTGTCAAAATACGCGATTTTCGGCGAAATTACCCCGTCTTACCCTACTCAAAATCCCTAAAACACGTATTGACCCCACAATACACGAATCACGGTTGAAGAGTGGTGTAAAAATGCTGTTTTTTGTATTCCGCGCCACCCCCCTCCCTACTCCGCGCGCACACCCTGTACTCTATGCCCTCGGCGGCGGGAAGACGGTGACTTCACGATGGCATTGTGGGAGGCGCTTCCAGGAAGCGTCTCCCACAATGTCATCGTGACGTCAAAATCAATACTAATTGGACAACCAAGCATACACAATAATAGAAACATAAACAAGTCATTCCTTACATTAAAATTAAATGCTATAAGTAAGAAGAGTGGGGGCTCCGAGGCAGACCCCCCGCGACAGGGCGAGTTCATATAGCCTAGGCCTAGGCTTCCCTGGCCCCGCCACTGTCACTGGCCCCGTCCCCGTCCTCAGATAAACCCATAGATTTCCCGATCGCAGTAGTGCCTTCACCAGTTTATTCTTCCTAGGCATTTTGAAGTTGTTGAAGGGTGTAGGAAGGCGGTTGTTACACAATAAATGGGTCAAGTCTCAGCGCACGGACACTTAAGGATATTGGAACGGAGAAGGAAGCGGGGACGGGTCCAGTGACAGTGGCGGGGCCGGGGAAGCCTAGGCCTAGGCTATATGAACTCGCCCTGTCGCGGGGGTCTGCCTCGGAGCCCCCACTCTTCTCACCTACTTATTCTTACAGTTTCTTACAGTAGATCCTCTGGAAAAAGGCAAACTATGCCTGTGTATCCAGCTCAGTACCAGTACTTGCACTGCTGCGGTCGTTCACGGTGTTGGCGGCGGCGGTAGCAGACGCAACATTTTTACTATTCTGTATTTTTGTTTTATAATCAAACTTCAAATCTTGTCTTCCCCATGCTTTATCAAGATTACTTTCAAACTCCCTTATTGATTCGGAATCGACTACATACTGGGGCAGTGCGTTCCACTCATTTACCACTCTTATCACAAAATGAGTTCTTTGCCTTCTCAAGCCTATTTCTTTCTTTGTAAATTTTCTTAGAGTGTCCTCTCGTTCTTGTTCCCTCCCGCATCAAGAAGATACCTTCACACACATCCTCATCGTACTTTCCTGACACTATCTTAACCCTTAAAGAGCGGCGCTCGACTTAAGACGTGCACCAATTTGCAGCAAGTTAGGAGCATTATTAAGGCTTTTAAAGGGTTAAAATCGAGTGCAAATGGCCGGGAGCGCAGCGGGCCAGACAGCCGACTCCCAGGGCTTACCGCCGCCCATTAACTCATGTTCCCTGTGTTCTCGAGAGGCCGGCAGTGTAGCCAGTAGTGAGCATAGCTGGGAAAAATATACCGATATATGCTAAACTTCCATGTTCGTGGCACCACTGCAAGAGAACCACGAGTGCTACGTAGCTCGTTCTGGTCTCATTTTGAAGCTTTTAGTGTCTAGTTTTTTGCTAAATATTTTTTTGTTCATGCAGATACTTGATTTATCATGCAGGAGGGCCTGAATATGCCAAAATGAGCCCAAAACACCCCGCTAGACAAGGGTTAAAAGTCTCTATCATATCCCCTCTCTTTCTCCTATACGCCAGTGTCAGAAGCCCCAGTGTCCTCAACCTCTGCTCATAGCCCGCGTTCTTCAACGTTGGTACCAGCTTGCTAGCTCTCCTCTGCACTTTCTCCTTTACCATATATGGAGCCCACACCTGGTTCGCATATTCCAGGTGCGGCCTAACCAACGCTGTATAGAGATTCCTGAAGATTTCTTCGTCAAGTGACACAAATGTCCTCCTTATCAGCCCTACAATTCTATTGGCTTTGTTTATCTTTTCCGCTAAATGTTCTGAGAAATTTAACTTATTGTCTATCACTACTCCTATATCCTTTTCTGCATTCACTTCCTCCATCGCTTCATACATACTGTATCCTACCTTGTCTATCTTGCTGGTCCCAATCCGCATGTACCTGCATTTTTTTGGATGAAAAGGCATTAACCAATGCTCAGACCATCCCTTCATGCCCTCCACATCTCCTTGAAGCAAACCCATATCTTCCTTACTCCTCACTCTTCTATACAGCTTAGTGTTATCCGCATACAGGTATACCTCACTTCCATTAGTTATAACTTCAGGCAAGTCGTTGATAAATATAACGAACAGCAGTGGTCCCAACACAGATCCCTGAGGTACCCCACTTGTAATTTCCCTCCACCCCGAGCCTATTCCATTCACCAGTACCCTCTGTCTCCGATCTTTCAGGAAGGCTTCTATCCATTTCACACATTTCTCCCCTATCTTATAGCTTCTAACTTTCTCTATTAACCTTTTATGTGGGACCTTATCGAAGGCCTTCATAAAATCGCAATATACCACGTCTATTACATCACCATCTTCTAGAATTTGCATCCAATCATCTACCACCTTAATTAGCTGTAGTACCGTCGACCTCCCCGGCAAGAATCCGAACTGTCTCCCACTGAAAAGTTGGTTTGACTTCATATGATCCATTATTCCTTCTCTAATTACCGTTTCTATTAGTTTACACACAACACTTGTCAAACTGACTGGTCTATAATTCCCTGGGTCATTTCTCTTTCCCTTCTTAAATATAGCTGTTATGTTCGCCTCTCTCCAGTCCATCGGGATTTGTCCTGTATTAAACGATACCTCAAATAACATTTTCAATGGCTCTACTAACATCTCCCCTCCTTCCTTTATGATTCTTGGGTGTATCCCATCCGGTCCCGGTGACTTACTTCTGTTCATTTTTTCTATAGCCCTTCTTATTCTAGCATGGGAAAACTCTATTAGTTCTAGTGCCGGTGCCTGTTTGATGGGAATAGTAGGCACTGCATCCTCCGACTCCACTGTTAGTACCCCCCCAAAGTATTTCCCCAGCACCTCTGCTTTCTCCTTATCAGTCTCCGCTCTACTCCCATCATTCAACCCCCCTACCAGCTCTGGGATCCCTACTCTTCTTGTTAACTTTTCCTGAATGTACTTCCAGAATATTTTTGGATTATCCTTCACATTTCTAGCTATCTCTCTCTCCCTCTCCTTCACCCCCCTCCTTGTTTCCCACCTTATTTTATTGTTTATTTGTCTGCGTTCCAGATCCACATTATAGCATTTAATTTTAATGTAAGGAATGACTTGTTTATGTTTCTATTATTGTGTATGCTTGGTTGTCCAATTAGTGTTGATTTTGATCAAAAATTACCGTCAAATGTGTGTGGAAATGCGGGCTGCCGCCCATATGTATTTTTCTCCATACGTTATGTTATCCCCAATGCGCGAATTCCCAATGCACGTCGTGTAATGCCGCCCATATAGGCGCGGATTGGGGGGACTGTACTGTACTGTCCCTGAAAACATAATAAGGGTCGTATTTGTCATTAACCCTCGGTTCCCGGAAGGGCTCTTGAACGCCCATAAAAAAGCATACACGAGCTGCCCGGAAGGGCTCTTAAACACCCATGAGCTCAAAGCCTGTAAGCTTGGTGTGCGAGGCGTCGGTCCGACGCATGTAAACAACAGCCGGCTGGACCGACGCCCCGCATCTCCGGCCACAAGAAGGAGAGCGTCGCTTGTTCGTGTGTGCCTGTATGTTGTTGTTGTTGTTGTTGTTGTTCCCCAAGCTGCCTGGCCGAACAGCCCCAAGGCCCCGAGCAAGGCCAAGGCCATAACCGAGCGCCCCCACAGAACCCTCCCCACCGACCACAATAAAGCCTGGGTGACCAAAGCCACTCCATGGCGGGGAGCTGAGGAGGGTGCGGAAATGCCCGGGAAACCAAAGCCCCACCCAGGGCCCTGTGTCCCTCAGCAATTATGAAGAGAAAGTTGAGGGGCAAGGGAAAAATGTGACGCTTTGGCTTCCAATCTTGGTAGATTGGGAGGTCAATCCACGTTAGAGACTTGAGATCTAGAAAATATATAAGTAAAAGGAACAGTCAGAGTAAGCTATGGGTATGGCAGAGATTGCTCAGTTCTCACTCTGATAGACCAGCCCATCACCACATGACTAGAACCCAATCCTCTCAGCATCAGCTAGGAAAGGCCCTAGAAAGCCGCCTTTGGCGGGGGGATAGCTCCCCTATTTCAACCCTTTTCGGGGTTGGGCACCCGCCCTATGTATGTTGTTGTTAAGTATCGAAAAGTAGTGTAAAGTGGCTGTTTTTGCCATAAAGTTATCTCCAATGAAATCATCATCACAACTCAACCAGTTGACTTAGAGAGCTCTACTTAACGCCATTCTACAGATAAATAACACAGCTACGCTTGGGGATGCGTGGGAATGCGGGAAGCAGTCAGAATAACAAATATACGGTAGCCTAGCCTAGACGTTTTTCGGCCAAAACACCCGGGTTTCGGGGAATATTTATGTAATGCGTAGCCGGGGCTGGAGGGTTAATATGATGAATTTCACATGAAAAAAAAAAGAAAAAAAAAGAAAAAAAAAGAGAGGTGATCTCAATTTTCTCTGGTGATGCGGACTTTCCTCTTCTAATTCGGAATTTTCCCTCTCTTTAACCCTTCTGGCCCGGGCAGCATTTTATAAGGACACCGCGGCAGATGGGCAGGAACCCGGGTGTCCTTACCTGGTCAGTAAGCTTGAAAGCCTATTCAGCTTGGTCTGAACGCCGTGCGTCCGACGCATGTAAACAAAGCCGATCGTTGCGTCACCGCACCTCCGAAAACAAGAAGGAGACGTCGGATCAATGTTATTGTTGTGACGTCAGACAAAATTAGTGTCTGAAAAGCTCCGATATTGTCAACATCGCGGAAAAATTCGCTCCACTGAAATCGTCATCACAACTGAACCAGTTGACTTACAGAGCTCTACTCAACGCCAGTCTACAGATTGAAAACCGCACTACGTTTATAGATGCGTGGGAAATTTCTAGCAGTTAAAATAACAAAGATACGGTAGCCTAGGCCTAGACGTTTTTCGGCCAAATCGCCCGGGTACCTGACACTGTCCTTAGGAGGACACC
This sequence comes from Paralithodes platypus, assembly GCA_032716605.1. Taxonomy (NCBI): domain Eukaryota; kingdom Metazoa; phylum Arthropoda; class Malacostraca; order Decapoda; family Lithodidae; genus Paralithodes; species Paralithodes platypus. Next base: position 16,709,792 of record CM064528.1, on the reverse strand, counting down.
CCCGGGTAGGAAGGGTTAAGTCGGACATCTCGGAAAATCGGGCTTCTCGGAAGTGGTCTCCCCCCAATTAGTCCGAGATAGCGAGGGTTTACTGTATGATCAGGGAGAGCATCTCTACCGATGATATGCAGTTCGGTTTTATGCCAGGATGTGGTACAATCGATGTTATCTTCATAGTCGGGCAGCTGCAGGAAAGATATTTATTTAACATGAGGAGCGCAATAGGCATCGAGGAAGAAAAAAAAAAAAAAACTACAGGCACTCAAATGGAAGTAATATGTGATTAGGTGGCATATTCACCCTCTACTACCTCTTTACTCTCCCCCACATGTGTCCCCCCCTCCCTCTCCGACAGATACGTGGATATTATAAGTTTGTTATTTTCAAAGTTTAACCCTGCAGCCCCGGCTATGTATTATATATATATTCCTCGAAACCCGGGTGTTTTGGCCGAAAAACGTCTAGGCTAGGCTACCGTATATTCGTTAATCAGACTGCTTCCCGCATTCCCGCGCATCCCCAAGCGTAGCTGTGTTATTTACCTGTAGAATGGCATTAAGTAGAGCTCTCTAAGTCAACTGGTTGAGCTGTGATGATGATTTCATTGGAGATAACTTTATGGCCAAAATAGCCACTTTACACCACTTTTCGATACTTAACAACAACATACAGGCACACACGAACAAGCGACGCTCTCCTTCTTGTGGCCGGAGATGCGGGGCGTCGGTCCAGCCGGCTGTTGTTTACATGCGTCGGACCGACGCCTCGCACACGAAGCTCACAGGCTTTCAACCACTGGGCGTTCAAGAGGCCTTCCGGGTACCTGCTATATGCTTTTTTATGGGCGTTCAAGAGCCCTTCCGTGGTGAGAGGGTTAATTTAAGATAAATTTAAATGTATAGATTTTGTTTAGTGTGTTGTCGTTTTGATAGTTTTCAATTTTAATGAGTTTGTTAAATCAATATGAACAGTAACTTTTGAGTTTGTTTTCATGTTTTATATTTTAACTTCCCCCCCTCCTCCATTATTGGCCATTATTCCTCATATTTTCGTTGTTCCTCCTTTTCCCTGCACGAAATATGATGAGCCATGGTCTTGCACACTTCCTCGTCCCATTCACATGCGCGGAAGATAGGTGGGGCAATTTAAGTCATAGGATGAGGGAAAGATGAAATCAGGGAGAGAGTTCCAAAGCTCAGCTGTTAACCCGTACAGCCCCAGCGACGCGCCTGGCGCGTCGGCGATGTATGTAACGCACAGGAAATAAATTGGGAGGGGTACGTACAAAAAAAGAAAGGAACGGGCAGGGACGAGAAAAATAGGGAAAATACTGGAAACGCTAAGTTCATGTATACAAATATTGATGGGTTAATTTCCAAAAAGATTGAGTTGGACGAATATGTAAAGAGAGAGGGGCCCGGGGTAGTATGTTTGACTGAAACTAAGCTTAACCAGGAGGTAGACACGAATATAATTAGTTGTGCAGGATACAGTACATGGAGAAGAGACAGGTTAGGAAAGCTAGGAGGAGGAGTGTTGATCATGGTAGATAATAAAATTACTGCTAAAGAATTAAAACTTGGTGATAGCATTGCTGAAGTGGTAGCAGTTGAAATTGAGGATAATGATAGGTCAAAATTGGACATTGTATCAATTTATTTACCTCCTAAGACTAAATCTTGGAGCAACGATGAATATAATGAATTAATTTTGGAAACCTTGCGTATGTTAGACATTATTTGTAAAAGGAAAAATAGGCTTATTCTTGCAGGGGACTTTAATTGCGGGGAGGTGGATTGGGAATGTTTGGATGCGGGTTCAAATGAAAATACTTGGGGTAGCAAATTTCTTGAACTAACAATGGGGTATCTATTAACACAACACGTTATGGAAAATACAAGATTTAGAGGAGGTGATGAACCATCAAGACTCGACTTATTATTCACCAAAGACCCCCAAGAAATAAAGAACCTAACATATTTGAGTCCCATGGGAAAAAGCGATCATGCTGTGATTGAATTTGAATTGACAGTGGAATTTCTGGAAGGCAGAGAGGAGGAACATAGGGAATATAGACTAAATTATAGTAAGGCGGATTATGAATCATTACGAGGATACTTTGCAAATATAGATTGGTCATTTATTGAGCAAGAACAGAATATTCAGGTAAAATACACCATGTTACTAGACATTTACAGGGAGGGGGTAGATAAATATGTACCAACATTTAAGGATAGAAAGCTGGCTAAGGAGAAAGAGTGGTTTAACATGCGATGTCACATTGCCCAGAACAAAAAGGACTCTGCATGGAATAAAGTGAGAAGGAGACACACTGAGGAAAAATGGAATGAGTATAAGAATGCTAGAAACAACTATGTCAAGACTATAAGAGAGGAGAAAAAGAACTTTGAAAAAGATATAGTAAACGAATGTAATAAAGAACCCAAACTGTTCTATAGTTATATCAACGGCAAAACAAAAATAAAGGACAAAATAACAAAGCTTAGGGTAGAGGGTCAATTATATGAAGACACAGTGGGTATGTGTGAAATTATGAATGATACATTAACATCCGTGTTTGTGGAGGAGGATGACTATGTAGAACCTGTGGTGGAATTGAACGAGATACAGGGACTAGAGTCGATAGAAGTCAACAAGGATGAACTAAAATCATTGTTGGAAGAATTGGACGTGAGAAAATCTATGGGCCCAGATAACATTGCTGGATGGGTATTAAGAGAATGTTCTGAACAACTAGTGAGACCTATTTTTAATATTGTTCAACACTCATTAAACAAGGGGGAACTTCCCTTAGAATGGAAACAAGCAAATATAACTCCAATATATAAAAGTGGAAATAAAGAAGACCCACTAAATTATCGACCGGTATCCTTAACGAGTGTTATATGCAAGCTTTGTGAAAAGATTATAAGAAAAAGATGGGTGGGTATGTTGGAGGAGAGGGAAATAATTTCAAGCAAGCAGTTCGGGTTCAGAAAAGGTCATTCGTGTACCACAAATTTGTTGAGTTACTATGATAGGGTAATTGACATTGTACAAGGGAGGGAGGGGTGGGTAGATTGTATTTACTTAGATTTCAAGAAGGCATTTGATAAGGTGCCTCATAAGAGATTGTTGTGGAAGCTCAGGACTGTGGGGCGGGTTGAGGGAGTATTATTAAAGTGGATGGAAAACTATTTAATTGGGAGGGAAATGCGAACAGTAATAAAAGGAAAGTTCTCCTCGTGGAAAAGGGTAAAAAGCGGAGTGCCTCAAGGATCGGTGTTGGCCCCAATCATGTTTTTGGTTTTCATCAACGACCTTCAAATGGGAATAGGCTCATATATATCTATGTTTGCTGATGATGCAAAATTAATGAAGAATATTACAAGTAGGAGTAGTTGTGAAGAATTACAGAGAGACCTAGATAAGTTATATGAGTGGAGTCAAACTTGGAAAATGGAATTCAACACGAGTAAGTGTCAGGTTCTTGAGATGGGAAAAAGTAAATATAGACCTTCTTGGGGATATAAAATAGGAGATGAAATAATTAGTAAAGCTGTGAAAGCAAAAGACCTAGGGGTAGTTGTGGCAGACAGCTTGTCACCTGAACAGCATATAAATAAAATAACTGGTGAAACCTATGCAGTGTTGACTAACATGAGAATAGCTCTGAATTATTTAGATGAAGAGATGTTAGCAAAAATAATAGGGACAATAATACGACCAAGACTGGAGTATGCAGCAGTGGTGTGGTCTCCACACCTTATAAAACATAATAAAAAACTGGAAAGAGTTCAGAGAGTTGCCACTAAGATGATAGCTAGCCTTAGAGACCTGCCTTATGAGGAGAGATTGGAGAGGCTAAAGCTGCCAATGCTGAGGGAGAGGAGAGAGAGAGGTGACATGATCATGATGTTTAAGTGTGTGAAAGGTTTTGAGAAGATCGACAAGGGAGATTTTGTGGTGAGGGACGAGGGAAGAACCAGGGGTCATGATTGTAAGTTGAGGAAAGTTATATGTAAGTCTGATGTAAGAAAGTTCAGCTTCCCGTATAGAAGCATTGAGTGTTGGAATAAGTTGGATGGGGAGGTGGTGGGAGCAAGAAATATCCAAACTTTTAAAGCAAAATTGGATAAATGTAGAGAGAGAGACAGGACAACACGAGCTTAGGCTCAAATCCTGTATACTACAATTAGGTGAGTACAATTAGGTGAGTACAGCCCCAGAGACGTGCCTGGCGCGTCACCCTAATTGCGCCGACCGTAACCTCAGGTGTAGCCACTCAAGAGGGCTCAGATTTGTATGGGAACTGTGTACGTATCCCACGCAACCGTGCCGATGGTTGAAAACTCTCAAAGTCCACGTGCGTGCGCGTGAGCGCGCAATAACCTTGTTTTTTGGGGTAATTGCCTTCAATTTTTTACTCTTGTAAAATACGTTTTCGGGGGCTCTGTAGGACCATTTTTTAAGCTTTTTGAGCGGTTTTTCCTTCATTCCTAACCCATTCGCTATTGTTTCTGGAATAAAACAATTTTTTGAAAACCGACCGGGTTCTGGTGAACAAACATTACAAAACTAGCCGGGGCTGGACAGGTTAAATACTCTGTAATAGAAAGATTTGGAGTATCGTTTCACTCTTAGGTAGGAGAGTTGCAGAGTAGGGATGGGATTGTGTTGCAAGACGGGTGCTACGTACTCTACGTAGAGGAGGTGGTATACACTGAGAGAGCTCTGAGGAACACTGCTTATTGTAATAGCGATAGAATAGCGATAGAGAGATGCAACATTGCGGTGAAGAGAGAGAGATTGCAGAGGATCGGTGAATAGACGCAAGTTAATGAGACGAAAGGCTTTCTTTTTTACTTTGTCTAGAAGTGCTGTGTGAGAGGATCCTCCCCACACATGCGAACAATACTCAATACTGTACATGCCCATGACCCATCATACATTCTCATTATCACACGCACCAGCCACTCTTTTACTCTGAGTTTTCTCATAGCCCACTGCATTACTTCCCTGGGCACCCAGTCAAAGGCCTTCTCCAGATCTACAAAAACTAGGTATAACTCCCTGTTTTTCTCTAAGAACCTCTCTTGCATTTGCCTAAGAATGAAGATAGCATCAGTTGTTCTATGTCCTGGCATAAATCCAAACTGAATGTCGCTGATGGCAACACTTTCCCTGATCATGCATTCAAAGACCCTTTTGCTGACTTTCATGACTTGATAAGAGTATTTTCAAATAACTATAATTTCCCCTGTTTAACCCTTGGGATCCGGGGGGCCTCATATGAAGTTTGGTATTTTCAAAATTCATAATTCAGTAGCTACTGATTGAGACCACCTAGAGCAGTCAATTTTTTTGCAAATTGTAGAACGTTTTCTTGTCTGTAGACTGCCGTTGAGATGACATCGCTACGTTGCGTGGTTGCCGAGTTCTGATGATTATATCGGCGACTTTTTAGCCGCGCATTTTGCCTCATATGAGGCCTCCCGGATTCCAAGGGTTAAGGAGTCCCAAGTCAGGAGGGAGATGTATATGTACCTTTTGTGATTCCTGAGCTAACAAAAACGCACCTAGGTTGACCTAGTGGTATCGAAATAGCACCAGTCACCATATATCACCAGTCTAGCCCACCCAGCCGAGCTTTGTGCTCTACAAGCTATGCACTTGAGTGCATATCTGTCGAAGCACTTCAATTTTGACTCAAACTTCACTCAAACACATAAACACCATCACTTCATGTGGTCGCTGTGAATGCTACATAGTAGCTGGGAGCATCAGGTTGATGTTTCCTTACAGCCTAAAATGCAAGATTTTGTTCACACTTTTAATTTTACCCGCAACCCTTCATTCACATTTTAAATTTTACCCGCAACCCTTCGTTTCAGAGTTACAGCGCGTTGAAAACCTGAAAAATAATGAAAATAACTTGTTACTCAACCTTTGCCTGGATCACATAAACATGTCACTTCATGAAGTCACTGTGAAGGCCAAATAGCAGCTAGGAACATCAGATTGGTGTCTACTTACAGCTCATAATGCAAGTTTTCATACACACTTAATTTTTCTTGTAACCCTTCATTTCAGAGTTAAAACAGAGTTGAAAACCCCCAATATACGGAATTATGTCCATTAGACAGTGGGCACGGACACGTATAGAGGGGCGGCGTGCTCCTCGGTGCCACTAGAAGAGTGGCGAACTCTACCTTATGTAACCTTAGGTAAGTGAGAACAGATATGGAAATACAGTATTGTCAATTAAGGTTCAGGGAAATTAGTGTTAATGGGGGTGATTTGGTCAATCTAGTGGTCCGAGGCAATTCGGTTTGGCTCCTTTCTTCGTTTTATTTTATATAAATAGACAAGGATTATTTGTATTGTAACCCCAGTATTTACCTAATTGTAGTTTACAGGAGTTGAGCTAAGCTCGTGTTGTCCCGTCTCTCAGTCTACTTTCATCCAATTTTTTCTTGAAAATATGGATGTTCCTTGCCCCTACCACCTCCTCCTCCAGCCTATTCCATTTGTCAATACATCTATAGGGGAAGCTAAACTTCCTGATATCGTTCTTGCAGGTAGGTCTTTTTACTTTGTAGCTGTGGCCTCTAGTTATTCCTGTATCCATAATTAATATATCCTCCCTATCCAGCCTCTTCAGCCCTCGGGTGCATTTGTACATCATTATCATGTCTCCCCTCTCTTTTAGACTCGGTAGATTTAATTTGTCTAGCCTCCCTTCATATGGCAGTTCTCTGAGACTTGGAACCAATCTAGTAACTGCTCTCTGGATTCTTTCTAACTTGTGAATATGCTTCTTTAGATGCGGGGACCACACCACTGCTGCATACTTCAATCTTGGTCTAATCATACTTTTTATAATTTTCGCTACCATGGTCTCATCCAAGTAGTTCAGAGCAACTTTCATATTCCCGGCCATTGCATACATTCCACTAAAGAGCTTGTTAATATGTTTCTCTGGCGACAAGTTATCTTGTATAATCAACCCTAAATCCTTTTCTTTTTCGGCCTTGCTAATTATATTATCTCCCATCCTGTACTCCCAATTTGGTCTATTCACACTTCTTCCCATATTTAACACATGGCATTTACTTATATTAAATTTGATTTTCCACTTGGTGCTCCATTCGTATATTTTATCTAAATCCCCTTGCAGCTCCTCACAACTACTTTTATTTGTTATTTGTCTCATAATTTTTACGTCATCTGCAAACATTGGCATGTAGGAGTTTATGCCTATCGGCAGGTCATTCACGTACATAAGGAACATGAGAGGTGCCAACACAGATCCCTGCGGCACACCACTCTCAACTTTCCTCCACGATGAGTAAGTTCCTCTAATGTTGGTCCTCATTTCCCTATCTGTTAAATAGCTCTCCATCCATTTCAGCAAACTCCCCCTGACACATCCTAGCATCTCAAGCTTAGATAACAATCTCTTATGTGGTACCTTATCGAATGCTTTGGAAAGGTCTAAGTAGACGCAGTCCACCCATCCGCCTCTTTCTTGGAATACATCTATCACCCTACTGTAATAACATAGCAAACTGGTAACACAAGATGTCCCTTCTCTGAATCCAAATTGCTTTGGGGTTATTATCTTCTTTCTCTCCAACATTTTCATCCATCTCTTCCTAATTAGCTTTTCACAAATCTTGCATACAATACTAGTAAGTGAAACTGGTCTATAGTTTAAAGGGTCCACAGGGTTTCCATTCTTGTATATCGGAATGATATTAGCTCTTTTCCATTCAACAGGAACCTGTCCTTTATCTAAGGAAGCTTGAATTATGTCCCTCACTGGCTCCACTAATTGCTCTGCACACTCCTTTAAAACCCAGGCAGACACTTCATCCGGTCCCATAGCTTTCCTTACTTCAAGTCCTCTCATCGCAGATAACAGCTCATCTCTAGTTATTTCAATCTTACTAAGACCACTCTCCAGTACTCCCGCCTGTGGTTCGTCAAAACTTTCCTCTCTAGTAAAAACTGACCCCAATTTGTTATTCATTACCTCGCACATGTCCGATATACATTATCATACGTCCTAGCATCAACTCTTAATTTAGTAATTTGTTTCTTTACCTTCAACTTACTGTTTATATATTTATAAAATAATCTAGGGTCATTTTCACATTTATTTACTATGTTCTTCTCATAGTTCATTTTAACTTGCCTAATTATGTTAACATAATTATCTATTCCTCTCCTGTTTATATTTATTCCGATTACTCTCAGTGTTCCTTCTTCTTAATCTAGCCCAAGCTGCATCACGCCTACCCAAAGCTCTTTTGCATTTCAAATTAAACCATTCTTTCTGCTTAGTAAAATTTCCAGTTTTATATCTTGGGACAAACAGATTGGTTCCTTCTCTATAAATTTCGAGGAATCTACTATATTTACCTTGTACGTCTTGTTCCTTCAAAATAAGATCCCAATCTACTCCCTCTAAATATCTTTTCAAGGATACATAATCAGCTTTACTATAATTTAATCTGTCATTTATATAGCTATTGTCTAATCTATTGGCATTACTCGAGGTCAACTTCCATTTTAGTAATAGGTGATCACTTTTACCTACAGGACATAGATTGTTGGTAAAAGTGATCACCTATTACTAAAATGGAAGTTGACCTCGAGTAATGCTGTATGACTATATGATCAGAATAATTTTGAATACCATAAAATAAGTGTAAGACATCACCTACCGCCAAGGGCTGGAAGCAGACTGTGAATGGAATAAGCATGATGTACCACCAGGCACAGAATCCAGCCACCCAGATAGCCGCCAGAAGCAGCAGGACCAGCCAGATGATCTGCCACAGGATCCCACCAGACCCAGTGCTCTCTGTTGACCCTCCGTTACCCTCGCCTTGACCCATCTTGTTTGACTGGAGTTATCTGAAGGTGGAAAATTTTGCTTAGCAATATAAAAGCAGGTAAAGTATATGGTACTGATTTAAACTTGTGATAGGTAGGGTTCTCTGTATCTAAGTTTTGGTAATTCATTACCTACTTACAGAAGGTTGATAGGGTGGTTCTATTAGACTCAAGGTTCAATGTCTCACCTACGTTTGGTAACAAGGATCGCCTCTAGCCTGCCTGTGGTGCCACACCTATGGAGGAAGTCCTTGAATGGAAGCTCTGGAATAGTACCGGTACAAAGCTTCTCGCCTTTCACCTACAGTGTAGCCCAAAAGTAAAAATACAGACCTTCAAGCTTCTCGACTTCACCTCCAGTGAGCCAGGCAATGAAATGCCTTTTTTTTTTTTTTTTTTTTTTTTTCCCCAACTAGCCTACTCCCTCTCGGGCATAGGCTGATAGCCTTTACACTCTACCGCTGAACACGGTGAGGCCCGTGAGGTCTTGTTCCAGTCTAGGGAGTGAGACATGCGAAGCACCTATTCACGGCTCGAACCCAACTCCATCTCTGAAGCTGCTTCGCCTCTGCGCTTCACAGTCTCACTCCCCAGGCTCGGACCCTCACTCTCAGAACGCCACCTATTGAGCAATTAACTCACTAGGCATTGCCCCCCTGTAGCATATTTTGAATATGGGAATATTCATACAGTGCTATTTAATCAGAGAACAATGAGGGTATTTTGTTTTGGCATTTCAGTGTGCTGTGGTAATGCACTGAAACTAGGTACAGCACAAATTCCATCCCAATAATATCTTCCCATTGACATATTGGGATTCAAACCCGGTTAACTATGTCTACTCACTAGTTTCTTGATTCTACAGGAAACCCACAAGGGTTCCAGAGAGCTACATACAGTAGTAAGTCTTCCTTACTTTCCTCCTTATCTTCTATATTCTTCCCTTCACCTCTCATCTATTCTCTCCCAAACTTGACAAAACTTGTTACACTCCCACAACATTTTAATTGTATAAAGATATACATGTACTGTACATAGAAATTACTCCCTGCAAGTTGACACACCTAAACAAAGCTTTAGATTACAAAAGCTTTCTCCAGATGTGTTAACCCAGAATTCCGGGAAAGGCGAGGGTCCTCACAAGAGGTTTGGTGGAGGAAGACGAAGGTCCTCTTAAGAGCCAAGGCATAAAAAAAAAACTTTCAAAATATCCCAGTGGCACTCAAAACAAAGCAATTTGTGATTAGGTGAGATAATTCCCCTCCATTACTTTCTACCACCCCTACGCATGTGTCCCAAATCCCCAACCCCTTCCTCAATTATCAGCTATTTTCCCTCTTATTCCCACTTGTATTGGGTAATTTTCAGTGCGAATTTTCCTCACACGGTCTCTTTAACACAGGCGAGGCAGCTAGAGATCCTTGCAACAAAGAGACTTCTAGTGCAAGGCCTCAGTGCCGCACTGGAGCTTGGAGAAAGGTTATTCACCAGACTCCTCCCTCACGATACGACCGGGCGGCAATAATACGTCTTTTTCCCCCCACAACGGCTATTCCCACTTCTTTTATTGCTCTTAAATTTTCATAGTAAAAGTAAAATAGGCGCATATGGATAAGTATTAATGATATATATGGTAAATATGACTATTTTCGTCAGAATGAACCAAAATACCTTCGCCTGGCAGGACGTTTCAAATACAGTACCATAGCTCCGCGCTTCTTGGGTTAACCCGTGGAGCCCCGGCTAGTTTTGTAATGTTTGCGCACCAGAACCCAGCCGGTTTTCAAAAAATGGTTTTATTCCAGAAACAATAGCGAATGGGTTAGGAATGAAGGAAAAACCACGAAAAACCGCTCAAAAAGCTTAAAAAATGGTCCTACAGATCCCCCGAAAACGGATTTTACAAGAGTAAAAAATTGAAGGCAATTATCCCAAAAAAACAGGTTATTGCGCGCTCGCGCGCACGCACGTGGACTTTGAGAGTTTTCAACCATCGGCACGGTTGTGTGGGATACGTACACAGGTCCCATACAAATCTGAGCCCTCTTGAGTGGCTACACCTGAGGTTACGGTCGGCGCAATTAGGGTGACGCGTCAGGCGCGTCTCTGGGGCTGTGCGTTACATACATCGCCGACACGTCAGACGCGTTGCTGGGGCTGTACGGGTTTAAGGAGTTGTTAATGACTATTTATATCCAAAGAGTAAATACAAGACAGTAGAAGTTGTGCTTATCCATAGGGGTGCACCGGATAACATATCCGGCTGGATATTGCAATTATCCGGTATCCGGCCGGATATTTATCTTATCCGGTCGGATAAGCCGGATAATAGCAATAGGAACAAATCACGTCAATGAAACTTGTGCTACATATAAATCTGAGTAATTATGTCTGATTTAGCAGACGCAACCTTGAATGTCTGATCACCAGTGAACACTACTGCTCTGACTCAACTGGCGCATGATGCAACAGCCCTTTATTTCTAAATTTCTTTATTTCTAAACTAGTTACTGGCCGTTCCATAGCTCTGCGGTTGCTCACTTCCTCAACATATCAACTCCGGTGTTCCTCATATCTTTGTCCTATCTCCAGTTCTATTTATAATATTCATTAATGATCTACTCAACTGTACCTCCAGTCCTGTCCATGCATATGCTGACGACTCTACCTAACACTATTCGACTAGTTTTCTATAACGTCCCACAATGCAATAATTCCAAAACTCACGTGATCGAGACCATTGCACGCTTATCTTCTGATCTGTCAATTATTTCCGATTGGGCCGAGAAAATCTTGTTACTTTCATTGCTTCCAAAACCCAATTTTTTCATCTATGTATTTACCCATTACAATCTTCCACATGACAATCCTTTACTCTTCAACAACACAAATAAACCCTTCGTCTTCTCTCAATATTCTTGGTGTCTCTTTTTCTTCGGATCTTTCTTGGAAAGTCCATATCACCACTCTAGAAGTTGGGTTAGCTCTCTTTACTCCCACACAGGGGCACAGTGCGCCCATGTATCGAGTACCGGCACTGTTCGCAAGTGTGGGGAGGTTCTACCCATACCGCACTTCTCGAAAGGGTACATTCAAAAGCATTTAGTCTCATCAACTCACACGCCACAATGTTGCATCTCTCTCACTCTTCTACCACTATAACAATAATCAGTGTTCTTCAGAGCTCTCTCAGTGTATACCTCCTCCCTTACAGAGTGGAGGGCACCCACCTTTAAACACATTGACACCCCTATTCTGTCCAACAGAAATTATAACAGTGGGCGAGGGAAACTTATTATACATAACATACAGTACTGACTACCTGGAACTGCTGATATAATTGTTTTCTTCATTGGTTGCCTTAAATTATGAAATGTAAATTCCTAAAGTTTGTTAATTTGCAAATGGGCATGAATGCAAGACTGGAGGAGAAAATATATAATCGTATGTTTCAGACACCCCTTCGGGGATCACGGTGTCAGGCAATAGATAGATAGATGTTTCAGGCAAGTGTTCAGTATTTAATGGCAAGTAGACAGTTATATTTTTGTCTAAACCATTTTTTTTTAATTATCTGGTATCCGGCTGGATAATTTTTTTTATATCCGGCTTATCCGGTCGGATAGCAAAATCTACTATCCGGTGCACCCCTACTTATCCATAATTACTTTGTTATAATAGTTCTTAAAGCTAGCGCATGCTAAGCCAGCTAAGGATAGCCCAATAAGGCCGATTAGGTGTATTTCCATTGCGGTCCTGTACTACTATCCCATCCCCTTGCTCATGAGGGATGGTAACGACTCCGTGCTTGTGAAAAATCTTTAATGCGCCGAGCGTGGGCGCGATCCCGGGCCTTCTGGGTGGAAGTCCGAGACGCTAGTCACTACACCAAGCGACCCGCTAGTTGAGAGAGAGAGAGAGAGAGGAATATTGGTGGGCTGACTAGTTCAATATCCTCCCACACTAACAAAAAAGAGAGAGAGCGAGAGAGCTACATAGATACACAGACCTCAAGGTCCTTACTAGGCAGTCTGGCCTTACAAACTAAACTATATATATATATATATATATATATATATATATATATATATATATATATACATACATACACATACACATATACATATACACATACTGTACAGTGTACTGTACATACATACAGTACATACATATATATATATATATATACACACATACATGCATATATACAGAATATATACAGTGGGGGCCGAATGTGTTGTCGCGTATGGGGTAGCGACAACTCATACGGCTGTATGTGGTACAGGGCGATTTTGCCTCGTGGTTTTCGTGGGATTCCCATTTTCGTACGTCTGGCAACTAGACCAGACCTCCCGCGTTGCTGGGAAGATGAGTAATCGTCCCTCAGTCCTTGTCTTACCACCGTGACGAGTTAATGTGCTCCGCGGGTGGGCCCCCTGGATTACCCAAATCTTGTACACCAGCGGTCGGTATTGTGCTTCTATCTACGCTATGCCCGGTGCTAAGAACTTGGAAAGTGCAGACATTGCAGCCATAGGAGCCCTCTACAGGGCTGGGCATTCGAATCCAGAGATTTCTCGCCTGACGGGCGTTAATTTGAGGACTAATAATAATAATAATATTTATTCAGTTAGCAATTTACAGAGTTGGTACCACATAGTTTGTTACAAATATGACATGTACCAGCCTTGCATAATTCCAACTAAGGATAGCCCAATAAGGCCGTTAGGCGTATTTCCATTGGGGTCCTTGTGGGATTAGGTTAGCTGGGGAAAAATGGGGAGGATAAAGAAATGGATATTTTAGAAAAAGTATTTCTAGGGGGTTATTTTAAGATACCTTACATCCTATAGTAAATATCAGTAATCCGTAATCAGTAATCATTTCAGTTTGGTTTGTCTATCTCTTATGTCGCATTTAGTAGTAGACATAAGCTTGGTGCTCCCTTCTCGCAGCTGTCCGGTTCAGGTGTTCCTTCAGGCTACGTCTGAATGAATACAGTGTTCTCTTTTCACGGACTGACTGGGGTAGGTCGTTCCAGTCTTTGATGGCGGTGAAGAAGAATGTTTGCTTACCCTGTCCTTGGATTCTCGGGACCTTAAAATTAAACATCCTGTTTCTTGTATTTACCTAATTGTATTTACCTAATTGTAGTTTACAGGAGTTGAGCTAAGCTCGTGTTGTCCCGTCTCTCAGTCTACTTTTTATCCAATTTTTTCTTGAAAATATGGATGTTCCTTGCCCCTACCACCTCCTCCTCCAGCCCATTCCATTTGTCAATACATCTATAGGGGAAGCTAAACTTCCTGATATCGTTCTTGCAGGTAGGTCTTTTTACTTTGTAGCTGTGGCCTCTAGTTATTCCTGTATCCATAATTAATATATCCTCCCTATCCAGCCCCCGGGTACATTTGTACATCATTATCATGTCTCCCCTCTCTCTCCTCTCTTTTAGACTCGGTAGATTTAATTTGTCTAGCCTCCCTTCATATGGCAGTTCTCTGAGACTTGGAACCAATCTAGTGACTGCTCTCTGGATTCTTTCTAACTTGTGAATATGCTTCTTTAGATGCGGGGACCACACCACTGCTGCATACTCCAATCTTGGTCTAATGGTCTTATGTCCACTCCTCTCATTTGCTTTAACAAAATAATTCTTTAGGTACTCTGGAGCTCTGTCATAGAAAATTTTGAAGGCATTAGTGAGCCTGATTTGTTTGGCCCTGTCAGCGACATTGAGCACACCTAGTGACTGAAGTTGTTCCTGGCCAACATGTGATCTGGGTCCTAGGTTCAGCATGAACCTAACCATTTTATTTTGAGTGACCTGAAGTTTGTGCTGTGCTGATTTAGATGATGCAGAGTACCAGGATGACACAGAATAGTCAAAATGACATTGAACAAGCGCTTGGCAGAGGGTCTTTTTGGTCGCCGCGGGCAAGCATCCCACCTGTCTATACAGGTATTTTATACGTGCTCTACACTTACTCAGGATAGATTCCAAAATTGTTTCACCTGACAAACTCGCGTCCAGTTTTAGTCCGAGATATTTAACTTGTGACACTGTTGTTATAGGAATATCATTACAGTTGACCGAGAAGCCCACAATGTCTTTCAGTTTGCGTTTTGTTCCACATAAGATGGCTTCCGTCTTGCCCAGGTGAAGAGATAGTCTATTGTCCACTAGCCATTCACTACATGATTCTAGTTCTTTGGAAAGTGAAGCGGCAATACTTATTGGGTCTTTTCCTGAAACCAGGAGCACGCTGTCGTCTGCATACAGTAATAATTTACATGAGACGCTCAGTTCCATGTCGTTCACATAACAGAGAAAGAGTAAGGGACCAAGGATGCTTCCCTGCGGGACCCCACAGTTAATTCGCATAGGATCAGATATATTATCATCAATTTTGACTCTTTGGGTTCTACCACTAAGATAAGATTTAAACCAGTTCAAAGATCCTATGCCCATTGCTTGTAGTTTATTACATAGGATATCATGGTCTACTGTGTCAAACGCTTTTTGTAGATCAAGAAGAACCATACCGGTGTAGTTACCTTTAGACATTTCTTTACGAATGTGATCCGTTAAGTGGATGAGACAGGAGTCTGTCGAATACATGCATCTGAAACCTGATTGAAACTTATAGAATAGATAATTTTGTTTGAGGTAGTGTTCAATTTGGGTGTATACCGCTCTTTCAAGGATTTTAGATACAATACATAATATGCTAACTGGTCTGTAGTTACCAACTTCTAGTTTATTTCCTTCTTGAATAGAGGGGTTACAATAGCTTCCTTCAGTTCAGCAGGTACAGTGTTGGTGTTAATTGACAAGTTGATGATGTGAGTTAGGGGGCCTGCTATACCAATGGCTCCATCTCATAGAAATTTGGCAGGAATTTTGTCTGGTCCTGTGCTTTTATGTACATTTAGGTTAGACAGCTCATCAAAAGTGTATTTTGGTGTAACATTTTGCAATCCAAATGTGTTTGGGTGTATGTCTTTATCTCTGTAGAAATTTCGAAAGGTGGCCGTTGTTGTCGTGTATTTATTGAGAGGTTGAGGTAGGTTCTGTGCAAGTGTGTTTGCTATGGAGGTGAAGAAGGAGTTGAAGTAGGTTGAAATTTGTCGTTTATCGTGGCAAATCTGATCATTAATGGTGAGAGCAATATATACAGAGGTGGACTAAGAAGTTTCACGAGGCTGGCGACGTCGGCCATAAGCCGAAGCCTGGTAGGCCCAGAAAAATCAGTGCTAGGACCCTGCTAGTGCTTAAGCGACAGATTGAGGGCAATCCTCGTCTAAGTGCACGGCAATTAAAACAAAATAACCCTGATTTGTTGGATAATGTGGCCATTAGGACAATACGCACAGCCCTTGCCACAAAACTCGATTATCGAAGTTTACGGCCCCTCAAGAAACCCCTTATAACTATCCGCCAAGCTAGAAACAGGAGACTTTTTGCCGCCAAGTACCTTCGTTGGCCATTAAGGAAGTGGAAGACGGTGTTGTGGAGCGATGAGTCTACTTTCACGGTCACTAGCAACCGTGGAGGAAATGTGAGGGTGCGGCGCGGTGGCAACAGGTTGGACCGCAAGTACCTGGCAACTACTGTAAAGTACCCAGACAGTCTCATGGTATGGGCTTGTTTCACCTACCATGGTGTTGGTGAGTTAGTAGTGCTACCTAAGAATATCCGTATGAACAGGTATAATTATTTAGAACTATTAAATGACCACTTGCCAAGTTCATACCACAAAACTAGGGCCACCTTTTTCATGCAAGACGGTGCACCTTGCCACACGGCCCGTTATGTCACTGAGTGGATGGATGATGTGGGTGTGAAGTACTTTATGGACTGGCCTGGTAATTCTCCCGACATTAACCCAATTGAAAACCTGTGGGCTATTATGAAACGACGCCTACGGGGGAAGGAAATAACTTCTGTACCGCATCTTGAGCAGCTCATTCGGGATATTTGGAATAATCTGGAGTCATCCGTGCTTCAAAACCTCGCTGCTGACGTCCCAAAGCGCCTTCAAGCACTGAAGAAAGCTAAGGGGTGGAACACAGCATACTAGTGGTGAGGTAAGTACAAAAAAAAATCAACAATGTGCCCAAATAATATGTTCATTCCCCCCATCTTGTTGACACAGGTTCAGACGCGCGCGGTTTGACGGGACGCGACAACATATTCGGCCCCCACTGTACATATACATCCATATACATACACACATACATACATACTGTACACATACATGTACACATGCACACATAAATTGGGAGGGGTACGTACAAAAAAGAAAGGAACGGGCAGGGACGAGAAAAATAGGGAAAATACTGGAAACGCTAAGTTCATGTATACAAATATTCTATCTATCTATCTATTGCCTGACGCCGTGATCCCCGAAGGGGTGGCCACGAACGAACCGCCCCCATGCACCTCTGTCCCCAGTCAGTCGACGCCCCTCCCCCCAACCAGCACCGCCTTCGTTCATGTACTTCCTCACTCCATCCTTCCACCTCATATTCGGTCTACCTCTCCCCCTCTGTCCCTCCACCTCGCTCTCGTACACCCTCTTAGTCATTCTCTCGCTTTCCATACGTTCCATATGGCCGAACCATCTCAAGTTGTTCCTTTTCACACTTTCCAGCACATCTACCTCCACACCACACCTCCTTCTTACTTCCTCATTAGTCTGTCTATCCCTCCATGTAACTCCGCACGCACTCCTTAAGTAATTCATCTCCACTGCTCTCACTCTTGGTCTGAGTCTCTCAACCAACGTCCACGCTTCGCTTCCGTAAGTCAGTGTCGGGATTACCACACTGTCATGCAAGGACTTCTTCACTTCCATACTGACCACCCTATTTCTTGTTACTGCTTTTAGCGTTCCTACAACCCTCTTCCCCTGTTGTACCCTCTCCCGCACCTCTTCATCCATAGTCCCATCTTTACTCAACACACTGCCCAGATACTTAAAAGAGTTGACGATCTCCATAGCCTGACCGTTCAGCTTCACCTCACACTCTGTGACTTCACCCCTTTCGAAGACCATAACCTTGCTCTTCCCCGTATTTACCTTCAAATTCCGTTTTTCGCACACTGTTCCAAACTCATTTACCAGACCCTGCAACTCCCATTCATTATCACTCATCAGAACTGTATCATCCGCAAACAGCAGTATAGGTAGCTTCCACTCAATTCCCTCCCTTTTCAGCGATACACCAACATCCACTGCTCTTGATAGTATTTCTTTCATAACTCCATCCATATATACAGTAAACAACCACGGGGACATCACACACCCCTGTTTCAAACCAACATTCAGGTCAAAGAACTCGCTCTGCTCACTCTCCACACGTACTGCCGCCTTTGCACCCTCATACATGTTCTTCACTGCTTTCAGCAACTTGCCCTCTACTCCGTATATTCTAAGTACTTTCCACAAACCTTCTCTATCCACTCTGTCATAGGCCTTCTCCAAGTCCATAAAGGCAACATACACCTTTTGTTTCTTCTCCAGATACATCTCCACAACACAATTCAGGGTAAAAATCTGATCTACACATCCTCTTCCCTTCCTAAAACCTCCCTGCTCGTCGCCTATCCATTTCTCCGTTCTCACTCTCACTCTCTCAATCACTACCCAACTGTATACCTTCCCTACTACGCTTAGAAGACATATTCCTCGGTGGTTACCACACACTCCTCTTTCCCCTTTGCCCTTATATAGGGGGACTATTATGCCAGTCTTCCAGTCATCGGGTGCACTCCCCTTCTCCCATGCTAGTTTGCACATTTTCCATACCCATTCTATCACTATCTCACCACCATACCTCAACATTTCCCCACACACTCCATCTGTTCCTGGTGCTTTCCCCAACTTCACTCTTTTCATGGCTTCCCACACTTCTGACCTCCTGATCCCCACCTCCTCCTCCACTATTTCTCTTCTTCTCCCTCCCATACCATATCCAGCTATGTTTGCTGGCTCTTCATTCCTTTCATTTAGCAACTCACTGAAGTACTCCCTCCATCTTTCGACTCTCTCTTGCTTCTCGGCTAGCATTCTCCCATTCTTATCTTTCACACCCTTACTGTTTCCCTAACTTTCTTGACTTCTTTCCAGAACAGTTTCTTACTCTCCCTCCATTTTACACTCAGATTCCTTCCAAATTCCTCATCTACTCTTCTCTTACTTTCCTTCACTACTCTCTTCACCACCCTCTTACTCTCCACGTACCTCGCTCGTTTCTGTCTCTCGGAATCTTCATTCCCTCTACTACCCAACCACTCTCTATATGCTTTCTTCTTTTCTTCCACAGCTATTCTTACCTCTTCTGTCCACCATGCTGTACCTTTCACTCCCCTCCCTCTTCTCCTCACTCCACACACCTCCTCACATGCTGCACAGATCTCATCCTTAAACACCTTAAACACACATACAAATATTGATGGGTTAATTTCCAAAAAGATTGAGTTTGACGAATATGTAAAGAGAGAGAGGCCCGGGGTAGTATGTTTGACTGAAACTAAGCATAACCAGGAGGTAGACACGAATATAATTAGTTGTGCAGGATACAGTACATGGAGAAGAGACAGGTTAGGAAAGCTAGGAGGAGGAGTGTTGATCATGGTAGATAATAAAATTACTGCTAAAGAATTAAAACTTGGTGATAGCATTGCTGAAGTGGTAGCAGTTGAAATTGAGGATAATGATAGGTCAAAATTGGACATTGTATCAATTTATTTACCTCCTAAGACTAAATCTTGGAGCAACGATGAATATAATGAATTAATTTTGGAAACTTTGCGTATGTTAGAAATTATTTGTAAAAGGAAAAATAGGCTTATTCTTGCAGGGGACTTTAATTGCGGGGAGGTGGATTGGGAATGTTTGGATGCGGGTTCAAATGAAAATACTTGGGGTAGCAAATTTCTTGAACTAACAATGGGGTATCTATTAACACAACACGTTATGGAAAATACAAGATTTAGAGGAGGTGATGAACCATCAAGACTCGACTTATTATTCACCAAAGACCCCCAAGAAATAAAGAACCTAACATATTTGAGTCCCATGGGAAAAAGCGATCATGCTGTGATTGAATTTGAATTGACAGTGGAATCTCTGGAAGGCAGAGAGGAGGAACATAGGGAATACTGTATAGACTAAATTATAGTAAGGCGGATTATGAATCATTACGAGGATACTTTGCAAATATAGATTGGTCATTTATTGAGCAAGAACAGAATATTCAGGTAAAATACACCATGTTACTAGACATTTACAGGGAGGGGGTAGATAAATATGTACCAACATTTAAGGATAGAAAGCTGGCTAAGGAGAAAGAGTGGTTTAACATGCGATGTCACATTGCCCAGAACAAAAAGGACTCTGCATGGAATAAAGTGAGGAGACACACTGAGGAAAAATGGAATGAGTATAAGAATGCTAAAAACAACTATGTCAAGACTATAAGAGAGGAGAAAAAGAACTTTGAAAAAGATATAGTAAACAAATGTAATAAAGAACCCAAACTGTTCTATAGTTATATCAACGGCAAAACAAAAATAAAGGACAAAATAACAAAGCTTAGGGTAGAGGGTCAATTATATAAAGACACAGTGGGTATGTGTGAAATTATGAATGATACATTAACATCCGTGTTTGTGGAGGAGGATGACTATGTAGAACCTGTGGTAGAATTGAACGAGATACAGGGATTAGAGTCGATAGAAGTCAACAAGGATGAACTAAAAGCATTGTTGGAAGAATTGGACGTGAGAAAATCTATGGGCCCAGATAACATTGCTGGATGGGTATTAAGAGGATGTTCTGAACAACTAGTGAGACCTATTTTTAATATTGTTCAACACTCATTAAACAAGGGGGAACTTCCCTTAGAATGGAAACAAGCAAATATAACTCCAATATATAAAAGTGGAAATAAAGAAGACCCGCTAAATTATCGACCGGTATCCTTAACGAGTGTTATATGCAAGCTTTGTGAAAAGATTATTAGAAAAAGATGGGTGGGTATGTTGGAGGAGAGGGAAATAATTTCAAGCAAGCAGTTCGGGTTCAGAAAAGGTCATTCGTGTACCACAAATTTGTTGAGTTACTATGATAGGGTAATTGACATTGTACAAGGGAGGGAGGAGTGGGTAGATTGTATTTACTTAGATTTTAAGAAGGCATTTGATAAGGTGCCTTATAAGAGATTGTTGTGGAAGCTCAGGACTGTGGGGCGGGTTGAGGGAGTATTATTAAAGTGGATGGAAAACTATTTAATTGGGAGGGAAATGCGAACAGTAATAAAAGGAAAGTTCTCCTCATGGAAAAGGGTAAAAAGCGGAGTGCCTCAGGGATCGGTGTTGGCCCCAATCATGTTTTTGGTTTTCATCAACGACCTTCAGATGGGAATAGGCTCATATATATCTATGTTTGCTGATGATGCAAAATTAATGAAGCATATTACAAGTAGGAGTAGTTGTGAAGAATTACAGAGAGACCTAGATAAGTTATATGAGTGGAGTCAAACTTGGAAAATGGAATTCAACACGAGTAAGTGTCAGGTTCTTGAGATGGGAAAAAGTAAATATAGACCTTCTTGGGGATATAAAATAGATGAAATAATTAGTAAAGCTGTGAAAGCAAAAGACCTAGGGGTAGTTGTGGCAGACAGCTTGTCACCTGAACAGCATATAAATAAAATAACTGGTGAAACCTATGCAGTGTTGACTAACATGAGAATAGCTCTGAATTATTTAGATGAAGAGATACTAGCAAAAATAATAGGGACAATAATACGACCAAGACTGGAGTATGCAGCAGTGGTGTGGTCTCCACACCTTATAAAACATAATAAAAAACTGGAAAGAGTTCAGAGAGTTGCCACTAAGATGATAGCTAGCCTTAGAGATCTGCCTTATGAGGAGAGATTGGAGAGGCTAAAGCTGCCAACGCTGAGGGAGAGGAGAGAGAGAGGTGACATGATCATGATGTTTAAGTGTGTGAAAGGTTTTGAGAAGATCGACAAGGGAGATTTTGTGGTGAGGGACGAGGGAAGAACCAGGGGTCATGATTGTAAGTTGAGGAAAGTTATATGTAAGTCTGATGTAAGAAAGTTCAGCTTCCCGTATAGAAGCATTGAGTGTTGGAATAAGTTGGATGGGGAGGTGGTGGGAGAAAGAAATATCCAAACTTTTAAAGCAAAATTGGATAAATGTAGAGAGAGAGACAGGACAACACGAGCTTAGGCTCAAATCCTGTATACTACAATTAGGTGAGTACACATACATATATATACACAAATATATATACATACACACATATACATATACAGTATATATACATTTACTGTATTTGTTTTTTTTCATATCACCCCAGCCCTCTGTAGATGGAGGTCAAGCCTTCCCTTGAAAGCGTTTATTGTGTCGCTCTCCACCACTCTCGCTGGTAGTTTATTCCACTCTGTCGCCACACTGTAGGTGAAGAAACTCTTTGTGACATCTAGGTTTGCCTTTTTGGTTTTTAATTTCATTCCATTTCCGCGAGTTTGAGTATTATTGTTTAATGTGAATAGCGCATTTGCATCGACTTTGTCGAAACCTTTTAGTATCTTAAAGCACTCAATAAGCTGACCCCTCAACCTCCTCTTTTTTAATGAGAACAGGTTCAATCGTTTAAGTCTTTCTTCATATGGTTTATTTCTTAATGATGGTATCATCTTCGTCGCTCTACGCTGTACTGACTCGAGTCTTACAATGTCCTTGATCAGATAAGGTGACAGAACTGCACACCATATTCAAGGTGGGGCCTCACCATACTTTTGAACAGTGGCACTATTACGTTCTCATGTTTATATGTAAATATTTGTTTAATAAAGCCCAATGCTATGTTTACCTTATTTGCAGCTGCTATACATTGGTCGGAAGTTTTTAGGTTTTCAGATATTAGTACCCCTAGGTCTTTTACTACCGTTGCATTTTTTATTTGTTTGCCATTCATTTCGTATTTGTATTTCATATTTCTGCTACCAACCTGCAGCACCTGACATTTATCGACATTGAAGGGCATCTGCCATTTTTTCGACCACTCTGATATCTTGTTTAAATCAGCTTGCAACGCATTTCCATCTTCTTCGTTCAGGACTGTATTTCCTATTTTTGTATCGTCGGCGAATTTGGAAATGGTGTTGTTTACCCCTACATCAATATCGTTAATGTAAATGAGAAACAGGACCGGTCCAAGGACTGAACCCTGTGGAACTCCACTAGTGACATGCTCCCACTCGGATGCCACTCCATTTATCACCAATCTGTCTTTTGTTTGTAAGCCATTTTTTATCCAAGAATGAATTTCACATTTGATACCTATCCTCTCCAGTTTAGCCAATAGTTTTCGGTGTGGCACCTTGTCGAAAGCTTTTTGAAAGTCCAAGAAGATTATATCTAGTGATTTCGTCATGTCGTTATATGTGAATACTTTGTTATAAAATTCAATCAAATTTGTTAGGCATGACTTATTTGATCTAAAGCCGTGTTGACTATTTTTTATTAGGTTGTTTGATTCGAGGTAGTCTACTATCTTATCTCTAAGGATTTTTTCCATGATTTTTCCTACAATTGAAGTTAGACTAATTGGTCTGTAATTACTTGCTTTGGCCTTGCTACCCTTCTTGTATATTGGCGTAATGTTCGCATCTTTCCAATCACTCGGTACAATCCCCTGTAGTAATGATAAGTTAAATAGTTGTGTCAGGGGTTTTGCTATTTCGTCCTTAACATTCTTAATTAT
Organism: Paralithodes platypus; assembly: GCA_032716605.1. NCBI lineage: Eukaryota > Metazoa > Arthropoda > Malacostraca > Decapoda > Lithodidae > Paralithodes > Paralithodes platypus. Next base: position 16,686,078 of record CM064528.1, on the reverse strand, counting down.
TTTCGGGTGGAGCATGTCGGGTCCCGGGGTCTTATTTACATTTAAATTACTCAATTTGCTTTGTACTTCGCTAACACTGATGGTGAAATCTCCTATCACATGACTTGAGGTGTTATTTTCAGGGGTATGATCAATAACTTCTGTGAAAACTGAACCAAAATATTTGTCGAGCATATTTGCTGTGTTTGTGTCACCTGTTATCGTCTGGCCATCTTCTATTAGCGGTCCAATTCCGCTTTTGATCTGTTTATTTTTATTTACGTAACTGTAGAATTTTGGGGGGTTTGTGGCACTCTCTCTGGCAATAGTCATTTCGTAATTTTGTTTGTTCGCCCTAATTATTTTTTTCACTTCCCTTCTACTATTTTTGTATAAGTTTTTAATTACTTCAGTGTTTGTGTTATTTTTTACAAGTTTGTGGAGTTGATTCCTTTTCCTTATTGCCTTGCCAATGTCTCTACTGTACCAAGGGGGCATACTTGATTTCGTATTACGTTTTAGTTTCATGGGCACAAATTGTTTATGCGCTTCTGTAATTGTAGACTTAAAATGTCCCCATACTTAATTTACTTCGTTTATATTTATGAGGTTTGATAGCGATTCCTTAAGTCCGTCATAATTTGCGTTTTTAAAGTCCAAAACCATTCCTGTTGTTTTTACTGTGGAATATTTGCTTATAACGTTGATTCTTAAGCTTTTATGAGAGAGAGAGAGAGATACCGCACTGTTTTTCTCCTATTGCAACTTCCGGACACTTTATTATCCTCTCTATCAACACCCTGCCATACAGCTTTCCAACCACTGATATTAAACTAAAACCTCTACTGTATAACTTGAAAACTCCTGCCGATCCCCCTCCCCTTTGTACAACGGGAAATACATGCATTCCTCCAGTCTATTGGTACCATTGACACAACAAAGCACAAAATAAATAGTCTCACAAACAAAACCAAAAACACATATCCACCCTTTTCTATACAGTACACTCCACAGCAATACCATCCAAACCTTCTGCTTTTCCTGCTCTCATTTATTTCACTTCTTCTTTCACCTCATTTTCCTCAATCCTTTCATTCATTCCCTGCCACATGGGTGGCCTTGGTAACCTATCTCCATCAACCACCGCTTCTCTTCCATCTCTTGCATTTGCATAGATGATATATAACCTAACAAGTGTTCTGAGCTAAGCCCACTACAAACGCTGATTTCACCTGAAGAACATGACGACTACTTCGAACAACTCGGCAGAGAGTGGAAGGAAGAGCTGCTCCGAACTTTCCATGCCTGGCGAGAGGGTACACTGGCTGAAGTAGCTTACAGTTTCTTACAGTAGATCCTCTGGAAAAAGGCAAACTAGGCCTGTGTATCCAGCTCAGTGCCAGTACAGTACTTGCACTGCTGCGGTCGTTCATGGTGTTGGCGGCGGCGGTAGCAGACGCAACATTTTTACTATTCTGTATTTTTGCTTTATAATCAAACTTCAAATCTTGTCTTCCCCATGCTTTATCAAGATTACTTTCAAACTTCCTTATTGATTCGGAATCGACTACATACTGGGGCAGCGCGTTCCACTCATTTACCACTCTATCACAAAATGAGTTCTTTGCCTTTTCAAGCCTATTTCTTTCTTTGTAAATTTTCTTAGAGTGTCCTCTCGTTCTTGTTCCCTCCCGCATCAAGAAGATACCTTCACACACATCCTCATACATTCCTGACACTATCTTAAAAGTCTCTATCATATCCCCTCTCTTTCTCCTATATGCCAGTGTCGGAAGCCCCAGTGTCCTCAACCTCTGCTCATAGCCCGCATTTTTCAACGTTGGTACTAGCTTGCTAGCTCTCCTCTGCACTTTCTCCACTGCTTCTATATCCTTTACCATATATGGAGCCCACACCTGGTTCGCATATTCCAGGTGCGGCCTAACCAGCGCTGTATAGAGATTCCTGAATATTTCTTCGTCAAGTGACACAAATGTCCTCCTTATCAGCCCTACAATTCTATTGGCTTTGTTTATCTTTTCCGCTAAATGTTCTGAGAAATTTAACTTATTGTCTATCACTACTCCTATATCCTTTTCTGCATTAACTTCCTCCATCGCGTCATACATACTGTATCCTACCTTGTCTATCTTGCTTGTCCCAATCCGCATGTACTTGCATTTTTTTGGATGAAAAGGCTCAGACCATCCCTTCATGCCCTCCACATCTCCTTGAAGCAAACCCACATCTTCCTTACTCCTCACTCTTCTATACAGCTTAGTGTCATCCGCATACAGGTATATCTCACTTCCATTAGTTATAACTTCAGGTAAGTCGTTGATAAATATAACGAACAGTAGTGGTCCCAACACAGATCCCTGAGGTACCCCACTTGTAATTTCCCTCCACCCCGAGCCTATTCCATTCACCAGCAGTAATGCCTACAATACTAGCTGATGCTGAGAGTTGCCACAACCTCGAACACTGCCTCTGTCCCTTGTTTCCCCCCCCCCCCCCACTTCTTACTGAAGTAGCAGTAATCCCTGCAGTACAGTACTAGTAGCTGACGACTTCGACCACCTGTTTTCCCTGACAAACCAGTAAACAATGCACCATAGCTTCCCCTCACCCCACCCAACCCCATATTGCAGCCATATTTAAGTATATATAGGGTTTGATACACATTCTTCTGAAGAAATGCTTAAAACTCCACTTTTTATCATGAACAACAAACATCTGCTCTAAAAACATGCATACCGGTACTTGATCTTGATCATTACCTACTGTACTTTCACTTTCCATTTCCAAAAAATTAATATAGCTAAACAAAATTAATACCTCACCTTTGATTAAAAATCATATTATCTGTACCGTAAACAAAAAAAAGTCAGATATGTGCTTATAACTTAAAGCAACCACAATCCAGCGTTACATATAATACTAATAGTGACTATAATATGAATACGGTACCTAAGGGTAGGTTGCTAATTCTCCAGCAAATATACTAACATGACTGGCACTCAGTTCTTAGTGGAAAACATTGTGCTGAGTCAAGGTTGAAAGTACCACTCCAAGGTATGATTCAAATGCATTTTTTTATGAATACTGTAGTACATACCGGTATGTATATTAATAACGTGCTAATTGAATCACAACATCAGTAAGTCTGTCATTGGCATAGTATTTTCTCAGGGTTTGGGAGTCAGAGTCTGCTATTTCTGGGGTATCCAAGTCAGCTGTCAGTGTGTGGCATGGCATCTCTGTGCTGGATGTACTCCCACACGTCATTTAATTTTACAGGTCTCCCTCACTATCCGATGCCCCGATTTACGATATTATAGGTGTTTGTGTATTGGCTAGTCTGAGACACATCCCCATTTACCCCAAATATTTTTGGGTTTGCTATGATTTTTCTATATAAGATCGGGTTTTCAGTAACGTAACCCAATCGTAAATCGAGGGAGAACTGTATCGGTATTAATCTAGGACCAACTCGATATGGGCCCATCGGTTTTAATGAGTTATATACTTATAGGTTTAATATAACACATACTTCGTAACTATATGACAGGTTGATGGGGGGGTTCTGCGGCCTGCCTGCCTGCCCCCCCCCCCTGATATTAACCCCCCTAGACATATTATATTAACTTACTGGCGAGGAGGTGGACGACACGGTATTATTGCCACTGTACCCCACAACTGTCAAAACCTCACTGCGGGACCGTTAGAAGTCGGAGAAAGTTGGGGTTGCCACCAATCGACAGATTTTCATCTAACTTACTGAGCTCCATATGACGCTAGAGCGTCATATAACTTATTAGAAAGATACTAAGAAGTTCATATGACGCGATCGCGTCATATGAGTATTTTGGCAAAACCTCCATATGACGCGATCGCGTCATATGAGACGGAGAGTGTTAATGGAAAAAACGCAAAGTCCCATCACTCTCAGAGCTACCTTAGACGCCCTAGCTGGTTACAAATGTCTTTATTATGGAGTATAATAAATATTTACCCCCTGCTGGCAACATAGATGCTGATTTCAATAAGTTATAGGGGGCTCCCTCCCCTCAACCAATCTTGTATCCCACGTTGGAATTATAACTAAAACCATGAAAATGCTAATTTCTCAAAATCTGGAGGAAAAACCATGAAAAATAAAGGTGCGGGCCTTTTCCCTATAATTACCATAGATTTTAATAAATTAATAACCACATTATCAATTTTAGAACAATTAGAACATAGGGCGATCGCCGCGGTTAACTTCGCGTCTATTTTGACGGCGATTTTTTTCGGTTATTTGCCCCCTGCTGGCAATATATATGATGATGACAATATGTCATGGCTCAACATAATATTGTATCCAATGGCATTCAAAATAGACGAGAACATGATTGCAAGCGTCCGCCACCGCCGCCGTCATGTTTACATTTGTCGATCGCCGTGGTTAAGTTCGCGTCTATTTTGACAACGATTTTTTCGGTCATTTGCCCCTTTACCCCCCTTCAACATATTACTGTATCCAAAGGTAGTAAAAAATAGACGGGAACATGATGGCAAGCGTCCGACGCCGCTCCGCGTAGTGTAAACAAGGCTGGCGGTACGCCCAAATTCTAAATTCTACCCCAATTTAGATTTACAGCACAGTACCGGTACCATAACCATTTCACATTAGGCTATACACCACACCAACCTACAGCTCAACACACTACAAAGCTGCCCTATACTGTAACTGACAAGAAGACAATCCTCCACAAATTGGTCACTGGATCCTTCATTGACACATAGAAACTACAAATTTCCCAAACTCACTATGGTGATATTAAAAGTGAGTGAGCTATCTGGCGCCAGCCGCGCCACACAAGATACAAGTCCAGGGTTATCAGCAAAGCCACTACCAGACTTTGCCTCGGTCACACCAGATTGGCTGCACACATGCACCGCCTTGGCCTACTCTGATGGCAACTGTGCCTATTGCCATGTCCCCGAGACCATCCACCGCCTCCTTATCTGCTGTCCACGACATCATGGAGCCCGCACCACACTTCGATACAGTATAGTTTTTTGTTGTTGCTGTTCCCCAGGCTGCCTAGCTGAACAGCCCCAAGGTTCATACTGTATCTCCATTTTTAAGTCTAAGAGTTAATGCTTTTTTGCAGCATTAATTCTAATTTTTAAACTTATTTTATTATATTTTATTGTATTATATTTATACTTGATATCCTCCACTGCATAATATGTTATTATTAATTTGATCTGTGTTTAATATATGTATATATACAGTACCGGTATACAATATATGTTTTTTTTTTTTTTCTTAAGTTGCCGTAGCCTAGTCTCTCTCCAGTGCCTCCGGGTGTTTTGTGTGGATTCATCTTGCTGGTGTTTCTGCACCCTGGTTGGAGACTTCGGCATCTCATATAATAATAATAATAAAAAGGCCCTGAGCAAGGCCATAACCGAGCACCCCCACAGAACCCTCCCTGCCTGGGTGACCGAAGCCGAAGAGGGCGCAGAAACGCCTGGGATACCGAAGCCCCACCCAAGGCCCTGTGCTCCTCAGCAGTTATGAAGGGAAAGCTGAGGGGCAAAGGAAAAATGTGACGCTTTGGCTCCCAGTCTGCCAACCTCGAGGTTGGCAGTAGGGAGGTTAATCCACGGAAGAGACGCCACCACTCGAGATCTAGGAAATATATAAGTAAAAGGAACAGTTAGGCCTAGAGTAAGCTATAGGTATGGCAGAGAACGCTGAACTCTCACTCTGATAGACCAGCCCATCACCACATGACTAGAACCCAATCCTCTCAGCATTAGCTAGGAAAGGCCCTAGAAAGCCGGGGGCAAGAGTTTTGTTATCGGGCGTAGGCTATCACCTACCTCTGACCGGGTATATCCTAGTCTTTACTATGCCCCTTTGAAAGGACATTAGGTCAATATTTACGAGCCGCACCACAGCTGGGATCTCATTTCTAATGGTAGTTTTGGGTTCGTTCCTATCATTTTATGCTTCATTGCTATATAATTTTTATCCACCGGATTTTTTTTTACTTGGCTTTATTTATTTATTTTTATTTTTTTGCATTAACCTAACCTAACCTAAATGTATTTGGGGGCTATTAGGTTAGGTTAGGTTAGGTTAGGTTAGGTTTTTTGGTTAGGTTAATGCTAAAAAAAAAATAATAAAGCCAAGAAAAAAAAAAAAAATTCCGGTGGATAAAAATTATATAGCAATGAAGCATAAAATGATAAGAACCCAAAACTACCACTAGAAACGAGATCCGAGCTGTGGTGCTGGTGCGGCTCGTAAATATTGACCGGACATTAGCCTAACCTAACATTACCTAACCTATCCTAGTATTATGGGTGGGGGCTGCTATCCCCACCCCCCCGCTGTTTGACATCAACTTACGTGTTTACACGACATATGCCTGGTAACACAGCTCATTCCAAGCCACCTGTGGCGGGGGGATAGTTCCCCTATTTCAACCCCTTTCGGAGTTGGACTACTTGGGCACCCGCCCAGACAGAATAGTACGTCTAGGACTCTAGGTGGTGTTACTGGTGTATTTGATTTACAGCACATCTTAGGCGGTGAAACCTTGCCTACTTCAAACCTCCAATAAACTTGAGGGAAGGATGTAGTTACCGGGTGTACCACTACCGACATACAACATAAATAATCTATAAATACTTATAGGACTAAATCTATAATACTAGGTTAGGTTAGGTTAGGTTGTTTGGTTAGGCTAATGTATTTTTCTATCCAAAGGCAGTCAAAATAGACGGGAACATGATGGTGAGCGTCCGCGTAGTGTAAACAAGACGGGCGGTACACCCGGTAACTACATTCTTGCCAAACTTGCTTCTTTTCTTCATGCAAGTGGACAGATCCACGACCTATAAAGTACAAGTACAGACTGTAGTACTGTACAGTACTAGGATACATCTACAAGATGTGACCGCCTATCAACAATGCCCCCTTCGGTTTAAGTTACTGACCAACCAGTGACGGGCCCCATCGATGATTATTAGTGTGTTATCACTTTCATGAACGATACTTTGTTGGTGTATATGTACTTACCGTCGCAAATTAGTTATAAGTGAAATACGAGAAACTGTAAAAAATACCTCCCTGTCGATGGTAGGTTAGGTTAGGTTAAGTTAGGCTAATGTTAACCCCATTATACTAGGTTAGGTTAGGCTAATATTAACCCCATTATACTAGGTTAGGTTAGGCTAATATTAACCCCATAATACTAGGTTAGGTTAGGTTAATGACAAAACTTGGCTCGGATTTCAAGGATTTAGCGGGGGTGTGGGGGCGGCAGCCCCCACCCATTATACTAGGTTAGGTTAGGTTAGGCTAATTGGTATATATTAAGCAAACCACCCACCAATTTTCATGACAATTTTGAAATGCATGTTGGAATCCCTATAAACTGTACTTCATTTTTATGTAAGTTTGGTAATTTGGAAAAATCAATTAAGGGAGAAAATTAACATTGAAAATTATGTGTAAAAAGTCTCCCATAAACGGCGGCCCGCTATGTTATTGTAATTTGCGGCCTAATTTAGTCTGTTAATTCACTTTCTCCTTAATTGGACCCCCTATGAAGTACAACAGATTATGATAACATAAGTGACGGGTGTTTAGAGGGGGCAGAACTCCCCCTTCAACATATTACGTGTCCCACAGTAACTTCTATTATATAAACAACCCAAGAATTTTCACAGATTTTTTAAATTTCATTTAGGATGTAATATAACCTATACTCTATGTTAAAATAAGTGTCAACCCTCGAAAAATTCTATTAAGGAAGATACAGAACCTAGAACCTGTAACGATATTTGTCCAGGGTTCTCCTCCCCATAGACGGCACACAACACGACTCGCGGACCTCTTTCTCCCTGCCTTTCAGTCTAATTAACACTAGGAATTTACCTAATTTTCTATCCAATGTACTATCCAACCAGCGGGGGTGTGGGGGCGGCAGCCCCCACCCATAATACTAGGTTAGCTTAGGTAAGGTTGGTAGGTTAGGATAAAATCTTTAATGTTGCTTAATTGTTGGATAATGGATAATGAGCTTACTGGGCAAGTTCATTTTCTATCCCATGTATCATCCAACAACTTTTGCCAAAACTTGATTTTTTTTTTTTTTTTTTTTTCATTCTTGAAAAACAAGAAAACCTGAGCCAACTTTGTTTTGCCACTTTCTGACTTTTATGAAGCTGAAAAATCTTAAAATCCCAGCCAACTTTTGCCAAAACTTGGCTCGATTTTTTTTTCATTTTGGAGTTTTCTTAAGTTGAAAAACAAGAAAACCCGAGCCAACTTCTTTTTTGCACTTAATGTCTTTTATGCAGCTGAAAAATCTTAAATTCCGAGCCAACTTTTGCCAAAACTTGGCTCGGGTTTTTTCATTTTGGGGTTTTCTCAAGTTGAAAAACAACAAAACCCGAGCCAACTTTCATCATAAAAGCCATTATATCGCCTTTTTATGTCTTTAACCCCACATTTTCCCTGATCTTCATAGCCCTCCCCACTATCGGGCGCCGTGTCTTAAGATTGTTGGATAAAGGGGAAAACGATTTTTGCGGAGGTTGAAACTAATGTCAATCACTATATATTGATGCAAATAAACTAAAACTAAAAAAACAATAATGAAAATAATTGGTGGGTGGTTTCCTTAATATTTTCCGGCTAATTTTAACCACATTGTTACTGGCTTTATCCACGTTGAAAAACAAAAAAACCCGAGCCAACTTTCGAAATGAGGTTACTGTGATTTTGGACTCTGATAAATTGAAAAACCCGACCCAAGTTTGGTCAAAACTTGGCTCGGGTTTTTCCATTTTCAGGTTTTGTTACTTTTAAATATTGTATTTTCAGAGTTCTTCCAATATTACCCCTTTAACCCCGTACCCATTTAAATACTTGCCATGGAACCCCACCAGTTATAATAATAATAATTAAGTAATAATAATGGTAACATTCAAGGAGACTACTGCAAGACTCTTCTTCTTCTTCTTCTTACCTCTGACCGGGTATAGGCTATCCTAGTGTTTACTAGCCTATACCCCTTTGAAAGTACATTAGCCTAACCTAACAACCTTACCTAACCTATCCTAGTATTATAGGTGGGGGCTGCCGCCCCCACACCCCCACTTTGACTTAGATTTTTGGTGTATTTGTCTGTGAAGTGAGTATTTTTCAATTTGTTGATAACGAAAATCCTCCATGCGGAGTTACACTTACACTTAGTTACACTTAGTTGTATTCCGTCCGTTAGTGACACAGTTGAGCTGGGGCTCCACTGCGACCAGGCAGCTCCCTTTCTTCCACTCTCCATTCCAGAAGTCGGTTGGAGTTGGTGCTGGGGTATCCTGGTGTTGGTGGCCGGTCCGGTATTTTGGCCAGCCACATGTCCAAGTGTTTCTTGAAGGTGTCTGGAGACACCCCGGTTATGTTCCTGAGAGGGGCTGGTATACAGTTGAACAGTCTGGTTCCATTGTATGTAAAGCTGTGATGGATCAGGGATTTGATTTTTTGTGTTGATCCCGGCGTAGTCCTCACATAGCACAGCCTCCCTCGCCTTTGGTGCTGAGTCTCTTGGATGTTTGGGTTTGGTACCTTTTTTTCCAAAATCTTCCAGACGTAGATGATGATGTATCTCTCCCTACGTCTTTGAAGTGAGTACAGCTGCAGCTCCTTAAGTCTCTCCCAGTAGTTAAAGTGTTGAAACCCATGGATTTTACTGGTGAATGTCCTCTGGGTGGCTTCAATTTCTGTTATTTCTCCTACTTTTTGGGGAGACCAGAGCTGGGAGCAGTACTCCAGTCGTGGTAGGACCAGTGACTTCCACAATGTTAGCATACACCTCTCATTTCTTGTGTGGAAGGTTCTCAGGATCCAGCCTGCTATTTGTTTTGCTGTTGTTGTGGCTTTGGTAATATGCTGGGAAAAAGTGGCGTCACTGCTCATATTTACTCCCAAGTCCTTCACTGTGTCCTTGGCGGTAATTTCTTGCTGTCCGCTTTTGTAGTTGGTGTCGTTTTGTAGTGCTCTCTTGTTCCCGTACCTTAGAAGCTCGAACTTGTCTCCGTTTAGGGCCATGTTGTTTTCTTCTGCCCACTTCAGGATTTTGTCCAAGTCTTGTTGTAGTGGACAAAATCCTGAAGTGGGCAGAAGAAAACAACATGGCCCTAGAGTATATAGAGAAAAATATGGCAAATCTATTGGTGCCTATTTTCCTTAATAAATTGTTTCTCATAACGTCGCACTAGTGTCCTTGAATATTATCATAATGGTAAGTTGCCTTATAAAAACGTATAGCCTAGGCTAGGCTAATCCTACAAGTTACAACACTTGCACAGTTATCTGGGGAAAGTGACCCTTAGCACACTGCATCAAAGGTGAAGAACCTACAATACTTGTCAAGTTGTCATTTATACCACACACACTTGGATACTGGATAGGCCTAGCCTAACTGTATCATGCTGCAATGAACCCACATTCCATCCTCTCCAGCAATGTGGGTGGGTCTCTGCCAAACTTTAGCTAGGCTACTTCTATACACTATATGCCTAAACAGCTCAATTTTCAATCAATGCGCGCCTAAAGTAGGCTATGTACATAGGCTAATTATGAAACTTGCTACTGGTAGAAATGGGTAAATGATAGAAAACAATCGTAGACTCACGCGTCTAAATAAAACCCTACACACAACTTCTCACCGGAAGCGAAAGATTCAGGCACGGGACGAGATGTTTGTCTAAATATAAAAGTTTGTAACAGATTGTTGCCGCATTTTATCCTTTAAAATATCCTTATATAAGCCCATTTGTACGGTTATTTGGGAAGGATGATGTCAGTGGCGTTCGTCTGCATCAGGTGGGCGGCACCTTACTGTCAGAATAGTTAAAACAATAATTTAACGTTTACATATGTCAGGTGAGGACATCCACACAAGCAACAGTTGGGCCTCGTTAACACACCCACTTCACCAGTAACATCACATGCATTAATACCTTACAGATTAACACCTAATTATATCCATAACATTAACACACAATCATATGCTATGTGATGACATGAAAGTATGTGACATCATGGGAAAAAGGACAATATTAGCCAGTTCAACATGCCCTACCTTTTCGTGGCACTCTCTTGAAACGCACTGTTGGCAGACGAACGATAAACAGGCTAAACAGCACTGCCAACTGCCGCAGATTGCAGGTGATGCTAGATAAATATATAATGCTAGATACAACCAAAGACGCTAGAATGAAAAATGAAGTGTACGCACATATTGTGAAAAATTAGGTGTACATTAGGTAAAACAAATTGTATCCACACTATCACTCAGTTATTACTAAACTCTGAACTATTGCTACGTCGTAAACAAAAGATGCAATTAATTATCCATAAAAACTGCTAAATTGACAACCTTACACAAATGTCAGAGGCGTCAGGGGGGAGGCTGCCCAGACTACTATAGGGAGATTCTCATAAAGGCCCCATTAATTGCTCTTTCCATTCACATATGCATAGCCTACGTGAGTTGCAGTTGGGATGTGTGTACATGCTTAGATTGATATGCAGGATTCGAAGTTGCATAATAAATCGTAGGCAGTGTCCACCAACCTTTAACTGTCTTCGTGGTGCGATGTATAAGGTGTTGATTTTCGGTGTGAGCATCCTGGCTTCGAGTCCACGGACTGCCACATGTGTTTGTAAATTTCATTAATCGATTTTAGGAGTATTGTTGGTTGTTGGAAGGAACATAATAATTGATATTGGTTCAGGAGTAATTTATCGAGAGGACTTCCCTAAGTGGTTAAGGCCCCATTAATTGCTCTTTCCATTCACATATGCATAGCCTACGTGAGTTGCAGTTGGGATGTGTGTACATGCTTAGATTGATATGCAGGATTCGAAGTTGCATAATAAATCGTAGGCAGTGTCCACCAACCTTTAACTGTCTTCGTGGTGCATGTATAAGGTGTTGATTTTCGGTGTGAGCATCCTGGCTTCGAGTCCACGGACTGCCACATGTGTTTGTAAATTTCATTAATCGATTTTAGGAGTATTGTTGGTTGTTGGAAGGAACATAATAATTGATATTGGTTCAGGAGTAATTTATCGAGAGGACTTCCCTAAGTGGTTAAGGCCCCATTAATTGCTCTTTCCATTCACATATGCATAGCCTACGTGAGTTGCAGTTGGGATGTGTATACATGCTTAGATTGATATGCAGGATTCGAAGTTGCATAATAAATCGTAGGCAGTGTTCACCAACCTTTAACTGTCTTCGTGATGCGATGTATAAGGTGTTAATTTTCGGTGTGAGCATCCTGGCTTCGAGTCCACGGACTGCCACATGTGTTTGTAAATTTCATTAATCGATTTTAGGAGTATTGTTGGTTGTTGGAAGGAACATAATAATTTCTCTCTACCTTAATTGGTTTTAACAAACGCTGGTTGAGAGAGCTGCAGGTATCCTGATCAGGATTCGAACCCACTCACTCCAGGTACAAAGGAGTACAAAGGAAATCAAGCAACAACAGATCTAGTGACCCTTCTAGGTTGCTTGTCCTCCAAAACACTGAGGATCAAGTGTCCAAACAGTGGTTTAGAGTGGGTAAGGGAACATTGGAAAGGGAATTACTGCCCTGGAACTAATGTCCGTGGCAGGATTAGGAAGTTAGTAGGGGACAGATGGGTTAGTAACTGAGGGGGGGATAAAATAAAGTTATTCATTTACAAACGCAGTCAGTCGCGGGTTTGAAGCGAGATATTTGTCTAGGCGGAGTTTAAATGAATCAACGGTGATGCAGTCTATAACGTTTCGGGGAAGCCCATTCCACAAGTTGACAACTCGATTGAAGAAGAAATTCTTAGATTCGTGTGAGTTAAAAGATTTACCAATAATTTTGCAACCGTTTCCCCGCGTGTAATTAGATTGGTCGATAGTGAAGTACTTACTACAGTTCATATTGTCGATGCCTTTGATGATTTTGAACACTTGAATTAAGTCACCTCTTAATCTGCGCTGGGTTAAAGGAAATAGATTTAATTCTCTAAGACGCTCTTCGTATGGTTTGTTCTTTAGGCTAGGTATCATTTTGGTAACTCTACGTTGAACTCGTTCTAGCTTGTTTATATCTTTTTGGTAATAAGGGCACCAGGATTGAACGCAGTATTCCAGAAGAGGGCGGACTAAGGAATTGTAAAGGGTTAGGATAACTTCTTTGGATTTATGCTCAAATGACCTGCCTATAAAGCCAATTATTTTGTTTGCCTTCTTAACAACTTCTGAACATTGTTGACTCGGTTTTTAGGTTACTCGATATTGTTACTCCCAGATCGGTTTCTCTGTTTACATTCTTAAGCTGAGTGCCATTCATCGAATAGTTTGCTTTCTCATTTAGGTATCCGATATGTAGTACTTTACATTTATCCGCATTGAAACTCATTTGCCAAATTTGGGCCCAACATGACAATTTATCTAGATTGTGTTGCATATCGTCAACTTGTTCTTTTGAGAGTACGCTATTTGCAATTTTTGTATCGTCAGCAAATTTTGAGATTGTACAGGTGAGACCCTCATCTATGTCGTTGATGTAAATTAGAAAGAGAATTGGTCCTAGTACCGATCCCTGGGGTACCCCGCTACTTACATTGGTCCATTTTGATGCCTTACCGTTTATGACTACTCTTTGCTTTCTGTCGCTGAGCCAATTTTCTATCCATTTCAACACACCGTCTTGTATTCCATGCGCTTTTAGTTTTAGCAGTAAACGTTTGTGGGGAACTTTGTCAAAGGCCTTTTGAAAATCAAGGTATATAATATCTACAGCTTTACTCTCATCGTAGAGGTTGAGGATATCGTGGAAGAAGTCTAAGAGGTTTGTTAAACAGGAACGTTTTTTACGAAAGCCGTGTTGAGTATCTTAAGTATGTTATTTTCCTCTAAGTGATTTACGAGTCTGTCTCGTATGACCGTTTCTAGCATTTTACATACAACTGAGGTTAAGCTAATTGGACGATAGTTACTGGGTAGGGATTTGCTGCCTTTTTTTAATATCGGTGTTACGTTGGCTAGCTTCCACTGATCGGGCATAGTTCCAGACTGCAAGGATTTATTGAATAGTAATGTCAGTGGTTTAGAGAGCTCATCCTTAGCTTCCTTTAGAACTCTAGGCGAGATTGTATCAGGTCCAGGCGTTTTATTTACCTTGAGTTTATCTAAACAATTCAATACTTCTCTCTCTGTAACGGTGATATTGCTTAGAACATCTGAATTATCAATCTGAATCGGCGATGGTGTAGGGATATCACTGAGGTCTTCTGTTGTAAAAACTGATGCAAATTAGGTATTGAGGGCATTACTCATTGGTAGCCTATAGTTGGAAGAGTTGGGGACCGTAACCACTCGGCCATCCGCTCATGGCCGTGTGGTTACGGTGCCCAACTCTTCCAAATATACCTGGAGTGAGTGGGTTCGAATCCTGGTCAGGATACCTTTTTCCCAACCTGTCCGACATTATCATTAGTTAATAAATGCAATTTTCCATACATTTAGATGTTTTCTGTTGTTTTCAGCATTTTACTTTCATTTGCTCTAGTTTAGCACTTACAGTGCGGGCATATTTCCGCCATATTAGGGCTCATTCAGGCATTCCTGATTGATTAGGCAAGTGTCTGAATAAAATTAAATGTATTCAGCCGAAAACTAGAAGAAAATAGCTTCAAAATGACACCAACATGAGCTTCGTAGCTCGCGGGGTTCACCCGCAGCGCTACCAATTGGGACCAAAGACCCTGAGCTTGGTGACCTAGGTTGGATTGATAACCCCAGCCTATTACCCCTGAAGCGTCTGTGTCTACCCATACCGTAGGTGGAGGAGAAACCCATGTCATTATAGAGTGCAATGTTTCGGTCTTTGCCCAGACCGACAGTAAGTTGTGAATTAACCGAGGAATCGGCCATAGTTTTCCCGCCGGCAATAGTGGGAAAAATTTGTTGCCTTCCATGATTAATCTCTTTACTTTCAACCGGCCCAACTTCCATGATTAATCTCTTTACTTTCAACCGGCCCAACTTCACAGTTAATTGGATCCAGTTGAGTGAACCAACCTGGGATTCCCACGTTTTCCTCGTCGTATTCAGACTGTGGAGAAAAAGAAACAGTTTAATTCCTGCAAAATCTGTTGCAATTGTCCACACTCTGAGTAAGAGTCAGATTGGCAGTGTCCCAGACCAGTCCTATCCACTGAATTTCTCTTGTGGGAACAAGGAGCGACTTTGCCAAGTTGACCTTGAATTCGCTAGAGTTTGTACATGATGTAATACTTGCTTGACATGGAAATGACATTACTCCTCTGACTCCGCCACTACTAGCCAGTCGTCTAGATACCACAACACCTTGATACCTTGGGCTAGCAAGGGCACGAGGGCCTGCCGGACTAATTTTGTAAAAATTCTCGGTGCCAGGTTCAAACCGAAAGGCATTCTCTGAAAGACGTAAGTCTCTTGCCTGATCCTCAAGGCGAGGAATTTTTAGAACCTTTTGTTTACGGGGACATGCCAATAGGCGCCTTTCAGGTCTAATGAGCACATCCAGCTTTGCGGCGGGAGTGAGAGCCTGATTTGATTCACTGTAAGCATCCTGAAGGGTGAATTGTGAATATGTGTGTTCAGACGCGAGAGATCGACTACCGGTCGCATCTGCACACTGTCCCTCTTTGGCACTAGAAAGAGTCTGGAGGTGAAAACAGGTCAAGTTGGATCTACCGGGACAATGATTCGCTTGTTGATCATTTCCTGGACAAGTGACTCCACCTCTAAAGAAGCATTGTTGAATTCTAGAGTTTGACGTAGACGAGGTCGCCGGAGCCACCGCCAATTTTAAGTTATGCCTTTGCTTATCAGTGTCCTGGCCCATGTCCGCCGGGGCCAAGCCCTGCGACATGCTTGGAACGACCCAGTTTCTGTACTGGGTCTGTCCGGTAGGACAACTCTCGAATCCAACTCGCCTGCGGTAGGCCCCGGGAGAGAGAGTGTAACTGACTAGTTTTTTGGTGGCGGCGGCGGAGTGGGGTTAGACGGCTGGCTAGATTTGGCAGGCATCTGTCCTTGATTAGGCTTTTGGTGTGACTTACCTCTGTAGCCTGAATATTTACCCTGCCTAGGTTTGTGCCGAGTACCTCCCTGCTGCTGAGGAGGCCTTGGGTCTCGAAAGGACTGTTTAGTCTGAGTAGGTTGGGGCTTTCTGCCATTTTTAGGGTTCAAGTAAGGTTTCTCAAAAGTCTCTTTCTTAGGCTGGGAGGTACTCTGCTTCCACACATCTACCAAATTGAAAACAATACTCCATGTCTCGATAGGGAGAAGGGGTGCAGTTAATACCGGGGAAAGAGTTACTCGGCGGGCTATGTCCTCCGGCAACTTCTTTACCAAGTAAACCCTCAAATCTTGTCTTGCTCTAACCGCCTCCATGATAGCTATTCTGATATCATCCAAAGACTGAATAGAATTTTGCAAAAGGAGCCTACGTGATAAGTCCGTGGCTTTCCTCACATGTTGGTCAGAGATGGCTGTTATAGTTCTCGTGAGTGACTGGGCAACCTGGCGACTGACGAGGTATTGGGAGAACAGTCTACGTAAGCTTTGTTACGTAGCTTAAAATCTCTGTCTAAGTGAGCCGGAGGGGGTGTGGAAAAAGGTTCGTGCAGGTCATAAAGTGATAGTTTGGGAGCTGCCAGGAATTCAAATAAAGCAGGTGACTCCTCCTGCTTTGTTAACTGGTAAAGTGAACCATGAATGAACTTCCTGAGGGACTTGATGGGAAGATTTAGTTGTAATGGTGGACACAAATACAGTACCTGTGCCTCCAGTTCCAAGTCCACCCACGGACCTACACCTACCTGCAAGACTGGTGTGTTTGTCTGATCTAGCACCGGGACTATCCAGTTCCGGCGTAAGTGCATTCAGAGCTTTTATGTCATTGACGCCGTCATTTCGTGACCAGTCAGCAAACAGTTTTTCAGATGAGGCCGGAGGTATCGCCGGGGAGGCAGAATACACAAAGAAATCAGCACAATAAACATTTGGGATGGCCTTAATGGTAACATCTAATAACCTTCCTTCCACGTCCTTAGCTCTAAGCTTTCTACAGTACTCTTATTAACCTCAATAGTCCAATCATTAGGGACCGGTGGCTCCCCCGATACGGTAGCTTGTGCCAGGTGCGGTTTCTGTGGTATTGACGGAACCCATGAGTAATCTGGCCCATAGAGGAGAGGCATAGGGCCTCTCCTCTGTGGGGACTTATCAAGAGGGGGAGGAGTAATGTCTGTAATGACACGTACGTTAGTGGTAGTCAAGGAAGCCGGCACTGTCATGCTTCTAGCCGTGGTCATCGCCGGAGTTACGTTAAACAAAGGCAAAGAGGTATGGGGACGTGAAACACCTGAGGGCTCTAACGCCTTACCGTAGACTCAAGTGGGGGAACTACCGATGTGCTAGTGGAAGGAGCTTGAGGAGGAGGTAGCTGATACTGCTGCATCACTGCGGAGAATATCATTTAGTTCCTCAGTGGTAATTAACACACTTACTGTGGGATCCTCTAGAGGACTGAGACCCACCTTCTGACTCTACTTCATTATTAACTGGTTGAGCTGAGGACAGTTTTATGTCTTCCAGCTCCTCTGGTAGTTCTATCACTTCTGGTGTTGGTGGCCGGGGAAGTCACTTGGACCGCCGGTGGCCACACCAGATCAGGGACTGACGAGGATATTGTTTCATGTCCACTTTCCCTATTCATGTCCTGAGTATTGATCTGTGAGGGTTCTGATTGTCTCCAGATCCCCCGGCTTTGTGCTGCGGGTGGCTGGGAGTCCTGTATCACCTGAGAACTATCAAAAATCTGATGTAAGCAAGAAGGAGAACCCCTATACTGATCCGCTAACACTCTGTTAGATATAACCGGGGGACCTCTACGTGGCACATAACTTAACTTAGGAATGGCGAATGTAAACTCTTGCGGCGCACTCAAAGATTGTTCATCCCTGGGACTAGACTCCATCCCCTCCGCCCCAACCTCTGATTCGCCAGATTGGACGTTAGACGGTAGAGAGGTAGGAGTGGAGGGAGGTGGCCGCGACCCCGGCAAGGGCTGGGGACGCGGTTGCGTGTTGACCGTACGGGCACTTATATTACTTGAAGTGGACGGCGTTGAAGAAGCAGAGCCCTCCTTCCGGCGTTTTGTCGACCTTGACGACTCGACGGAAAAATGTCGGGACTGCTTCCTGGGAGATCTAGAACGAGATCTAGATTTGCGCTTCGGTGAAGGCGACCATCTCCTCTTAGACCGGTCGGGGGTTTTAGGTTTGGTTGACTTCCGCCGGAAAATTAGTTATAGCCACTGCTACTCTAACCTTCCGCTGGACCCGGTAGAAAGACCCCGGGTCTTTCTTTTATCATACATATGAACTGCTTACCTGTGACAAAGCGTCACTGGCCCAATAGACCTTAAGCGTTTTACTACCATTGACTATGTGCATTAGATAGATAGTTAACTCGCTTCATGACTTGAGTCATGGTTAAGCTCACTTGACTGTTACGCCGGGCGAGAGAAGTTACTGCGTGAGGCTATCGGTCAGGGCGAGTTCACTCGGCGGGCCGAGTTGACTCCCTTAAGAATTTAGCATATTCCGCCGGAAGGTTCGTGATTCCGCACACCACGCCGGGACATTTGGTTGGTTTCTTATCGTCTGAGACGAGAAAACGCCGGCTCTGCTAAGAAAGCCGCCGGAAAAACGAACCAAAATGTTCAGAGGTGAGGACTTATATGGGAAAGTCCAAACCCCCCCCCCCCAAAAAAAAAACAAAAAAATAAAAAAAAACGGGACGTCTCCCAAACCCCTCAAGCATGTAAAGCACACATGCAAAAACACATATAGGGGAAACTATTAGGCTTAAACATATATAGAGCTTAATTTATAAATAATAAATAACCCCTAGCCTACATTGGAGACCCCTAATGAGGCTGACCATGAGGTGATGACGAAACATCGAGGTGGCTGCAACCAGACGCTCCGAAGACCCAGCAGCAGCAGCACGAGGAGGAAGAGGCCCACGCGTAGATACGGACTCCAGAAGATTCCACACCACATGTGGCAACCCTTGAACTAGAGCATCTGCTAAAATAAACTATGGAACTACCTCATAATGACGGCCTGAAGCATAAACTTGTGGAATGGTAGCCTCCTAAATAACTATCAGAGAGCTAAGGCGCAAAAATAACACAAATAACAACCATGGCGCGATGATCCTGGGATACGTAGGCGCCTGTTACAATAGTACCCTAATTTAAATACCTCCTGCGGACGTACCAATGGGGTAGCCTGTGCTAGCTAATCTAAAACCTTGTTCAATACAACTCAGATATATACAAATGAGCAGGGACTCACTAGAAGCGAGCAAGCGAACGAAGAATGAAGCTGGAGCACAGAGCAACCCACCCTCACGGAACGGACGCGGGAGGAGGAAGGAAGTATGGCCGCTAGAGGGCCAGCGTCAGGAATCTACACACAAGAAATCCACGCATGGGAAAGCTTGAGTATAGCAATTATTAAGTTAATTTATCTTTTTTATTTTTTACAAAGTTTTTTCGTAGCGAGTACCCGATCATAAGACGATTCCATAAGAGAATATGCGTTACCCTTATGAAGTGTAGTACAGTACTCCTGTCCTCCCGCGCGGTAGATTCAAACTAGCGACCGCGGTGTTTGATGGGAGACTATTATACTAATAGGCATATCGTCAATGATTTCGGGGCCACTATTAAATCTAGACTTTCTGCCTGAGAGCTATACATAGTAGATTAGGTTTCATGAGATTCACGGACAGGTACCGCGTGATAAACGTACTGCATGATTAGAGGACCATAAGTTTGTCTGTTGCATATCATCCAGAGTAATTCTTTAAAAATCGGAGCGATGCTGCACATTTTCGAACATCGCCCAGGAGCACCCGGGTTACTCTCTGATAACCTCCACTAATAGAGCAACTGCCGCTTCTTAAGGCGTGTACCTGTCCGGGATACTCAAAGGGACCCCGCCTGAGCTGGTCGAGATTCCTGCATATATGTAATAAGCGATTTCACTGGACATAATAGGTGGTGCCGATCGCCGTGCTTGAGGACTGGTACCTCAAATTCAGTAAACACGTGCTTAGCGTGCTCGTTCTTGGCCGCAAAATTAGGGGTAGGAGCTATATGGACACTCATATCACGCCTAGAGAACCTAAGGCAAAATGGTTCAGAACTCATCGCAACCAATTCAGATACCCTGTTACCCGTGGCCAGGGCCATAAGAAAAATAGCCTTCTTTACCTTTAACTCGAAAGCAGGATTGTGACAATACCTATTAGAGTGAAGCATGTCGAGGGCTAAATCAAGAGACCAGGTGGGCATGAGTTGGCGCGGTGGGGTACGAAGCTGGAAGCATGCACGCATGAAACCCTTCTCCTCCACCTCAGGTATGGAAAGGTCAGTTAAGTCAAAAAATGGCGTCCTAATAGCCGTGAGGCGATTCCTTAAGGGGACCGACCGGTTAATTTAGGCTTAAAAAAATCGAAATCCTGAAAATACCAATAGGTGTTTACTCACCAAGAGTCAACATCCCTTCATAAGCTAGTGAAATGTTATTAGTGAAAACCCATTGGAAATAGTTTTTTTTTATGTTTTCCAAACTTTTCCTGTAATTCTAAAAAAAGTTATATAGTGAACTTTGAAATTAACATGCTCAGTAACTACTGGTCGTATGAGGAGCATACCTATATAAATCGAAAGAGCGTAAGCTACTCTACAACCTCCCATACGCGTTATCTTTTACTTTGCCGTTTTCCTGCGTAAAATATTGTAAAAAAAAAAAAAAAAAATCACCTAATTACCTTAGACTTTCACATGTTTTTCTCAGAACCTATATTGTCGCACTTTCGGATGTTACTCTAAAATTTGTATTGGACTGATAGGAATGGTGTACATACCATTGGAAAGGTAATTAAAAACACTAAAAGTCCTATAAAGCCAATTTACTCTAGCCAACTTTGTTTGGTTGCAGCATGTTGTCACAGTCGTAAAATTCTACAAAATAATTTCACCTTTATTCATAATCACCTAAATCCAAAAATACACAAAATATCTAAAATGTTCCTTATAGCAACTACAGACACACCTATTGTGAGTTGTTTGATCACATACAGCATGTGCTATAGGGATTTCTGTAGGAGTAGAATGGGTCGTAGTAGTGCTATAGTTTGCAACCTTTTTTTTACCTAAATTGTAAAAAAAAAAAAAAAAAAAAAAAAAAAAAAAAAACACCTGTGCCAAATTGCATTTACATTGGAAGTAAGGCCTGGAAGTTAGTAAATAACCGGTCGGTCCCCTGACAATGAACGTCTTTCGAAAAGTTATTTCAAATAGTTAAAAACTAAAGCCACTGAGGACTGCTGTTGGTCAGTTTCTACGATCCAGGTAGTAAAAACCTTCCAATGTGATTGGTAATGTCTTTGTGTTGATGGAGTATACTGATTAATCAACTTGTGAGTCACACTTTCCCCAAAAGGCATCAACTACTTGGCCTTCTGAATGTCCACAAGGCAAAAGTCAGCGAGGTCTTGAGGTTTCCAATTGTGTCTAAATGGAAGTACGAGATCGGGAGCTACACCGGGTTCTTGCACCATGTCTTCAATTGGTTGTACCAAACTTGGGCCGGCCACAGAGGCGCAATCATCGAGACCATGCCCCGATAATCCTGTAGTTTGTGAACTACTATGCACATTAAGGATGCGTCTGGAGGTGGAAACAGATGAATGGAGCTCCATTTGTTCCCGCCTACCAGAAAAGCGTCCGGTCCTCCCGCCGGAGTCTGACTCCGGCGTGTGAGGAACTGAGGCAACTTGCGAGTCGAAAGATCTTTTCCGACAACCTTTGTAACACTCGAGATCTCACTGACCCTTGCTTCTGAATGCATATGTTACTGCAGTCAGATTGTCCATCCTGAAGGCTAAGGATTTTCCCGCCAAGGTTGAGCCATGCTCCTTTAAGAAAAACAGGGAGACTAGTAACTCTTTGGCATTTATATGAATGTGATTGTGCCTGGACCATAGACCCTGACCTTGATGGCCCAGGTTCGACTGATACCCCCCCCACCCCATCCAAGGGTACCTGACGCGTCTGTGTCAATCCAGACCGTCGGAGAAGGAGTTGTCCATGTCAAAGACGAGTGTAACACTTCTGGCTTCGCCCAAGCCGCCAGCAGGGTGTGGATTAATTTCGGGATTCACCATAGTGTTTCCGCCGGCAACAGCAGAAAGCACTTGTTTCCCTCCAAATTAAGCCTTTTCACCTTTAGACGACCCAACAGAACCGTCAACCTTACCCAGTTGAGTGACCCCACCAGACTCCCAAATTCTCCTCGTGGTGGTCAGAGAATGGAGAAACCGAAAGAGTTTCTTGCGAAACCTCTGCCGGTTGTCCGCACTCTGACTCAGAGAGAGTAACTCGGTGTCCCAGAGCAGACCCACCCACTGGATGGTCCTTGTGGGGTTCAAGTTGGACTTTGCCAAGTTCACTTTGAAGCCCAGGGCAGTGACATGATTGAACTTTGAAGCCCAGGGCAGTGACATGAGACATTACCTGATGTACATGTTGAAGGCAAGCAATTTTGGAATTCGCTACTATTAACCAATCGTCTAGGTACAATAACACCATGATCCCTTGTTTGAGCAATGGTAGCAGAGCCTGTCGGAATAACTTTGTGAAGATACGGGGTGCAAGATTTAGACCAAAGGGCATCCTTTGAAAAACAAATGTCTGATTCCCTTGGCACAAGGCCCGGTACTTTTGAAAGCGTTTGTTTATAGGGACATGCCAGTAGGCATCTGTCAGATCTATGGAACACATCCAACCTTGCGGCGGCAGTGTCAGCCTGATTTGATTCATAGTCAGCATCCTGAACGACAGATTGTGAATGTAAAGGTTCAGAGAAGACAAGTCGATGACCGGTCTCATCTGAACACTGTCCCTTTTTAGCACCAGGAATATTCGAGAAGTGAACACGGGCTGAATGGAAGATACGGGGACAATGATCTGCTTGAGTGCCATCTCCCGGATGACTGATCCCACCTCTAATGAAACACGAGTTAACCCTTTCACGCATTTATGACGCAGAGGTTGCCAGATTAGCAATAAGAAATAGAGTTCTCTCACTATTGTAATTACCTCTCCAAAATTAGTTTTCTGCCCACAGCTAACTTAAAGACAACTGCAGAGGTTGAAGTAACTAAACTAAAGGTTTCTATATACCCCTGATGGTAACAAAGGCTTTAACACACAAAGAGTGGGTGGTAAGGTATTTTACACTGTGCCGCCCAGCGTTTTTTTTTTACCCTAAATAGGGTTGTTTCCGTGCTCATTTTCATGCATAAACAAGACCCAGAGCGTAAAACAAGTATCTATCCCTGAAAGGGCGTAAACAGAACTTTCCAATGACACCCGAACCATCCTTGTACGACCACTGGTTCTCTTGCAACGATCGTGCAACACGAGTGCAAAAAACCTAAAATAAGGTAATTTCCGTACATAATTCCCTGTGTACCGAGTGAGAGAGGGGGGAGGAAGGTGGAATACAGTTCAGCACGTCCACGGTGGTCGTGGGGAGCGGTCATAAGGTTACTACGCTCGTCCCACCGCTCAGCAACATTATGTGCTGAAAATGGCACTCGACAGCTGTCGTGCACCGCCACATAGTCCAAATTTATTTAACTCGACAGATGTCGTGCGCCGTTGGTTAAGGGTTAAAGTGTCCCCAATAGGCTCAAAATCGCGTCATATGCGTGAAAGGGTTAATTCTTGGGGGGACACTTAAGCGAGGTCGCCGGGACCATGTCCACGAGAGACCCTTGCGGACCACTGTCCTTGCCCATGTGTTGCGGGGCCATGCCCGGTAACTAGCTCGAAAGCTGCCAGTCATGAGACTGGTGTTGTCCGGCAGAACTACTCTCGTTTCCGCCTCACCATTTCGCGGCACTGGGAGTGAGAGAGCTTCGTGGTGTCTCATTTTTTGGTTGGGAGGATTGTGACTCTCACTGACTGTTAGGGGGATGAGGGGCTTTGCTATCATTGCTGCCTGACCTATTCTTGCACTGTCCCCTGAAATATCTCCCTCCGTAAAGTCAGTGAAAATAGGTGAGCCTAAACAGACCCAGATGCGGAAATAACTTGAGCCGACCATGCCAAGTGAGATATCTTTCTTGGTGTCACTGGTAGAGTGTTCGCCTTATAGCCCAAGGGTCCCGGGTTCAATCCCAGTCCCTGGCATATTTTCGTGAGGCTATTTCAGCATCTAGCGAAGTTTAAGTGTGTTGGTAAAATTGTTATGATGTTTGAGAGTAAGATCGGAGCTCCATAAATCCTCTTTCGGGTATGGTGTAAAAACCTATTCCTACACCTCTACCTCTGGATTGACTGCGGCCTCTAGCTGTGCCACTGGTTCCTGGGGTTTGGCGAGTCTTAGATGACCGTGGTTACTGAAACTGGCCACAAAATGGACCCTTAGAGAATTTGGGTTTAAATGTTGACTCACTCTTCGACTTGGAAGCAGTGGCACTGTTAGAGTCCAACAAACAATTTACCAAGCATCTGTGGAACCAAGAGCTTTGGTGAATACATCAGACAAAATTAATCTTCTACCTATCTCCACCGGCAGCTTCTTAACCTGCGCAGCTATGGTATTTGAATGTGCCCGCGGTGCGAAGGTATTCTGATTCATTCCTCACTAAAATCGTTAATTTACCATATATATAATTAACTTATCCATATGCGCCTATTTTACTTTAAATATGAACATGGAAAAGCAATAAAACAAGTGGTAACAGCAATTGGCTGGTGAAAATTGTATATTTTAGCCCCGCGGTCGTAATCTGGCCTTGAGCAGGGAGACTAACACCCTCACTCTCTCGTGTCTCGCGTGGCAATGAGAGACCAGGGGAACATTCAGACTGGCTTGGAGGGTCGGAGTTACACTCCTCCCTCTCTCCCACGAAGATACTCGATAAATACAGTATCGGGAATAATAGAGAAATAATAGGTACTGTGATAAAAGCCTCCAGGCTTTCTGCCTCATCTTATAATCTTTATCAATATGCAGCTGGGTAGGAGAACAAAAAGGATCTACTACTGTAGTTGGCATAATAAAAGTTTAGGAGCACTAAAAAAGTCAAGTATGTTTTGCGGCACTCCTGTCGCCTGGCCTACTGGCATAGAGAACCAATGATTGTCCTCCGGCGGAAGCTGATGACTGCATTTATGGTAATAGTGCTGGCAAACAGTTTCGCTTCTTGTCCCCACACAGCCCACGGCCCAGACTCCCCATCGTCAATGTGAATGACCGGAATACCTGAATCGTCCCTCTGCGGGGTAGTGTTAAGTTCTGGTGTCACACCCTGCAAAGTTTAACATCGTTCAAACCATCAGACTTTGACCAATCAGAGGAAAGTTTCACAGAGGATGATGGAGGGAGATCCGGGGACTGTGAGTAGACAAAGTACTCAGGACTATACAAACTCGGGATAGCTTTGATAACAACATCTAACATCAAATCCGCTTATGTCAATGGGAAGATATTATTGGGATGGAATTTGTGCTGTACCTAGTATCAGTGCATTACCACAAAGCCCACCGAAATGCCAAAAAAATACGCTCATTGTTCCCTGATTAAATAGCATTGTATGAATATTCCCATATTCAAAATATGCTATTGGGGGGCAATGCCTAGTGAGTTCATTGCTCAATAGGTGTGTTCTGAGAGTGAGGGTCCGAGTCTAGGTGGTGAGACAGTGAAGCACTGGAGCGAAGCAGCTTCAGAGATGGGGCTGCTTCGACCCATGGGTGGGCAACCGTGCATCTTATGAAGGTGAGATATCGGGGCCTGGTTGTATTCCAAAGTGCTTCACATGTCTCACTCCATAGGCTGGAGCGAGACCTCATGAGCTTCGCCGTTCAATGTACGGTTGAATGTACAGGCTCTCAGCCTATGCCCGTGAGGGAGTAAGCCTAGTTGGGAAAACAAAAAAAAGTGGTAGCCCTGGCCGCATAAGAAAGTTCTCTCAATCAGGTGGTAGCTCTGGCTGTAGAGCCGAGTCCGAGACTATTGTAACTTCTGGCGTTAGTCTTGCGGTAGACGGGCGGAAACAGTCTCAGTGCCCACTTACTCAATCAGGTGTTAGCCCTAGCCGCGTAAAGCCTAGTTCACACGAGCCATTTTCCGTGCCGTTTTTCGGCCTGTACAAAAAATTGTGACGTCACTTCCAGACATGCTGGCCGTACGTAGTGTGAACCGGGAAGCCATCTACCAAAATCCGGACCGGACAAAAAGATGGTTTCGATTTATCTTTTTTGTGTCTGGACAAGAAGTCCGTTCCGTGCTTTGAACATTGAAGTGAAATGTGTAATATTTTTGTGCCAATTTCCATTACATTATAGTTAATATCGCATAACAATATACGCTATGTGTATAATTTTAATGGCAAGGCAAATATTAAGGCAGTTTAATACGTTAACCTATATTGATCGTGTACCTGGCAGCCGTCGTGGCCCCACCAAAGTTAACACGTTGTACTGCTTTGCGCGCCTACAGATACAGACAATAAACACAGATTATAACTACAGAACAACACCAACATGTTTCTCCAATAAAATCTTGATTCCTTCTACAGTGCATATAATTAGGCTATCTCCAGGTACCGTTGCCCACATAAGTTGTTTCTAATCGTGATCTGATGTATGAAAGTAAATTATATAGTAGGCCTATATGAATGAATTGCGAGTGCAGTTTCTTTTAATTATCAGTTTACTAATCATATGAATTAACCACTATACCCTCGTAATTCAATGATGCGTAATATATTTCCATGAACATGGTCACCGAAAGGAACAGAACTTTATAAATATGTGGGTAACTGCAGGCTACATGATAGCTTGGTTTTGATATATTTTTCTAGTTGTTGTTGTTCCCCAGGCTGTCTGGCCGAACAGCCCCAAGGTCTCGAGCAAGGCCAAGGCCATAAACGAGCGCCCCCACAAAATCCTCCCTGCTTACCACTAACAAAGCCCGGGTGACCGAAGCCACTCCAAGGCAGGGAGCTGAGGAAGGTGCGGAAACGCCCGGGAAACCAAAGCCCCACCCAAGGCCCTGTGCCCCTCAGCAATTATGAAGGGAAAGTTGAGGGGTAAGGGAAAAATGTGACGCTTTGGCTCCCAATCTGCCAACTTCTAGGTTGGCAGTAGGGAGGTCAATCCACGGAAAAGACGCCGCCACTTGAGATCTAGAAGATATATAAGTAAAAGGAACAGTCAGAGTAAGCTATGGGTATGGCAGAGATTGCTCAGTTCTCACTCGGATAGACCAGCCCATCACCACATGACTAGAACCCAATCCTCTCAGCATCAGCTAGGATAGGCCCTAGAAAGCCGCCTTTGGCGGGGGGATAGCTCCCCTATTTCAACTCCTTTCGGGGTTGGGCACCCACCCTATTTTTCTAGTTAATATGCATTGTTGAATTAAGGTGGTGGTTCATCTTCGTTCAAAATTAGGAAATAAACACCAAGAAATATAGTTTCTCAGTCCATGTTATTATCGTCTAGTAGGTGTTTACCTTACGCCAAAGCAGTACGTTCCGCACCCCAGAGTCCGGCCCGGACTCGGGAATGCAGCCCGCATTTCCTTTCAACTTTACTTTTCCGGGTCCGAATTTCTTATGTGACGTCACAGGCCCGAAAACGGACCCGCAAAAGACGGCTCGTGTGAACCGGGCTTTAGACAGTTCTCTCAATCAGGTGGTAGCCCTGGCCGTAGAGCGGAGCCTGAGACTTTTCCCAAACACCATTTTCTTCCCAAGATAAACACACAAAAACTTCCTCTTATTCCAGGCAAGTCATTGGACAAACTTAAGAGTTAAGAGAAACACAGTTTCTTTCCTCAGAACCAGTGTGAGTAAATTCCGGAGACGCGACCGAGAGGAGAGAAAAGTGAAGAATCGAGCTGGAAGATTGCTGGAATTGTTTGGCTCTGAAGACGAGGACAGTAACGAAACCTCATTAAAGTGGTCCAGAAGTTCGCCTGTCAAGTGTTACAGACCTGCTGACATCCAGTTCCAGAGTTACACTATCCTCTTCTGTCTCTCCTGAAATTGTGTCTTTCCATCTTCACTTTCTGGGGTAACATGATTATTGTGAGGGTGTGAATTTAGGTGTGCCGAGGATCTTATATATATTCATGTGATATCCCCTTTAATTATTACAACTCTCCTACGCGTAATTCAAGACCACTCGCTGGGCACCTACGTTTATACTGTACGTTCAATGTCACTAGTTTCATAGCCATAATTGTGAGTGTTTATCCCACAGAGTTGAGTGCTTCATATTAATTACTTTATGCTAATTACTGTACTTATGTATTCCAAGTTGTAATCATTATTATATTGTGTTAACCCTTGGGATCCGGGGGGCCTCATATGAAGTTGGTATTTTCAAACTTCATAATTCAGTAGCTACTGATTGAGACCACCTAGAGCAGTCAATTTTTTTGCAAATTGTAGAAAGTTTTCTTGTCTGTAGACTGCCGTTGAGATGACATCGCTACGTTGCGTGGTTGCCGAGTTCTGATGATTATATCGGCGACTTTTTAGCCACGCATTTTGCCTCATATGAGGCCTCCCGGATTCCAAGGGTTAAAGGACTGTGTCCAATTTGCTCCATTTTTAATCTTGAAGATAATTGTTATTAACTCTCTTTGATTTAGATCGTTCTCTTGTTCCAACCTCAGTATTTCAGTACTCGTTAATAATTGACCTTGTACTTACAGTGGTCCCTCTCATTTAGCGAATTCATTAGTCTAGCCAAACCATCGCCAAACGCGAATAGTACTTTAAATGGGAAAATTATCCATTAGTCTTTGACGAGGCCCGAGTTCACCCTTTTGGGCCTTTTCAAACCGCCCGCAATGCTTATCGTCGATCGCCGACACACTCGGCGCCGTCTGCTTACAGTACTCTGTTTTTGCTAGGAGACATAGGCCTAGCCTATATATCTCCACAAAGAATTGACCTAACCTAGGTTAGATGTATATCAGGCAGCAGAATTCATTGTTATCTTGTGAATAGTCTTATTGATAAGGAATAACCACATAACCATAGCAACAAGTTGCTAAGTCACTAGCTAGCCAGACCAAGAAATGGTCTAACCTAGCTTAGATATATATCAGGAGGCATAAATCACTTTTACCTTGTGAATGGTGAAGACTAGAATTTTCTATACCAACTGCTTTTCGATTGAGCAAAATAATGAAATTGGTTTTGGATCCGTGGTCACTTCTTTGATTAATTATATTTATCGATTGGGCCCCTGAGTCAGCTGATGCGCGCGTGTGTGTTTGTGTGTCGCAGACTGTTCGGCACAATAAACAAAGCAAAACACAAGAGATATGAGGTTCACAAATCGGTTTGGTCAAGATTACTCTGTTAATATACGTTTATGAAATATACCTGGAATATTCTCGCTATCCAAGCAGCTCAGTTAGGGTTTTGTGAGTAGGCCTAAGCCTATCTATAGCCTAGCCTCGGCCTAAGAGTAACTCTCAATACGGCGCTCTACTGTAGCCTACATGAAACATTAACAGCAATAGAAAAGACAATAGATAATAGATAACAGATTTTATTTACCATGAATTATTTAGAGTTAGGCCTGGTGAGACTAGCTTGCGGGCGGCGCATTCTGGGCCGATGCCATTCCGTGACGTCAGCATTCTCGCCAAGTGTATTTGAAGCGCCAAATTCGGATTCTGGTACCATATCCAACCTATCGCCAATACTGTGTTTCGCCAAGCTGAAATCCGCTAAACGCGAGGGACCACTGTATGTCCTTTTTTACTCTGTCCATTAGAGTATTTAGTACACTCTCGACTGCGATCATATTTTGATTAATATTTTAGAACAACTTACCTTGTGTCGAGGTTATTACCTCTATTTTATTTCTTTAACACATATATGCTTTATACCCACAGCAGTGTTATTGAATTGTGAAATCTATTTATGGTTAGTCTTAGTAATCAGAAACTTGGGTATTAAAGTGAATATGTTATGACAAGATACATAAGTGGAAAAAGTACAATAAGAATAATTAGATAAATGGGTATTAAGTAATTATGTTGCGAGAAAATACACAACATAAGTGGGAAAGTACAATAAGAATGTGGAATAAATACAATATATATTGCCTAAAAGGTACGTAATCGGAAAAGGAAAGAAAGATAAAAAACAAATTAATTCAAATGGGGCACGGAAACTAGTGCGTATATGGAGCGTCGATATTGTGACGCCATGAGCAAGGCGATGAGGAACTGAGTCATGGCGTCGGAAGAGAGTTGACCGTGAGTAATGATAGCGGATGGAAGTGCTGACAGTGGAGTCAAGTCCTGGCTAGGCAGTAAGAAATGAGTCAGCACTCAAAGCTTATTAGTGCACTGGAATATAATCTGCTCACCCCGCCCTGGATAATGAATCAAAGTATTATCCGCCAACTCTGCCTGCAATACTCAGCATATGGAACTCTGCCGGTGCTACAGCGAGTTAAGGCGAATTCAAAGTGAGTTCAACAATTACCTCTATTTTATTTCTTTAACACATATATGCTTTATACCCACAGCAGTGTTATTGAATTGTGAAATCTATTTATGGTTATGAACTCCTACTTGTATGAATAATAAATGGTGTAATTTGTCCTTGTGTTTCTGTTTATTGCAGAGTTGATATTGATTAAATCAATTTGATTTAATCACTTGATTAAATCAATGATTTTTTTACCAAAAAAATCATGATTTTTTTTTATTTTTTTTATTTTTTTTATTTTTTTTATCTGTGAATCAAGATAAAAAGAATTCTGAAGATTTATCATGCTTTCATAAGTTTGTGTAGGCATTGGTTCATTGTAAGATAGTAGATACTGGTACATTATGTAGTAACACAAATAACTGATAGCTTTTAAATTTACAAATATATGTATACAGTATTACCTTTCAACTTTAAAAGAGTACATTGTATGTTATAAATTCCTCTACTAGAATTACTACTCAATAGGGCGGGGGGATATTTTAAAAAAATCAAATAAATCAAATAAATCAATGATTTTTTGATTTTTTTGATTTTTTTAAAAAAATCAAAAAAATCAACAACCCTGGCCACTTTATTGCCTGTTATTTTATGTGGTGATTTGGGAATTTAGGTTAGTTTTCATTCAGTTGAGCATCCTTTTGTTGTATCAGAATATATCACGTTACTTGAAAACGTGGCATAACACAAACTACAATGTCCATTGGGATCTGCTTGGTTTTAGGGATATGATACTGAAGAATTTCCATCAATGTGTCCTAACAACATAGAAATTTAGCTTACAGTACATTGCAAAAACATTGTAATGACTCTAATGAGGTGCTACAAAGCAAATATGCATATAAGCTTTAGGGATGTGCCAGGGATGAGCTTATGTCAGAACTTCTGACCACTGTCACAGGAAAACCAGATTGTCTAGGGCGGTAACATTTTCAGGGCAGATGCGGATTTCCATTTCAAAGATGTTGATGGTACAGTATATTAATTCAATTCTGTAATCCCTCTCAAAAATTTTAATTTCCTCCATAGGGGATATCCCTTTCCATACAAATAAACTTATCTTGGAGGTTAAGGAACACCCCTTAAGTAGGATAATTTTATTACTTTGAAATATTTCATTTTAAGTTATTATAAAATCCAATACTTTATCATAAAATTAGATTTCCATTACTACTGTAGTTAGAAAATTTAACTTACTTTTCAACCTCTATTATAAATATATAAATTTCATAACATTCATAGTCTACCTGTACTTCACAAATACTGGTACTGTAACACCTGCTGTGGTACAAGGGCAATTACTAAAACAATGGGGGACTGGATAGCGTCGTCTGCTACCGCTTCCCGCGCTTTCCAATACACCCAATAGTAATCAGTTTCCATCCAGTGATTGTATTGGAAAGCGCGGGAAGCGATAGTAGACGACGCTATCTGGTCCCCTATTCTGATAAATTAAAGCCATATCTACTTATAAAAACACTTCATCAAATCAAATAATTAAAATACCATACCAATACTCATGAATAGTATATAAATATTGCTTTGAAACAACTTTTGCAATTAATATAAATATGATATACAATAGTAAGTTTCCTGACCCAATCCTGTGAAATTTTTGTTTTAAAACTCAGTGGTCTGCTTGAATTACTACAATAATAAATCCCTATGACTAATGGTTGCTCTATAGAAAGCAAGAGAGGAGCAAGAGATATCTGAAAAGTAATTGAATTAGCTAAGTTTTGTTTAACTATATATACTGTATACCACTTTTTTGTACGTAATACCCTTTTATTTATATAACTTGATTAACATAGGTACTGTTATACTGTAGTAGTAGTAGTAGTAAAATAGTTTAACCAGACCACTGAGTGGTGATGGACTGGTCTATCAGAGTGAGAACTGAGCGATCTCTGCCATACCCATAGCTTACTCTGACTGTTCCTTTTACTTATATATTTTCTAGATCTCAAGTGACGGCGTCTCTTCCGTGGATTGACCTCCCAATCTACCAAGACTGGAAGCCAAAGCGTCACATTTTTCATTTGCCCCTCAACTTTCTCTTCATAATTGCTGAGGGGCACAGGGCCCTGGGTGGGGCCTTGGTTTCCCGGGCGTTTCCACAACCTCCTCAGCTCCCCGCCATGGAGTGGCTTCAGTCACCCAGGCTTTACTGTGGTCGGTGGGGGGGGGGGGGGGGGGGGGTCTGTGTGGGCGGTCGATTGTGGCCTTGGCCTTGCTCGGGGCCTTGGAGCTATTTGGCCAGGCAGCATGGGGAACAGCAACAACAAAACAACCAGACCACTGATGATTGACTGTTAACCCGGGAACGGTGAGGGGGGGGTAATGAACTAGCTCCCCATGGGCGAGCATATGGGCTCCATTCAGGCCTATAATCGTCATTTTACGATAAATATCGTTATTACTTATTCATATGAGCCTATTTTACCTTCACTATGAAGATAGTAACCTGTAACAATAATTAAACCAGTGAAAATATCATTTTTCTGGTCAAAATCGCGAATATAGATGGACCAGCCCATTCATGAATTATGGAGACAATTGAGGCAACCCCTCCCTCCACGAGGCCTCAAGCCACACTGAGCCTACTCATACACACACTCGCTTGTGTAACACATCCGCTAGGCACGTAAGCACATCCCCCACACAGTTTGCTAATGTTAGCACAAAAATATACCAACAAATTAGGGAATAACAGGGAAAATAGGTGATAATTGAAGGGGGAGGGGAAAGGGAGGAAGGAGGGGATGTGGAGGAGTGATATGAGGTAGGCCTATGGGGGAAAAAAAAAAAAAATTTTTAGTGCTGTTTAAATGTTTTTTTTAGGCCTCCCTCTTAAGAGCTTTGCCGCCGTCGCCCAGTAAAACTTCTTAAGAGCTTTGCTGCCGTTTAGGGGTTAATATTCAATTGACAAGTAAATAAGTATTATACTGTACAGTACAAGTAGAATTAGTTAACTGAACAGCAACATAAAAAGCAAGTCAGGTGGAGAAACTACCCAACAAACAAAATTCTACTTACCAAATTATTACGAACACAAATTTTGAATGTTAAAAATATTTCCCCTGTTGTACCCTCTCCCTCTTACAAGGGGAAGAGGGTTGTAGGAACGCTAAAAGCAGTAACAAGAAATAGGGTGGTCAGTATGGAAGTGAAGAAGTCCTTGCATGACAGTGTGGTAATCCCGACACTGACTTACGGAAGTGAAGCATGGACGTTGGTTGAGAGACTCAGACCAAGAGTGAGAGCAGTGGAAATGAATTACTTAAGGAGTGCGTGCGGAGTTACATGGAGGGATAGACAGACTAATGAGGAAGTAAGAAGGAGGTGTGGTGTGGAGGTAGATGTGCTGGAATGTGTGAAAAGGAACAACTTGAGATGGTTCGGCCATATGGAACGTATGGAAAGCGAGAGAATGACTAAGAGGGTGTACGAGAGCGAGGTGGAGGGACAGAGGGGGAGAGGTAGACCGAATATGAGGTGGAAGGATGGAGTGAGGGAGTACATGAACGAAGGCGGTGCTGGTTGGGGGGAGGGGCGTCGACTGACTGGGGACAGAGGTGCATGGGGGCGGTTCGTTCGTGGCCACCCCTTCGGGGATCACGGCGTCAGGCAATAGATAGATATATAGAAAAATATTTCAACTAAAATAAGATATAATAACTCTACAATAGCTACCTTGCCCACTAAACCGTTAAACCCATACAAACAAAAATTTGAAAACTGGAAGACCATACAATATATATATTGCTACCCTAAACTTAACACTAAAGTTGCCACAGTAATAATGTTGTAACCTGTCCTATAAACACCATATAATTTCATAAGGGTATAATATTATATAGTCTATTAACTATATTGTCTAACGTAATAACAGAACAATTGTGTAGGAGACCTCCGGGAAAACCACATGCTGTACTGTATAATATATGGCTAAGGCAAATCGATCAATCATGACAATGAGACCCCCTAGGAAAGGAGTCAGAAGGTAAGCATAGCTAAGTGCTGTTGCAGAGTAAGCACCTCTCTAATTTACTGTACTGATGGATTGTGTGACTAGGATGATATACTGTGTATATATATATATATATACCGGTAGCTATTTTTGGGACAGGTGGTGATTTTTATAATGGTTTTAAGAACAGGTAGCAATATTAATGACATGCTGCATATATTACCAGACTTTCTTTCAACTCTACAATAACAACAACCCCCAAATTCTTTCTGCAAATATATTTATTGGGATTATTTACAAATATAATTACTTTCCAAATAAAAAAATACTATATATTTACTATCTAATGTAAACTAGATTAAAAATCAAATTTTAGCAATTTCCGTAGATATTCTTGCAAAAAAATTATTGTTGGATGAAGG
This sequence comes from Paralithodes platypus, assembly GCA_032716605.1. Lineage (NCBI taxonomy): Eukaryota > Metazoa > Arthropoda > Malacostraca > Decapoda > Lithodidae > Paralithodes > Paralithodes platypus. The sequence continues at coordinate 16,650,970 of CM064528.1, read as the reverse complement.
AAAGTATATACTGTAATGTATATATACTGTATATATATACAGTATATATATATATATATATATATATATATATACATATACAGTATGTACAGTATACCATATGAACATGAAGGGAGTCACAGGAGACCCTTGATACACATGAATAAACCTTGAATATTAATATCATGGTTTATAATGTAAAACTTGCAAAATAAACAAACCAAACTGGGACGACACAAGATAAACGCAAAGGAACTACAGTAATAAAAATCGCTATGTGGAAACAACACTTAACCCTTTCTGTACCGGCAACATCTTTTTAACTTTAATCTGGCTACTATTAGATGGTTGTATTCAGTTTCAAAAGGGCCATAAATAATAATAATAATAATAATAATAATAATAATAATAATAATAATAATAATAATAGTTCTTAAAGCTAGCGCATGCTAAGCCAGCTAAGGATAGCCCAATAAGGCCGATTAGGTGTACAGTAGTTCCATTGGGGTCCTGTACTACTACCCCATCCCCTTGCTCATGAGGGACGGTAACGACTCAGTGCTTGTGAAATATCTTTAATGCGCCGAGCGTGGGCGCGATCCTGGGACCTTCTGGGTGGAAGTCCAAGACGCTAATACACCAGCGAGCTGGCTTCGAACTAGCTCACTTAACCCTTTTAGTACCACAGATCTTTCTTAAACCGCACAAAATCCTCTAAATATAGCTATAATCAAATTTATAAAACGTCGCCGGTACAGAAGGGGTTGATAAAATAAAATTTGAAATAAAAGAACAAAATCTGTCACATAGGGTATACATTACTATGTGAGCAAGTTAATCTATACTATAAAATGCACAAAAGAAAACCAAAATTGAAATAATGGAGCTAAGGCGAGTGTCATTTATCAAGGGTAACCAGTACATGAAAACGTATTGCCATTGGTAAATACTTGAGTTGATATTTATGGCATGTATCACTGAAGATGGTAAAAACAACACCATGTGAGGATGGGCTTTAATTACGATAACATTTCACTATTCTGTTTTTTCAGATCAGAATGGTACAACAGGATATGGAGTGTATTTATCCCTCACAGAATGGGCAGTTTGTATGTTCTGTGATGGGTAAAATAATATTTTCTTTGTCCTGTTCATCGATCTCTATAAACAACTGGATGGCTCATCACTCGCATGATTTGAGACGGCTGCAGACAATGCACCACTCCTTTCCCTATTGAATATGTATAGGGGGCAGAATTGAGCAAAAGTTTGTTCAACTAAATTTGGCATTGGTAGAACACAACTATAACAAACAAATTAAAGCTTGTTGACAAATATTTTATCATTCATTATGTGCTTAATCAACATACAATCAATAATACAGAATGCATTTTTATACCACTCCCAAATGCATCCTATAGTTTACTTAACACAATAGGGATAATGAGCCTTCCAGCTTCTGTATAGTGGTGTTCAGTGGTACTGTTGTGCAATTCCCTGCACTTCCGTGTTTATTAACAAAGGTACAATTTGATTAAATCTAGCCGCTTTGATTTGTTGATGTCATTTGATTTGGCAATAGAGTACCAACAAACACAACTTTGTAGAATCTATATGGTTCTATGTCAATAACAAGCCAAGAGCTGCTAAAATTCACCCAAAACTTACTAAACTCTATAAAGTGAAAGTGCAGGTAACTGTACCAGTTTAACCTATAGAATCTATATAGTGAAACATTTTCCAAATTAAAACCCATCCTCACATGGCAGTATTTACCAATGTGTCCATTTAACTTCACTGGAGATCCTTTAGGAAGCAGAGATCCGAGAACCCTTCACCAAAATGCCATTTTTGAGACAATCTATATATCTAAACAGCATCGTAAGATTTTCCATTTAATGTTGTTAACAAATAAATAAAAAAAGTGGTTGTCTGATCTTAGTTTACTAAAAAAGACCTCTAGGGGTGACCATACAACTTACACCCATGAACCTTATAAACCAGTACAGTTTGGTTAGGTCAAGATTATAATTTGGCACTGGTTTACTTGGTTATGATCTACTATTTTCTATTCACTATAAGTAGGCCAAGCCTCAAATACTAACTCATAGTAAATTATAAAAGGGCTAAAGCAAATTGACTGTAAATTTCCTAAGCTATTCTCTAGTTAAATTGGAAAAAAACATTTTTTTTTTTGTCTCATTAACTCGCGTCCAATCACCGCTTCTTTACAATCTCTCTCTTCGCTGCAATGTTGCATCTCTCTCGCTATTCTACCGCTATTACAATAATCACTGTTGCTCAGAGCTCTCTGTGTATACCACCATCTCTACGTAAAGTACATAGCACCCGTCTTGCAACACAATCCCATCCTTACTCAGTGGTTAACTCTTCCCTAATGGTAGTTTAAGTTTGATTGCTCAAGTCCTCTTTGAGCTATAAAAGGTTAATGGTCAATATTTTTGGCCTAACTAGACAGTAGTGAAGAGATATATGAAATTGTGCAGACTTTCTGTGCTTAAAAATAAGTTGATGCATATTAACCCGTTCTGTACCAGTGCCAATATTAATTTGTCAGTATAAAAGGTATACACTAGTACTTGAGCCTTGTTCTTTGCTAATACCGAGTGGGAGCCGCTTACATGACTTGAAGGCATTAATGCTAGGTGCTGGCAACACTGCACAAGTCTCCGTCGGCTCTTCTCCTCCACGGTGTTACCTCTCAGCTTTCGTTGAGAAAAGCATCCTCTCGAGCCGCAGAAAAGTCCTTTTGGCGAAAATGGCTGGTATTGAGGGGTACCTTACACAAATTGTCAAATACTCTGGTACAGTAGGGGTTCAAGATTGAATCAATGTGTTTTATTAGTTAATACTCATCTGAATTGTTCAGTAGTGTTCTATGAATACTGTACCTGTCCATGACTGTACTAGTTGAGTTGTTCGGTTACAGTTCTAGGTGGTAATGGTGGTGGTGGTGGTGCTGATGGAGGGTTTAGAAGACGGTCATGGAGTGTTCAAACAATCCAGACAAGTCCTCTTCACTCTGCTCCCGGGGTGCCAACTTGGTTACACGGTGCTGGGGAGACAAGTCATCAACATGAAAAAGCATTCACAGATCATGGTTTTGAATTAATTCTGAGCCAAAGTGGGAAGGAATATGCAAGCATTTTTTAACTTAATGGTGCGATCAAGCAAGGATTACATTTAGGGTTGGGATTATAATAAAATTGTCAAAGATCCAATAATTTCTTTTTCATAAATTGTATGTATGTAGGCCTACCGTAAACTGGGGTAATTTCGGACTGCGGTCATAACTTCGGACATCGGCGATAATAAGTAATCAGCCATTGTCATTATATAATGGAAACGTTTTTTATTGTTTTTTTTGTGGGGTCCGTTTAGAGAAATGGCGAAGGAAGAGCATGTAAAAGTCCTAGGGAACTGACAGGAGTATATGTACCAAAAAAAAAAAATTATATACAGTATATGACGAAAATTTGTACATTATTCGCTACCCTGCCAAACTTCTATCACCCTGAAGAAATTTGTTTGTATGAATGATGTGACTGATATAATTTTGTAGTAACATTACCAGAGACAACATCCACCAAAGGAAATTTGTTACACTTGTATAACGCTCTAGCTAGAACACTATCATTTAACCTATTGTGTTTAAAAAAAAAAAAAAACATGTAAACTTCGGACATGGAACAAACAATAGTTTGTTATTATTTGCCCTATGAAAATAATTCATAATACTTGTCCAATGTCCATCATTAAAATGGTAGTTAAAGATCAAATAATCATGCTCGGAGTCCAAAAACCCATAAAAATATGATAATATGCTAACCGATTTATGTATTTCGGATAATTCTGAATATATAATATACCGTATATAAATTAGGAGAGGCATATATCTTGTCCAAAATTTTTGTTATCTGCCGAATGAAACACCAACACATACGTTATACCTATAAAAATACTCAAATTCATATAAATGTATATGCAGTGATAGAGTATACATACCTATATAATTTCACTAGGCCTAGTTAATTTTCGAGTTATTGATCTGACATCATTGGTTATTTTTCCTGCTCAATATTTTCTAAGAGTGAGTTCAATGCCTACCGAGAACAGATCCAATAAGAATATATGCTAAAACTCGTATATAACCCCCTCCTATACTGATTATACAGGCCTAAAAGTATGGACTGCTTTTTCCACTAAAACATTGGACAGGAATAAGCAGCAATAATAAAATATTCATATAAAATCGTAGGAGCCGAAAAATGAATGAAATAAAGCCAGGAACGTACGTCCGAAGTTCTCCTCCGTTTGTCCGGACTTATCCCAGCTTTCTTGGTAATAATTTTCCATAAGAAATCACTGTATGTCCGAAGTTTTCCATACAAGTCCGAAGTTTTCAACTTTTCAAGAATACTTCGGACATCATTTAGGATAAAGATAGTTCTCTTATTAATTGTTTTTATTCCCAATTAATAAGATTTTGTAAAATCTGCACTAAAGTAGATGACTTTTGGGCTAGAGCTAGGTTACTATACAGACTCTTAGTGGACAGAGGTTTTGAGGCAAGTAAATTGTTCCATAAATTTAATCTTTTTAGGGTCAATTATTGTGACTGTATTCTAAAATTTGACATCAATAATTTTAATCAAGCATTTTTAACTTGAAGTTTCTTGTATAACCTCTGCTTACTTTTTGTCTGTATTTATTGTTTATCTTTTTCTTTTTCTATTATTATTATTATTATTATTAATATTGATGATTTTTTAAATTTATTGTTCTTGTTAAAAGAGTACTCTTTGTTTAAATCTGTTGTTACTTCATATTTTGCAATTATTTCTCTTTATATTATATGTATTCATTGTCGATAGTATCAATTGCTTACTTTTGCGATTTCCTTAGTTTATTTGTGCTATAAATGTAGGTTATTTGTAGGGTAGTTATTGATAGGGGTCACTTGAGGCATGCTATGCTTACAGGTACCTACCCGATAGCACTATCGTTAGTGAGTGCTGTACTGTATTTTATATATTATTTTGTAATAGTATAGATATCTTATCAATATTTGTATTTTTTACTATTGTTAATGTCTTGTCATGTTGCAAATTTGATTTTAAATAATATTTTGACATTTAACATGTAGTTTCTTTATTCATGCAGAGTTTAGTAAAATTTGCCAGAACGTCCCGGACTTCCCAAACTTGACTACTTCCTTTAACGTGACGATAGTGCGTTGTTATATGTGCGATTGGTTTGCTTGGGAAACAGATTAACTTGCTCATGTAGTGATGTACACCCTATGTGGTGGATTGTGTTCTTTTATTTAATAATTTTCATTTTAGTAAGAGTTGTTTCCACATAGCGATTTTGATAATTTAATTTGACTTTATATTGTCCTTGTCCCAATTTTGGTTTGTTTAGTTTGCAAGTTTTACATTTTAAATTATGGGGGATAATTTTAGGAAGCTTCCTGAATTACGGCACACTATCACCACACATCACTTGACCTAGTTAAATCTCTATAATGTGTTTACAGTCAGGAGAAATTGTTAAAAAAAACTCAAAAAATTTCCGAAGTTACCCCAGTTTACGGTATATAAGAAAGTAACATATCACTATCCATACTTGCTTTCCATTAATGTACTGTGAAATATAGAATGAAAAATATATATCCAAGATACAAATTATCTATACTGTATACAAAACTAACCTGAGGTAGTGTTCCCTTGACTAGAGCTGGGATGTCCTCCTTTGAGTAACCGAGAGCCTCTAAGCCGTTATCCACCTTCATATCCGACATGTAGCGCCGCAGTATGTCTGCCAATATCAGGCCTGAAAAAGAGAGGAAAATGAAAAAGAGAGATTTGTCGAGTATGTAAGAGTACTGTAGATGAGGAGCTTATTATAGTACAGTAACACCTACATTTACCGGCACTCAGGGGGATTTGAAACCTCCGGTGAATTGAAAAGTCCGGTTGAATGAAAATTCTATCTATCTATCTATTGCCTGACGCCGTGATCCCCGAAGGGGTGGCCACGAACGAACCGCCCCCATGCACCTCTGTCCCCAGTCAGTCGACGCCCCTCCCCCCAACCAGCACCGCCCTCGTTTATGTACTTCCTCACTCCATCCTTCCACCTCGCTCTCGTACACCCTCTTAGTCATTCTCTCGCTTTCCATACGTTCCATATGGCCGAACCATCTCAAGTTGTTCCTTTTCACACTTTCCAGCACATCTACCTCCACACCACACCTCCTTCTTACTTCCTCATTTGTCTGTCTATCCCTCCATGTAACTCCGCATGCACTCCTTAAGTAATTCATTTCCACTGCTCTCACTCTTGGTCCGAGTCTCTCAACCAACGTCCATGCTTCGCTTCCGTAAGTCAGTGTCGGGATTACCACACTGTCATGCAAGGACTTCTTCACTTCCATACTGACCACCCTATTTCTTGTTACTGCTTTTAGCGTTCCTACAACCCTGCACCCCTGTTGTACCCTCTCCCGCACTTCTTCATCCATAGTCCCATCTTTACTCAACACACTGCCCAGATACTTAAAAGAGTTGACGATCTCCATAGCCTGACCGTTCAGCTTCACCTCACACTCTGTGACTTCACCCCTTTCGAAGACCATAACCTTGCTCTTCCCCGTATTTACCTTCAAATTCCGTTTTTCGCACACTGTTCCAAACTCATTTACCAGACCCTGCAACTCCCATTCATTATCACTCATCAGAACTGTATCATCCGCAAACAGCAGTATAGGTAGCTTCCACTCAATTCCCTCCCTTTTCAGCGATATACCAACATCCACTGCTCTTGATAGTATTTCTTTCATGACTCCATCCATATATACAGTAAACAACCACGGGGACATCACACACCCCTGTTTCAAACCAACATTCAGGTCAAAGAACTCGCTCTGCTCACTCTCCACACGTACTGCCGCCTTTGCACCCTCATACATGCTCTTCACTGCTTTCAGCAACTTGCCCTCTACTCCGTATATTCTTAGTACTTTCCACAAACCTTCTCTATCCACTCTGTCATAGGCCTTCTCCAAGTCCATAAAGGCAACATACACCTTTTGTTTCTTCTCCAGATACTTCTCCACAACACAATTCAGGGTAAAAATCTGATCTACACATCTTCCCTTCCTAAAACCTCCCTGCTCGTCGCCTATCCATTTCTCCGTTCTCACTCTCACTCTCTCAATCACTACCCTACTGTATACCTTCCCTACTACGCTTAGAAGACATATTCCTCGGTGGTTACCACACACTCCTCTTTCCCCTTTGCCCTTATATAGGGGGACTATTATGCCAGTCTTCCAGTCATCGGGTGCACTCCCCTTCTCCCATGCTAGTTTGCACATTTTCCATACCCATTCTATCACTATCTCACCACCATACCTCAACATTTCCCCACACACTCCATCTGTTCCTGGTGCTTTCCCCAACTTCACTCTTTTCATGGCTTCCCACACTTCTGACCTCCTGATCCCCACCTCCTCCTCCACTACTTCTCTTCTTCTCCCTCCCATACCATATCCAGCTATGTTTGCTGGCTCTTCATTCCTTACATTTAGCAACTCACTGAAGTACTCCCTCCATCTTTCGACCTCCTCTTGCTTCTCGGCTAGCATTCTCCCATTCTTATCTTTCACACCCTTACTGTTTCCCTTGCTACCTTCCCTAACTTTCTTGACTTCTTTCCAGAACAGTTTCTTACTCTCCCTCCATTTTACACTCAGATTCCTTCCAAATTCCTCATCTACTCTTCTCTTACTTTCCTTCACTACTCTCTTCACCACCCTCTTACTCTCCACGTACCTCGCTCGTTTCTGTCTCTCGGAATCTTCATTCCCTCTACTACCCAACCACTCTCTATATGCTTTCTTCTTTTCTTCCACAGCTATTCTTACCTCTTCTGTCCACCATGCTGTACCTTTCACTCCCCTCCCTCTTCTCCTCACTCCACACACTTCCTCACATGCTGCACAGATCTCATCCTTAAACACCTTGCTCATCTCCTCCACTTCCTCCATAACTTCCAGGTCGAACCCACCTAGTCGTCTTTCCACTGCTCTCCTGTACTCCTCCCTGACTTCCTCCTCCTGCAACCTCTCCACCCTCCTCACCATTCCACCCTCCTCTCGCCTCCCTCCAGCTCTCCTCACCCACTTCTTTTGTATCCTAACCTTAGCTACCACTACATAATGATCAGACAGACCCCCTCCAATACCCCTATACACCCTAGCATCCATCACAGATTTCTTCATTCGTTCATCCACACATACATAATCAATCAATGACTTTCGTTCCACCACTGTCTTATCCTTCATCATCAACATCCGTTTCCACGTGTACCTGTGGATCATTCTGTGTCGGAAGAAGGTGTTGGCTATCCACAGCCTCCTCCCCACACATACGTCCACAAGTGCACTACCATTCCCATTCACCTCTGATGGTACCCCCCACCCTCCCACCACTCCCTCAACTTTCTTATCACCCACCTTACCATTCATATCCCCAATCAGAAATATTCTTTCGTTCTTGTCAAACTTCTCCAGGCACGCCTCCACATTCATCCAGAACTCCTCTTTCTTTCTTTCAAGTATATCCTCTGTCGGGGCATACACGCATACAATCACCCACGTTTGTATTCCTACTTTCATTCTCACCCACACAATCCTTGAACCTACAGACCCATACTCTCTTACACATTCCTTCCATTTGCTACTTACAAACAAACACGCACCTTCTCTCGCTGTTCCTCCAGCACACACACCCATTCCACACTCCCACTCTCTCACATCTGAACCTTTCCATTTGGTCTCTGTCATTCCACATACATCCAGCCTGGCATTTACTAACACTTCCAGAACCTCTCTCTCTTTTGTGCCATCATTCATGCCACTAACATTCCACGTAGTAATGAAAATTACTCCTATAAATGCCCATAAACCCCAAGAAAATACCCCTAATGGCTATCTGTATTATCAGCCTTAATATAATAAACAAACACACATTACTATACCATTTTAATAGTAATGTTCTCAACTCGCCAATTTATAAGTACAGAAGAAGTTGTAAAAGGCGTCCAGCTGTTGTTGTTGTCGGCGGCGTAATGCGTATCATCGTATGCGAAGGCTAGGCCTTATCGCTAGGGAGAGTTCCGCAACGCATTCAAAGTTTTGACAGTACAGTAGTAAAACGAAACACTAATATCAAACTGTTTTTGTTCTTTTTAGTTTCTTATGTTTCTCACTTAAAATCTAAAACTTATTTATGAGATGGATGCTTTGGGAGAGGCAGCAAGGGGTGGATGCTTGCCACCCATCCACAGTTGTAGAGGTGGATGTTGTTTTGGAATCTATCCTGAGTAAATGTAGAGCACGTATAAAATACCTGTATAGACAGGTGGGATGCTTGCCAGCGGCGACCAAAAAGACCCTATGCCAAGCGCTTGTTCAATGTAGGGTAGTTATTGATAGGGGTCACTTGAGGCATGCTATGCTTACAGGTACATACCCGATAGCACTATCGTTAGTGAGTGCTATATATAATTTTTTGTAATATTATATATATCTTATCAATAATTTTATTTTGTACTATTGTTAATGTCTTGTCAAGTTGCAAATTTGATTTTAATAGAACATTTTAACACTCAAAGAGCGGCTGGAGTATATTTCACCGTGCCGCCCAGCGGGGTGTTTTTACCATAAATGGCGTTGTTTCCGTGCTCTTTTTCATGCATAAACAAGAGCCAGAGCGTAATACAATTCGTAAATTGAGCTTTCCAATGACACCAGAACCATCCTTCTACGATCACTGGTTGTCTTGCAACGATCGTGCAACCGAAGGACAAAATCGCTAAAATACGGTCATTTTGTTACATAATTACGTGTGTAGCGAGGGAGGGAGGGTGGAGTAGTGTGGAGTACATGTCAGTAGACCCACGGCGGCCGTGGCGAGCGGTCATGAGGTAACTTACGGTCCTCCCGTTGCTCGTCTCTCTCTCAGAGCCAATATTGCGCCAAAATTGCACACGGACTTAAGTCGGGCCCGCCACATAGTCCAGATTTTTAGATACGGACTTAAGTCGGGCCCCGCTAAAGAAGGGTTAACACTAATTGTAGTTTCTTTTATTCATGCAGAGTTTAGTAATGTTTGCCAGAACGTCCCGGACTTCCCAAATTTACTAATTCCCTGAACGTGACGATAGTGCGTTGTTATGTGTGCAATTAGTTTGCTTGGGAACCAGATTAACTTGCTCATGTACTAATGTACACCCTATGTGGTGGATTGTGTTCTTTCATTTCATAAATTTTATTTTAGTAAGCGTTGTTTCCACATAGCGATTTTGATATGTTGTTTTGAATTTATATTGTCTTTGTCCCAGTTTTGGTTTGACTTTGTTTGCAAGTTTTACATTTAATTTTGACTATTCTGTGTCATCCTGGTACTCTGCATCATCTAAATCAGCACAGCACAAACTTCAGGTCACTCAAAATAAAATGGTTAGGTTCATGCTGAACCTAGGACCCAGATCGCATGTTGGCCAGGAACAACTTCAGTCATTTGGTATGCTCAATGTCTCTGACAGGGCCAAACAAATCAGGCTCACTAATGCCTTCAAGATATTCTATGACAGAGCTCCAGAGTATTTAAAAGAGTAATTTTGTTAAAGCAAATGAGAGGAGTGGACATAATACAAGAAATATGATGTTTAATTTTTACGGTCCCGAGAATCCAAGGACAGGGTAAGTTAACATTCTTCTTTACTGGCATAAAGACTGGAACGACCTACCCCAGTCAGTCCGTGAAAAGAGAACACTGTATTCCTTCAGACGTAGCTTGAGGGAGCACCTGAACCGGACAGCTGCGAGAAGGGAGCACCAAGCTTATGTCTACTACTAAATACAGAGATAGGCAAAACAAACTGAAATGATTACTGATTACTGATAATTACTATAGGATGTAAGGTATCTTAATATAACCCCCTAGAAATACTTTCTCTAAAGTATCTACTTTTTTTTTACCCTCCCCTTTTTCCCCAGCTAACCTAATCCCACAAGGACCCCAATGGAAATACGCCTAACAGCCTTATTGGGAATTATGCAAGGCTGGTACAAGTCATATTTGTAACATATTATGTGGTACCAACATTATAAAATGCTAACTGAATAAATATTATTATTATTATTATGTTACATCGTCCACCTCTCTCCATTCGTTTGGATATTTGTGTTTTTTGTTCCAAGCTCAGAACCACTCTTTTGCATTTCTTCTTGTCACTATTGGCTTTCACTTTGTCCGACTTTGCCTTAATCTTCGGCATGATAGCGATGAATCGAGTATAATATGTCCAATATGAGAATGTTTGTATATACGGATCGATCGGGCAAGACTGAGAGGCCTATTCCCGCGCTTTTGTTGTTGTTGTTGCTTGTTCTATTGACGTCGCCGCTACCCGCATAGAACCACGGACTATTTTATATATATATATATATATATATATATATATATATATATATATATATATATGTATTTATTATTTGTTATGATGAAATGATGCTGGTAAGACGATTTTTTTTTTTTTTTTTTTTTTTTTAATTTAAGTTTAAATTTTAATAATTTCCTAAAACCTCCGGTTGTTTGAAGTTACCGGATGCTTGAATGCCGGAAAATCGAGGTGTTACTGTATTGTTTTCAAATGTACGCTATGTCAATTTAAAGCCTAGACTAAATCTATGGAAAGAAAATAGGATTCAGCCTCTGTGTATTCCATGAAAGTTCTCTAAGGGCCAGTCACTGCTCAGAAGGAGAGTCAGCACACTGGTTCCCTACAGATACCATGAGTCAGCATTAAAGTAACTTTAATGGGTAGATACAGTTCCTGTCATTGACCTACATGCTAAGATAACTGTCTTGATGGTATAATGGATAGAGCGTGTAAGTTCTGTATAAGGTATCCTGGATTTAAATCCTGGGAGGATCACATGCTTTTATTTATTTTATTTAGAGGGATTATTGGTGTTACGAACGATGTTAAAAATATTATGTTTGCTAGAATAGTGGGTTTCAGACTGGCAAACAAAAGATATGCAAAGCTAGTCCTTAAACATTGGCCCTTCTTTTTAGTCATTATAATTACTGGTACATAGGCAAAGTTCCAGTCTTAAAAGCAAATAAGACTAACCAGCATCTTCTCTCTTGGCCTTGGAGACATCGGCTCCCAACAGTCGGGCACCTTCAAGATGTCGGTCGGAGCAGGTCGGGGCAGTAAAGGTAAACACTGCCGGGGCCGTCATCACCACTGAGAGGCCGTGGGGGATGATGGCATGGCTGCACCTAAAGGAGAAAACACATAATATTATAATGTTAGTCACATCAGGAAAAGTTCCTATATTAAGCTGCTGTCACAACACACTTTTTCCAGCAATTCTTCTCTGATACTTGTAGCTTTCAATTTAGAATTTAATAAACATTTGGCCACTTAAAAAATCTAATGTTGCTAGTTGCCATTACTAAAAACATTTGGCCTCTTAAACCAATCTAATGTTGCCAGTTGCCATTACTAATGAACAAATAAGTCCCAACATACTACTAGATAAAACTTGTCCATTGATAATTTGCTTGAAAAAAGTGTTGGCTCTACCTTAAGCAGTGGAAGCTGTAACATGCATTTGTGGATCTAGAGAAAGTGAGGCTGCCTAAAGACATACTGTATACTGTAGTAGAAACTCCTGTATTCAACACTAGGCAAGGTACTGTGCAGGTACCCTGTGTGGGTTCTTTTTTAAAGAGTAGTACCAAAATTCGGAGAGGGCAGCACTATGATAATAAATTCTACGGGAATCATATACAGTACCCCCACAGCACAATTGTGATAACAAAATTTGTTAAATTTATATTTTAATAATTAATATTATATTATTTTCATTAAAACGCTTTCCGAAACACCCGGAGTACCTATGCTAAGTCTCATCTCCATAGTCCAAAGGGTTTGGGGGTTAGAGAGACAATAAACAAACTACGATATGCAGCCTAACTTTATATATACGGTATACAGTATATATATACTGTACCTGTATATACTGTATATATACTGTACATGCATACAATGGTTTAAAAATGTTTTCCATTACATACATTGTAACAGCTCAAACGTGGTTGCCTTTCCGCAGTTGGAATATAATACAATATACAGTAAACTTCCGTTAATCCGAAGGGCAGCGGACCGGCCCTCGTTCGGATTAGTGGATTTTTCGGATTATCGGACGTTACCCCCCCCCCACCCCCGATTTTTTTTTTAAGACCCAAACCAAGACACAAACACAGGATAATAATGATAATAATGATAATAATGACTAATCATGACTTTAACTCACCTTATATGAAGAGAAGAGATGTGTAGCATTGAAGATAAGCCCCCAGCACCAGCCCCAACCCAGCCACTAGCCCCCTAGCCCCATATTAGTAACTTATAATCACTGCTCTGTACTGTAAGTGTACTTTAATGTAAAATTAACTTAAAAAGACTTATTTTTTTTTTGTATTTTGCTGGTTTTATATTTTTTTGGGGGTCCTTAAATCTACTACACTTCACTGATTATTACTCCACAGCCATATCCTCCAAGCCTTCAATATCTGAAGGGGGAGCTAGGGCTAGGGCTACCTCAGGAGTGGTTAGGCTGGCAGGAGCTACCACAGGGGTGGCTGGGGCTACCACAGGGGCGGCTGGGGCTACCTCAGGAGTGGCTAGGCTGGCAGGAGCTACCACAGGGGCGGCTGGGGCTACCTCAGGAGTGGCTAGGCTGGCAGGAGCTACCACAGGGGCGGCTGGGGCTACCTCAGGAGTGGCCTTCACAGGGGATGCTAGGTCCTCCCAGCCTTCAAAATCAGCAAGAGGCATAGGTTCTGGTGTGGTAAGAGGTTCAGGTGAGCTGGTACGCGAGTCGTCTGTGAGAGGCATTGTTGCAGGTCTAGGGTTATCTGGTTCATCTGATCGGCGGCCATGGTGGTGCATGTTTTTCATCAGGTCCCTGATGTCTGCCTGCTTGACTGCCCTGCCCCTTTTCTCATAGAACTCATTACGGAGGATGTGGAAATCGATTGTTTCACTTGCATTATATTGGCTAGACTGTTCCACAAATTTGACCATACCATCGAAATAGGTAGCAGCTTCCTTCCAGGTTACTTTGCCATCGTCATCTGCCTCTTCCTCTTCCTCAGACGAGTGCTCCTCAACATATTCTGGCTCCACAACACTCCGGATAATTTCTGTATCTGTCACCTCTTCCTCGCCCTGCAGGTCACCATCCACATCAACCCACTCCTCAATATCCTCTTCAGTCATCCTCTTGGGGTCGTTGACCGGCACGGTATCCATCAGGCCTCGGATTTCGTTGATTGCCTCCCTGCGACGCCCAAGAAAGCCTTCGAAATCGTGCTCATCTTCTTCAACCTCTTCAGGGTCATCGACCTGGGCATACAGCTTGTTCCAACATTTCTTGAGGGTTACCTCTGAAACATCCTTCCAGGCTAGGGCAGCATCATATATGGCATCCTTGATGGAAAAACTTGACTGGAAAGTTTTTACTGATGCATCAGAGTTAATCAGCTTGCGGGCAAATGAGGACTTGTAGCTCTGCTTAAACTTTTGGCACACACCCTGGTCCATTGGTTGTATCAGACTAGTCACATTAGGGGGCAAGTAGGTGACAAAGATGTTTCCAGACACTAGTTCGTGGGCAGGGGGATGTGCTCTGCAGTTATCCAGGAAAAGGACAGCCTTGGTGTCCTCAGAAAGGCCAATCGACTTGAAGTAGGCCTTGACTTCGGGAACAAAGTGTTTAAAGAACCAATCATGGAATACTTGGGCAGTCATCCATGCATTGCTCTGTGCATCATAGATCACTGGCAACTTCCCTCGCATGTTCTTGAAAGCACGGGGATTCTTAGCCTTGCCGATAACAAACAAACGATTGCGACATTTACCGGAAGCATTCCCACTCAGCAGGATTGTGAGACGTTCTTTATTCATTTTGAATCCGGGTGCAGCCTTCTCTCCTCTACCAGCTAATGTCCTTGTTGGCAAACAGCGCCAATATAGCCCTGTCTCGTCGGCGTTGAAGATTTGGTCTGGGGTCAGCTGGTGATCATGAACAATGGTAGCAAAAATGTGTGCAAACCGATCGGCGGCCTCTTTGTCGGCAGAATTCTTTTCTCCGGCGACATCTAGGACCCTAATCCCATGCCTAATTTTAAAGTTTCTCAACCAGCCGTCGGAGAATTTTATATCGTCTTCCATATTCATATCACCCAGGAATTGCTTGGCCTTTTCAATTATCATAAGCCCTGAGATAGGCTTGCCCTCAGCCCGCTTGGCCGTAAACCACTTATGCACTGCCTCGTCAAGTTTTTCATGTTTTGGTTTTTTCATTGTCTTTCTCACATCACCCGTGTAACTTGACTTTCCAAAGGCAACAAACTTTGATAAGTTAGCCTTTGCCTTCACTATGTTTGAAACTGTGGAGGCACCGATATTAAAAGTTTCCATAACTTTACGCCGATCACTGCCTTTCTCTACCATCGCTATCACTCGCAATTTATCAGCTATGGACAGAGTTACGTGCTTCCTCTTATGTTTGTTCTTGTCATTCCTCCCTCGTGCACCTGAACTTGCTGTGGGACCCATCACTAAGTCACTAAGTCACTATATCACAGGATAAACACGGGATAAACAACGTTTCAGGTAGACCGACAACGGCAGACTGTTTAGTCCGGCCTGGCCCGCTAGAGGGCCGATATTTGGAAATATCGCGCGCCCGGGAAATTCAAAAATTCGGAATATTGGGTGAATTCGGATTTGGCCTCAAATTGAAAAATTCGGACTATTGGGTGAATTCGGATTTGGCCTCAAATTGAAAAATTCGGACTATTGGGAGATTCGAATTATCGGTCGTCGGATTAACGGAAGTTTACTGTAGTTTGTTTTGGTCCTGGAGGCTCTGTCAAGGGACTTTAAGACAGGACTCCCATGGGAGCTGTTATATATATGCAGATGATCTAGTTCTTATTGCAGATAGTGCACAGGAAGCAGAGGCAAAGTGAAAAAGATGGAGGGAGGGTATAGCAAATAAGGGTCTAAGAGTTAACATAGATAAAAACAAGTCATGATTAGTGGAGTAGGGCGTGGAACTACGGAAAGGAACTATGGAAAGAAGCGGCGAAAATCCATGCGCAGTATGTGGGAAGGGGATGAAAAGTAACTCAATTCAAGGTTGCATCTGTAGTGACTGGGTACACAAAAGATGTAGTCTGGTGATGGGCTGGTCTATCAGAGTGAGAGCTGAGCGATCTCTGCCATACCCATAGCTTACTCTGACTGTTCCTTTTACTCATATATTTTCTAGATCTCAAGTGACGGCGTCTCTTCCGTGGATAGACCTCCCTACTGCCAACCTAGAGGTTGGCAGTTCTTGTAAATCAGGGAGGGCTAGAGCAAACATGCTGTAAATTTCCACACTTATGCACTGGTTGACTTTTCCCAAATGGTAGAAATATCAACTTGATTGTTCTAAAGATTAATCAGTAATGAATGGAAGGTTGGAATTTTTAGAGTCATCATATATATTATATAGACAATTAAAGTAAAAGTAAAGTTAAGGGGCATATGCTAAGCTATTATAATGTAAAACTTGTAAAATAATGTTTGATTGAAGTGGGGTAACTTCGGACTTGGGTCATAACTTCGGACATCGGCGATAATAAGTAATTAGACATTGTCATTATATAATGGATTTTTTTTTTTTTTTTTTTTTGTGGGGTCCGTTTAGAGCAGTGGTTCCCAAACTGGGGGCCATGGCCCCCTGGGGGGCCATATAACAAAATGTAGGGGGCCATAAGCTGAGGCTATGTACAGATGAAACCATAGGGTTTGAGTCGGTAGCCAGCCAGTGGAGTGAACTCACAGGTTCAGTACAAGGTTAGTGCTGCCAGACACATGAGTAATATGTCCCAAAATGTATTCTGTGTAAATATCTTTTTATATCTGATTCTCTGTTCTTGACATCAAACAAAACATGGAGATGTATTAGGGTAGTAGACAATTTTCACTCAACATAATTCTAAGGATTCCTAAGCCATGGATACTGTATGAGAACCTGGTCTTGAATCTTGAGTATCAGCAAGGGTGTTAAAATTTTTCATACTTCATAGTTAACCACACATTTACAATTGCAACATCGATCACTGTGTGTGCCTCCCTACATAATCAGTTTGAGCCTACTTTAATGGTAAGTAAGCTCTGCATCATGATGTATATTAACATGAAGTGAAATAATATCTGATGCATTTTTTCACAATCTATTCACTTGTTTTTCAAAACAGCTCAGTAATGTTACTTATCGGTGTTTATTCAACACATGGGTATGGTAGCTCAATCATGTATACGTGTGTAGCAAAAGAATTGTGTGATATAGGGAAACCTCACAACCATCAGCTTTTTATGCTGTCAAGTGTTTGTTTTTGGATGTGGGAAGTAATTTCCAAGATATTGATCTACTTTTTGTTCCATTCTGCAATACTCAATGTTTTCATGAACAATTCGCAAGGGCGGGAGATTTTAAATACCTTGGGTGTTAATAGTGTTTTTTCTTTGTGCATTACAGGTAGACTGCAAGTAATGGCTTCTAACAAGAAACGCAACTATGTTGACAGTTATCTGGATTTTGGATTTACAAGCATTACTGATAAAGGTGTAGTAAAGCCTCAGTGTGTGATTTGTCACAAGATACTCACACCTGAATCACTAAGGCCCAGTAAGCTTAAATTACACCTGGAAACCAAGCATCATCAATATGCTGGCAAAGATCGTTCTTTCTTTAGTCGACAAGAATTAAAAGAGACAACGTCTGGATGCCAGTGGCTCCATTCATCAACAAAATGCTGCAGTAGTAGAGGCATCATTTCTTGTATCCCTTGAAATAGCAAAGCAAAAGAAACCCCACACAATCGGGGAGGAGTTAATTTTGCCATGTGCCAAAATGATGGTCAAGCTTGTTTTAGGTGAGAAAAATGCTGACAAGCTGAATGCTATTTCTCTCTCAAATAATACAGTGCAACGCCGAATCTCTCAAATATCTGATGACATCAAAGAGCAGGTGATACAGGAAATTAGAGGGGCTGGATTATTCAGTATTCAACTCGACGAGTCCACTGACGTCCAGTCCTGCTCACAACTCATGGCTTTTGTAAGGTATGTTCATGATGAGGATCTGAAGGAAGAATTCTTATTTTGTGAACCTCTTGAGCAATCTACCAAAGGTGAAGACATAATGCAGAAACTTACAGAATTCTTTGAAGCTGAAGGACTTGACTGGGGAAATCTCTGTGGGATATGCACAGATGGGGCTCCAGCCATGTTGGGTTCTCAGTCAGGTTTCGTTACAAGAGTTAAGTAAAAAGCACCAAATGCTATCTCTCTTCACTGCATGACCCACAGGCAAGCACTTGCATCTAAAACACTACCTTCAGAATTACTGGACACTCTGAATACCATTATAAAGACCGTTAACTTTGTAAAAGGTAGTGCTCTTAACACACGCCTTTTTAAGAAACTCTGCCAAGATATGGATGCCGCTCATGAAACCCTCCTTTTTCATACAGCAGTTCGCTGGCTATCCAAAGGAAATGTAGCTCAGCGTGTTTTTGAGCTCAGAGAAGAGATTAACCTCTTTCTCAGGATACAGAACAAGCAAGATTTGCTGTCAGCATGGTCTACAGATGGCTTCGAAATACGGCTAGCCTACCTTGTTGACATATTTAAACAATTGAACACACTCAACCTGGAACTACAAGGGAAAGGGAGCTTGATAATCGATTTTGTGGACAAAATCAAAGCTTTCATTCGTAAGATGGAGAATTGGAGGCGCAAAGTTGGACTGGGAAACTTGGCAATGTTGGAAACTGTGTCAGAAATCGCAGAGGATTGTGGTGCTGCTACACAGAACTTGATTACCCAACATCTTGAGGCTTTGGAAGAGGAATTTAAAAGGTACTTCCCAGATATCCAAAGCCAAACCTCTCAGCTAGTAAGGTTCCCCTTCACTGCTCCAGTGACATGCATACCTGATGACAATGATGATGGTCAAACTGAGCTGTTGGCACTTCAGGAAGATTCTGGAGCAAAGATGAAGTTTGAAATTGAATCTCTCTCAATATTTTGGTCATCAGTGGCAGTTTCATACCCAAACTTATGTAACTTAGCTTTTCGCCACCTCCTACCATTTTCATCACTTATTCCTGTGAGGCTGCATTCTCTCAACTACTCCAAATTAAGACAAAATATCGGAACAGACTTGAGGTGAAGCATGACCTACGGTGTGCTTTAAGTGAAACAAAACCAAGAATCAAGAAGCTGGTTGATAATCTGCAACATCACCCTTCACACTGAGTGGAATGGGGATTCAAGTGAAGGAAATGTTTTTCTTTATATTGCTAAAACAGCCTTTTGGAAATGTAACAATTTTAAATTACTCTTTAGGTATGGACATTCTTTTATATACATTACATTACTTGTTTAGTATCATTTTAATAATTATATGTGATTCAACAAAGGATAAATGCAAATTTCATTAGTTAATACTGAACAAAAGAAAAATAACATTTGGCATGAATAAAATTACATGTATTGCTAGAGTGGTTTATATTTGGACCTAATGATTGTAGGACTGTAGACAATGATTGTAGTCACGGGTTATGGGTGGGGGGCCATGGATAAGGATCATGTATGAAAAGTGGGTAACGACCTGAAAAAGTTTGGGAACCACTGGTTTAGAGAAATGGCAAAGGAAGAGCATGTAAAAGTCCTAGGGAACTGACATGAGTACTGTATATGTACACGAAAAAATATTATATATGTGACGAAAATATGTACATTTTTCGCTACCCTGCCAAACTTCTATCACCCTGAAGAAATTTGTTTGTATGAATGATGTTGTGACTGATATAATTTTGTAGTAACATTACCAGAGACAACATCCACCAAAGGAAATTTGTTACACTTGTATAACGCTCTAGCTAGAACAGTATCATTTAACCGATTGTGTTTAAAAAAAAAAACATGGTAACTTCGGACATGGAACAAAACAATCGTTTGTTATTATTTGCCCTATGAAAATCATTCATAATACTTGTACATCATTAACATGGTGGTAAAAGATCAAATCATCATTCTCTGAGTCCAAAAACCCATAAAAATATGATACTATGCTAACCGATTTATGTATTTCGGATAATTCTGGATATATAATATATATAAATTAGGAGAGGCATATATCTTGTCCAAAAAAATTTTTATCTGCCGAAAGAAACACCAACAAATACGTTATACCTATAAAAATGCTCAAATTCATAAAAGTGTATATGCATTGATATATTATACATACCTATATATTTTCACTAGGCCTAGTTAATTTTCGAGTTATTGATTTGACAGCATTGGTTATTTTTCCTGCTCAATATTTTCTAGGAGTGAGCTCGATGCCTAACGAGAACAGATCCAAACAGAATATATGTTAAACATCGTATATATCCCCCTCCTATACTGATTATACAGGCCTAAAAGTATTGACTGTGCATTTTCCACTATAACATCGGACAAGAATAAGCAGCAATAATAAAATATTCATATAAAATAGTAGGAGCCGAAAAATGAATGAAATAAGGCCACGAACGTAGGTCCGAAGTTCTCCTCCGTTCGTCCGAAGTTATCTCAGCTTTCTTGGCAACCATTTTCCATAAGAAATCACCTATGTCCGAAGTTAACCATACAGGTCCGAAGTTATCAACTTTTCAAGCAAACTTCGGACATCATTTAGGATAAGGATAGCTCTCTTCTTATGGGGGATAATTTTAGGAGGCTTCCTGGATTACGGCACACTATCACCATACATCACTTGACCTAGTTAAATCTCTATAATGTGTTTACACTCAGGAGAAATTGTTAAAAAACATCGAAAAATTTCCGAAGTTACAGCATTTTACGGTATCTCCTTAACATTGCCCTTTGGAACCTATGGTGGACAATTTGGGTGAGTTATCCAGCCTGGTACACAGAGACTACTGTATATTATCCAAGTTATCTACAATGCAGAACTTCTGCTTATCAGAATTCATTTATCCCCAGAGCTACTACTCTTTGGAATTCACTTCCCTCGAATTGCTTTCCACAAACTTACAATCTACAAATGTTTAAATCCAGTTGTTACAAACATTTTATGAATGGAGGATGCCTTTAGGCACATGGACCTTTTTGTTTTATCTGTGTTTTTCCTTCCTCCGTTCATTGTCTCTTAAAAAAAAAAAAAAAAAAAAAAAAAAAGTTACTAGATTATTTGTTCATATGGGACTCCTTAAATGTCCACTAACTCCAAGTTTCTATTTACTGCTAAGTGAATAAGGGCATAGGATGTAAGGAGACTGCCCATTTGTCTCATTCTATTCGGGAAACAAAATCTTTCAATTCTGAGTCGAATGCGCTATCATTGTGCCACAAAAGGACCTAGATAAGTTGCACAGATGGAGCCAAACTTGGAAAATGAGTTTCAATGCAGAAAAGTGTCATGTTTTGGAAGTGGGAACAAGTGAGATAAGTCCAAGCTGGGAGTACAAATTAGGAATTGAAAAAATCGGCAAAACACGGCATGAGAAGGACCTTGGAGTGATAATACAAGATGATCTATCACCGGAGAAGCATATTAACATGATCATTGGAGGAGCATATGGAATAATAACCAATATGAGAGTGGCATTTAACTATTTGGACGAAGAAATGTTAAGAAAACTGATAATGACTATGATAAGACCAAGATTAGAATATGCAGCAGTGATATGGTCAACACATTTGAAAAAACACAAACAAATTAGAGAAAGTCCAAAGGATAGCAACGAAAATTATCCCAAGATTGAAGGAGTTGACATATGAGGAAAGACTTAAGACACTACAACCAAAGTATATACACACTAACAAGTAGACCCACCCGATACTCAAATTTCTGGTAGCTCGCCGAAATTTGTTAGTCTTGTAAAATCGTGACGTCACGCATGGGATGTAGGCTAGATGTTGACAACATGAGGAGAATGTCGTTCCACTTTGTTTTTCCATTATTTACTCATACTGGTAGAAGCTTTGCATATTTTATGGCTAGAAATTCAAGAAACCACTATATTAAGAACAAGTAGAATATGATCAAAAATCAATCAAGTCATTAAATTTGTAAGGATATTCGATATAAATATGCAGACGAAGGAAGCTCATGCCCTGCAGCCGGTATACTTC
Organism: Paralithodes platypus; assembly: GCA_032716605.1. NCBI lineage: Eukaryota > Metazoa > Arthropoda > Malacostraca > Decapoda > Lithodidae > Paralithodes > Paralithodes platypus. The sequence goes on along the minus strand of CM064528.1, from coordinate 16,628,614 downwards.
TACTATATTCACACCCAATTACAGGTATATGTCGATGTATGTTTACTGTATGTCTTGAATTAGGTTTGGTTACGTTGGTTGGGATAGTTTTTATCATCAAAGTATTTTAAATGCATCGAAATAGAATCGTGATTCGGTGAAAATGTCAGGGCATAGCGGCTGCGGCCATGCCTTCCCCGCAGACGAAAGCACAGTTGTCATAGCGAACTCTCTTATAGAGCATTTAATATATTACCCAGGTCTATTATTGTATGCTGGCGAAAGTTATAATAATTAAACCAGACAAAAGCTGGACATATTATAGGTACTCATGATAGTGGTGAAAAAGAAAACAAATTAAAGAATATGTCAGTCATAATAACGGGGTTCGTGTGTGTCTGTGTTCCCGAGTGGCTTTAGACGGTGTTGCCATATTTCAAAGTATCTTTATTTTATTGTTCTTTTTTTCAATTGTGCAGTACCTACAGTACAATCATACTGCATGTACCAGGGGTACGTTGTGGTGACTACATTTAAAGGCAGTTTATACTGTTCGGGCAATCATGTTTTAGTGGGAGAAGGTTAATGGGAAAATAATAATGAACACACTTAAATTATCGTATGCGTCAGCTGGCCTGGTGTGTGCCGCCCTCTACCACCACGTAGCCTATATTCCGCGTATATTTCACTATCTTATGACACAGTAAACACTCCCATGACCAATATATCGCAACATTAACCCATTTTTAAGACAATTCACCATAATCCTCATTATGGAACACAATAGGTTAGCATAATGAGTTGATGACTGGCCAATACTGCATGCAGACAGTATGCAGAGACCGGCTATGATATTCATACAACGATTTTATCCCGAAAATGATATAATAATGACTCCTTAAAGTGGTGACAACTCACAAGATACTGTCATTAGACTTAATTGCAACTAAATATAGTATACTCCAATGAAAGACATGTTATTCAGCTTTTCAAAGCCACACATCCTTAGATTCTTCAGGTTTGTTTATGAAATATGGTCCTACTGTCCCAGGCGTGACGTCACACTGGATGTCGGAGGTTCCAATATTACTTCGGTGAGTTAACTTCTTGTATGTATTTACCTAATTGCCTAATTGTATTTACCTAATTGTAGTTTACAGGAGTTGAGCTAAGCTTGTGTTGTCCCGTCTCTCAGTCTACTTTCATCCAATTTTTTCTTGAATATATGGGTGTTCCTTGCCCCTACCACCTCCTCCTCCAGCCTATTCCATTTGTCAATACATCTATAGGGGAAGCTAAACTTCCTGATATCGTTCTTGCAGGTAGGTCTTTTTACTTTGTAGCTGTGGCCTCTAGTTATTCCTGTATCCATAATTAATATATCCTCCCTATCCAGCCTCTCCAGCCCTCGGGTGCATTTGTACATCATTATCATGTTTCCCCTCTCTCTCCTCTCTTTTAGACTCGGTAGATTTAATTTGTCTAGCCTCCCTTCATATGGCAGTTCTCTGAGACTTGGAACCAATCTAGTAACTGCTCTCTGGATTCTTTCTAACTTGTGAATATGCTTCTTTAGATGCGGGGACCACACCACTGCTGCATACTCCAATCTTGGTCTAATCATACTTTTTATAATTTTCGCTACCATGGTCTCATCCAAGTAGTTCAGAGCAACTTTCATATTCCCGGCCATTGCATACATTCCGCTAAAGAGCTTGTTAATATGTTTCTCTGGCGACAAGTTATCTTGTATAATCAACCCTAAATCCTTTTCTTTTTCAGCCTTGCTAATTATATTATCTCCCATCCTGTACTCCCAATTTGGTCTATTCACACTTCTTCCCATATTTAACACATGGCATTTACTTATATTAAATTTCATTTTCCACTTGGTGCTCCATTCGTATATTTTATCTAAATCCCCATGCAGCTCCTCACAACTACTTTTATTTGTTATTTGTCTCATAATTTTGACGTCATCTGCAAACATTGACATGTAGGAGTTTATGCCTATCGGCAGGTCATTCACGTACATAAGGAACATGTATATAAACTTTGACTACAGCTGCCTACCTTGAAAGAGAGAAGGGAACGAGGCGACTTAATAACGATGTTCAAGGGAGTTAAAAGTTTGGAACGAGTAGATAGGGAAGATCTATTTGTGAGGGATGATGGAAGGACAAGAGGACACGAGTTTAAACTGAGGAAGGGCAGATGTCCTAAGGACACAAAGAAATTCAGCTTCCCATATAGAAGTATAGAGACTTGGAACAACTTGGAGGAGGAGGAGGTGGTGAGAGCGAAGAACATTAACGTGTTCAAATCTAGGTTGGATAAAAGTAAATATGGAAATAGGACAACATAAGCTATGATATGTTAGTCCAAAATACTGTACAGTACTGGGAATTGGGAATATCCATTACGATACTTGTCTAAGTAAAATGGATTGATTGTAAGGTAACTAAGACAAGACAACACGAGCGCTGCTCAATTCCTGTAAACTACAAATAGGTAAAAACAAATAGGTAAAACAAAAAATACTTTTTAATAGGAGAAATAAATTAATATTAACAGGTGATTTCAACTGTAAGGAAGTCAATTGGGAAGGGTTAGATGCGGGAAATAATAATAAATCTTGGGGCAGTAAATTACTGAATCTAGTAACAGAAAACATGTTAACACAACATGTTAGAGAAAACACACAAATCAGAGGGATGGATGAACCATCCAGGCTAGACCTAGTCTTCACCAGTGATCCGCATGACGATAAAAAGATAAATTATCGTTGTCCCTTGGGAAAAAGTGATCACAAGATTTTAGAAATGGAGATGGATTTGGGGAAAAATGAGGAGAGAAATGAAGGACATAAAATAAATAGATACAACTATGCTAAAACTGATTTTAAATCATTGAAACATAATTTCCAAAGTATAAATTGGAAGGAACTAGAAAGCCTGGAAATGGTTCAAGACAAATATAGACTTTTCTTGAAAGTATATGAAGAAGGGATACATAAATATGTCCCAAGGTTCTCACCAGGGGTAAAGAAGGAAAAAGAATGGTTCAATATAAGATTAGTAAGGCACAGGATAGAAGAAACCGAGCCTGGAATATAGCACGGAACAGACATAGTGAAAATAACTGGAATAAGTACAAGGAGAAAAGAAATTAATACGTAAAGATACGACGCGAGGAACAATATAAATATGAAAGGAATATTGTAGAGAAGTGTAAAAACGAGCCAAAACTATTTTATAGATTTGTAAATGGAAAAATAAAAACAAAAGGTGTTGGAACGAACAGCTATGAGAAAGATAAAGACTTATGTGAAGTTATGAATGAAAAGCTTCAGTGAGTGTTTATAAAAGAGGAGGAGTTTATAGAACCTGATAGAGAAATGAGAACACCACAGATGCCTGAAATGAAAGTGACAAAAAGTGCAGTGCTGAAATTGATGCTTGATTTGGACGTGAGGAAATCAATGGGACCAGATGGAGTGGCTGGATGGATCCTCAAAGAATGTACGGAAGAGCTAGTGGAACCAATCTATGACATCATCAAATCTTCACTGAATGAAGGAGACCTGCCAGTGGAATGGAAGAGAGCTAACATAGTACCTATTTACAAAGGAGACAGAGAAAATCCGCTTAACTACAGACCGGTGTCCCTCACCAGCATTGTTTGCAAAATTTGTGAGAAAATTATAAGAAAAAAGTGGACACACTTCATAGATGGACAGGGGGTGCTTAGTGAGAAACAGTTTGGATTCAGGGAAGGGAGATCTTGTGTATCTAATTTATTAAGATTTTATAGCAGAGTGGTAGATGTTACACAGGAGAGAGAGGGATAGGTTGACTGTGTTTACCTGGAACCGAAAAAGGCCTTTGACAGGGTGTCTCACATAAGGTTATTGTGGAAATTGCAGGTTGTTGGAGGTGTACATGGTAGGATGTTAAAATGGATGGAAAACTTTTTAATAGGAAGAGAAATGAGGACCACAATACGAGACGAATATTCCCAGTGGAGGAGTGTGACGAGCAGAGTACCACAGGAATCAGTGTTGGGTCCGATAATGTTCCTACTTTATGTAAACGACATGCCAGAAAATTTGAATAGTCATATGAATATGTTCGCGGATGACGCTAAGATCATGAAGAATATCACCTGTATAGAAAGTTGTCAGGATCTTCAAAAGGACCTAGATAAGTTGCACGGATGGAGCCAAACCTGGAAAATGAGTTTCAATGCAGAAAAGTGTCATGTTTTGGAAGTGGGAACAAGTGAGATAAGGCCAAGCTGGGAGTATAAATTAGGAATTGAAAAAATTGGCAAAACACGGCATGAGAAGGACCTTGGAGTGATAATACAAGATGATCTATCACCGGAGAAGCATATTAACATGATCATTGGAGGAGCATATGGAATAATAACCAATATGAGAGTGGCATTTAACTATTTGGACAAAGAAATTTTAAGAAAACTGATAATGACTATGATAAGACCAAGATTAGAATATGCAGCAGTGATATGGTCACCAAATTTGAAAAAACACAAACAAATTAGAGAAAGTCCAAAGGATAGCAACGAAGATGATCCCAAGATTGAAGGAGTTGACATATGAGGAAAGACTTAAGACACTACAACTGCCTACCTTGAAAGAGAGAAGGGAACGAGGCGACTTAATAACGATGTTCAAGGGAGTAAAAAGTTTGGAATGAGTAGATAGGGAAGATCTATTCGTGAGGGATGATGGAAGGACAAGAGGACACAAGTTTAAACTGAGGAAGGGCAGATGTCGTAAGGACACAGAAATTCATCTTCCCATATAGAAGTATAGAGACTTGGAACATCTTGGAGGAGGAGATGGTGCGAGCGAAGAACATTAACATGTTCAAATCTAGGTTGGATAAAAGTAAATATGGAAATAGGACAACATAAGCTATGATATGTTAGTCCAAAATACTGGGAATTGGGAATATCCATTACGATACTTGTATAAGTAAAATGGATTGATTATAAAGTAACTAAGACAGGACAACACGAGCGCTGCTCAATTCCTGTAAACTACAAATAGGTAAATACAGGTAAAGTAAAATATTCTTAAACTTACTGGTAGTCTTTGGGCTTGAAGTTCTTTACATTTCCTGCGATGGGGTATGACATGCCGTGACATAAGTGGACACCAGCGTTGCCGAACCCTACACCTGCAAAAGTACTGGCCAGGTGCATCTGTGATCGAGCTTCAACATCGTCAGGGTTGAAGACAGACCTGTACAATAGATGTAGAAAAAATAAATAAAATTTAAAACTTGCAAAACAAACAAACCAAAACAGGAAACGCACGATTAAAGACAATTTTTTGTTATCAAAATAACTACTGTATGTGGAAATAACGCAGTGAAGATTAACCTCTGAAGTGCGCATGGGGGTAATTAGACACCTCTCCCTGTGCGCATGTATTTGAGGTGTTTCCGTCACTAAAATATTCATTGTACCATTAATAGCATTAATACTTATCCATATGCGCCTATTATGGGTTGATTATAAAGGTATTAACCTGAAACAACAATAAAACGAGTGAAAACAGCGTTTGGATGGTCAAAATCGGAGATATAGCCCGCGAGTTGTATAATGTATGGGTGAGGCAAGCTGCTTTCCCGCCAATTTCCCCCAAGGCCACTGAGACACAGTCGATCGATACTCTCTCTCTCTCTCTTGCACTCGCTTGCCATCAGTGATGACAACACCCTGCTTGCAACTCGCTAATGTTAGCACGAAAATATACCTCAGAATAAGGGAATAACAGGGAAAATAGGTGATAACTGAAGGAGAGGAGGAAAGTGGGGAAGGAGGGGAGGTAGAGGACTGAGATTTTGCATGGCCCAGGGGCCAAAAAAAATAAAAATAAAAAAAATATTTTGTTTTCGATGTCAAAAGTTGATTTTTTTTTTTTTCACTCACTCTTAAGTCTCCCCGCAGTCCGCCGGGGGAACTCTTAAGAGTCTCCCAGCAGTTCCCGGGTTAAGCAAAACAATATTATTAAGAAAAAAAAGAAAAAAAAGAAGATGAATGGAATATTTAAGACCAAAGAAAATGAGGGGCTAGAGGGAGAGAAACTGTGGATGATCGGCATCCCCATCACTTCACCACTCCACTTAGATGGTTGGTTATTTATATATATTTTAATCTAACAATACATTTTTGTAGCAAACTCAGGGATGACCTCTAGATATAAAGCATAGTACAGTTATGGTCAAAAGTCATGTCATGCTTCCGTAATTTTAACGTAGGTTATCTATCTACATGTATATGTATAGTAACTTGTAAGTGAAAAAAAAAAAAACATTCTTAAATGACAAAGACTTAATACTCAAGGTTTGCATAGTGAAATTCAGAAGCATTTTTGTATTACGGTAATCAAAAGAAGACATTTAATTTGAAGTTATAATAGTGGGACACCATTTTTGTATGTGGGTATACACTGACCTCTTGAAATACTTGTTGATAGTACCAAGGGCGTGAGTGCTCCAGACATCGGAGATTGGGTTAGATCCCTGGTAGGCTGGACGCAACATTGGGTGTTCAGGCCGAGGTGAACGCTTGTGGTAGGGCACTGCTGTGTAGGACTCCAGCGCGTGGCATAAAACATCAAACCTACCAAAATATCAAGCTATAAATAAAGAAATGATCACCTAAGATATATATTCAATTGATTATATTAATGTACCAGTAACGAGATACTATAAATATTTCATTCTTGCGGTTGGTAGAGCATACGCCTGCAAACAGAGAGGTCTCGGGTTTGAGTCTTGGATCAGCCAGTCTGCTATTTGGCAGACACCAGTGTTGTGATGACGGCGTGGTCTAGCAATTTGTGGTAACTGTTCACTGAAGTCCCTGATACATCAGGGCACCTACCTTAGTCCAGTTTTTGAGCAGGGAATGCATGGTGATAAAAACTGCATCATTTATCCATAAACTTCTATACTGTATCAAACCCACAAGAAGTATCCACACACTCTGACACATTGTAATATCAATTCAAATTATATCAGTCATGCACAGTTAGTTAGTCATTAGCAAAGTCAGAAGGCCATTAACAGGATTAGGAGGGATCAGTAATTAGTATAAATTAGAGGTGTTGTATTAGGGCACATTATACAGTACTCCATTTAATTTTCACCTGGAGGAAAGGTTAACGGTACTACTTTACCAGCTGATGGTGATTTGTATTGCCAGCCTACTTACCGATTACGACGCTTACAAAATCTGCTAAATAATGCAAGTCTGATGATTCAAAATCGCACAGGAGATAGGCTGCAGCCTCCTGCACATTCAGGCTTGCCAGTGTGAATGTTGGAAGTATGAGTAGCAGAGCGAATGAAGTTGCGGAAGTGTGATGTGCCCAGAAAAGACGATGGAAGGGGTGTGGTGAGCTATGGATAGTTGGAAAAAAACAAAAGATACCGGTTCTATTGAAAGGAGGATGAATCTGGAAAAACGAAAGAAGGAGTAGATGTTCTGGTATCCGAGGAATGGGAGAAGAGTGTGATTTTTAAAAATGAGAGTAAATGGAAGATTGGTTGTTTTGAAATTAAAAGTTGGTGAAAGAATTATGAATGGGATATCGGCATATGACACACAGGGTGGATTAAACAGAGAGCGGAAAGAGGCCTTCTGGAACGACTATACATACATACATTCAAAGACACACAAAGCACAGTTCCGGTCTCACATCCTAATGGCGGAGTTCCAGGCAACCCTGTTAAGAGCTGCCTAACTTGTCAGACTGCAAAGTCCGATCCCAAATCTTTCTTGTTCCGCCCCTTGGTGCAGCTCCCTCCACATTCATAGACTTGCATCTTTTCACCTAACTTCCATCATCCATCCTCTCCACATGTCCAAACCATCCAAGCCTGCTCCAGTCTAGGGGGTGAGACATGTGAAGAACTTGTAACTGCAACCAGCCCCTGCCATCTTCCCTTCGCAGGAAGCATGGGGCTTAGTTGCCCTCTCATGCCTCAAAGCAGCCCCATCTCTGAAGCTGCCTCGCTCCAGTGCTTCACTATTCCACCCCCTAGACTCGGACCCTCACTCTCAGAACGCCACCTATTGAGCAATGAACTCGCTAGGCATTGTCCCCCTATAGCCTATTTTGAATATGGGAATATTCATACTTCTCGCATAGATGTCTTACTGCAAAAATCTGACCCACAATCCCTCTTCCCCTCCTTTGGAAGTTATATAAGGCCAATACAAGGCAATTTCACATAAATGTTCTTGTTTGATGAAAAAATGTGACCCCTAGTCTCCTGCACCTCAGGGAGGGCTGGAATAAATGGGTTGTCAATTATTTACTGGTCGGCTCTTTCTAAATCATAAAAATCTCATCTTGATTGCTCAAGTCCTATTTGAGTTACTGTATTTGAGTATGTGGGTTAGGATTTCTTGACTCATCATAATGAATATACTATAGGTTATAGAAGCATCCCACCATAGCCAGCCACAAGGACTCCACCACTGTTCGCGCACACAGCATGGCGACTGGCACAGTATTAATTACTCAACGATGAGACAGAATCTAGGGGATACTCTTAACCTTTAAACGGCGAAGCTATGGTAGTTCAAACGGTAACGCCATGCGAAGGTATTTGATTCAATTCTGACGAAAATCGTCATATTTACCATATACTGTATGTAATCAATACTTATCCATATGCGCCTATATTACTTTTATAATGAACATATGAACATTGAAAAGCAATAAAACAAGTGGTAACAGCAATTGGCTGGTAAAAAAACGTATATTTTAACCCCGCGGTTGTAATCTGAAGAGGGGAAAGAAGAGGGGGGGGGGGGGTTACCATAGACCTCCGGACCGTATGGGCCGGCAGGCCCTGGTTGAAGCCTCCACGTCGACTCTCAGGAATCTCGCAGAGCCTCCAGACGATATGGTGGGTGGGAGTGGGAGGTGACATACTAATCATTATATTATTTGGTAGCTTGTTCCACTTATTTATTATACTATAGCTAAAGAAGTTCTTAGTGACATCTAGGTTAGCTCTTCTGGTTAGCAGCTTCATGCTATAAGGCAGAAATAAAAGAACGAAGAACTGCAAGGCTTGTACCCTCCAACGCAGACAAGGATCTTGGCTGAGCATGAGCTATCACCATACCCTTATGGGATCTGGACCCCTGACTCAAGCAACACCATGCCACACCAGGCAAGGCTATATGATAAACCATCATAAAAGCAAACATATACATGGGCATCTGGAAATGGTTTGTGGTAGAAAAGATAATATTTGACATAGTACAATTTACACATACTGTACAGTACTCTTTGTCTCACACACTATAAGCAGCCACATACAATACAATTACAGTCAATCCTCCAGTAACGCGGCTAATGTGTTCTGGTAACCTCCCGTGTTAGCAAAAACCGTGTTACCGAACACACGTTTACATGTTAACTCTCTCACGTCCTTGACGCAATTTTGAGCCTATTAGGGATACTTTAAAGCCTTTGTTACCGTCAGGGTTATTTATAAACCTTTAGTTTATTTATTTAGTGAGGAGGGTGGAGAGGTTGCAGGAGGAGGAAATCAGGGAGGAGTACAGGAGAGCAGTGGAAAGACGACTAGGTGGGTTCGACCTGGAAGTTATGGAGGAAGTGGAGGAGATGAGCAAGGTGTTTAAGGATGAGATCTGTGCAGCATGTGAGGAGGTGTGTGGAGTGAGGAGAAGAGGGAGGGGAGTGAAAGGTACAGCATGGTGGACAGAAGAGGTAAGAATAGCTGTGGAAGAAAAGAAGAAAGCATATAGAGAGTGGTTGGGTAGTAGAGGGAATGAAGATTCCGAGAGACAGAAACGAGCGAGGTACGTGGAGAGTAAGGGGGTGGTGAAGAGAGTAGTGAAGGAAAGTAAGAGAAGAGTAGATGAGGAATTTGGAAGGAATCTGAGTGTAAAATGGAGGGAGAGTAAGAAACTGTTCTGGAAAGAAGTCAAGAAAGTTAGGGAAGGTAGCAAGGGAAACAGTAAGGGTGTGAAAGATAAGAATGGGAGAATGCTAGCCGAGAAGCAAGAGAGAGTCGAAAGATGGAGGGAGTACTTCAGTGAGTTGCTAAATGAAAGGAATGAAGAGCCAGCAAACATAGCTGGATATGGTATGGGAGGGAGAAGAAGAGAAGTAGTGGAGGAGGAGGTGGGGATCAGGAGGTCAGAAGTGTGGGAAGCCATGAAAAGAGTGAAGTTGGGGAAAGCACCAGGAACAGATGGAGTGTGTGGGGAAATGTTGAGGTATGGTGGTGAGATAGTGATAGAATGGGTATGGAAAATGTGCAAACTAGCATGGGAGAAGGGGAGTGCACCCGATGACTGGAAGACTGGCATAATAGTCCCCCTATATAAGGGCAAAGGGGAAAGAGGAGTGTGTGGTAACCACCGAGGAATATGTCTTCTAAGCGTAGTAGGGAAGGTATACAGTAGGGTAGTGATTGAGAGAGTGAGAGTGAGAACGGAGAAATGGATAGGCGACGAGCAGGGAGGTTTTAGGAAGGGAAGAGGATGTGTAGATCAGATTTTTACCCTGAATTGTGTTGTGGAGAAGTATCTGGAGAAGAAACAAAAGGTGTATGTTGCCTTTATGGACTTGGAGAAGGCCTATGACAGAGGGGATAGAGAAGGTTTGTGGAAAGTACTTAGAATATACGGAGTAGAGGGCAAGTTGCTGAAAGCAGTGAAGAGCATGTATGAGGGTGCAAAGGCGGCAGTACGTGTGGAGAGTGAGCAGAGCGAGTTCTTTGACCTGAATGTTGGTTTGAAACAGGGGTGTGTGATGTCCCCGTGGTTGTTTACTGTATATATGGATGGAGTTATGAAAGAAATACTATCAAGAGCAGTGGATGTTGGTGTATCGCTGAAAAGGGAGGGAATTGAGTGGAAGCTACCTATACTGCTGTTTGCGGATGATACAGTTCTGATGAGTGATAATGAATGGGAGTTGCAGGGTCTGGTAAATGAGTTTGGAACAGTGTGCGAAAAACGGAATTTGAAGGTAAATACGGGGAAGAGCAAGGTTATGGTCTTCGAAAGGGGTGAAGTCACAGAGTGTGAGGTGAAGCTGAACGGTCAGGCTATGGAGATCGTCAACTCTTTTAAGTATCTGGGCAGTGTGTTGAGTAAAGATGGGACTATGGATGAAGAGGTGCGGGAGAGGGTACAACAGGGGAAGAGGGTTGTAGGAACGCTAAAAGCAGTAACAAGAAATAGGGTGGTCAGTATGGAAGTGAAGAAGTCCTTGCATGACAGTGTGGTAATCCCGACACTGACTTACGGAAGCGAAGCATGGACGTTGGTTGAGAGACTCAGACCAAGAGTGAGAGCAGTGGAAATGAATTACTTAAGGAGTGCGTGCGGAGTTACATGGAGGGATAGACAGACTAATGAGGAAGTAAGAAGGAGGTGTGGTGTGGAGGTAGATGTGCTGGAAAGTGTGAAAAGGAACAACTTGAGATGGTTCGGCCATATGGAACGTATGGAAAGCGAGAGAATGACTAAGAGGGTGTACGAGAGCGAGGTGGAGGGACAGAGGGGGAGAGGTAGACCGAATATGAGGTGGAAGGATGGAGTGAGGAACTACATGAACGAAGGCGGTGCTGGTTGGGGGGAGGGGCGTCGACTGACTGGGGACAGAGGTGCATGGGGGCGGTTCGTTCGTGGCCACCCCTTCGGGGATCACGGCGTCAGGCAATAGATAGATAGATAGATAGTTTATTTACTTCAACCTCTGCAGTTGTCTTTGAGTTAGCTGTGGGCAGAAAACTAATTTTGGAGAGGTAATTATAAGAGTGAGAGAAATATATTTCTTATTGCTAATCTGGCAACCTCTGCGTCATAAGGATGTGAGAGGGTTAAACGTACCTTTGTGTTCTGGGGATTTCCACAAAGTCCACTTTTTCTCCATAGAAGCCTATGTTATAATAATTAAATAAATTATAAAGGTTATTTGACATGTGCATTGAGTTGATTTGCCCATTGCAACAACTCTTACCTCTGAATAAATATTTTGTTTAGGCTAGGCTAGTTAAGAAGAGAGAGTCACAGCAGTAGCCGACATTTTTCGATCGAAGATCTGAAATCCCGCCATCATATTTCTCACCTCACACAATAACTACACATTTTAGAATGGTCTACTCTTCACTCAACGCACAGCAACGACCATATCTACATCTGGTATGCATAACAACTTGGTTAGACCATTTATTTGCAGAGATATGAGCATCGGTAAATGGCGAAAATCTGAACTTCGTAATTCCCGCATAACTCGCCGTCTTATATTTCTCACCTCACACAATAACTACACAATGTAGGGTGTTCTAGTCTTCACCCAACGCACTGCAACGATCATATCTACCTCTGGTATGCATAAACACTTGGTTAGGCCATTTATTTGCAGAGATATGAGCATCGGTAAATGACGAAAGTCGGAAGTAAAGGTTCGGCGACCGAGATAGCCTAGCCACGTATTGCACGCAATGACAACACACACACACACACTCACTCGACATAGCCAAACAATAACATAAGTGTGTTTCAGTAATTATTCTCACCTCACACAATAACTACACAATGTGGTGTTCTAGTCTTCACCCAATGCACGGCAACGATCATATCTACCTCCGGTATGCATAAAAACTTGGTTAGGCCATGTATTTGCAGAGATATGAGCATCGGTAAATGACGAAACTCGGAACTTCGAAAGTAAACATGGAATTCCCGCATAAAGTTCGCCGTCTTATTTCTCACCTCACACAATAACTAAACAATCTAAAGTGTTCTAGTCTTCACCCAATGCACGGCAATGATCATATCTACCTCCGGTATGCATAAAAACTTGGTTAGGCCATATATTTGCAGAGATATGAGCATCGGTAAATGACGAAAGTCGGGAGTAAAGGTTCGGCGCCCGGCTAGACCCAGCATCAGTGTAAGTGTTGACCGTGTTAGCAAAATTTTTGATATTTGGGGTGTACCGCATGCCACCAAATCCGCGTTATCTGAGGACTGACTGTATACACATATATATATAATCTTACCCACTATAAGCAGCCACTCTCTCCGGCATGAGTAAGGTGTGTAGAGGGTCGATAATCCCTAAAGTGGGACGGAGAGCTCGGTTGGCGATACCAGTCTTGGCCATGAGGGGTTCGTAGTCAAAGATAGCTACTCCGGTGGTCTCGCTACCAGTCCCTGCTGTGGTCGGCACTACAGAAGAAAAATGAGTATAACTCCATTTATTTGTCACCAATTATTTTGACATATTTGAAGACAGATATGGAATCTATATGCTCTAAGCATCATATTAAAATTAGTTTCAACCCTCGGCAAAACCTAATAAAAATATATGGTACTAAAATGGAATTTTTTCGTAACATGGTTGTCAATACCTTCCTATAGACGGCACGGATTCGTACACACGCCATTTAGAACATGGGTGCTTGACTACTGATGTGACGTGTAAGAGGTAAGATTTTTACGCATAGGTTTAAACTTCCGGAAATTAATGGGTAATAAATACCACATACTGACCCTCTACCTGGCATGCAAGGGCTAGTTTAGTATGCCACGTACCGAGTACTGTACTATGAATCCGCTCTACCTGGCATGCAAGGGCTAGTTTAGTATGCCACGTACTGGGTAATATGAATCCGCTGTTGCTGGCATTCAAGGGCTAGTTTGGTATCCCACATACTGGGTCTAGGTTAGGTTAGGTTGGGTTATTTGGTTAGGTTAATATACTAGGTCTCAGAAACAAGATTCGTAGTTGCGGTAGTATTTACAGATACTGTACGCCCGAATACTAAATGGGCGGCGGTAAGGGTTCGCGTTGTATCCCACGTAGGCCTACTAGGTACTACGGACACATTGTAGGCGTTAGGTGTGGATTAGGCTTGTATCCAATGTACTAGGTCTATGTTACTGGATATTTATGATTTAAATAAGTGCTACGTTTTCGATAAATCTGGTTATTTGGCTTTGCAATTAGGGAAATCATGAGCCGATTTCCGACATTACGTTAGTCTTTTTCGATTCTCAAAATACGAACCAAGTTTTGGCAAAAATTGGCTCGGGTTTTCCAAAATTATGCTTGTTGGGGTTTGCAATTTAGGGAAACATGAGCCAAAATTAGAGAAGCGAAAAAAGATGCAAACGAAAGGTGGGGTCAAAGGTTGAGTGAGAATTTTGAAGAAGGAAAGAAGATGTTCTGGAAGGAGGTAAATAAAGTAAGGAAAGGAGGACAAAAGAGGGAAGAGTCAGTGAAAGATGCAAATGGAGAATTACTAGTGGAACCAGTTGAAGTGAGGAAAAGATATGCCAAGTATTTTGAATCTTTGTTAAATGCAAGAGATGGAAGAGAAGCAGTGATTGAAGCAGAGGTGGATGGAGATAGGTTACCCAGGCCACCCAGGTGGCAGGGAATGAATGAAAGGATTGAGGAAAATGAGGTGAAAGAAGCAGTGAAACAAATGAGAGCGGGAAAAGCAGGTTTGGATGGTATTGCTGTGGAGTGTATAAAGAAGGGTGGAGATGTGATAATAGATTGGTTGGTGAGACTTTTCAATGTGTGCTTTGCTGTGTCAATGGTACCAATAGACTGGAAGAGTGCATGTATTGTGCCGTTGTACAAGGGGAAGGGAGATCGGCAGGAGTGTTCGAGTTATAGAGGTATTAGTTTATTGTCAGTGGTTGGAAAGCTGTATGGCAGGGTGTTGATAGAGAGGATAATAAAGTGTACGGAAGTTGCAATAGGAGAAGAACAGTGCGGTTTTAGGAGGGGAAGAGGGTGCGTGGATCAGATGTTTGCAGTAAGACAGTTATGCGAGAGAAGTATTTAGAGAAGCATAAGGAGATATTTTGGGCTTTTATGGATTTGGAAAAAGCGTATCATCGTGTGGACCGTGAAGCAATGTGGAAGGTGTTAAGGATTTATGAAATAGGAGGAAATTTGTTAGAAGCAGTTAAGAGTTTTTATGAAGGGAGCAGAGCATGTGTGAGAGTAGGAAATGGTGAGTTGAGTGAATGGTTTGAGGTAAAGGTAGGTTTGCGACAGGGTTGTGTAATGTCACCATGGCTGTTTAATATGTTTATGGATGGTGTGGTGAGGGAGGTGAAAAGGAGAACTATGGGAAGAGGATTGGGTTTAGTAGGAAAGAATGGTAGAGATTGGAAGTTGAATCAGTTGCTGTTTGCTGATGACACAGCATTGGTGGCGGATTCTGATGAGAAACTGCAGCGGGTAGTCGAAGAGTTTGGTGTGGTTTGTGGAAGGAGGAAACTGAAGGTGAACGTCATAAAAGTAAAGTAATGGTGTGTAATAGGGGAGAGCGTAGGGTGAATCTAGATGTGAGGCTGGATGGGGAAATATTGGAACAAGTAGAGTGTTTTAAATATCTAGGAGGAACGATAAGCAGGAGTGGAGGTATGGAAATGGAGGTAAAACAGAGTGTGTGAAGGAAGGAAGGTTTTCGGAGCAATGGGAAGTACAGTAGGGTCCCGCATAAAACGTGTTCGCATAAAACGAGTCTCGATTAAAACGACCGACCTAAAATATTAATATTTAATTTTCGATCAGAACGAATGTGATCACATAAAACGAGTCCGCCGCCAAAGTGGGGCAAATACAAGGAGTTTTCATATAGAGCGCCGAAATATCGTACAAAACGTACAAAATATCGTACGCTTTCATATAAAACGCCGAAATATCGTACAAAACGTACGAAATATCGTTCGCTTTGTACGAAAATTTTCGCTTACAGTGAACATTGACGATATTGCGCCACCAAAATGCTGTGTTCACATAAAACGAATTCACATAAAACGCCCTCGTTTATCGACCATAAACTCGTTTTATGTGAGACCCTACTGTATGTGGAAGACGAGAAATCTCGGAGTGAAAGTAAAAAGTGCACTGTATCAAGGAATTGTTATGCCAACAGTGATGTATGGGTCTGATACATGGGCTCTGAAGAAAAAGGAGAAGAGAGGGCTGGATGTGATGGAGATGAGCTGCTTGAGGAGTATGTGTGGAGTTACTCGTAGAGACGGATTGAGGAATGAAGAGATACGTAGGAGAGTGGGGCAGCAGGAACATTTGTCAGCCAGAGTGGACAGAAGGGTGCTGAGCTGGTATGGTCATGTTGAACGAATGGGAGATGAAAGGCTTACAAAGAGAATATGTGAGTCAGGTACAAGGGGAGATAGAAGGGCAGGAAGACCCCCATTGAGATGGAGAGACTGTGTAAGAAAAGCTTTGGATGATAGAGGAATGACTATAGATAAGGCAGGGGAAGTGGTGGTGGACAGGAGTGAATGGAGAATGCTTGTGAATAGTTGAGTGAACACGTGGTCATTTGGAGTAAGGGGTCGGGCGCAAGTTGGACTAGATAATAGTCCATCAGGCGCCTGGCCCGGGGAGACGGTTAATATGAAGGGTGCGCCTGGAAGTGTGGTGGGAGGGCTTGTGGCTTTAGCTCCGCTGCATGTCTGCCTGCCGAGATCAGAACCTCTCCGGGTGGTCAGGGGCCGGGGGAGTGCTGGAGCGACCTTGGTGACCCTGGTCTCTGGGTCTTCTCCTGGGTGACCTAGATGTGTGTGAATTTGTGTTTTTTATCTGTGTTTATTCGTTGTTTTATGTTGTTTTTGTGTTTTTCCCTGTTCTTGCTCTGTCTTGAGTCGGCTACCCCCATAATGGGGATTGGGCCTGAGCATATAGATAGAATAGATAGATGAGCCAAAATTTTAAATTAGGTTACTGTAATTTGTTTACTCTTAAAACTCGCAAAATCAGAGCCAAGTTTTGCCAAAACTTGGCTCGGGTTTTCGAAATATTGGGTTTTAAGCCTTTGAAATACCTTAAAACCCGAGCCAAGTTTTGCTAAAAATAAGTTTTTATCGCCGTTTTACGCATTTCAACCCTCATTTTCCCTGTACTTCATAGCCCTCCCCACTATCGGGCGGCGTGTCTTAAGATCGTTGTATAATGGGGAAAACGGTTTCGCCGAGGGTTGTAATTATTTCCAAACACTATAATTATATTGATGAAAACTAACAGGGAAAAATAAAAAAGTCCATGGGAAAATTTGTGACATAAAAATTTAGTTTTTCCGAAAAATGAAGTACAGTAGATTAACCCTTCCTACCCGGGCTGTCTCAGCCAATGACGGTCGCCCCTACCCGGGCGATATGGCCGAAAAACGTCTAGGCCTAGGCTACCGTATTTATGTTTATTTTCACTGCTAGAACTTTCCCACTCATCTATAATCGTAGTGCGGTTTTCAATCTGTATTTTGGCATTGAGTAGAGCTCTGTAAGTCAACTGGTTCAGTTGTGATGACGATTTCAGTGGAGCCAATATTGCAGAGATGTTGCCAATATGGGGGCTTTTCAGACACTAATTTCATCATAACGTCATAACAATAACATTGAGGAGTCTTCTCCTTCTTGTTTTCGGAGGTGCGGTGACGAACGCTTGGGTTTGTCGGACCAAGCTTATTAAGCTCATGCCTTAGATAAGGCATACCGGGTATTGGCCCTTCTTTCGTGCTGTCGTTACCTAAGGCAGCCCGGGTAGGAAGGGTTAACCAATAAGTCTAATGATATGTTTTTGTTTTTCTTGAATATACTAGTATTCTATCTAATGCCAGTTAACTTATTATTTATTAATACAAATATTTCAGATTCAAATGATGGATGAGTTTAAAGGCTTACAGTAGTTCCTTGGGAAGCGATCAAAAGACTAAACAAATGTGGGAACTATAAATTCTGTCACACTTCTACAGCATAGGCCTATGTATCTATTTGAAACATCTATAACTGTACATTTGGTTAGTGATGAGGCTGTCATAATTATACAATCTTAACCCTTGTCTAGCGGGGTGTTTTGGGCTCATTTGGGCATATTCAGGCCCTCCTGCATGATAAATCAAGCATATGCATGAACAAAAATTATTTAGCAAAAAACTAGGCACTAAAAGCTTCAAAATGAGACCAGAACGAGCTACATAGCACTCGTGGTTCTCTTGTAGTGGTGCCACGAACATGGAAGTTTAGCATATATCGGTATATTTTTCCCAGCTATGCTCACTACTGGCTACACTGCCGGCCTCTCGAGAACACAGGGAACATGAGTTAATGGGCGGCGGTAAGCCCTGGGAGTCGGCTGTCTGGCCCGCTGCTCTCCCGGCCATTTGCACTCGATTTTAACCCTTTAAAAGCCTTAATAATGCTCCTAACTTGCTGCAAATTGGTGCACGACTTAAGTCGAGCGCCGCTCTTTAAGGGTTAAAAAGGAGCATCAAAAAAGAGCTTTTATCTTCAATTTCCAAAGGCCAAAAAGTTTCCAGCAACATTAAATGTAATTCTGTTTATGAAATGCAGGAAAATTTAATTGTTGATAACTTAATTAATGAACATACTAATAAAAATATAACCTTTGATATTAAACTTTCTGATAAGAATAAATGCATTGCTAAATTATACATGTTACCCCAAATTTTATAAAAGACCTTATAAATATCGCTTTATTGCCGGAGCAAAATTTGCTACCACTAAAACTTTGTCAAAACAAGTCGTACATTGCTTAACCCAGGAGCCGCGGGAAGACTCTTAAGAGTTTCCCCGGGCGACTGCGGGAAGTTTTTTTTTTGTTTTTTTGGGGGCCATGCCAAATATCACTCCTCCACATCCCCTCCTTCTCCACATCCCCTCCTTCCCCACTTCCCCCCCCCCCCCCCCTCCTTCAATTATCACCTATTTTCCCTGTTATTCCCTTATTCTATGGTCTATTTTCGTGCTAACATTAGCGAGTTGCTAGCAGGGCGTTGTCATCAGTGTTACCAAGCGTGGGAATTAGGGGAGAAGTCAGGAAGAGAATTGAGAGGTACCTCCAGTGTCTCTCAAAGCTTCGTGAGTGGAAGGTTGGCTCACAGTCACTCACACACACTCTCGCTTTCATTTCGCGATTTTGACCAGCCAAACACTGTTTCCACTTGTTTTATTGTTGTAACTGGTTAATATCTTCATATTAATGGTAAAATAGGCGCATATGAATAAGTATTAACGATATTTATGGTAAAATAACGATGTTAGTGATGGGAACAGCTCAAATACGTGCGCACAAGCGTGTGGTGTCTCATACCCCCCATGCGCAGCCGAGAGGTTAAAATACATTAAAAGTACTCATAAACGATATTGTGATACCATCAAGAATAGAACTGGCGTTAACTATTATTGGAGTGTTGACAATTCAATAGAAGTTATTGATAAACTCAATACCATGCAGAAAGTTACCTCAGTACATAGCTTTGACTTTTCAACTTTGTATACCAATTTGCCTTTAGATTTAGTATTTTCAGAACTTTGCTTTATTATAGATTTGCATTTTGGACAGATTTAAAAGTAGTCCTAATCGTTACATAAATGTTAATTCATATTTTAATAATGCGTCCAGTGTTGCCATACGTACGTTAATTATCGTACATGTACGAGAATTTTACCCTTGGTACGATGTACGAGTGTCTCATTATCGTAAGTTTTGTACGATAATTTTACGATTTCAACAAAAATACTATATTATTATATGAATTAAACCAAAATGCAACAGAAGTTGGGAGAGAGTGCAGGGAATTATTGAACATCCAAATAAATCTCTTAGATAATCACATTGGTTCATACATATATTACATAAATTAATAAAGGGAGTAAGGAATTTATCAGAATTGAAAAGGGAACTTATAACAAATCTGAGATAACCGAAGATTAGGAAGAATAGTTCATAATGATTTAGAACAATAGGCCACACAATTGTTGTCCTCTCTCCCTCCCTGCCCACCCCGAACCAACTTCCAGAAGCACATCCATACTCATATCTCTCACCGATCCATCCACTCACTCACAGACAACACGCAGCTGCATGCACGACCTCCCGAAATCCATCCTTCCGAATCCTCCCGAGGACAGAGTCCACCTGGCCAGGCTGAGATGCGGACACCATCCAGCTCTCCTGAGCTATCAGAAGAGACTGGATGACTCCGTTGTCGACGCCTGCCCGGGATGTAACACAGCACCCCATACCATTAAACACATCATAGAAGACTGCATTTCACACAACCACTTACGCCAACAACACAATCTACACTCAATGAGAGCTCTGTGGGAAAGCCCGATCGTGGCCATGGCCTTCCTCAGGGACTCGGGGCTGTTCGGTCAGGCAGCTTAGGGAACAACAACAACAACAATAGGCCTTCTAGATAAAATTATGTAATAGTTTCTTAGGAAGAACTTATTCATTATTATCAAGGTAATAATAGTATACCAATAAACCATCTATATCTATATATATATATATATATATATATATATATATAGAGAGAGAGAGAGAGAGAGAGAGAGAGAGAGAGAGAGAGAATAGTGTGTACGATAATTTTGGTGCAAATTCCATAATTTTGTGGTCACAATACGATAATTCTGCATTTAGAATCTGGCAACACTGAATGCGTCACTTAGCTTTGATCCCACTAGTTCAGTATATTTTGAAAGAACTAAACTTAAAGATGCCCTTAAATTCCTCCTTTTCAATATTTATATTAGATTCGGGCCCTACATTTTCAAACAAATATTAGGAATTCCTATGGGTGGAAATGCTATCCCTTTAATTGCAGACTTATTCTGGCTTGCTTTGGAATTTAAATTTATAAAAAACTTAGTTGACAGTAGCAAGAAAAATAACATCCCAGAAAAATTAGCATTTGCTAAATTGTTAAGTAATAATACAGTAGTAGATATATTGATGATATTCTTGTTTGTACAGTAATATGTTAAATTTTAATCAAGTCGCTAAACAAATTTATCCAAATTCCATCCCCCTCACACAAGGTAAAGTAAATGATGAAGTTGAAAATTTTCTTGATATAAATATACAGATTGTTAACCCGGGAACTGCGGGAAGACTCTTAAGAGTTCCCCTGGCGGACTGCGGGAATACTCTTAAGAGTCAGGGAAAAAAAAAATCCATTTAAAACACCCAATTTTTTTTTTTTTTTTTTTTTTGCCCCTGGGCCATGCCAAATATCACTCCTCCTTCCCCACTTTCCTCACCTCCTTCAGTTATCACCTATTTTCCCTGTTATTCCCTTATTCTGTGGTATATTTTCATGCTAACATTAGCGAGTTGCAAGCAGGGCATTGTCATCACTGTTAGCAAGCGAGTGCAAGAGAGAGAGAGAGAGAGTATCGATCGACAGTCTCTCTCCAGACGTGGAACAAAGTGGTGGGAAGGGAGGTTGCCTCAGCCATACATTATGTAACTCCCGGCCTGTATCGCCGATTTTGATCATCCAAACGCTGTTTCCACTTGTTTTATTGTTGTAACAGGTTAATACCTTTAAAATCAACCTATAATAGGCGCATATGGATAAGTATTAATGCTATTTATGGTAAAATAACGATGTTAGTGATGGGAACAGCTCAAATACGTTAGCACAGGAGTGTGGTGTCTCATACCCCCCATGCGCACTTCAGAGGTTAATGAACAGTGCACACTTAAAATATACCACAAAGTTGACGATTTTAATTTTAACGTAATAAACTTTCCTTTCCCTAATACTGTTGTAATACCGATAGTAAAATAACTTATAATTGTTTTTATTCCCAGCTAATAAGATTTTGTAAAATTTGTACCAGAGTAGAAGACTTTTGGGATAGAGCTAGGTTACTATACAGACTCTTAGTAGACATAGGTTTTGTTGCAAATAAATTGTTGCATAAATTTAATCTTTTTAAGGTCAATTATTGTGACTGTACAGTATTTCAAAATTTGATATCAATAATTTTAATCAAGCATTATTAACTTGAAGTTTATATTATAACCTCTGCTTACTTTTTGTCTATGTATTAACCCGTAAACGGCGGAAAAGCTCATAAGAGGTTTTACTGGGCGACGGCGGCAAAGCTCTTAAGAGGGAGGCCTAAAAAAAACATTTAAACAGCCCCAGTATCACTAAACAATTTTTTTTTTTTTCCCCTATACCTCATATCACTCCTCCACATCCCCTCCTTCCTCCCTTTCCCCTCCCCCTTCAATTATCACCTATTTTCTGTTATTCCCTAATTCGTTGGTATACTTTTGTGCTAACATTAGCAAACTGTGTGGAGGATGTGCTTACGTGCCTAGAGGGTGTGTTACATAACCGAGTGTGTGTATGAGTAGGCTCAGTGTGGCTTGAGGCCTCGTGGAGGGAGGGGTTGCCTCAATTTTATCCATAATTCATGAATGGGCTGGTCCATCTATATTCGCGATTTTGACCAGAAAACTTATATTTTCACTTGTTTTATTGTTGTTACAGGTTACTATCTTCATAGTGAAGGTAAAATAGGCTCATATGAATAAGTAATAACTATATTTATCGTAAAATGACGATTATAGGCCTGAATGGAGCCTATATGCTCGCCCATGGGGACCGGGTTCAATACCTCCCCTCGCCGTTACCGAGTTAATATTTAACTTTTTCTATTATTATTATTCTTTATAATTTAATTGTTCTTGTTAAAAGAGTACTCTTTTGTTTAAATCTATTGTGCCTTCTTTATACTGTATTTTCAAATATTGTTATTTATTATACTGTATCTATTCATTGTCGATAGGATCAATTGCTTGCTTTTGCGATTTCCTTAGTTTATTTGTACGATAAATGTAGGTTATTATTATGTAGTAATTGTTAGGGGTCACTTGAAGCATGCTATGCTTACAGGTACCTACCCGATAGCACTATCGTTAGTGAGTGATATTTGTATTTTATACTATTGTTATTATCTTGTCAAGTTGCAAATTTGATTTTAATAGAACATTTTGACACTTATTGTAGTTTCTTTATTCATGCAGAGTTTAGTAAAATTTACCAGAACGTCCCCGACTTCCCAAATTGACTAATTCCTTGAACGTGACGACAGTGCGTTGTTAGGTGTGCAATTAGTTTGCTTGGGAACCAGATAAACTTGCGCATGTAGTAATGTACACCCTATGTGGTGGATTGTGTTCTTTTATTTATAAATTATTATTTTACTTAAGCGTTGTTTCCACATAGCGATTTTGATTAGTTATTTTGTCTTTTTACTGTGTTCGTATATGTTTTGGTTTGTTTATTTTGCAAGTTTTACATTATAATATTATGAATTGGTATCGGTTTCGGATTATATACTATATTATGGGTGGATAAGTTTGTATAGAATTTCAACTTAGAAACTGTCAGACAAGAATTGCCAAAGGAAGACGAAGGAAAAAGAGCTTGTGTGAGTGCCATGATCAGGGCAAGTGCAATGCCATAATAAGAGGCAGATGTATATAAGTGCACTATGTGGCAACTTTGATTGTGTACGAATGGTATTGCTCTTCTTGTAACTGCAGTCCTGTTATGTGATCCGAGTGCTAGTGAATTCTTCTGGATGAACTGATGCTTTTAATAAATAAAAGACCAGATTATTGATAGGAATATTTTACATTACTATCAGAGACTATAAAGAAGATTAATCATGATTAGGTTACATATTTCTTATAACACTTCAATTCGGAAGCTACAAAACTAGTTACCAAAAAATACGCTCATGTAAATCCGCTTTAACTCCATAGCGCTGGGCATTTGTCGTCTTCAAAAATAACCATCGAAGCACAGAGGTGAGCGTGGAAGTCACGAGACAGTGTCAAGGACAACTACAATTAAGTGTGGACAGACTCTACTATTACTGTGTTAAGAGACCTTGTTAGAGGCAGCATTACCTATTATCTCCTTCATACCAATGAAGAAAAAAGGCTAGAGGCATCTTTGAGGGATAGCTACCTCATATATATATACTGTATACTGTACAGTATAGTCAATCCTCCGCTTACGCGAGAATATGGGCGACACGAGGCCTCGTGTAATTGGATATACTGTAGTGTAATTGGAATAACATACCTTATTGGATTAAATGCATATGGGCAGCCGGACCCTCTTATTTAAACAATCTATTTATGTTTCCTGGCACAAATTCAAGTGGCCATGGAACATATTATCATCCTAACAGTTAAACAAAATGTAAAATTATTTCAAGGATGTCATATTCACCAAAAATGAAGAATAGGAAGGATTGATTGGCTTGAAGGGGGGTTCTGAGATTGGCGAGGCAACTTAGGTAACCTGGCCCAGGCTCTGTTCTCAATACACTCGAACCTCCATTCAACGGACTTTATGGGACCATCACTAGTCCGTTGCTGGGTATATAGGGGGCCAGAAATTAATACTTATTATACGGAGCACATAAAATCACAAAAAAAAAATACCCTGTTTATGCTAGAAGACATAGGCCTAGCCTATATATCTCCACAAAGATATTACCTAACCTAGGTTAGATGTATATCAGGCGGCAGAACTCATAGTTATCTTGTGAATAGTCTTATCGATAAGGAATAACCACATAACCTTAGCAACTTGCTAAGTCACTAGCTAGCCAGGTCAAGAAATGGTCTAACTTTGAGAAAGAGAGAGAATGAGCTATTTTTCAACAGCCTACTGGGCTGCAGCCCTCATAAGGGTGGTTAATCTGCAGAACAGATATTACTAATGACAATAGTGAGACTGGTACATCAGGAGGCAAATTAGATACAGGTAACTAAAGTACAGACGCGATAGGTGAAATATAGCATCAGAAATGCATGAAAACAAAGATAATTAAAGTTCGTCAAAGAGGTGTATTGCAATCAAGAAACGTCGTATGGGGGAAAAGTCAAAAGATGGTGAAGGAGCTAGGACGCGGAGGGATGCGGTGCGCAAGGAAAGCCGGCGCTCAGAATCATACCGAGGGCACTCACAAAGGAGTAACTCACTGGGAGTAACAATATCGAGTAACCTAAAACCGAGTCAACAATGTTCAGAAGTTGTTAAGAAGGCAAACAAAATAATTGGCTTTATAGGCAGGTCATTTGAGCATAAATCCAAAGAAGTTATCCTAACCCTTTACAATTCCTTAGTCCGCCCTCTTCTGGAATACTGCGTTCAATCCTGGTGCCCTTATTACCAAAAAGATATAAACAAGCTAGAACGAGTTCAACGTAGAGTTACCAAAATGATACCTAGCCTAAAGAACAAACCATACGAAGAGCGTCTTAGAGAATTAAATCTATTTCCTTTAACCCAGCGCAGATTAAGAGGTGACTTAATTCAAGTGTTCAAAATCATCAAAGGCATCGACAATATGAACTGTAGTAAGTACTTCACTATCGACCAATCTAATTACACGCGGGGAAACGGTTGCAAAATTATTGGTAAATCTTTTAACTCACACGAATCTAAGAATTTCTTCTTCAATCGAGTTGTCAACTTGTGGAATGGGCTTCCCCGAAACGTTATAGACTGCATCACCGTTGATTCATTTAAACTCCGCCTAGACAAATATCTCGCTTCAAACCCGCGACTGACTGCGTTTGTAAATGAATAACTTTATTTTATCCCCCCCTCAGTTACTAACCCATCTGTCCCCTACTAACTTCCTAATCCTGCCACGGACATTAGTTCCAGGGCAGTAATTCCCTTTCCAATGTTCCCTTACCCACTCTAAACCACTGTTTGGACACTTGATCCTCAGTGTTTTGGAGGACAAGCAACCTAGAAGGGTCACTAGATCTGTTGTTGCTTGATTTCCTTTGTACTCCTTTGTACTCCTTTGATATGACGGACGGTGACTGGCGTTTGACAAGGAACACAAAATGGGGG
The DNA here is from genome assembly GCA_032716605.1 of Paralithodes platypus. Taxonomy (NCBI): domain Eukaryota; kingdom Metazoa; phylum Arthropoda; class Malacostraca; order Decapoda; family Lithodidae; genus Paralithodes; species Paralithodes platypus. The sequence goes on along the minus strand of CM064528.1, from coordinate 16,602,833 downwards.
CGGAGTCGAAGGCGTTGTCATTAAATGGCCATGCGTGTAACGAGTGTGCCCAATACGTAGGTGCGTCAGGATGACCTGATTCGCCCGACACGGATCAATGGAGGATGGCCAAGGGTGTACACCGGCTAGTATACTGCGGAGGTGGTTGGTAGTATCAATGTTTGTCCATTCCCTCTGCCAGTCCGCCCAAACACGCTCACGGAGAACAGGGAATAGATCAGTTGGTCGCAGGATAACATTGGAGGGAGTGTCCCTACATGCGCGCTTTGCTAAGGAATCAGCTCTCTCATTCCCCTGGATCCCGATATGTGCCGGTACCCAACACAGGGTAATTTTACGGCCCAACGTCAGTAAGTCATGGAGTGTGCGGATGACGTCGCAAACGAGAGCTTCTTTGGGCGCAAATGTTTGTACGGCTTGAAGAGCACTCAGAGAGTCACTACAAATGACTATGTGAGGGACGTTATCGGGGAAGGTAAATACCATATCGAGGGCACACTGTATGGCCTGAAGCTCAGCAGTGAAGATGGATGAGCATTGATGAAGGGCACGCTGTCGAATGACATACTCCGATACCACAGCATATCCCACAGAGGAGTCATCGTTGGATCCATCCGTGTAAATAAACGTGGCTGGAGTATGTCCTATTAGGTGGCCGAGGGCCACTGTGTGTCGAGCATAGGGGGGTAACGACGGAGGCGCGTCAGCAAGGAGGAGACACACAGTAGAGCGCCGAACGCACCACGGCGTGAAATCATTCCGGGCCTGTGGCGGTGAGGGTAATGGAACATTATACGACTCAAACAGTTGGTAGGACATATCGGGGAAAGTAGCATGGGTGGAAAAAGCAGGGTCACAGGTTTCATGAAAGAGGTCGGTAAGAATAGGGTCAGACATAAGACGGGTAGCATAACGCATCATGACCAGTCGACGGTGTAGATGAAGGGGCAACGCGCCAGCCTCAGCGAGAAGGTTACACATGCGGGAGGAACGGAACGCCCCCGAACTTATACGAACACCCAAATGATGGACAGGGTTAAGCGTGGCGAGAAGAGTAGGGGACGCGGTCCCATAGATAGGACAACCATAATCAAGGACCGATAAAATTATAGCGTTGTAAAGTTTTAGTAATGTTATCCGGTCGGCCCCCCAGTGAACACGCGCAACCGCCTTAATTACATTGAAACGCCCTAGGCAACGTGCCTTCAAGTCCTTTATATGTGCTTTCCAGTTGAGATGAGTGTCAAATATTAACCCAAGGAATTTGACCGTAGGAAATGAGTGTATGTCTTTAGTCCCCATACGTAAGGTTAAAGACTGACCACGAAGAACTCGAGCATCGTGATGAAAAATCATGGCCTTAGTTTTCTCCGTGAAGAAATGGAACCCGGTGGAAGCAGACCCAGTGATTAATATTGTCGAGCGCAATTCCCAGACGACGTTGTATGTGAGCCAGACTAGCGGAGGTATAATAGATTGCAAAGTCGTCAACATACAGACTATGGGATACCCCAGATGGGAGACAACCTGTGACACCATCAAACACCATTATGAATAAGATGCTGCTGAGGGAACATCCTTGAGACAGGCCGATGGAAAGTGGCCTGATAGAGGAGAGCATACCATTGATTTTGACTTGGAAAGTACGATTCGATAAGATATTAATCAACTCTGCGTAAGCAGAGTTTGTTATCGCCCCCCCGTATAGTGGGTACCACACGAAAAAAAAATCTGTCGTCGTCGTCGTCGTCCGTCTGTCTCGGAACTCCTCCTAGACCGTTGGACGGATTTTCACCAAATTTCACATGAACATTTTTTGCGTGAATGCGAACGTCAGTCAAAAAAGATTTTTTGAATTTATGCAATAGTTATGATTTTAGGTCCAAATCATAGGTCCCCCCCCCCCCCCCCCAGCAATGATGGCATTCTTAGTGTGTGAGCCTCAAAGGGGCTCACACACTAAGAACGCATTCGTTTTGGGGGCGAAAACATCTCGCTCTGCATTTGCTAGGTTAAGTTACTAGTAATAGTAGTGATGATGGTGATAATAGTAGTGATGATGGTTGTAGTTGTATTGATGATGATGACAGTAGTAGATATGATGGTGACAGTACTAGTAGTAGTGATGATGGTCATAATAGTAGTGATGATGGTGACAAGTAATGATGATAGTTGTAGTGATAATGATGACAGTAGTGCTGATGGTAGTGACGATGGCGTGAGTATTAGTGATGATGGTGAGTAGTAGTGATGATGGTGAGTAGTAGTGATGATGGTGAAAGTTGTAGTGATGATGACCATAGTTGTGATGATGAATATCATAGTAATGGTGATGATGGCAGTAGTAGTGATGATGGTGATAGGATACATGATGGTAATACTTGTGACAGTAGTAATGATGATGGTTATAGTAGTAGTGATGATGTTAACAGTAGTAATGATGATTGTAAGATGGTGGTGATGATACATACATACATACATAACATTTTAAGACTGAGTGTTCCACACATAAGTGCAGTTTCAGTCTCTTGTCCTAATGGCGGCGTTCCAGGCAACCCTGTTAAGGGCTGCTTCACTTGTCAAGTTCTTGGATTTGAGATCGGCGCGTATAGTCCGATCCCAGGTCTTCCTCGGTCCACCCCTTGGTGCAGCTCCCTCCACAATCACAGACCTGCATTTTGTCACCCAATTTTGTTCATCCATTCTCTCCACATGTCCATACCATCCCAGTCTACTTGTACGCATCACCTCGCTAATACTCTTTATACCTAAACGTCTCCTCAGCTCAACATTTGTTATTCTATCCTGTAGCCTGGCCCCACACATCCATCTCACCATTCTCATCTCATTACGCTCCATTCTGTTGACATCCTCTACTTTAACGGCCCATGTTTCTGAGGCATACGTCATTGCACTTCTAACACATGAGGCATACACCTTTCCCTTCAGGGGGAGAGGCATTCTTTTCATGGTCAGGATTGGCATCAATTCTCTGAACTTCCCCCAGCCACACCTAATTCTAGCAACAGTGGCAGCCTCGGCCCCACCACCGGCAGAGATGGTATCTCCTAGGTAACAAAACTTGTTCACCAGCTCCAAAGACTCATTTCCAAAATTCACAGCCACAGGATCATCATGATAGTAGTAATGATGGTTGATAGTTGTAGTATCAATGATGATAGTAGTGATTAAGATGATAGTGACAATGGTGACTAGTAGTGATGATTGTAATTGTAGTAGTGATGATGATCATAGTAATGGTGATGATGACAGTAGTCGTGATGATTGTGGCAGTTGTAGTGATGATGGCAGTAGTAGTGATGATGGTGATTGTGATTGATGATGGTATTGGTAGTGATGATGGTAACCCATCGCAGAGTTGGGTATGCCGTTTTGATTTTGGGCAAAACGGCACGTCTACTTTATTAAGAATTTCGGCAAAGGGCCACGCATACCAGCGGCATGTAATATCGCCAATATCCTATACCTCCACGTCGTGTCAAATGCTTTGGCAATATCAAAGAACACCGCCACAGTAGGCTGACGCTGCGAGAAGCCCCGACGGATTTGGTGTTCCAGTCGCATAAGGGAATGAAGTGTAGAATGTGCAGGTCTAGAACCATTCTGGAAGAGAGACAATAGGCCGTTCTTGGTCGCAAAATGTAATAGCCTAGGGTTCACCATCTTCTCCATTATTTTGCAAAGGCAGGAAGTAAGGACAATAGGACGATAGTTGGTGGGGATACTATGATCTTTTCCCGGTTTAGGAACAGGGACAGTGTATGCATGTCGCCAATCTTGTGGAAGAAAATCATCAGTCCAAAATTGATTATACAACTGGAGAAGAAACAATATAGCTCCCTGATGAAGATGACGAAGTAGAGCATATGAAATTCCATCCGGACCAGGTGTGGAGTCCGAACAGTTGCCTAAGGCAAATTCGAATTCAGGCAGAGTAAAAGGGGCATTGTAAGCATGCGAATCCCCGCCAGAAAAATTGAGGGGGCGCGACTCGGTAAGTTTCTTGTGGCGGGCGAAAGATGGTGACAGCGAGTGATTGGAGCTGACGAGGGCAAAGTGATCGGCGTGTATTTTAGCAATATCGGTCAGATCCAGTTTGAGTTCCCAAGTGGTTGGCTCCTGCAAAGGCGAAATGGGGGGCCGGGATCGCCTGCCACTAATAGTGCAAAATTTTGACCAGAGGGTGGAAATTGGTGTGCGGGAAGTGAAAGCAGAGATGTATGACCTCCAGGATAGCAGCTGTGGAGGATGGCTCGTTTGGTAAAAGCGCAGACCCTATTATAGAATGTTTTGAGCGAAGTCTTGACTAAGGCGGCGTTAATAATATTAAGAGACTGGGACGACGTGGGAGCACCCGAGAGAGTGACCCGCAATGACCTGAAGCGTGTTGACAGCACCTTAACCCTCCTGGCCCGGGCTAGCTCTCCTAATGACAGTGCGGCGTACCCGGGCGATCTGGCCGAAAAACGTCTAGGCCTAGGCTACCGTATTTTGGTTAATTTTAACTGCTAGAAATTTCCCACGCATCTATAAATGTAGTGCGGTTTCCAATCTGTAGACTGGCGTTGAGTAGAGCTCTCTAAGTCAACTCGTTCAGTTGTGATGACGATTTTAGTGGAGAGCATTTTCAGGCAATGTTAGCAATACGACGATCTTTTCACTACTGAAACAACGACATACAGACATACAATAACAAACGAGTCTTCTCCTTCTTGTTTTCGGAGGTGCGGTGACGCAACGATCGGCTTTGTTTACATGCGTCGGACGCACGGCGTTCAGACCAAGCTGAATAGGCTTTCAAGCTTACTGTCTATTAAAATGACACCCGGGTACCGGCCCATCTGCCGTGGTGTCATATTAAAATGACACCCGGGGAGGAAGGGTTAAGAAGCCTCTCCAAGCGGTGTTTAAACTTTATTAAGAGGGCCAGCGCATGGGACCACCAAGGAACCTGATGGGCATGCACAAAAGAAGAGGTGAGTGGGATGTGAGCCACAGCAACAGAATGCAAAAAGTTGAGAAAATAAAGGTAGATTGCAGAAGGTGACGAGAGCGGAGAGAAAACATTGATCCTGGCAGATTCTCATTTGAAAGACACCCAGTCAGCTTTAGATAAGTTATAACGAGGAAGTTGTGAGCTAGTGGATTGGTCAATGCAGGTGAGGAGAATCGGATGGTGGTCACTGGAGAAGCGATCATCCACTAACGACCACTCATAGTGAGAGGCCACGGATGCAGAGGCAAGCGAGATATCAATGGCAGAGTACGTATCATGTATATGAGATCGGTAAGTGGGGACTCCGAGATTTAGGCAACATAAAGAAGTCTGACTAATAATAGACTCAATATGGCGGCCAGGAGTGTCAGTGGAAGGGCAACCCCAGATCGGGGAATGTGCATTAAAGTCCCCAAGAATCAGGAACGGGAGAGTTAATTGGTCCATTAGAAATTGTAAAGAAGAAGTGGAATATCCGCAGGAAGGTTGATTGTACGAAGAACAGATGGTTAGACAAGGAAGAGTAGGCAAAGATACAGTAATCGCAACTGACTGGAAGGGGGTGACCGATAAAGGTAGTACAGTGTAAGGAATAGTATGATGGACAAGTATAGCAGTACGAAGATGTGAATCAGCGGTCGGGGAAACTGCTGCCACTTGGTAATCTTTAGGTGGAGAGATGTAATTACCAATGTGCTGTAAACAGACACACATCGGAGAGTAGAGTCGGAGTAGTCTTTGCAGCTCGCCCAAGCGAGAGCGAGCCCGATAGCCATTTAGATTCCACTGGATAATGTTATTGAGCATTATCGGGGGTGAGTACTGTCAGGTTATCGTGATTTTGAGACCTCCTCACAGAGGCAAGGTAACGTTTATCTTTTGGTACAACAGAGGGCGGTTGTGTGCCTCTGACAGGGGAAGAGGAAGGGGAAAGGGAGGGTGGAGTAGGAGGAGGGGTCCTATGGTGGGCAGAAGGATTGAGAGCTGAGGCGGAACTGGTAACGGTGGAAGGGAAATTAGATTGAAGAACAGAGAATTGCAAACAAAGTTTGGAGAGGAGCGTGTCAGGGTCCGCCACGCGGCCGCGAAGATGAGCAACGCACAAACACTCGGGGCTATGATCCGTTACATCATCAGGAGGCGTGCGAATGGAAAGAAATTGAGTAACCTGTTGAGTAATGGTGACAGGATCCGAGGACTGCATGTAAGCAGCCATATAGTTCGTGAAACATGCTGAGTATCCACATTCGCCGGCAGGGAGTGTGGAGGAGCACTGTTGAGAAGCAAAGGCGGTGCATGGCGAGTCAGTAGGGGAGCCCATCACATTGACACCATTGGCAGCATCAGAGGACTCCATCGTCGAATCGGTCAGCGTGGCGTGAGGGGGCAAGTTAGGGGGAGGGAGTAGGAGGGGAGGGGACTGCAACGTGGGAAGATTTGGAAGGTTTCCGGTCAGACGTGGGGGATAAGCTAGGGTCACGATCACGTTTTTGGTGGGTCGTAGTACTCTGAGCGTGATGAACAATACATTGAGACCCCGAGAGTTCATATTGGACGAGATCAGACGTCATTAGATCAAATTTGTCCTTGAAGTGCGCCATCAACTCCTCAGGTTGAAGCCTAGCCATGTGCTCAACACATACACAGTCAACCGGGTGGTCGGGGGGGGGGGGGGGGGGGTTACGGCGGAGGAAGGAGGGGAGGTGCGCAGTTAGCTCTGCAATGGGCGAGTTTTTGAGTCCTAAGAGGAAAGCCTTGCCACACGTGTGACACCCACACTCGGTGTCACAATGCGGAAGCGCCCAGACAGAAGCGGCAGGACCGCGAGAATCAAATTCCGCAACCGTAGCCTCCATCACATCCAACTGTTCCGTCAGGGCAAACGGAGGTGGACCGGCAAGTTGGAAAAGTGAAGCTTTCTCTTTAATCAATTTCTTACTAGACATTAACTTAGAGGTGGAGGGAGGGCGACAAGAAGTGAGTAACTTAGTCTTGTCAGAGTCGGCGTTTTCCAGTGATCGGAGGTTTATTAGAGGAGGTATGAGCAGGGCGGACGGCGGAGCGCACTGCACTGGGAGAATGGGAACGTTGGGTTTAGTCGAGGAGAAGAGGAACCAGTAGTACGGGAGTGATTAGCGGTTTGCGACGTATCCATGTCATCCAGAAGAGTGTCAAACTGATTGGAAGTAGGAACGTCAGGGGCAGGAGCAGGTGGTGATACTGTAGGAGTACCTGAGGTAGCAGAGGGAGAAGATCGTTTCGGCTGAGGACGCGGTGCCGAGACGGGAGAGCGCACCACCGCAGCATACCTACGCCGTGGGGCCAATCCCTGATCGCGAAGATGACGAACCGCAACACGGTACGATAGTCCCTTGGTGGATTGAAGATGTAAGAGTTTTAACTGGAATGCATGATGAGAGCAAGATTAGTCATTTGCAGCATGATCTTCACCGCAGTTAGCGCACCTCAAGTCCGAGGCAGAGTGGGTACAACTGTCCTCGCAATGTGCAGACCCACAGCGACGGCACGCCACGGAGGACGAACAAAATCTCGAGGGATGGCCGAATCTCCAGCAATTCATGCATTGTCTAGGGCGTGTGGCGTAAGGTCGTACCTGTAGTAACCGACCAGCAAAATTGATAGTTGGAGGTAGTTCGTGTCTATCGAAGTATACCTTAATGATGCGGAGAGGAGGGCGATCGTGTATATTATTGCGCGAAGGGATGATATAAGCGTCAACATTAACCACTGTAGGATCAACCCTTTGTAACATGGAGCAAATTCTAGGTGCAGACGTAGTAAAGTCTTGGTCCTGGAACTGGATGTCCAGTGGAATAGAAATAGTACCTGAGCATTGATTTAGTTTAGAGTCGGCCTGTCCGGTGACGCCGTCACTCGGAGCACTGAGGAGTGATTGCATTGCAAGTGACCGGGCCTCACTCGTCACCTCCACCAATCGCGAGGTGTCCGACGCTGTGTGAACACTCACGTCCCCCACCCAGTCTTGAAGATTTGTGTACAGTTTGACGTCATCGAGAGGCTCACGCGTTACAGTGAAAAACTGCGGCCATCGTGCCGGAGCAAACATGTCCTGGAGGGTACTGGCCGAAGGTTTAGAATATTTAGGACGATGGCGAGACTTGGGTGTGCGAGAGGAAGATGGCGGGGTGATTACGGTAGAGTGACTAGGAGCTGGTATAATCTCAGGAGAAGCAATGGGAATGTCAGCAGGGGTTTGTGATGCCAGTGGCTTATTAGCCCCAGTAATGAGAGGTGCATACGGTTCAAATGTAAGTATATCCGCAGACAGGGACTTCGGAAGGAACGGTGTGGCAAGAGAAGGGAGATCCCCCTTATCTACCAGATCTGAGGTAGATATGGAAGGCCCGTCAGCAGGGAGAGAGTCCGAGGGAAGTCCAGGGTGAGCGCTATGGTCGTCAACCAAATCAGTCGATGTGCCAGAGGTGCAGCCATTAGCCTGGTCCTCATGTGGGAGACTGCCAGCCACATGAGGACTGAGGAGAGAAGTGTCAGCCATGAGAACACTAGTTGTATTACAGTAAGATGTCACCATATGAAGAAGAGAAAACGGCCCAATTTAGCAACATGGACAAGAGGGCAGGGCCAGACCCCCATGACCAACAGTAACCATGTCATCGAGTATATGGTGAGTAGGCCCATATAGGTAGTTGGCTTTACTCGCGATATCACTGCACATATTAACCCTACACTCAAAGTGCATATGTGTGAGTCAGTGACCAACTGCGATAGCACCACCAACCGGAATACCATAGCACTGCCCAGATGCGAAGCTGGGTAGGGGTTATGTTGACTCCCCATCAAAAGGGTGAAAAGGAACCACCTAACCACCAAAGCACCAGTCAATTCAACCATAAACGCCAATAGTCGCGTTCGCACGTACCGAGAAAGGACCGGCGGCTCTTCCTTGGCGACCATAGGACGGCGGTTCCTCCTGGGCAACCTTACGATCTCCCGCAGTCACTACAGTCTCCCGTAATATAGCCTCTAACAACCCGGAGGTTACTAGCGTGGAGTTCACGGGCTCCTATCAGGTGCAGAAGTGCTCAAAGTTTAGCGAGTATTTATCCTTGAGGGAAGAACCAGAAGGTTCTGGTGGAGAAGAAAAGGAGAAAAACGAAAATAGGTGAAGGAAGAAAGTGCCTAGCATAATTAGTTGGAGTTGGCGCGTGGAGCGCAACAACTAACTCCGAGCGCTCCACCAGCCAACTCGGAGGCCCCCACACGAAGACGACGAGCTAAGCCATCGTGGGGGTGGTCTAACCTAGCTTAGATATATATCAGGAGGCAAAAATCACTTTTACCTTGTGAATGGTGAAGACTAGAATTTTCTATATCAAGTGCTTTTCAATTGAGCAAAATAATATAAGTTGTTTTAGACCCGTGGTCACTTTATCGAATATCGATTGGGCCCCCGAGTCAGCTGATGCGTGTGTGTGTGTCGCGGACCGTTCGTCACACCAGTAGACAAAGCAAAACACAAGAGATATGAGGTTCACAAATCGGTTTGGTCAAGACTACTTGGTTAATATACGTTTATTAAATATACCTGGGATATTCTCGCTGTCCAAGCAGCTCAGTTGGGGTTTTGGGAGTATCTATAGCCAAGGCCTAGGCCTAAGAGTAACTCGCCCTGCCACTTAGCAGACAAATCATTCAAGCACCGGACCTTTGGTCCGGTCCGGATGGATTGTCCGCCGACTGACTGAGTCCGTTGAATCCGAAATCCGTTGTTTGGAGGTCCGCAGATTCGAGGGTCGAGTGTATATTAACTATATTTGTGTGTTCATTGTTTTCTGTTATGTTGTCCCTATTCGGGCTCTGTCTTGAGTCCCCCCCCCCCAAAAAAAAAAGGAAAATGGGAATTGGGCCTGAGTATATACATACATACATAATAAATATATATAATTGATGCGTTATTTTACACCCATGCACTCCCTGCTCAAGAGCTGGGCTAGAGTGGGTGGCGTGATATATCAGGGATTTCAATGTACAGTTGCCACATATTGCTAGACTGTGCCGTCCACCACAGCACTGCTGTCTGCCAAACAGCACACTAGCTGGCCCGAGACTCGAACCCTCGTCCTCACGGTTTGCAGGCGAGTGCTCTACCCACTGCAATATAGCCTATGGTGTGTACAATTGACCACAAGCAAGTTATGGGCTATAACAAAGTTCAAATGAAAATGTTGAAATTCAACAGAAATACAGAACAATATGGACTTGTAATGGATGGAAAGTAAGTTAACTTTGTGCATACTACAGGCATATTTAAGCTTGTACAGTAAACTTCCGTTAATCCGACGACCGATGATTCGAATCTCCCAATAGTCAGAATTTTTCAATTTGAGGCCAAATCCGAATTCACCCGATGGTCCGAATTTCAAGAAGTCCCAAAGTCCCCTTTTTGAGGCATTAGTCCACTCAAATGACACATAATGGAGCACACATATCATATGTTCATGAATTCACTTTAAAAGTTTACCATTGTCATTGTAGCCTATTACCTACTTCAAAACATTCAGATTAATGGTCAAAGGAAGCTACTGATATAAACGTAAACACCACATCGTCTGCTAGAGAGTTTGTTTTGCTCTTGAACGCATCCTTGGGACGCTCCGATGCGCTACTGGCTTGCACCGCATTTTCTGCAAGCGCATTCAGTCTTGAGCTTGAAAACGCACCTTTCTTGAGCTTGAAAACGCACCTTTGGACGTTCCGATACGCTACTATTTATAGTTCAGTGATCGGAGCATCCCAAGGGTGCTTTCAAGACAACAAGACAAGGGTGCTTTCAATACAATATAATATAACAGAGCACGTCACAAAAGGAAAATCACAAAAGGAAAATTACAAGAACCTCTCAGGGAAGTGCCGTTGTTAAGGCATTACTTCCCGAACCACATCTGATCTTCAAGAGCAAGACAAACTCGCTAGTAGACGGAAGAAGAAGAAGAAGACGATGCGGACATATGGTGTACGTTTATATCAGCAGATTCCTTTGACCATTAATCTGAATGTTTTGAAGTAGGTAATAGGCTACAATGACAATGGTAAACTTTTGAAGTGATTTCATGAACATATGATATGTGTGTGTGCACCATTGTGTCATTTGGGTGGCCTAATGCCTCAATGTTTTCGTCATACACAGGTTCATAGGGGTAAAGTCCGATAATCCGAAAAATCCACTAATCCGAATGAGGGCCGGTCCGCTGCCCTTCGGATTAACGGAAGTTTACTGTAGTTTGATTAATTAGTGATGTCTACATCTTAAAACTTCCTTTTATCCTGAAACCTGCAAGTGGCCAATAACAACCTTAAAAGTACACACACAGGGTTTTAAAAATGACAAAAAACTCCCTAATTTCCTTTTTTACATAATATATCAATAGCAAATCAATCAGTAAATTCATAATTTACATTTGTATATTAACTATAGGTTATTATTTAAAGCTGGGGATAAATTGACATATATCCATCTTAAATGCTCAGCTATTACAGTGTTTGCATAGCCAAATATGGTGTTAATGGCAAATACCTGGCATTAATATGAAACATAAGTATAATAGATTCTTATTTTTCCATTAATTATGAAGACATAAGCTACCATTAGAGTAAACTTTTTGCCAGTTTAAACAAAATCACCTACAGTATATGTTATACAACATAGACTGTAATGTGAGCCTCAAGAGGTATAGGCATGAGTTGGATATAAGTTGCTTAATCATACAAGATAAGATATACACCACTTGACAAACGCGCGAGATGTTAAAAAACACAGAGCTTCATTGACCTTCACCTATATGTCAACTAGATTAATCTGGCCCTGGTAGCTACTTGGCAGGAAAATGCAATAGTGACCAGACAACTCAGAAAACTATTATTCAGTCAATTATTATCACCTGGTGTAAAAGCTAATCTAATTTTGATGTATGTATGTCATCATCATCATCATCATCATCTCCGACGCCTTGCTTCCCCCTGGGAAACCCCCACTAGAGGATGGCCATGACAGAAACGTCTCCAAGCTACTTTGTCAAGACATGCCTCCTTTGCCCGTGCCACAATGCCCCTTCCACTACGTGGAAGTTTTTCTTCAATATATTTTTCCACTTTCTTTTCCCATACCATAGGTGGTCTTCCACTACTAGCGGTTCCACTCACCTGACTCCCATACATCTTTCTTGGCATTCTGTCTTCATCCATTCTCTGAACATGACCATACCACCTCAAAGTACTTCTCTTTATCCACTCAACCACACCACAATCAATGCCCAAAGCCTGCTCTTCCATTCCAAAGGACTCGTACACTTCCCTATTACTTGGCCCATCTAGCCTATTCATGCCAGCTGCCATTCTGAAAAAGCTCATCTCCACAGCTCTTAGTTTGAAGAGGTCCTCGTCACTTGCCGTCCATGTCTCGCTTCCATACGAGAGTGTTGGGAGCAGCACACTGTTTCTCAGTGACTTTTTGACTTCCTGGCTAACCATTCTTCCTTTGAGAATACTATCAAGTTCTCCAATCACTTTTCTCCCTTGCATTTTTCTCTCTTTTATCTCACTCTCCATTTTACCATATTTGCATAGTACAGCTCCCAAATACTTGAAACTTTCAACCTCTTCTAGTACTTCATTTTTCAATTTTATTTTACAACTTTTCTTGTGTTCTGTCTTGATTCTATATTTTTCCTTAAAATCTATAGTTTCATGCATTCTTCTCTCAAACACCATTACCTTACATTTCCCTACATTGACCTTTAACTTTCTCTTTTCACATACCCTGTCAAAGTCGGTGACCACTCTCTGAAGTTCTTCAGCATTTTCCACCAACAGGACTGCATCGTCCGCATATAGGCATGTTAAAATCTTCCATGTTCTTCCCTCTGATTCCAGTCATTGATACAGCCCTACATTCCCTAATCACTCCATCCATGTATATATTGAACAACCAAGCTGACATGACACATCCCTGTCTTACACCTACATTGACCTCAAAACTTTCACTTAACTTATCCCCTACCTTCACATTTGCCATTGCATTCCTATAAAAAGATTTTACTGCCATTAGCAACTTTCTCCCACACCATATACTGTTAACACATCCCACAGGCCCTCCCAGTCTACTTTGTCGTAGGCTTTTTCCAAATCCATGAATGCTGCATAGAGTTTTCTGTTTTTGGCCAGATACTTCTGTATGTATGTATAAATTATAATGTAAAACTTGCAAAATAAACAAACCAAAATGTATACGAACGCAGTAAAAAGACAAAACAACTAATCAAAATCGCTATGTGGAAACAACGCTTAAGTAAAATAATAATTTATAAATAAAAGAACACAATCCACCACATAGGGTGTACATTACTACATGAGCAAGTTAATCTTTTTCCAAAGCAAACTAATCGCACACATAACAACGCAGTCAGGCACATACCCCGTAGCTGGGGGTGGCCGACTCGATACAGAGCCCGAACAAGTACATTTAAAGTTCTGATTCTTAGGGACCGGGACCACTTTTGTGTTCCCTTGCCCTTTACTCTGTCTCATCTAGTAAGTGAATATTACAAGGGGAGGAGGATTCCTAGCCCCCTGACACCAGAATGAAAAGTAAAACAGTAAAAGAGACAAACATAAACGGTTAAGGTTGGGTAGAGGATGCCAAACCTCACTCTGGATAGGACCAGCCCTCACCAGATTATATTAATCTACTGTAATCTAAATTAATAAGGTTAGTTTCTGATACTAAAAGGAATATATGAAACTATTATGTCTCTGCATCATATTAGTGTCAAGTTTCATAATCAACAACATATTTCACCATAAAATGTTTGCAATAGCCAAGTAATCAAGATGGAGATAAGGCAAATTTATTCATCAGCTAAGAAAAAACAAACTACAGTATAGAAATGTTATGTTAGGTATTATTAAGGGGCAGGGGGCTAGGAATCCTCCTCCCCTTGTATAATTCTCCTACTTGACGAGACAGAGAAACGGGCGAGGGAACACGAAAGTGATGCCGGACCCTGAGAATAAGAACTTTAAATGTTATTTCTGTTCGAGCTCTGTCTCGTGTCGGCCACCCCCAGCTATGGGGTATGTGCCTGAGTATATACATACATACATACATAATTAGGATTTAATGCTGGCACTGGGTTAGTTGGTCCTGGTTGAGATCTACTCTAGTCTATTCATGATTAGTCTACAAACTACAGTTGTTGTTGTTGTTCCCCAAGCTGCCTGGCCGAACAGCCTCAAGGCCCCGAGCAAGGCCAAGGCCATAACCGAGCGCCCCCACAGAACCCTTCCCGCCGACCACAATAAAGCCTGGGTGACCGAAGCCACTCCATGGCGGGGAGCTTGAGGAGGGTGCGTAAACGCCCGGGAAACCAAAGCCCCACCCAGGGCCCTGTGCCCCTCAGCAATTATGAAGAGAAAGTTGAGGGGCAAGGGAAAAATGTGACGCTTTGGCTTCCAATCTTGGTAGATTGGGAGGTCAATCCACGTTAGAGACGCCGTCACTTGAGATCTAGAAAATATATAAGTAAAAGGAACAGTCAGAGTAAGCTATGGGTATGGCAGAGATTGCTCAGTTCTCACTCTGATAGACCAGCCCATCACCACATGACTAGAACCCAATCCTCTCAGCATCAGCTAGGAAAGGCCCTAGAAAGCCGCCTTTGGCGGGGGGATAGCTCCCCTATTTCAACCCTTTTCGGGGTTGGGCACCCGCCAGCAAATAATACAAACTACAGTATATTATTATACTTAAATATATATCACACCTCATTGTTTGATAATTATGGCACCAATATGGTAGTTCATAATAGCAACTGCTGATAATAACTGTGCATATAGTTGATGTAAAGTATGCATTTAAGAACTAATATCAAACTACTTTAAAAAATATAATTACTGTAAGTATATTACATAGATTAGCAACTACAGATTACTATATTTACGCCAACAACACAATCTACACTCAATGAGAGCTCGGTGGGAAAGCCCGATCGTGGCCATGGCCTTCCTCAGGGACTCGGGGCTATTCAGCCAGGCAGCTTAGGGAACAACAACAACAATAACTATATTTTCCCCTTACCAATATATCACTGAAGTTACAAAGTACTGTACGTATCACTTTCCATAAAACTTTTGTTCCTGAAATAAAATACAAGGTACTGTATGTGGACAATAGTAAATATTACAGTATTCCTGAAGAGTATTGCTATACTAAATTTAGATTAAGATATTTTAGTAAAAATGGTAAATCACTAAGCTTATAGTAAATAACTATATAATGTATATATATATATATATTTTTTTTTTTTTTTTTTGGGGGGGGGGGACTCGAGACAGAGCCCGAACAGCGACATAAAAAAAAAGGAAAACTGGGAAAGGTGCCAGAGTATATACTGTACAGTGAACCCTCAAATTACGCGGGGGATGCGTACTGTGCTGTCGGCGCATACCGGTACGTTCGTTTGCGCGTACATGGGAGTTAAATATAAATGGGGAAAATAGGTATTGGTCTGGGTCCGACCGAAAGTTGTACTATTTCTACCTTTCATCACCTAAAAACCACAAATATATAACATTACTGTACAAATATGCTTTTATAACCTAATCTACCACACAAAATACATTTAACCCTTCCTACCCGGGCTGCCTTACAAAAGGACGGAGGTCGTATCCGGGCGATCTGGCCGAAAAACGTCTAGGCTTAGGCTACCGTATCTTTGTTATTTTAACTGCTAGAAATTTCCCACGCATCCCTAAACGTAGTGCAGTTTCCAATCTGTAGACTGGCGTTGAGTAGAGCTCTCTAAGTCAACTGGTTCAGTTGTGATGACGATTTCCGTGGAGCCAATTTTTCCGCGATGTTGACAATATCAGAGCTTTTCAGACACTAATTTCGGTCATATCATACAACAACAACATTGATCCGACGTCTCCTTCTTGTTTTCGGAGGTGCAGTGACGCAATGAACGGCTTTGTTTACATGCGTCGGACGCACGGCGTTCAGACCAAGCTGAATAGGCTTTCAAGCTTACTGTCTGTTAAAAGGACACCCGGGTACCGGCCCATCTGCCGCGGTGTCCTTATAAAAGGACACCCGGGCTGGAAGGGTTAAGGTATACAAATAAGACACAAACGTAAATTAACTCACATTGGTAGTGGTTGAGCAACGCCGATGTTATGGATCTGCGCCATCGATCGATAGCGCTGCACCCGAAAGTTCCGAAACGGATCGACCTAAATAATAGGCCTAGCCGCCTAGGCCTACTGGTAAAGTTTTGAGTCGAAAAGTAATACATCCTGTTTATAGTTTCATATTGCCTACAAGTCAAGTGAGATAGTTCAATAGCTCATAATACATATTAAGGAATTGGCTTCACATAATTTAGCCAGCGGAGAGCAGTAAGCTTTGAAGCGACTTTCGAGAAGTGTAAACAATCTCGCCTCCAACTCCTGAACAGAAACAGATTTTCCATTTCCGATTGTGTTTGCTCAATAAATGATACATGCAATGAAAAATGAAGAACAGTCTTAAATAATAGATTCATAATATCCTGTTGAGCTTTATAGATACATAATAGTTTGGTACGGGAGATGTGTCTCTCTCCACAGTCAACGGTGACGACGTCGGAGGGCCCGGCGTCACGCCAATATGGCCGCCCGAAACTCTCCAACATATACGAATCGACTCCCGCTCGTTCGCTCGGCGCGTAAATTTTGAATAATTGAGCGTACTTTTTTATTTGTTGCCTCAATTGTGGTTCAAGCATAGCTTTGATTACGCGTAGATAAATTGCGCGTACTGTGAGGGTTCACTGTACTGTACATACATTATCAATTTCAGTCGGCTTAGTTAAGATCTTTAGTAGACAGGATTAAAATTGTCAAATTTCTGTTCAGATGACATCCATTTAAGGTAAATATATTCTGGTTAACGAAGACTTTTATTTTAATTAGGAAAGATGTCTCATAGCTATCTATCTATTGCCTTGAACTCTGAGGGGGTGGCCACGAACCTATCTTCTCCATTACGGCAAACTGCTCGAATCTCAAGCTCTGGAGTGTGTGAATAAATTTGGCTACTTGGGTAATACGGTTTCTTCCGGAAATGGTGCTGAAGCTCCATTGCAAGAGTCAGAAGCAGCTGGGGGAAGTTCAAAGAGATGTTGCCTCTCTTGGCGATGAGAAGAATCCCACTTCACCTTAACCCTTGTCGCCCAGCCAGCTTTAAACAGCTTTAAACTCGTATCCGGGTTTTTTCGTCCATTTTATGATGTTCACATATTTATATCTCCGCAAAGAAATGGTCTAACTAGGTAACCTATATACAAAAATGCAGCACTCATGATTATCTTGAGAATGTTGAAGACTAGAACACTCTACACCAAGTGGTCCTTGTTTGATGGTGAAATTAATAGGATAGTTTTGGCACATATCAGGGTGACTTATTGAAAACAAATGTACTTACCCTATTCACATCTCTGCAATAATACTGTTTAGCTTAGGTTATCCCTAATATGCAGGTTTCCCTAAATATGCAGGCTCGCTAATGCTCGCCCAGATTAAATTGACACCTGAATGAGAGGAAATGTCTTAGAATCGCCAAACTAATGGGGTGAAAACTTAAAATTACCAAACTAATGAGATGAAACAGGGGTTGTCCCAAAGAAGACCACCCCAGTATTAGACAAGTTTGAGGGATTTCTGCATAGCCTCCCGACAGACTGGCATATCTTTTTTCACGATCCAGGCAAAATATTATCAGATACTATGCACCCTTTTTTTTTTTTTTTTTTTTTTTAGAAACATTATCAATATCCTACGCTCCCAAAACATTTAGGACTAGAAACCCTGAAGGCCACTATTGTCCATTTTTGGGTAATGATAGCGGTTTCATGTCTGGTTAAGGGGGGTCACCGTTTTGTTTTTTATCTTTCTCTCCCTTTCTCTCTTTCCCTGGCTTGTATCTATTTGGCCCCATTCAGCCAACTGTTTTAAGACGTTTATCCCCATCCAGGTGTCCATATCTTCCTGGCGACCGATAGCGAGTCAGCATTGTATGGAGAAATCCGGCTTCAGCCGGAGAAATTTTTCTATCGAAAAATTTACAAATTTAGCTTGCTGTCAAAACAAAAAAATATATATATGCTGGCTCGCTACCGCTCGCCAGGAAAATATTGACACCTGGATGGGGGTAAATGTCTTAAAACAGTAGGCTGAATGGGGCCGAATGGATACAAGCCAAAGAGAGGGAGAGAAAGAGAAAAAAAAGCGAGGTGGGCTCCCTTAACCAATGAATCCTACTAAACCAATGGTCCTGATGTGGCGGCGTCTACGCCGTAAGACCACCTCCCGGAGCTGCCAACCGCGGATGGCTGCCGACCCTCCACGGCCGGAGACAAGATCAACGACCAGTGGCGGACAACCGGATGCCGGCCGCGGGGAGCAGTTTCGGGAGCCAAACCGTCACAACCATCCCCTGCCCCCTCCCTGGGGGCACGGGTCCTTGGAGCGGCTTCAGTCGCGCCGGGAATTTTCACACCTCTCACACCAGACACACACATCACACAGTTTTTCCTACACCGAGAAATGACTCTCCGGCTGTCATTTCTCGAAGACTTCTTCTAGCCGAAGACATTGAGAGCAACCCAGGACCCACGTACACATACATATGTCCAACTTGCTCAAAACCCATCACTTCGAGTTGCCACACTAAGGGTTCAGTTCTCTGCAATTCATGCAGGAACTGGACCCATTTCACCTGTACAACACTTGCCTCCAAGAAACATTACACGAACACCTGGACCTGTTCCTCATGCCCCTCCCTCTCCCAGTCAAATCCCTCGCCTAAAACCCGTCCACCTCTCCTCCCCAACCCACCTAGCCTTCCCATATCATTCACTCCCCACCCTAAAACCCGTCCACCTCTCCTCCCTAACCCACCTAACCTTCCCATACCATCCACATCCTCAACTCAACACACCACACCCCATCCTAATCCATTCCAACCCCAATCCCCACCCCCACCTCACCCATCCCAACCCCCAGCCCCTCCCTCACCCCCACCCCCACCCCATCCTCGAGCAGCAGCACCCAACATACATCGTGCACATAACATTAATATTCTCCAATTGAACATAGATGGCATCAACACAAAGAAACACGAACTCTCACACTTCATCAAACAACACAACATACACATTGCCATCTTACAAGAAACAAAACTCTGCACAACACATAAAACACCCACATTTCATAATTTCACCACCATCAGACAAGACCGGGCTGTCGGCGGGGGCGGTGGACTCATCACCCTGGTACACAAAGAAATATCATACATAGTAACCAGTGTACAAACCAAATCCCTCCTCCCCCCAAATGATAACACAACAGAAATACAATCAATTAAAATACGCACTGGCAACAACTCCAACATAACCATCATAAACACATACATCCCTCCCCAAACATCCCCTACAGTACCAAATGAATACAGACCACACTTACAACACATCACAAACACCCCACACATCATCCTGGGTGGTGACTTCAACGCCAAGACGTCGGCCTGGTTTGTCGACAACCCCGACACAGACAGAGGGCTGGTACTACAAAACCAAACAGATAACCTCATCATCCTTAACGACATCCATCAACATACCCATATTCCTCACCAAGCCCTCTATAACCCATCATCTCCAGACGTCACCTTTTGCTCCCCAGAACTCGCCCCCACAACATCCTGGAGGGTGGTCAGAACCTTAGGCTCTGACCACCTCCCGATCATTATCACCACCAAAACCAGACTCACCCCAGCTAGCCACAAACACACATACACCAATTATAAAAGAGCTAACTGGGAAGCATTCACAAATGAGACAGAACAACACTTCACAACTCTAAACAGTACACCCATCACTAACATCAACAATGCTGTACACATACTGTACTCAATAAAACTATCCAAAACGCTGACAAGAAACACATTCCAAGAGGTAACAGAAAAAGACACAACCCCAACTTCACACCAGAAATTCAAAACCTCATCAGACAACGCAACATACTGAAACACTCCCCAGCACCCCACACACAACAATTTCAAGCACTCAACACCCAAACTAACAACAAAAACTAAATTGGAATAACTTCCTACAAACACTTGATCACAAAACAAACCCCAAAAAACTCTACAAAACACTAAACAGCATCACACTTTCCAACAGCAACACAACTCAATCACATGCTGCAATCACAACAACAGACTCTACTCCTTCATGTAAACAACAAGCAAACACTCTCATCAATCACTTCTCACATGTCAGCCACCTAAAACCTCACAAAGACGACCGACGTGTCATCCGACGTAAGAGACAATTCCCCACAGACCCTGACTATACACCCTTCACCAATCACCAGACAAAGCATATCATCAACAATCTCAAGCACTCATCCGCCTGTGGCCTAGACAACATAAGCAACATACACCTCAGACACCTGGGACCACAAGGCATACAAGCACTCACTAACATATCAAACTACAGCTATTCACACAACACAATACCAGACATTTGGAAGCATGGTATCATCATCATATTCCCCAAACCCAACAAAGACCCCACGCTACCCTCCTCGCACCGCCCCATCACACTCCTTTGCTCCCCCTCCAAAGGCATGGAACGCCTAGTATTACAACTAATTACACCCGACCTACCCCTAGCTCCAACACAACATGGCTTTAGGCCACTGCACTCCACAAACACTCTTCTCACAGACCTTACACAAAGAGCTTTTGACGGCATCAACTCAGCTAGACCACCACACAGATCACTATTAGCCACACTCGACATTAGTAAAGCCTTCGATGCCATCCCCCTCCACAACCTAACAAACAAAATCTACAACACAAACATGCACAACAACACAAAAAGGTGGCTGGCCAACTTCCTAGCAGGCAGATGTGCACACGTATCTTTTGCCGGTCAGTCATCTAAAATCAGAAACTTTCCAAACTGAGTCCCACAAGGATCCGTCCTATCGCCCGCACTCTTCAATCTGTACATGCACGATATAACTACAGTAAACCCTTGCTCTTTCGGACTAATTGGGGGAGACCCCTGTCCGAAAGAGTCAAAAGTCCGAAAGGGCCGAGTCCGAACTCACACTTCAGCCATTCGGACTTGTCCGAATGTCTGAAATAATGCATCTATCTCCCTTATACATATATATAACTATGTCTTATTTGGTCTTTTTTAAATCTATGAATCAATTCTAATACGATGGAATTGAAAACAATATTACCCTTCTAATACACAAATAATAAAATGAAAAAGAGAGTAAATAAAAATGTCTCCTTTGTCTTTCAGAAACATAAGTCTGTCTCGTATATGTTAGTATTTTATCGCTTGCTCGCCCCTAGCCACTCTCTCTATCTATTTATCTCTAATGCATCTAACTAACTCCCTTATACATTAACATAACTATGTCTTATTTGGACTTTTTGTAATCTATAAATAATTTCTAATGCGATGGAATTGAAAACAATATTATCCTTCTAGCACACAAATAATAACATGAAAAAGAGTCAATATAAAAGTTTCCTTTGTCTTTTCAGAACCAATTAAGTCCGTCTCATAATAGTTCGTGTTTATCGCTCACTTCCCCTTCTGCAACTCTTTCTATCTATCTTGTCTTTTCAAAACCAATTAAGTCCGTCTCATAATAGTTCGTGTTTATCGCTCACTTCCCCTTCTGCAACTCTCTTTCTATCTATCTTGTCTTTTCAGAACCAATAAGTCCGTCTCATAATAGTTCGTGTTTATCGCTCACTCCCCCTCTGTAACTCTCTCTTTCTATCTATCTATCTCTCTAATGCATCTACGTAACTCCCTTATACATTAACATAACTATGTCTTATTTGGACTTTTTGTAAACTTTGAATCATTTATAATGCAATGGAATTGAAAACAATATTATCCTTCTAGCACACAAATAATAACATGAAAAAGAGTCAATATAAAAGTCTACTTTGTCTTTTCAGAACCAATTAAGTCCGTCTCATAATAGTTCGTGTTTATGTCTCACTTCCCCTTCCGCAACTCTCTTTCTATCTATCTTGTCTTTTCAAAACCAATTAAGTCTGTCTCATAATAGTTCGTGTTTATCGCTCACTTTCCCTTCTGCAACTCTCTATCTATCTTGTCTTTTCAGAACCAATAAGTCCGTCTCATAATAGTTCGTGTTTATCGCTCACTCCCCCTCTGTAACTCTCTCTTTCTATCTATCTATCTCTCTAATGCATCTACGTAACTCCCTTATACATTAACATAACTATGTCTTATTTGGACTTTTTGTAATCTTTGAATCATTTCTAATGCAATGGAATTGAAAAATATAATATATAATAAATATAAGGCCGAAACTCGGCTCTTCGGTCCGAATGCGAAATAATTTTTCTCAGCCTTTCAGACAAATCCGAAAGGCTGAAGCATGAGTCCGAAGTTAAATGTAGTCCGAAAGTGTAGTCCGAAAAGGACGGAGGTATTTTCTCAGCCTTTCGGACAAATCCGAAAGGCTGAACCATGAGTTCGAATTGAAATGCTTGTCCGAAAGCCTTGGAATTCCGAAAGAGTGAAGTACGATAGAGCGAGGGTTTACTGTACACCCAATACGCCCCAAATAAACTTAGCTTCCTATGCAGATGACATAACACTCACATGCACACACCATGACCCATAAAGAGCAACAGATCTCCTTCAACCCTATCTCAACACACTACATGGCTGGTGCACTACAAACAGACTTAATCTAGCCCCAGCCAAATCCACCGCAACCCTGCTCACAAGCTGGACAGGAGAACACGAATACATCCCTCAATTCACCATAAACAACACACCCCTAACACATACACATACACACACACCCAAAATCCTAGGAGTAACATATAATACTCATATGACATTCAAACAGCACACCACAAACATTAAAAAGAAACTGACACCCAGACTTAACGCCCTCAGGTCACTTGCTCACACAAAATTTGGACACAACAAAGAAACTACCACCACAGTATATAAACAATACATAAGATCAGTGATGGAATACGCAAGCCCAGTCTGGGCTTCTAACCTAGCTGAAACACATCATAAGACCTTACAGACTATTCAAAACAAAGCCCTGAAGATCATTACAGGCTGCACAGCTACTGCACCCACAGATCACCTACATCAAGAAACCAAAATCCTCAAAGTCAAAGACCATCTGGACATGAGAGGCACTCAATTCCTGGCAGCAGCCTCCACGAACCAAGACCACCCACTAAACTACATGGCAACACACCCACAGACACCAAGAAATATCAAAACAACACCCAGCACACGGTATCACACAATTATTGTCCTCTCTCTCCCTCCTGCCCACCCTGAACCAACTTCCAGAAGCACATCCATACTCATATCTCTCGCCGATCCATCCACTCACTCACAGACAACACGCAGCTGCATGCACAACCTCCCGAAATCCATCCTTCCGAATCCTCCCTTCCTCGCGAGGACAGAGTCCACCTGGCCAGGCTGAGATGCGGACACCATCCAGCTCTCCTGAGCTATCAGAAGAGACTGGATGACTCCGTTGTCGACGCCTGCCCGGGATGTAACACAACACCCCATACCATTAAACACATCATAGAAGACTGCATTTCACACAACCACTTACGCCAACAACACAATCTACACTCAATGAGAGCTCTGTGGGAAAGCCCGATCGTGGCCATGGCCTTCCTCAGGGACTCGGGGCTGTTCGGCCAGGCAGCTTAGGGAACAATAACAACTAAACCAATGCAAACTTATCCAATCCAAAGTTCCATACCTATCTTAACTTTACTGTACTGGTTGAATTAGCACTGGTTGGGAAGCAAGAGACATTAATTTCCCACACTATTAGTACTAATCCAATAGTTCAAGTCTATATAATTATGAGATACAAATATATTGAGCAACAAGTTTCTATTCACCAACCTGCAATAAGTGGAGACAGACTGACTTGGACGGGCTTCCCTTTCCCTATGGGTGGGTTAACATAGTCCAGGAAATCAGCCTCGGGATCGGAAGCGTACAGGTTGGCGGCTTTACAAGTATCCATTACAGATCCTCCACCCACGGCCAAATAGGCATCAAAACCTCCGCTCTTGGCGAAGTCAATGGCAGCTTTGAAACTGGAGGAAACAGGATAACATAATAAATACAGAAACAAAATAAATGTAAAACTTGTATAAAACAAACAAACCAAAACAGAAACCACATACAGTAATATAAAGATAAAAGAACATACCGGTATCAAAATCACTGTGTGGAAATAATGCATTGAAGATTTAGCAAAAAAAAAAAAAACATATTATGTACAGTTGGTCACATGAGTACCGTTTCTCTCTGTGATACAACTGTGTTGGCGGTGTAATGGTTTAGATGCTTATGTTCTGGGTGTGATGTCCCGAGTTTGAATCCCGGCAGGATCATATGCTTTCATTAGTATATTCTAGTGCATTGGGGTTTGTAATGGAGGATTAATGTTAAGAGCGGGGCGTTCCATAATTTCTATAGGTTCAGGAACTAATGTCTAGCGAGGACGGTCCTAGTCATCTTGGCCCCATTCATTGTTCTTCCCTCTCACTAAAACAGTACATTATCCATAATGTAGTTGGGTCTAAGTACATGATTAGATTAATATCCAAATTTGAAAATGGATATTAATTGTGATTGTGTACTTAACCCATTAAACCCGAAAATACCCTAGGGGCAACTTGGGCAAGGGTACTTATTTGTGAATTTCTAGCCTTGGATTCTGACAGAATTAGTTATATTTACGATATAGAGCATTATTTGTTTTCAATATGCTTTTATTTTACATATATGATGTATATATGAACCTTCAAGAGTGCTAAAATAAGTTGGAAAAGCATTTGGGTGGTGAAAAACGTATATACTGTATTGGCCACCCGGTCATAATCTCAGGCGAGAGTGAGCAACAGGCAACCCTCCCCTCTCGCTGTCTGTGAGGTAACTGAGGCGAGCGGGCGGTGTCTGGGTGTTATATAACAATCTTTTATGCAACCCACTTGTGCTACATTATCGCGGGAGAAAAATAACCGATAAATGATGAAAATAAGAGGAAAAGTAGGTGATAATTGAGGAGGAGGGGAGGAGGGAATAAGGTGGGGAAGGAGGGCAAGGGGGGGGGGGGGTTAGAACACATGGATGAGTACTAGAGGGGAATTATCTCACCTAGAGACAAATTCCTTTGTTTTGATAGCCCCTGGGATGTTTTGGAAGGCTTTTTTATGGTCTTGCTTCCGTGAGGCCTATCGCGTTCCCTATGGTAAGCCTTCCGTGAGGCCTATCGCGTTTCATGGGTTAACCTTTAACTGTGTTGGTGTAATGGTTTAGATGCTTATGTTCTGGGTGTCGTGTCCCGAGTTCGAATCCCGGGAGGATCATATGCTTTCATTAGTTTATTCTAGTGCATTGGGGTTTGTAATGGAGGAATAATGTTAAGAACGGGGTGTTCCTTAACCCGGGAACTGCGGGGAGACTCTTAAGAGTTCCCCCGGCAGACTGCGGGGAGACTCTTAAGAGTCAGAGAAAAAAAAAAATCAACTTTTGACATCGAAAAAAAAAAAAAATTATTTTTATTTTTGTATTTTTTTATTTTGTTTTGGCCCCTGGGCCATGCAAAATCTCAGTCCTCTACCTCCCCTCCTTCCCCACTTTCCTCCTCTCCTTCAGTTATCACCTATTTTCCCTGTTATTCCCTTATTCTGAGGTATATTTTCGTGCTAACATTAGAAATCCGGTTGCAGGGTGTGGTCATCACTGATAGCAAGCGAATGCAAGAGAGAGAGAGAGAGTATCGATCGACTGTGTCTCAGTGGCCTTGGGGGAAATTGGCGGGAAAGCAGCTTGCCTCACCCATACATTATACAACTCGCGGGCTATATCTCCGATTTTGACCATCCAAACGCTGTTTTCACTCGTTTTATTGTTGTTTCAGGTTAATACCTTTATAATCAACCCATAATAGGCGCATATGGATAAGTATTAATGCAATTAATGGTACAATGAATATTTTAGTGACGGAAACACCTCAAATACATGCGCACAGGGAGAGGTGTCTAATTACCCCATGCGCACTTGTTAGGTTAAATGATATTGCGCATGATTGAATTACGAGTGTAGTTTCTTACGCAGTGGTGAACTCATCTGACTAGTCAAATAATAATTATAAGAAACCACACTAACAATTCAATCATACTATTTTCACTTTCATACATGAAATCACAATGAGCAACAGAACTTATGTGGGCAACTGTTCATTACTGTTTGAGCCAGTTAATTTGTTTCTCAAGCAACCTAGTCACACATATATTAACATTTCAATGCCACAGGGTCTATCAAGGTCATAAAATATTCTGTATATATACTTTTAGCTGGTCTTTTGACTCTCCAATATTCTATTATTTTTTCAATTGGCCGAAACTTAGTCCTTTACAAACTGCATCATGAATCAGAGCTATTAAGCCTTACACATTCATATAATTAAACTTGAACATAGTTATAGGTGTAATTATACTTGAACATAGTTATGAGTCACAAATAGTATGCCTTATATCAGTGGTTCTTAACCTTTTCAGCACTGCGCCCCCCTTTGGTCAGGAATGTATTCATGATGCCCCCCCCCCCCCCGCCCCCACCCCACCCCACCCCACACACACGTCTCTGATGCTTAGAAAACTATTATTTTTATCCATTCCATATGGATGCTTAAGACGCAAGATACTGTAAAAAGGGCGAAAAAATAACCAATCTGCATGCAAGGATTAAAACTAATTAATGGTTTTATGTCAACACTACATGTGGTTGCTCGGAATGACGGTTGTGAATTTTTCCTATCAAAGTTTCTTATCTATATATATATCTTTGCGATTACCCTGTATGCATTTGAATGGCCTAGCCCTATTTTGAACATTAGTTACCCCACGCCCCCCCTAGCATTGTCAAACGCCCCTCTAGGGGGGGGCGCCCCCCTGGTTGAGAACCATTGCCTTATATAGTCTAATAGCTATTCTTGAATATTGGACATCAATATTCAAAGCTACTTACTACTCCTTATAATCTAATCATGATCTTATAGCTATTCTTGAACATTAGTTATCATGAGTATGTAGTAGGTGGTGGGAGCTCCTCATTCACTCACTTCTATACAGTGCTGCACAGTAAACCAAAGCAGCTATGCATAAAGTGACAAACACAATCATGTTCCAGTATTGTACCCTCACAACTGTTTGAAAACAAAGTACAGTATGTACCAATAACATAGGGTTGATGGGACTCGTCAGCCATGGTCAGCAACCTGCTTAGGGGAGTAAACCTAATAAAATCCGGGTGGATGGGACTCGTCAACCTTGGTCGGCAACCCATCTAGAGGAGACAATCTTATATAAATCCTTACAGCTTACCTAAGGGTGAAGCAGGTTGGTGGATGAACTAGTTGCCCACCACTGTAGAAAATGTGCTAAAAATACATAGAAGGCCTTTGAGTTGGACGGTCTCTAAGTTGAGTGTTAAAGAAATCAATGCAAAAATAGGTCCAGCGACCCCTCAAGGCTGCTTGCCCTCCAAAACACTGATGGTCAAGTGTCCAAACAGTGGTTTAGAGTGGGTAAGGGAAAAATGGAAAGGGAAGACTGCCCTTGGACAAATGTCTGTTAGTTATGTAGAGCAGATTAACCAGACCACTGAGCTCCATACGGAACTCTCATAGGTCTGGCCCGAAGGATTGGATCAGATTACTGAAAGGAGCTTAAGGCGACGCAAAAAACGGACGATAGGGGGGAAGGAAAATGACGGAGAATCGGATAAAAGGTCAGTGAATGATTTAGTACCAAAACAAACCGTACGCAGACGGGCAGTATCTGGGCAGTCAAAGACATGGCGAACAGTTAGAGGGGAATGACAGGAGGAGCAGGTAGGGGGCGGAGTGCGGGGAGTGGACATCAAATAACCGTGAGTCAGCCGGGAATGGCCTATCCTAAGTCTAGTTAGTAAAACTTCCTCACACCTGTGAGAGCGGGAAGACGAGGGCCAAGGACGGACAGAAGGTTTGATTGCACAGAGTTTATTATTGCAGGGTAGAGCATCCCAATGAGATTGCCACGTGCAAAGAATAGAAGGCCTGAGTAAGGACAGCCAATCACCTAACGGAAGGTGGGGCTGGCGAGGGATCATTAAAATAGCATTCTTAGCCGCAGCATCGGCGTCTTCATTGCCACGGACACCAATGTGAGCAGGAATCCAACATAACTGGACCTGGAATCCACGTAGGCTCATCTCGTGGAGAGCGTGTTTTATGGCTAAAACTATTACGTGGGAGGACGAATAAGCACGGAGCGCTTCGAGGGCACTACGAGAGTCACTGTAAATTATAAAGGGCTGTTGAGGGGTGTCACGTATAATGTCAATAGCAGATTGGATAGCTAAAAGTTCAGCAGTAAAGATAGAGGCTTGGGGCGGGAGAGAAAACTGAAGGAGCTTAGTAGACGACACAGCAGCGAGGCCCACCCCAGAGTCAGTCTTAGACCCGTCAGTGAAGATGGCAAAATGGGGGCCTTTACGACGTATGTGTTCGAGTGCGTGTTGGCAGTGATGGCTAGGGACAAAAGGATATCTCTTAGAGAGGAAGGAGAGGTGAGTGCAAACATTGGGGAGAGAGATAACCCATGGGGGGGAAGGGGAGACAACAGGCGGCGAAACAGCAATGTGAAAGTCAAGAGAGTTGAGGAGAGTTGTAGCACGAATCGGAAAGGAGGGGGAAGATGGACACGGATCGGGAATGAAGATATCACTGAAAAGGGAATTAGTGGGAGAGTCACTATGTTTAATTTTTAATGCACGGCGCATAGTAACTAAATCGCGATGGAGGGAGAGCGGGGGCTCGCCACTCTCAGCTAAGACGGAGGTATTTGGGGAGGAACGGAAAGCTCCAGTACAGAGACGCATATCCTGCGTATGAACAGGGTCCAACATCTTCAAAACGGAAGCAGAGGCAGACCCATAAATGGGGCAGCCGTAGTCGAGGATGGAAAGAACCACCGCCTTGTAGAGCATCAACATAGTGGTACGTCTGGCACCCCAAGTGGTATGGAATAGTTTTCTGAGGGGTTGAGAGCACGAAGGCCTTTACCTTTAGTATACTGAACATGGTCTCTCCAGTTGAGATGTTGGTCAAAGATTACGCCTAAGAATTTAACACTGGGATAGAAAGAAATCTGAGAGGGTCCCATTCGAAGCGATATTGACTGGCCACGGAGCCAGCGTTTGTCTCGATAGAAGACTATTGCCTTAGTTTTCTCAGCCGAAAACTGAAAGAGAACTGAAGATGCCCAGGCGATCACCCGTTGGATGGAGATGTTGAGTATACGTTGAGGATGTCTGAGGGTACGGGCAGTGCAATAGATGGTAAAATCATCAACGTACAGGCTGCCATGGACTTCCGGCAGTAATTGTTGAATGACTTTATTTATGGCCGCGGCAAAAAGTTTGCTGCTGAGAATGCTGCCCTGGGGAACACCATTGACGAGTGGAAAGACATTAGAAAGAATTCCCTCCACTCGAGTCTGGAATGTTCGATCAGAAAGAAAGTTGGAAATAAAAAAAGGTAGATGGCCACGGGCACCACTATCATGAAGTAGTTGCAGGATGGGACGCCGCCACGTGGTATCATATGCCTTCTGGATGTCAAAGAAAACGGCGACGGTGATGGACTTACTTTCAAAGCCACGCTTGATATGAGATTCTAATAACGTAAGCGAGTCCAGAGTAGATCGATCTTTCTGAGAGCCAAATTGGGTCGGAGTGAGAATAGTGTTTTGACGGAGGAACCAAGTGAGTCTAGTATTGACCAATTTCTCCATTAATTTACAAAGACAACTGGTGAGGGATATTGGTCTATAACTCGAGGGCAAGCTCGGGTCTTTTCCAGGTTTTGCAATTGGGACGACAATAGCATGTTTCCATGAGGTAGGAAATTGATGACGGATCCACACCTGATTATAAAATTGCAAGAGGTAGGATTTAGCAAGGGGGGCTAAGTTAGTGAGTAAGGCAAAACTTATGTTATCTTGGCCAGGAGCGGAGTTAAGACAATTGGAGAGTGCATGTTCAAATTCATCCATAGTAAAGAATGCATTATAATCAAAGGTGTCTGGTGAAGAGAAGTTGAGGGGGATCGACTCCATTTCAAGTTTATGGCGGCGGAAATTATCGTCTAACCTCTCATTACTGCTGACATGGGCAAGATGTTGACCCAAGAGGTTCGATATCTCAAGGGGATCGTGAACAGTACGGCCACTGTGTACCAAAGCATGGCGCGGAGGGGCAATGAAGGCTGTTAATATTCCTGAATTTATGCCAAACGCATGATATCGGGGTAGACGGGGAAATGGTGGAGACATAAGTTTTCCAGGATTCGGATCTACTACGGATGACTTCTCGACGGAATTTAGCTGATAGTCGATTGTAGTGAGGTTTGATGGCACATATATCCATCAATAACGAGATGGAATGGCATAGAAGATCATCACGTAAAGGGAAGCGTGAACATAAAGAATTGTAACGTTTATTGAGACTATCGAGGCGGCGGCCTAATTCATGTTTACTTTTAGCAAGAGTGGATAAGGTGCTGTCCCACCAGGGGACTCGATGACGTAGGGGGGAAGAAGTCGTCTGGGGTATAGACTTAGTAGCTGCATTAGTAAAAAATTAACGAGGAATGAATGTGTTTCATCAGGATCCCTTAAGGGATTAAAAGGTGGGATTTGTCTGGTGTGGAGGACATATGCGTCCCAGTCAGCTTTGTGGAAGTTATAGCGAGGGAGCGAAGGACATGGACGGAATTGCAAGTAAGACAGGATGACAGGAAAGTGATCGCTTGAGAACGTATCAACACAGACCCGCCACTCGAACTTATCAACAATTGCTGTGGAGCACAGGGTGACATCAACAGAGGAATAAGTATGATGGGAAGCAGAAAAGTAAGTGTGTGAGTCGGCCTCATTAAGGCAGCAAAGGTCATGGTTCAGAAGCAAATGCTCAATCTGCGAACCGGCTGTATCAGGATTGGAGGAAGTAGGGTCCCATATAGGGCTATGGGCATTAAAGTCACCCAACAGTAAGATGGGAGAGGGTAGTGTAGAGAAAAACTGAGAAAGCAAGGAAAGGTCATAATTGTAAGCAGGTTGGTTATAGATATTGCAAATGGTAACAGAGTCACCATCGGGGATATGAAGAGTAAGGATAGAGTGCTGTAGGAAACTTGTACGAATGGGAAACAAGTCAAAAGTTACTCGATGATGGACATAAATTGCTGTGCCATATTCTCCATCAGGGGATAGAGAACAGCACGCAAGGTGGTAGTTGGTGATGGATTTATTATAATTTCCAATGTGTTGTAAACAAATACACATTGGATTATAGACACGGAGTAAACGCTGGATCTCATCTAGATGGACTCTAGATGAGAGACCATTACAATTCCATTGTAGTATATAGGGATTGAACAGGTTAAGTGAGAGACGTCAGGTTACGTAAATTAACAGCACTGTTCGGCTGTTGGAGATGAAGAGGAACGGGTCTGGGGGGAGGGTCATGAGAAGGCAGGGAGTTTCGACGTGGACGGTGGGGGGATACATTAGAGGACAGGTCATGGAGGATAGTAGCTATCTTGGAGTGTGAAAGATCTGAACGTGACTTTAAGTGAAAAGCGCATAAGCACGAAGAGTTATGAGAGGCGGTGTTATCAGGGGTTGGTAAACGTCGGTCACGGAGAAAGGAGCGTATCAACGCAGCAACAGTGGATTTAGTGCGGGTAGGCGTCCGGCCTACGAATGGGAGATGAAAGGCTTACAAAGAGAATATGTGAGTCAGGTACAAGGGGAGATAGAAGGGCAGGAAGACCCCCATTGAGATGGAGAGACTGTGTAAGAAAGGCTTTGGATGATAGAGGAATGACTATAGATCAGGCAGGGGAAGTGGTGGTGGACAGGAGTGAATGGAGAATGCTTGTGAATAGTTGAGTGAACACGTGGTCATTTGGAGTAAGGGGTCGGGCGCAAGTTGGACTAGATAATAGTCCATCAGGCGCCTGGCCGGGGAGACGATTAATATGAAGGGTGTGCCTGGAAGTGTGGTGGGAGGGCTTGTCGCTTTGGCTCCGCTGCATGTCTGCCTGCCGAGATCGGAACCTCTCCTGGTGGTCAGGGGCCGGGGGAGTGCTGGAGCGACCTTGGTAACCCTGGTCTCTGGGTCTTCTCCTGGGTGACCTGGATGTGTGAGAGTTTGTGTTTTTTATCTGTGTTTATTTTTGGTTTTATGTTGTTTTTGTGTTTTCCCTGTTCTTGCTCTGTCTTGAGTCGGCTACCCCCAAAATGGGGATTGGGCCTGAGCATATAGATAGATAGATAGGCGTCCGGCGATACTCCCGCACAAAGCAGTCATGACAGCCGCAGTGGGGTGCATGGGAGCCCGAGGCGGTAACATTGATAGGTGCGTGAGGTCGAGGTCGAGGACGAGTAGGCGGGGGGGACGCAGGCGTAGAGGGGGTGTGGAGTGAGGGAGGCTGGGACGGAGAACCCATATCAGAGCGGAAGATGCGAGAGCGAGGAGGGACACGTTGAGGTTTGGGAGGCATAGGTCGGGCTGTGAGGGTCTTACGTTTTACGGAGGGAGATTGACGATCTGAGGAGGGAGAATGTAGAGCATCAGATCGGCATTTACTGGTGGAGGGGGTAGAATCCATGACATCGTCAACATCGGTAGAGGGAGCCGGGGCAAGAGGCAAGGATTGAATATCAGTTACTGGTGAAGGGGACGCGGATGCTTTTGGGGTGGAGGCTTCATGAACAGGGGGAGGGGTATTCAGTGCATGAAATCGGTTGGAGAGGGGAACAGTGGCTGGACTAGAAAGGGGTGAATCCAACACAGCATCACTGTCCTCACGTCGTCGACTACCGGGAGAAACGTCAGTTGTAGGTGCACGAAGTCTAGCACTGTAAGTCATATCTCTAGAGGGATCTTTAACATCTCTTACTCTCAGTTCTTGCTTAGCTTCTCTGACAGACATGCCTGACCGACTAATGAGAAGCTTTAACTCAGCATTGTACATGTAGAACACACATTGCTTTGAGCGAGCATGGTGTTCAAGGCCACAGTTAACACACTTTGGAGTGCCACAATTCCAACGGGTAGCATGTTTGACGGAGCTACAGAAGGCACACACCCGAACCTTCTTACACCTACCAGCTGAGTGACCAAAGGTGGAACAGTTTGTACATTGTAACGGTTTGGGGACATAAGGTCGTACTTCACGCCTTTGTCCTTCGATCCTGACGTCTCGTGGGAGGGAACGTCCACTAAACTTAATGCGAGCTATGCGGAGAGGATGAGAAGGAGTTGATTTGTTTGGGATACTATACAAATCAACGTCGTGCACATTTGGATAACGCAAGCGCAACGACGACAGGAGGGTCGACTTATCAGGAAGTCCGTCATGGTCATAAGTTGAGGGTAGAACAACAGTACGAGGATGTAATTGAGGTCGTTATGTTTCGTGACAGTAACAGGGATATCGTCCAAGGTAGTAAGAGATAGGTATGTCTCAGATTGGGCACGAGTAGTGGTTTCCACAATCCAATCATTATTACCAGTCTCACGGAACGATAAGTCCGAAGTTGCATGCGCCGAGAGGAGGAGGTTCTCTAACTTAGCCCCCGAGATGTAGGAAGCCGGTCGTATGACGAGGAAACGCGGCCAGTCATCATCGCCAAAAATTGAATCGAAGTGCCGGAGGGTGGCAATGGGGACAAACTGACGCCGAGGTTTCCGCCGATGTTGGGGGCCGGAATGAGGCATGTGAGGCTCCAGAGTTGCAACGAGTGAGGTGGAAGTAGTGGCTGAACTAACAATCGGCTGAAATGGTGGAGAAACAGTGTCGATGGGAGGTGAAGGGTCACCAACACTGGTGTCACTCTGCAGGTGGTCAGTGGAAACTGTAAGTCGGTTAACGGGTAGTGCTGAGGAGCAGGGCGTGTCAAGAGAACCCGGCACGCCAAGGTCTATGGTTTGAACAGGAGACTCAACACAAGGAGGGTCTCTCTTATCTTGGGAGAGGGGAGGGACATTTAAATCATGAGCGGCAGGTGTAGTTGGGCTCTGTGGAGAGTCGATATGAACAGGGGCCATTGTAGGGTCCACAGATGGAGGATGGGAATCCTTAGTCGTAGAAGCAGGTAATTTAGTATCAGAGCGTGAGAGAGCATCAGACTCGGAACAACTCGGAGGGGAGGTGTCCAAGGTGGTAGACTCAGAGGGCAGAGGAAGGTCAAATGGAGAGTCCAGGGGAATGCAAAGGTCAAGTACCGGGGGCGCCAAAGCTGGATCCAGGGGAGGAGGTTTGCATGGCTGATCCATGATGACCCTAGTTGTTTTTACTATTCTATTTTCATTTTATCGGAAATCAAAAAAGAAAGAAAAACATAACCGAGGGGAAAAAAAGAAAGAAAAAGAAAAATAGAAACAAAACAATAAATAAAGAACATACCAGAAGGGCCAACAGAGAATCCTCCGTCGTGAGTCAGGGAGCCCCAGCCTCTATACCGGTGGCGCAAACAGGGGCAGGTCTCCAGGGGGCTCATCCTCATACCCTACCCCCCTAGACTAGGGGGGATAGCACCAAAACGCACAGAAAGGCCAAGCTTAGGCAAAACCGCTATACTGGGACCGAGAGCAAAGTTAATTGCAATCATCCCCAATCTGTGCGTAATGGAGGGCAGCCGGACAGAAGCCAGGAAACCCACCAGGAAGGGAAAACGGACCCCTGGAACCGAGACCGGTCCCCACTGATGGGCGACCCCAGGAGCATCAACGCGGGCAACTACGTCGCCGCTCCCGGGACCAGCCCCCTCGGGCGGTGAGCTAGACCGCCACGGCCCCTGTAAACGGAGAGGAGCCAGTACTCCAGACTCAGCAAGGGAAGGCTCTCGAGCCTAGCCGGCACAATTTAGTTAAAATAGGGAGGAAATCCTCCGCAAAATTAAAAAAAAAATGGGAACCCGAAAAACGTCGTCACCGGGAGGTTCCACTTACCCCAATGACGACGGGGGGGCACTTTGTCCACGACGCCGATTGAATCCCTGCCCTAAAGAGAGTGACACCAACGACCCCGTTTCAAGCCCCGCCACCACGACAAGGTGGCTCCCCATTGGCGGGGGACAAATGTCTGTGGCAGGTGTAGATGTTAGTAGGGGACAGATTTTAGTAATATAACGAGAGCGAGGTGGAGGGACAGAGGGAGAGGTAGACCAAATGAGAGGTGGAAGGATGGAGTGAGGAAGTATATGAACGAAGGCGGTGCTGGTTGGGGGGAGGGGCGTCGACTGACTGGGGACAGAGGTGCATGGGGGCGGTTCGTTCGTGGCCACCCCTTCAGGGATCACGGCGTCAGGCAATAGATAGATAGAGGGAAACAAAAAATTTCATTTACAAATGCAGTCAGTCGTGGATTAAAGGCAAGGTGTTTGTCTAGGCGAAGTTTAAAAGAATCAATGGTGCTGCAGTCTATGATATCTCGGGGAAGCCCATTCCACAAGTTGACAATCGATTGAAGAAGAAATTCTTAGACTTCTATCTATCTATCTATCTATTGCCTGACGCCGTGATCCCCGAAGGGGTGGCCACGAACGAACCGCCCCCATGCACCTCTGTCCCCAGTCAGTCGACGCCCCTCCCCCCAACCAGCACCACCTTCGTTCATGTACTTCCTCACTCCATCCTTCCACCTCATATTCGGTCTACCTCTCCCCCTCTGTCCCTCCACCTCGCTCTCATACACCCTCTTAGTCATTCTCTCGCTTTCCATACGTTCCATATGGCCGAACCATCTCAAGTTGTTCCTTTTCACACTTTCCAGCACATCTACCTCCACACCACACCTCCTTCTTACTTCCTCATTCCTTCTTAGACTTGTGTAAGTTAAAAAAATAAACAAAAATTTTGCAACCATTTCCCCGCGTGTAATTAGATTTCGATAGTGAAAAATTTATTACAGTTCATATTATTGATGCCTTTGATGATTTTGAACACTAGAATCAAGTAGCCTCTTAATCTGCACTGGGTTAAAGGAAATAGATTTAATTCTCTAAGACGCTCCTCGTATGGTTTGTTCTTTAGGCAAGGTACAGTATCATTTTGGTAACTCTACGTTGAACTCGTTCTAGCTTATCTATATCTTTCTGGTAGTAAGGGCAACAGGATTGAACGCAATATTCCAGGAGAGGGCAGACTATGGAATTGTAAAGAGTTAGGATTACATCTTTGGATTTATGCTCAAATGACCTGCCTATAAAGCCAAGTATTTTGTTTGCCTTCTTAACAACTTCTGAACATTGTTGACACGGTTTTAGGTTACTCGATATTGTTACTCCTAAATCAGTTTCTCTGTCTACACTCTTAAGCTGGGTGCCATTCATTGAATAGTTTGCTTTCTCATTTCGGTTTCCGATATGGAGTACTTTACATTTATCCGCATTGAAACACATTTGCCAAATTTGAGCCCAATGTGACAACTTATCTAGATTATATTGCATATCTTCAACATGTTCATTTGAGAGTACACTATTTGCAATTTTTGTATCGTCACCAAAAAGCGAGAAGTATTTAGAGAAGCATAAGGAGATATTTTGGGCTTTTATGGACTTGGAAAAAGCGTATCATCGTGTGGACCGTGAAGCAATGTGGAAGGTGTTAAGGATTTATGAAATAGGAGGAAATTTGTTAGAAGCAGTTAAGAGTTTTTATGAAGGGAGCAGAGCATGTGTGAGAGTAGGAAATGGTGAGTTGAGTGAATGGTTTGAGTAAAGGTAGGTTTGCGACAGGGTTGTGTAATGTCACCATGGCTGTTTAATATGTTTATGGATGGTGTGGTGAGGGAGGTGAAAAGGAGGACTATGGGAAGAGGATTGGGTTTAGTAGGAAAGAATGGTAGAGATTGGGAGTTGAATCAGTTGCTGTTCGCTGATGACACAGCATTGGTGGCGGATTCTGATGAGAAACTGCAGCGGGTAGTCAAAGAGTTTGGTGTGGTTTGTGGAAGGAGGAAACTGAAGGTGAACGTCAATAAAAGTAAAGTAATGGTGTGTAATAGGGGAGAGCATAGGGTGAATCTAGATGTCAGGCTGGATGGGGAAATATTGGAACAAGTAGAGTGTTTTAAATATCTAGGAGGAACGATAAGCAGGAGTGGAGGTATGGAAGTGGAGGTAAAACAGAGTGTGTGTGAAGGAAGGAAGGTTTTCGGAGCAATGGGAAGTATGTGGAAGACGAGAAATCTCGGAGTGAAAGTAAAAAGTGCACTGTATCAAGGAATTGTTGTGCCAACAGTGATGTATGGGGCTGAAACATGGGCTCTGAAGAAAAAGGAGAAAAGAGGGCTGGATGTGATGGAGATGAGCTGCTTGAGGAGTATGTGTGGAGTTACTCGTAGAGACAGATTGAGGAATAAAGAGATACGTAGGAGAGTGGGGCAGCAGGAACATTTGTCAGCCAGAGTGGACAGAAGGGTGCTGAGCTGGTATGGTCATGTTGAACGAATGGGAGATGAAAGGCTTACAAAGAGAATATGTGAGTCAGGTACAAGGGGAGATAGAAGGGCAGGAAGACCCCCATTGAGATGGAGAGACTGTGTAAGAAAGGCTTTGGATGATAGAGGAATGACTATAGATCAGGCAGGGGAAGTGGTGGTGGACAGGAGTGAATGGAGAATGCTTGTGAATAGTTGAGTGAACACATGGTCATTTGGAGTAAGGGGTCGGGCGCAAGTTCGACTAGATAATAGTCCATCAGGCGCCTGGCCCGGGGGGACGATTAATATGAAGGGTGTGTCTGGAAGTGTGGTGGGAGGGCTTGTGGCTTTGGCTCCGCTGCATGTCTGCCTGCCGAGATCGGAACCTCTCCGGGTGGTCAGGGGCCGGGGGAGTGCTGGAGTGACCTTGGTAACCCTGGTCTCTGGGTCTTCTCCTGGGTGACCTGGATGTGTGTGAGTTTGTGTTTTTTATCTGTGTTTATTTTTTGTTTTATGTTGTTTTTGTGTTTTCCCTGTTCTTGCTCTGTCTTGAGTCGGCTACCCCCAAAATGGGGATTGGGCCTGAGCATATAGATAGATAGATAGATAGACCAAACTTTGAGATTGTACAGATGAGACCCTCATCTCTGTCGTTAATGTAAACTAGGAAGAGAACTGGCCCCAGTACCGATCCCTGGGGTACCCCGCTACTTACACTGATCCATTTGAATGCTTTACCGTTTATGACTACTCTTTGCTTTCTGTCACTGAGCCAATTTTCTATCCATTTCAACACACCGTTTTGTATTCCATGCGCTTTTAGTTTTATCAATATACGTTTGTGGGGAACTTGTCAAAGGCCTTTTGAAAAACAAGGTATATAATATCTACAGCTTTACTCTCATCATATAGGTTGAGGATATCGTGGAAGAAGCCCAAGAGGTTTGTTAAGCAGGAGAGTTTATTACGAAAACCGAGTTGAGTATCTTTAAGTATGTACAGTAGTTTTCTTTTAAGTGATTTACGAGTTTGTCTCTTATGAGTGTTTCTAGCATTTTACATTCAACTGAGGTTAAGCTAGTTGGATGATAGTTACTAAGTAAAGATTTGCTGCCTTTTTTTAATATTGGTGTTACATTGGCGAGCTTCCACTGATCAAGCTTAGTCCCAGACTGTAAGGATTTATTGAAGAGCAATGTCAATGGTTTGGAGAGCTCATACTTAGCTTCCTTTAAAACTCTAGGCAAGATCGTATCAGGTCCAGGCGATTTAATTACCTTGAGTTTATCTAAACATTTCAAAACTTCTCTCTGTAACACTGATATTGCTTAGAATGTCAGAATTATCTATCTGAACCGGCGATGCTGTAGGGATATTACTGTCTTCTGTTGTAAAAACTGATGCAAAGAAAGTGTTGAGAGCATTACTAATTTTTGCTTCATCTTTAGTGTACCGGTAATCTCCTTTCTCATCGACTAACGGTCCAATCGTTGAAGTCACTACTTTCTTCTTCCTGATGTAACTAAAAAATGATTTCAGGTTTGTCTTACTTTGATTTGCAACATGTAATTTTAGCGTGTTTTTCCTTAGTTTGAGTAACTTTTTGGCTTTGCGTCGTAGATCTACAAATATCACTATATTTTCATGGTTATCAGAGATTTTTAATCTATCATGAGCATTCTGTTAAGCAAGCAGACAATCCGCAATGTCTTTATTCCACCACTTAGGCCTATGATTATGTACTGATCTTCGTTTTTTTAATAGTAGTCATGTACTGCATTCTAGTAAGTTGAGGTGAAAAATCTTGTTCAGATCATTGTTAATCATAGAACTCCAGTCGATATCCTGTAAGTCCTCCATAGACTGGCATGGGTTGTCCTAATGGGGAATAGGGCGTTTTGTGTATGACCACCCTCAATGGGAGTTAGGCGTCGGGATATAGATAAATAGATAGACTAGAACATACTTTCTAACAGTGGCCTCACAGAGTACCATTCTTAACCACATTTCAAGCTACCTAGAGGTGGCATAGGATGCTGAAGCTGAAATCTCTTACATAACGGCCTGGCCACAGCCTTCTTGATTTCAACAAAGGTGGGTGGTTCTTCACTGAATGGCAGATCAGAAACAGATGGTTGGTCAATTACCGGTTGAAGCTGCAAGCTGGGAGGATTAGCAACATCTACAACTGCTAAGTCATGGCTGTTCAGCCAGGTAGCTTAGGGAACGACTACTGCTACTGCTAAAAATACTTGGGGTAGCCCAGCAAACTAACAAGATACGCTAATGGTCAACACTACTTGAAATGCCTGCATTCGTCGAAACCAGACAGTGGGAGCAGTTGCAATTCGGCCAAAATCACCAAAAAGCGATAAAATCTACAATATATTTATGGTATTTACTTTGATACTTTCAACTCACTAAATGTGAGATTGTCTTTATATTTTACGCAAAAATGGACTAGGCGAGTGCTTTTTTTACCACTATTCTTCCTTTTTCATCAAACATAATAGATTTAGCCAATACAAAATATAAAAAAATAAAGGTAAATCGGCTGGCACTGGGGGTGACACAATGTCATGATCCTCTGGCACTTGAGGGGTTAAAGACCGCTTCGTCCACAGAGTGTGTGGTTGCAGTCTTGCGTCATAAATGGCGGCACTCCAGGCGACTTTGCTTTGGGCTGCCTCTATCATCAGGTTCCTTGTGTTGAGATCGAACTGTAGTACCTGATCTAATGTCTTTCTAGGTCTACCTCTACGTGCAGCTCCCCCCACATTCATAGTTCGGCCTTTCTTCACCCAGTTTTGATCATTCATTATCTCCATGTATCCAAACCAACCTAACCTACAGTGTATTCGTACATATCACCTAACTAATACTTCTAATGCTCAGACGCCTTCTTAGTTCCTCGCTTGATACCCAATCCCTGGGGTTTACACAACATATCTATCTCACCATTCTCTTTACATTGTTATATTCTATAAATATCAGCCACTTTTACCGGCCACGTTTCGGAGGCATAAGTCATTACACTCCTACCCAACGTGGCATACACCTTCCCTTTAAGGTGAAGTGGGAGACCTCTCATGGTCACGAGAGGCGACAGTTCTCTGAACTTCACCCAGCTAATCCTGACTGGAGGCAGCTTCAGCACCACCTTCGGCAAAAACCATACACCCTAAAGTAGATTTTTTTTTTTCAAACACTAACATTACACTGCCAAGATCAATACTATCAGGCGAGTCATTACACATAAGTTCTCCCTTGCACACTGCACATTCAAAGTTTGTGCTCCAACGTCAAAGGTCCTCTCACCCCACTAAACCTCTTGCGCACCCAGTCATTACAGACGGAACATTGAACAGTTACTTCCCAACCCCATCCCGCAAACCATACATGGGTGTCTCCACTTCTTTCAGAAGTACCGCGCCCTACTCCACTGACCATGACCTTTGTTTTATCAATATTTACTCTTTATCCCTTGTTTGCCATACCCTCCCTCTATCTATTAAACTTTAACTTTGCTTCCTGCACACTATCTGTGTCAAGAACTAGGTTATCTACATATAACAACTATCATGGGAGTCCTATTAACCCAGCAAGTGAGGATCTCCTTATATAAGGCCTACCGGTGGGCTGCGGAACTCCTTATATAATCCAAGGCCTAAAAAAAAAAACATTTAAATCAGCCCAGTACAATTTTTTCTATTTTGTTTTTTTGTTTTGTTTTTTTATTGCCCCTTGGCCATGGCAAATATCACTCTTCCACATCCCCTCCTCTCTCCCCCCCCCCCCCCCTTCAATTATCACCTATTCTCCCTCTTATTCCCTTATTCTTAGGTATATTTTCGTTCTAACAATAGCGAGTTGCTAGCAGGCTGTGCTCATATGTGTTACCAAGCGAGTGCGAGAGAGAGTGTCGATCGACAGTCTCTCTCCAGACGTGGGGAGGAGTGGAAGAGCGGGAGGCTTGCTCACACTCGATGATTAAAACTCCCGGCCTCTGTTGCCAATTTTGACCAGCCAAACGCTGTTTCCACTTGTTTTATTGCTGTAACAGGTTAATACATTTATAATCAACGTAAAATAGGCGCATATGGATAAGTATTAACTCCTTCAGACATATTATGTTCCAATAAGTCCGAGGAGGCGGGAGCCCCAGGATCATTGCCACTGCCTCGCACTACACTCACAACAACACTGCGGCCGTTAGAATTATCGGAGGAGGCTGAGGTTGCCACCAACGGTTTTATCGTAAGCTAACTTATCGGACTTACTGAGCTCATATGACGCAAAATCGCGTCATAAACTTATTGGAGAGGTATGGAGATAAGTCCATATGACGCGATCGCGTCATATGAGTTTTTGGTTATAAGTTCCATATGACGTGATCGCGTCATATATGTCGCAAGGAGTTAATGATATTTATGGTACGATGACGATTTGAGTGAAGGAAACCATCTAAATACCTCCGCACAGGGGTGGCTGTATACTATAGGGGGTACGCAGTGGAGAGGTTAAAGTCCCTTGATAGTGCCTCCAAGACCAAGACAAACAACAGCGGGCTTAGTGTAAAGTCAGCGAAAATAGGTTAGCCTAAACTGAACAAGATGCGGAAATACACTTAGACTACCAGGCTAAGTGAGGTACCTTTATTAGTCTCGTGGTAACGTGTCTGCCTCGTAACCCAATGGTCCCGGATTCGATTCCCGCCCTGGGTGCAGATTTTCGGGAGGCTGTTTCCACATCTAACAAAGTTTAGGTGTGTTGGTACAATTGTCAAGATGGTTGAAAGTAAGATCGAAGCTCTATAACCCTCCTTACGGGCATGGTGTAAAAACCTAAATCCATTAGCACCCAGCCTATAATGAACTTAATAACTAAAAATAGATAAAACTCTCTACTCTACCTTTTATCGGTTGGCTCAATACGGACGTCATCAAAGACAGAGAAGTTTACGTTGTGCCGGGTGAGCGAGTCAACAACAGTAGCCATCGGTTTTAATCCTGCCAGGTTTTTGTCTGTCATAACCAACACTTTCTTGGACCCCATAGCTTGGAGGTCCTGTCCCACCTCTTGTGTCACGCCGGGTCCATACCGCACTGTCGAACATGCCATCTGGTGAAAATATATACAATTAACCCGGCAAGTGTGGATCTCCTTATAAGAGTTTTACCGGTGCGCTGCGGATCTCCTCACATAATCCAAGGCCTAAAAAAAAAACATTTAAATCAGCCCAGTATAATTTTTTTTTTTTTTTATTGCCCCTTGGCCATGCCAAATATCACTCCTCCACATCCCCCCCCCCCCCTTCAATTATCACCTATTCTCTCTCTTATTCCCCTATTTCGTCGATATATTTCGTGCTATCAATAGCAATTCATAAGCAAGCTGTGCTTGTATGTGCTACATAGCGAGTGAGAGAGAGAAAGAGAGGGAACTGCACGACAGTCTCGCTCCAGCCGGCGGGAAGGCTGGCTGGCTGACAGGATGCCTCAGCCATATGTTATGTAACTCCCGGCCTCTATCGCCGATTTTGACCATCCAAACGCTGTTTCCACTTGTTTTATTGCTCTAACAGGTTAATACCTTTATAATCAACGTAAAATAGGCGCATATGTTTAAGTATTAATGATATTTATGGTACGATGACGATTTGAGTGAAGAAAACAGCCTAAATACCTCCGCACAGGGAGGGGTGGCCAATACCCCACCTACGCAGCGGAGAGGTTAATACTGCAATATATAGTCAATTAGTTCTAAAACGGGCGCCTGGCCCGGGGGGACGATTAATATGAAGGGTGTGCCTGGAAGTGTGGTGGGAGGGCTTGTGGCTTTGGCTCCGCTGCATGTCTGCCTGCCGAGATCGGAACCTCTCCGGGTGGTCAGGGGCCGGGGGAGTGCTGGAGCGACCTTGGTAACCCTGGTCTCTGGGTCTTCTCCTGGGTGACCTGGATGTGTGTGAGTTTGTGTTTTTATCTGTGTTTATTTTTTGTTTTATGTTGTTTTTGTGTTTTCCCTGTTCTTGCTCTGTCTTGAGTCGGCTACCCCCAAAATGGGGATTGGGCCTGAGCATATAGATAGATAGATAGATAGTTCTAAAACTATCAGTGTCAGTAAAAAAAAATGCACTAGTAAACACAGTTTTCACTAATCTTGAAGCATAAACCATCCTAAATAAACTGTATTTGCTCTTTAATTCCCAGGCTTCAGTGGTCTATATCATGGACTAACCGCTCCATCCGGGGATATTTGGAGCGCTAACACAATACATACATTGGTTTAACGTAATTTTTCCATTACATGCATTGTAACGGCTCAAGACGGGGTTGCCTTTCAGTAGTTGGAGTGTACTGTAGTACAATAAAGTCCTGCCACAGCACTGCCTCACCAAGTCATCACTGTGGCTGATGTTGGTATAGTGCTAACCGTGCCTCAGCAAGACTCAACAGAGTCCCCCTGCAGCACTTGCACCTGCAGTATCTGCAACCACACCAGCCTTAACAGTGTTACAAAAAGACAGCACCATAACAAGACTCTACTGTGTATTAGGCAATTGGACTATAGAACAATAAAGTCCTGCCCCAACACTGCTCCAACATGCAAACACTGTTGCCGACACAGGTGTGGTGCCAAACGGCGCGCAGGTATGACTCAGTCCCCTGTGGCACCTATCCGCACCCCACTAGCCTCGGCAGTGCCATACCAAGACAGTGCTAAGATAAAAAACTTTATTGTCTAGTAATGGCTGTTGGTCCACAAGTCTATCGCCATCCCCCCTATTAGACGCAGTAGGATGCGTGAGGCATATTCTTTTTTTCCTCCGCCATTACCCCCTGGGGGGGAAATCTATATCTCCATAAATAGTATAATATCAAATCAAATATCATGATATAATACTTTAATTCAACTTGAAAATGGTGAAAACCACATAGTTCTATCTTGCTTAGTTCAATGCTATATCACTGCGAGAGCCTGAAGCAACAAT
Source organism: Paralithodes platypus (assembly GCA_032716605.1). NCBI lineage: Eukaryota > Metazoa > Arthropoda > Malacostraca > Decapoda > Lithodidae > Paralithodes > Paralithodes platypus. The sequence goes on along the minus strand of CM064528.1, from coordinate 16,558,113 downwards.
GCCACCGCTTAAGCGTGCATGCGTATACATGTGTGTGAGGAAAATGGATCAATACTCACCTGTGTACTCACCTAATTGTAGTATACAGGATTTGAGCCTAAGCTCGTGTTGTCCTGTCTCTCTCTCTACATTTATCCAATTTTGCTTTAAAAGTTTGGATATTTCTTGCTCCCACCACCTCCCCATCCAACTTATTCCAACACTCAATGCTTCTATACGGGAAGCTGAACTTTCTTACATCAGACTTACATATAACTTTCCTCAACTTACAATCATGACCCCTGGTTCTTCCCTCGTCCCTCACCACAAAATCTCCCTTGTCGATCTTCTCAAAACCTTTCACACACTTAAACATCATGATCATGTCACCTCTCTCTCTCCTCTCCCTCAGCGTTGGCAGCTTTAGCCTCTCCAATCTCTCCTCATAAGGTAGGTCTCTAAGGCTAGCTATCATCTTAGTGGCAACTCTCTGAACTCTTTCCAGTTTTTTATTATGTTTTATAAGGTGTGGAGACCACACCACTGCTGCATACTCCAGTCTTGGTCGTATTATTGTCCCTATTATTTTTGCTAACATCTCTTCATCTAAATAATTCAGAGCTATTCTCATGTTAGTCAACACTCCATAGGTTTCACCAGTTATTTTATTTATATGCTGTTCAGGTGACAAGCTGTCTGCCACAACTACCCCTAGGTCTTTTGCTTTCACAGCTTTACTAATTATTTCATCTCCTATTTTATATCCCCAAGAAGGTCTATATTTACTTTTTCCCATCTCAAGAACCTGACACTTACTCGTGTTGAATTCCATTTTCCAAGTTTGACTCCACTCATATAACTTATCTAGATCTCTCTGTAATTCTTCACAACTACTCCTACTTGTAATATGCTTCATTAGTTTTGCATCATCAGCAAACATAGATATATATGAGTCTATTCCCATTTGAAGGTCGTTGATGAAAACCAAAAACATGATTGGGGCCAACACCGATCCTTGAGGCACTCCGCTTTTTACCCTTTTCCACGAGGAGAACTTTCCTTTTATTACTGTTCGCATTTCCCTCCCAATTAAATAGTTTTCCATCCACTTTAATAATACTCCCTCAACCCGCCCCACAGTCCTGAGCTTCCACAACAATCTCTTATGAGGCACCTTATCAAATGCCTTCTTGAAATCTAAGTAGATACAATCTACCCACCCCTCCCTCCCTTGTACAATGTCAATTACCCTATCATAGTAACTCAACAAATTTGTGGTACACGAATGACCTTTTCTGAACCCGAACTGCTTGCTTGAAATTATTTCCCTCTCCTCCAACATACCCACCCATCTTTTTCTAATAATCTTTTCACAAAGCTTGCATATAACACTCGTTAAGGATACCGGTCGATAATTTAGCGGGTCTTCTTTATTTCCACTTTTATATATTGGAGTTATATTTGCTTGTTTCCATTCTAAGGGAAGCTCCCCCTTGTTTAATGAGTATTGAACAATATTAAAAATAGGTCTCACTAGTTGTTCAGAACATTCTCTTAATACCCATCCAGCAATGTTATCTGGGCCCATAGATTTTCTCACGTCCAATTCTTCCAACAATGATTTTAGTTCATCCTTGTTGACTTCTATCGACTCTAGTCCCTGTATCTCATTCAATTCCACCATAGTCACAAACACGGATGTTAATGTATGATTCATAATTTCACACATACCCACTGTGTCTTCATATAATTGACCCTCTACCCTAAGCTTTGTTATTTTGTCCTTTATTTTAGTTTTACCGTTGATATAACTATAGAACAGTTTGGGTTCTTTATTACATTTGTTTACTATATCTTTTTCAAAGTTCTTTTTCTCCTCTCTTATAGTCTTGACATAGTTGTTTCTAGCATTCTTATACTCATCCCATTTTTCCTCAGTGTGTCTCCTTCTCACTTTATTCCATGCAGAGTCCTTTTTGTTCTGGGCAATGTGACATCGCATGTTAAACCACTCTTTCTCCTTAGCCAGCTTTCCATCCTTAAATGTTGGTACATATTTATCTACCCCCTCCCTGTAAATGTCTAGTAACATGGTGTATTTTACCTGAATATTCTGTTCTTGCTCAATAAATGACCAATCCATATTTGCAAAGTATCCTCGTAATGATTCATAATCCGCCTTACTATAATTTAGTCTAAATTCCCTATGTTCCTCCTCTCTGCCTTCCAGAAATTCCACTGTCAATTCAAATTCAATCACAGCATGATCACTTTTTCCCATGGGACTCAAATATGTTAGGTTCTTTATTTCTTGGGGGTCTTTGGTGAATAGTAAGTCAAGTCTTGATGGTTCATCACCTCCTCTAAATCTTGTATTTTCCGTAACGTGTTGTGTTAATAGATACCCCATTGTTAGTTCAAGAAATTTGCTACCCCAAGTATTTTCATTTGAACCCGCATCCAAACATTCCCAATCCACCTCCCCGCAATTAAAGTCCCCTGCAAGAATAAGCCTATTTTTCCTTTTACAAATAATTTCTAACATACGCAAGGTTTCCAAAATTAATTCATTATATTCATCATTGCTCCAAGATTTAGTCTTAGGAGGTAAATACATTGATACGATGTCCAATTTTGACCTATCATTATCCTCAATTTCAACTGCTACCACTTCAGCAATGCTATCACCAAGTTTTAATTCTTTAGCAGTAATTTTATTATCTACCATGATCAACACTCCTCCTCCTAGCTTTCCTAACCTGTCTCTTCTCCATGTACTGTATCCTGCACAACTAATTATATTCGTGTCTACCTCCTGGTTAAGCTTAGTTTCAGTCAAACATACTACCCCGGGCCTCTCTCTCTTTACATATTCGTCAAACTCAATCTTTTTGGAAATTAACCCATCAATATTTGTATACATGAACTTAGCATTTCCAGTATTTTCCCTATTTTTCTCTCCCCTGCCCGTTCCTTTCTTTTTTGTACGTACCCCTCCCAATTTATTTCCTAGCTTGTCTCCTCTCCTCTTGTCTCCACCTGGACTGTTTCTCGCTCCGTTTCCACCTCCCCTCCCTCTGCCTCCACTTGGACTGTTTCTCTCTCTATCTCCACCTCCTCCCTCTGCCTTCTCCCCGTCACCCGCACCATCTCCCTTTCCTTCCCTACTTCGTCCCTTCGCTTTATATACCATTTCTTTAGTTTTCCCTCCCACACTCTCCAGAAAAACTTCTTTTCGTCTTCTTTCGTCCTTTCTCCATTCTTTACATTTGCCTCGGTTTGCAATTCCTTTCTTATGTGTATACGTATGTGTGTGCTCGTGTCGATCACGTGGACGGGTGCCTCAGACCAAGGCCACACATACTTCCTCACCTTTGTACTCTCACTCAGTCCCTAACTGACAGTGGGGCCGGGAGGCTTGACATTGCGAGATGTTAAAAGGGGGGTTATGGAGCTCCAATCATACTTTCAACCATCCTGACAATTATACTAACACACCTAAACTTCGTTTGATGCGAAAATAGCCTCTCGAAAATCTAGACCCAGGGCGGGAATTGAACCCGGCACCCTTGACTTACGAGGCAGACACCTTGCCAAAAGATTAATAAAGGTACCTCACTTAGCCTGGTAGTCTAAGTGTATTTCCGCATCTTGTTCAATTTAGGTTAACCTATTTTTACTGACTTTACATCACATCACCGCCTGGGTAGCGAAGGTTCCGAACGAACAGAGAGGAACAATCCTGAGCCGAAACGACCGTGATTCCGTCAGAGAAACTGGTAGGGAGAGGTAAGTCAGCCCACTGAACGTGCATACACATTAACGGCCCAGCTAGCAACTCGCGGAAGAGCTGCAACTCCTACAGGACAAGGAAGGGGGCAGGAGAGAACTGGGAGTGCTGTGAGACTCGCATCAAAGGCTGTGATTGTGTGTGGAGGAGTTGCCAGCTCTCCCGCGAGTTGCTAGCTGGGCCGTTAATGTGTATGCATGTTCAGTGGGCTGACTTACCTCTCCCTACCAGTCTCTCTGACGGAATCACGGTCGTTTCGGCGCAGGCTTGTTCCTCTCTGTTCGTTCAGAACCTTCGCTATCCAGGCGGTGAAATGATGTAAAGTCAGTAAAAATAGGTTAGCCAAAACTGAACAAGATGCGGAAATACACTTAGACTACGGTGATTCGAACCTGGGTTACCACATACAGATTTTAAACACTCTAACCATTACACCATCAAGGCAGTAGTTGAGATAATTCCCGGGATGGATGTAGATTCCGGGCGTACGGTCGTCATTGTTTACATAGGGCGATCGCCGCGGTTAACTTCGCTTCTATTTTGACGGCGATTTTTTTCGGTTATTTTCCCCCTGCTGGCAATATATATGATGATGACAATATGTCATGGGGGGGTGAGGGGGGGCAAATACATATTATTGTATCCAAAGGCACTGAGGCAGTCAAAATAGACGGGAACATGATGGCAAGCGTCCCAACGCCGGTCCATGTAGTGTACACAAGGCTGACGGTACGCCCGAACTCTACATTCTACCCTAATTCCCCTCTAGTACCTCCTAACAACTAATCTACATGTGTCCTAACTGTCCCCTCCTCAATTATCGGCTATTTGTCCTCATATTTCCCACATTTATCGGTTATTTTCCGCGTTAATTATTCTCAGGCGGGCTGGGAGACAGGAGTTCCCACATCTTTTATCGTTCTTCAAGGTTCATATGTTCATCATATAAGTAAAATAAATGCACATGGAGAAGAAATAATGCTTTATATGGTAAATATAATAAATTCTGTCAGAATCGAAAGGTAGAATTTACGCGTCCTGGTCACTTTTCACAACCTCATTTTTGCGTCCCACGGGTTAACACCATACTATATAATGTCCCCCAAGTGATGACATTTTTTTCACCATCCTCTGATTACCATTAGATGATTTTCTTTAACTTATAATTTACTGTACCTGTGGGACTCAAAGGGATAAATACGAGCTCAATAAACCCTCTAAAATAATATAGGTTCTTCTTAAAACTTAAACTGCGGGCATCTTTCCGCCATATTAGGGCTCATTCAGGCACTCCTGATTGATTGATTAAGCAAGTGTCTGAATGAAATTAAATGTATTCATCCCAAAACTAGAAAAAAATAGCTTCAAAATTACACCAGAGCGAGCTTCGTAGTGCGCGGGCTTCACCCACAGCGCTACCATAGACATTCGCTAATACTGAGCAATTATCACTAATGTCGCTCTACATTTGCCTTTGGTAGCGCTGAAGAGGTCTCGAGAGATATGTGGGGGACCCTTCAGTGCGCCGGACGCTGTGCTGGTGAGTGGAGGGTACCCTCTTGCACTCCTGCCCACTGACACTATTCTACAGGCTTTAAGAGGCTTTAAAAGCCCGTAAATTGCCATGGCGTTCCATAACATCTTCCGTAACCAATGGATTAAACTACATAGAATCATCATAAATTTAGCCAGAATGAAAAGGTAAGAAGACGTCATCATACTGAAGGGGTTAAAGGCTTACACTTCCATCCCTAACAGAGGTAACGGTAAATCTATATCCATGGTACCGTGGCACAAATCAGCCTGTGTGTATACCGTACCCCATGACAGCTCCAGGGTGCAGTTACATTCTGAAAAAGAGGGTCATTGCACTGAAGCCTAAAGTAGCCATATGAGGCAGGATTAAATCAATATAATAAAAACAATGTCAGGTACCAATAATACAAATATAAATAATAAAAAAAAAGTGTCATTTGCTGTTAATGTGATAAATACTATGGTACTCCAGCTCTACAACTGTACAGTACTGTATACATATTTCAGCATTACCCACCTCGAAGGCATAATCGTACGTGGGAGTAGCCTGGGTGGAGCAGGGGAGGCGAGTCAGAGGCCCACCGGCAGAATGGGCAGGACACTGACATCTGGAAAACAAATGACATAGGGCTACTGTAATTCAATATATTTTAGGCGTCAATATGGATATACGTAATATAGTCATGTATTTGGGAGAAACTGTTGTTGGAAAACTACAACAATAATTTATATCCATAGAGTATAATTTCAACAGTTTAAGGAAGGAGTGAAAGCAAGTGCAGAGGAAATATACGGTAAAAGGAAAGTACTGTAGGAGGCAGAGGTATAAGGAAGGGAAGTGAGTGGTGGAATAATATGGTGAGAAAGGCAGTTGAGGAGAAGAGATAGTGTTTTGAGATGGTTTAACAGGATGGTAGTATTGAGGTATGGGAGAGGTACTGTATAAGGAGAAAAGGAGAGAGGCAAAACGGGAAATTTGAGAAGCGAAGAAAAATGCAAACGAAAAGTGGGGTCAAAGGTTGAGTGAGAATTTTGAGGAACGAAAGATGTTCTGGAAGGAGGTAAATAGAGTAAGGAAAGGAGGACACAAGAGGGAAGAGTCAGTGAAAGATGCACATGGAGAATTACTAGTGGAAGGATTTCAAGTGAGGAAAAGATATTTAGCTGAAATGTATTATAAGGGAGAAGAAAAAAATTGCTAAAATACATATAAACTGTAAAACAATAAGTTTTTCAGCCAGTACCCAACCAGCGGGGGTGGCAGCCCCCACCCATATACTAGGTTAGGTTAGGTTGTTAAGTTAGGCTAATAGCACATAAAAAAAAAAAAAAAAAAAAAAAAAAAAAAAAAACAGCGGGGGTGTGAGGGCGGCAGCCCCCACCCATATACTAGGTTAGGTTAGGTAAGGTTGTTAGGTTAGGCTAATAGCCTAGAACATTAAAAAAAAAAATAAAAATAAAAAAAAAAATAGTTTAACCCAACCAGCGGGGGTGTGGGGGCGGCAGCCCCCACCCATAATACTAGGATAGGTTAGGTAAGGTTGTTGGGTTAGGCTAATGTCTTCCCAAAGTTGAAATTTTTTATAACATGAGATATTCGGCTACCCACTCCACCCCGTGAAATCCGAGCCAGCTTTCGTCAAAAGTTGGCTCGGGTATTCACAAAATTGGGTTTTATGGGTTTGCAATTTGGGAAAACCCGAGCCAAGTTTTGATACAAAACGCTATATTATTGTATTTTTACGCTTTTAACCCCTCATTTTCCCTGAACTTCATAGCCCTCCCCACTAGTGGGGGGCGTGTTTTTAGATTGATGGATAATGGGTAAATACTCATTTCAGCTCCTCTTCAGTATAAAACAACACTATATCTGAAGGAAAAATTACAAAAAACAAAATAAAACTTACTGAAATCGCTGTCGGTCCAAAAAGTTAGGTTTACCGAACGAACTCCTGGATGGGAGAGTGCGCCAACAACAACATTACCATAGTGTCAGGACTCGGGCGAGCATAATTGCCGAAAATTACCTTCATTGCATGCTCTTTTTCATGCATAAGCAAGAGCCAGAACGTAATACAATGATATATAGGCTAACCTAAATTAAATATCGGTAAGATCCTGTGTAGTGGGTAGAACTGTTTTTCAGATGCCTATTTACTAAGAAACATTGGGAAGGATGTAGTTACCGGGTGTACCACTACTGACATACAACATAAATCATCTATAAATACTTATAATAAAATAATTACTTATAAATCTATAATACTAGGTTAGGTTAGGTTAGGTTAGGTTGTTTGGTTAGGGTAATGTATTTTTGTATCCAAAGGCAGTCAAAATAGACGGGAGCATGATGGTGCGCGTCCGCGTAGTGTAAACAAGACGGGCGGTACACCCGGTAACTACATTCTTGCCGAAACATTGAACAATATCTTCAACCTAACCTAACCAAAACATATCCTAACCTAACCTAGTATATTAGTGGACTATTTATGAATGTAAAAATATATTGTAACATTACCAAATTATTGGGTCAATATACAGGAGACGCAACAATATAGGTAGCAAATTTCGGCAAGAATGTAGTTACCGGGTGTACCGCCCGTCTTGTTTACAGTACGCGGACGCTCACCATAAGAAAATGGGAGTCTGCAGAAAGCCGATTGGCCTAAGCAAGACAGATCCCTGTCCCACCAACCCCAATTACAAAGCCCAATTATAGGCTCAACACTCTAATACCCTGAGGATCATCTTACCAAAATGGTTAGAGATTAACGCAGGATTACGGGGGTCTGCAGAGCGCTGATTGGCCCAACCCGGCTGATCCCCCTTCACACCCAACCCTTCTCGTCCATATGCTTATCCAATTTTATCTTAAAGCTCCCTACCGTTTTTGATCCCACTATAGCACTTGGTAGTCCATTCCACCCATCTACAACTCTGTTACCAAACCAATATTTGCCTATATCTTTTCTGAAACGAAATTTATCTAATTTGAAACCATTGGTACGAGTTCTTTCGCTATCACTGAGCTTTAGTACATTTGTCATGTCCCCTTTGTTAATCCCACTAACCCACTTGAACACCTCTATCATATCCCCTCTAACTCTGCGTCTCTCTAACGAATGTAAACCTAATTTCTTCAACCTTTCTTCATACGGAAGATTTCTAATATTATGGATCATTTTTGTCATTCTACGCTGTACTCTCTCCAATGAATCTATGTCCATTCTGTAATAAGGACACCAAAATTGGACAGCATAATCCATATGGGGTCTCACTAATGACAAGTAAAGTTTTAAGATAACATCAGCAGTTCTGTTACTCACACTCCTAGAGATGAACCCGAGAATCCTGTTTGCCTTATTACGAACGCTTATACACTGTTTTCTAGGCTTCAAATCATTGCTAACAAACACACCTAGATCTTTCTCGCAGTCTGAATTTTCTAATTCTAAGTTAGCTAGTTTATATTTAACATTTGTTTGCATCTTCCCTATCTTTAATACCTTGCATTTGTCAATGTTAAACTTCATCTGCCAATTTACTGACCATTCATGTAAGGTATCTAGATCCCTTTGGAGGCACTCTATATCGCTATCTGAATCAATTTATTGATCTCCCCATTTTAGTATCGTCTGCAAATTTACTTATCCTACTAGTTATACCTAAATCTAGGTCATTTATGTATATAAGAAACAACAGGGGACCTAATACTGATCCCAGGGGGACACCACTTTTGACTGCTCCCCACTCTGACTTGGTACCATTGTATGCTGATTCTCTGTTTCCTACCAATTAGCCATGACCTAATCCATCCCAACAACGACCCTCCTATTCCATGTGCCTCAACCTTTCTCATCAATCTCTCATGAGGGACTCTGTCGAAAGCTTTACTGAAATCTAAATATATAATATCATATGACTTGTCACTATTTACTGCTTCATATACCTCTGAGAAAAAGCTAAGCAAATTAGTAAGGCAAGAACGTCCCGGAGTGAATCCATGCTGAGAAGAATTTATTAAGTCAAATTTTTCTAAGTGGCTTCTAATTTTCCTAGCAATAATAGACTCTAGCAACTTTCCTATGATTGATGTGAGACTAATGGGACGGTAATTGGATGCTATCGATTGATCACCTTTTTTGAAGATCGGAACTACATTTGCAAGCTTCCAAGCTTCTGGAACTAAACCTGTTTCTAATGACTTGTTAAATAAAAATGCTAATGGGCTACTTAACTCATCTCTGCATTCTTTTAATACTCTAGCATATACCTCGTCAGGACCAGGCAATTTTTGAGGTTTCAGTCTGTCAATTTCCTTAAGCACATCATTTCTACTTAAACTAACTGTACTTAACATATTTTTTATACTATCACTATATACCATATTGACTTCTGGAATCTGTGCCAAATTTTCATTAGTGAAAACGGAAAGAAACTGACTATTTAATGTACTGCACATTTCTAAATCATTTTCTGTTATTTCTCCTATTGAAGTTTTTAGGGGGCCTATTACATCTCTAACTTTAGATTTATATAGTTGGTAAAAAGCTTTAGGGTTATTTTTTGAGTCACTGGCTATCCTTATTTCATAATTTCTTTTTGCTTTCCTGATTTCCTTTTTGACCTGTCTTGATAGTCTGATAGTATATATGTAGATGATTTTCGCCTTTCTTTATTTTTCTATATATTCCTTTCTTTTTTCCTATAAGATCTATTAGCTTATTAGTCATCCATTTTGGTTGGTTCTGTGTCGATCTAAATCTTCTTTTAGGGATATATTTATTTTGAGCATTGTGGAGTGAAGCAATAAACTGGTTATATGTAGGTGGCAAGTTTAACTCTGGCATATCCTGACTTAATTGCTTAACAATAGGGTCCACCCTTAAGTCTCTTCTTAGCCCACCATAATCGGCTTTTCTGAAATCTGGGATAAGTGTCGTATTCTCTTTAGCATTCCCTGTCCATTGTATATTAAAATAAATAGATTTATGATCGCTATTTCCTAGGTGGTCACCAATCTCTACATTATTTATCATATGTTCATTGTTACTGAAAACTAAATCAAGAATATTAATACCTCTAGTCGGCGTATCTATGAATTGAAATAAAAAACTATCTTGTACTACCTCAATAAAGTCTACTGAATCGGAGTCGCCTATTTGGTGCTGCCAATCAATGTTCGGAAAATTAAAATCCCCCATAATGCACACATTGCTAAACCTTTATGCTATTTTAATTTCCTCCCATGTAACGATGTTCCGCCATTTCTACTCATATTAGGCGGTCTATATATAACTCCAATAACTATGGTCTCACTACCTTCGTTAACCTCTACCCAAACACTTTCATTATCATTATTTAGTCTAATACCTGATTTAATACAGCTTTTTAATGTACTCCTGACAAACACTGCTATACCCCCGCCCCTCCTACTTGTTCGGTCATATTTAAACAAACTACAGTATATCCTGGAATATCAAATTCTGCTAAAAAATGCCTAGATTCTGTATTAATCCGTTTCAGTTAGCGCTATTATGTCTATATTTTCTGTGCTAACGAGTGTTCTAAGTTCGTTCATTTTGTTACATACAGTAAACTCCTACAATTTGTATAATATACCCTCAACCTATTACTTTTATTTGCAACTAATTTTCTATTGTGTTTAGCTAACTTATTATTTCCTGTTGAACTACTAGCTCTAGACGGAAATTCTACTCTATCAGTATTCTCATCTTTACTATCAGTTACATGTGTAGTGTTATCGATACTACTATTACACATCACTATATCCGCACTATCTTGACTGATTATTTCTATTTCTACCATCATGTTCCCGTCTATTTTGACTGCCTATGGATACAAAAATACATTACCCTAACCAAACAACCAACCTAACCTAACCTAACCTAGTATTATAGATTTATAAGTATTTATTTTATTATAAGTATTTATAGATGATTTATGTTGTATGTCGGTAGTGGTACACCCGGTAACTACATCCATCCCCAAATTTAAAATGGTAGTTTTGGGTTCCTATCACCATATGCTTCATTTCTATATACTTTTTATCCCCGGGAAAAAAAAAATTCTTGGAATTTTTCATTTTCTTTTTCTTGGGATTTTTTAGTCATTAACCTAACCAAAAAACTTAACTTACAGTTACTTACAGTTTCTTACAGTTTCTTACAGTTACTATCTAACCTAATAGCCCCCAAATACATTTAGGCTAGGTTAGGTTCGTTTTTATACAAAAATACATTACCCTAACCAAACAACCTAACCTAGCGGGTGCCCAACCCCGAAAAGGGTTGAAATAGGGGAGCTATTCCCCCGCCAAAGGCGGCTTTCTAGGGCCTTTCCTAGCTGATGCCGAGAGGATTGGGTTCTAGTCATGTGGTGATGGGCTGGTCTATCAGAGTGAGAACTGAGCGATCTCTGCCATACCCATAGCTTACTCTGACTGTTCCTTTTACTTATATATTTTCTAGATCTCAAGTGACGGCGTCTCTTGCGTGGATTGACCTCCTAATCTACCAAGATTGGAAGCCAAAGCGTCACATCTTTCCTTTGCCCCTCAACTTTCTCTTCATAATTGCTGAGGGGCACAGGGCCATGGGTGGGGCTTTGGTTTCCCGGGCGTTTCCGCACCCTCCTCAGCTCCCCGCCATGGAGTGGCTTCGGTCACCCAGGCTTTATTGTGGTCGGCAGGGAGGGTTCTGTGGGGGCGCTCGGTTATGGCCTTGGCCTTGCTCGGGGCTTTGGGGCTGTTCGGCCAGGCAGCTTGGGGAAAAACAACAACAACAACCTACCCTAACCTAGTATTATAGATTTATAAGTATTTTATTATAAGTATTTATAGATGATTTATGTTGTACCCGGTATGTCGGTAGTGGTACACCCGGTAACTACATCCTTCCCTAAAAAAAAACTAAATCTCTAAAAAAAATATAAACAGGGAACGTGAGCTGGGTTTAGACCGTCGCGCACCCATAGACAGGGAACGTGAGCTGGGTTTAGACCGTCAGCGAGACAGGTTAGTTTTCGGTTAGGTTAGGTAAGGTTAGGCTAATTCTTTTGCATTTTCCGATGGGGTTCATAAAAATTGGGACCGACGCAACTGTTGCGTCGCTGGGTTCTGGTGATCGAACATTGCCGACGCAACACGTGCGTCGCTGGGATTCAGCGGGTTAACCTAACCAAAAAACCTAACCTAACCTAGCCTAATAGCCCCCAAATACATTTAGGTTAGGTTAGGTTAGGTTTTTTGGTTAGGTTAAAAAATAAATCCAAGAAAAAAATAAACACTCCAAGATTTTTTTTTTTCTTTTTTCCCCGGGGATAAAAAGTATATAGAAATGAAGCATATGATGATAGAAACCCAAAACTACCATTATAAATTTGCTACCTATATTGTTGCGTCTCCTGTATATTGACCATATATACAGTATATATATATATATATATATATATATATATATATATATCTATCTATCTATCTATTGCCTGACGCCGTGATCCCCGAAGGGGTGGCCACGAACGAACCGCCCCCATGCACCTCTGTCCCCAGTCAGTCGACGCCCCTCCCCCCAACCAGCACCGCCTTCGTTCATGTAGTTCCTCACTCCATCCTTCCACCTCATATTCGGTCTACCTCTCCCCCTCTGTCCCTCCACCTCGCTCTCGTACACCCTCTTAGTCATTCTCTCGCTTTCCATACGTTCCATATGGCCGAACCATCTCAAGTTGTTCCTTTTCACACTTTCCAGCACATCTACCTCCACACCACACCTCCTTCTTACTTCCTCATTAGTCTGTCTATCCCTCCATGTAACTCCGCACGCACTCCTTAAGTAATTCATTTCCACTGCTCTCACTCTTGGTCTGAGTCTCTCAACCAACGTCCATGCTTCGCTTCCGTAAGTCAGTGTCGGGATTACCACACTGTCATGCAAGGACTTCTTCACTTCCATACTGACCACCCTATTTCTTGTTACTGCTTTTAGCGTTCCTACAACCCTCTTCCCCTGTTGTACCCTCTCCCGCACCTCTTCATCCATAGTCCCATCTTTACTCAACACACTGCCCAGATACTTAAAAGAGTTGACGATCTCCATAGCCTGACCGTTCAGCTTCACCTCACACTCTGTGACTTCACCCCTTTCGAAGACCATAACCTTGCTCTTCCCCGTATTTACCTTCAAATTCCGTTTTTCGCACACTGTTCCAAACTCATTTACCAGACCCTGCAACTCCCATTCATTATCACTCATCAGAACTGTATCATCCGCAAACAGCAGTATAGGTAGCTTCCACTCAATTCCCTCCCTTTTCAGCGATACACCAACATCCACTGCTCTTGATAGTATTTCTTTCATAACTCCATCCATATATACATCACACACCCCTGTTTCAAACCAACATGGGCCGTTAAAGTAGAGGATGTCAACAGAATGGAGCGTAATGAGATGAGAATGGTGAGATGGATGTGTGGGGCCAGGCTACAGGATAGAATAACAAATGTTGAGCTGAGGAGACGTTTAGGTATAAAGAGTATTAGCGAGGTGATGCGTACAAGTAGACTGGGATGGTATGGACATGTGGAGAGAATGGATGAACAAAATTGGGTGACAAAATGCAGGTCTGTGATTGTGGAGGGAGCTGCACCAAGGGGTGGACCGAGGAAGACCTGGGATCGGACTATACGCGCCGATCTCAAATCCAAGAACTTGACAAGTGAAGCAGCCCTTAACAGGGTTGCCTGGAATGCCGCCATTAGGACAAGAGACTGAAACTGCACTTATGTGTGGAACACTCAGTCTTAAAATGTTATGTATGTATGTATGTATTCAGGTCAAAGAACTCGCTCTGCTCACTCTCCACACGTACTGCCGCCTTTGCACCCTCATACATGCTCTTCACTGCTTTCAGCAACTTGCCCTCTACTCCGTATATTCTAAGTACTTTCCACAAACCTTCTCTATCCACTCTGTCATAGGCCTTCTCCAAGTCCATAAAGGCAACATACACCTTTTGTTTCTTCTCCAGATATTTCTCCACAACACAATTCAGGGTAAAAATCTGATCTACACATCCTCTTCCCTTCCTAAAACCTCCCTGCTCGTCGCCTATCCATTTCTCCGTTCTCACTCTCACTCTCTCAATCACTACCCTACTGTATACCTTCCCTACTACGCTTAGAAGACATATTCCTCGGTGGTTACCACACACTCCTCTTTCCCCTTTGCCCTTATATAGGGGGACTATTATGCCAGTCTTCCAGTCATCGGGTGCACTCCCCTTCTCCCATGCTAGTTTGCACATTTTCCATACCCATTCTATCACTATCTCACCACCATACCTCAACATTTCCCCACACACTCCATCTGTTCCTGGTGCTTTCCCCAACTTCACTCTTTTCATGGCTTCCCACACTTCTGACCTCCTGATCCCCACCTCCTACTTCTCTTCTTCTCCCTCCCATACCATATCCAGCTATGTTTGCTGGCTCTTCATTCCTTTCATTTAGCAACTCACTGAAGTACTCCCTCCATCTTTCGACTCTCTCTTGCTTCTCGGCTAGCATTCTCCCATTCTTATCTTTCACACCCTTACTGTTTCCCTTGCTACCTTCCCTAACTTCTTTCCAGAACAGTTTCTTACTCTCCCTCCATTTTACACTCAGATTCCTTCCAAATTCCTCATCTACTCTTCTCTTACTTTCCTTCACTACTCTCTTCACCACCCTCTTACTCTCCACGTACCTCGCTCGTTTCTGTCTCTCGGAATCTTCATTCCCTCTACTACCCAACCACTCTCTATATGCTTTCTTCTTTTCTTCCACAGCTATTCTTACCTCTTCTGTCCACCATGCTGTACCTTTCACTCCCCTCCCTCTTCTCCTCACTCCACACACCTCCTCACATGCTGCACAGATCTCATCCTTAAACACCTTGCTCATCTCCTCCACTTCCTCCATATATATATATACTGTATATTAGTGTGTACAATAATTTTGGTGCAAATTCCATAATTTTGTGGTCACAATACGATAATTCTGCATTTAGAATATGGCAACACTGCGTCCATGTTATTGTTGTGAACCTCTCGGCCCTCCCACTGCCACTCGGTGGCGGAGTAGGGTATGTCCCATAATACTGTGTTTTTTGCACTGTTACCCAATCACTCAATCAGCGGGGGTGTGGGGGCGGCAGCCCCCACCCATAATACTAGGATATCTAGGATACTAGGATATCTTAGGTAAGGTTGTTAGGTTAGGCTAATGTCTTTGTTACGCTTTTAACCCCTCATTTTCCCTGAACTTCATAGCCCTCCCCACTATCGGGCGGTGTGTCTTAAGATCGTTGTATAATAGGGAAAACGGTTTCTCCGAGGGTTGTAATTATTTCCAAACACTATATATTGATGAAAACTAACAGGGAAAAATAAAAAAAATCCATGGGAAAATTGGTGACAGAAAAATTGAGTTTTTCCATTTTTTTTTTTTTTTTTATTAAGGGATTAGTTACATTAGTACTCAACCAGTGGGGGTGTGGGGGCAGCAGCCCCCACCCATAATACTCTAGGTTAGGTTAGTCTAATGTCTTTTCAAATCACTATCGGGGAGCGAGCGTGTCTCAACATCGATCGATAGGCCTAATGGGGAAAATAGGTTTTCCCGGGATTTCTAATTAATTACAAACACTATACAGTATATTGATGCGGTAATTTTTTTGAAAAGACTCGCAGCGTTATTATACAAAATTTATTAGGGAAAGTGAAGCTCTATGGAATCCTTATAATATACTCACATAGATTCCACTGTGGAAGAATAGTTTTGATAGTTAACTATAGTTTTGATGTAAATACTACCGCAACTACGAATCTTGTTTCCGAGACCTAGTATATTAACCTAACCAAACAACCTAACCTAACCTAACCCTAGAGTGCCCTAGACCCAGTACGTGGGATACAACACTAGCCCTTGCAAGTTGCATGCCAGCTACTGTGGGTTCATATATTAGACATACAATAACATCTTTGTAGAACATAACACTTTACCGTAGCGAATGTACTCCATTTTGAACACTTTTTGTAAACATGAACACGTCAGTAGCTGAGCTCTCAAGATTGCGGGACTGAGTTTGTTTACGCGCGGGACTATTTATATCGACAAAATCGAGTTACAAAACTTATCAAAACTATTCTACCACAACGGAATCTATGTGAGTATATTATAAGGATTCCATAGAGCTTCACTTTCCCTAATAAATTATGTATAATAACGCTGCGAGTCTATTCGCGATAATTATCAAAACTACCATTAGAAACTTGTTACCTAGAACCTATATTGTTGCATCTCCTGTATATTTACCAATTATTGAGATACTGTATAAGTAAAGGTCTGCCCGCTACACAGGATTATACCTAAATATCTAATAAGTAGCCTATGTGGTACCGGTCAATTTTTGTAAAATTCTACCTAGCCTACTTAACCACAAGGGAAAGGCCTGTACTGTATAGGAATTAGGCTACTCCTGACCCTAATCCAATACGTTGGCTAGTACCTAAATAAATTAATATTAGGCCATCACCAACCCAACAATTAATTAACAAATACACCAAATTAAGGTTATACTGATGTTTTGGACCGACAGTTAGCCCATCGATCTTTTTAGGCCTAATAGGTCCGGTAGACCATATACATTGCTATATATGTCATTAAGAGCTGAAATGTGTTATAAGGGAGAAAGAAAAAAAAAACGCTAAAATACAGTATACTGTAAAACAATAAGTTTTTGAGCCAGTACCCAACCAGCGGGGGTGTGGGGGCAGCAGCCCACACCCATATACTAGGTTAGGTTAGGTAAGGTTGTTAGGTTAGGCTAATAGCCTAGCACATTAAAAAACAAAACAAAAAAACAAACAAAAATAAGATAATTATCGCGAATAAACTCGCAGCGTTATTATACATAATTTATTAGGGAAAGTGAAGCTCTATGGAATCCTTATAATATACTCACATAGATTCCGTTGTGGTAGAATAGTTTTGATAAGTTTTGTAACTCGATTTTGTCGATATAAATAGTCCCGCGCGTAAACAAACTCAGTCCCGCAATCTTGAGAGCTCTGCTACGGACGTGTTCGAAATGGAGTACACTCGCTACGGTAAAGGGTTATGTTCTACAAAGATGTTACTGTATGTCTAATATATGAACCCACAGTAGCTGGCATGCAAGGGCTAGTGTTGTATCCCACGTACTGGGTCTAGGGCACTCTAGGGTTAGGTTAGGTTAGGTTGTTTGGTTAGGTTAATATACTAGGTCTCGGAAACAAGATTCGTAGTTGCGGTAGTATTTACATCAAAACTATAGTTAACTATCAAAACTATTCTCCCACAGTGGAATCTATGAGAGTATATTATTAGGATTCCATAGAGCTTCACTTTCCCTAATAAATTATGTATAATAACGCTGCGAGTCTTTTCAAAAAAATTACCGGTAAGGTTGTTAGCCTAGGTTAGGCTAATGTCGGAAAAATGTTATTTTAATACCACAAATTTTCCAAGTGTTTTTTATAAAAACAATTGTTCATTTGCATCAATATATAGCATTTGTAATTAATTCGAAATCTCGGGAAAACCTATTTTCCCCATTAGGCCAATTGATCGATGTTGAGACACGCCCCCCGATAGAGATTTGAAAAGATATTAGCCTAACCTAACAACCTTACCTAACCTAACCTAGTATTATGGGTGGGGGCTGCCGCCCCCACCCCCCCGCTGGTGGAGTACTAATCCCTTAATAAAATTAAAAAAAAATTTGGCTGTCGATTATACGAAGGTGAAAGAAAAGTCGATGAAGTCTATGGTGTTTACTCTGCAATCTTCAGCTTGATTGTACATTGATAACGGGAAAGTACCGTATTGACAACCTTGTTACGAAAATTTAATTTTAGTACCATACTTTTATATTAGTTTTTCCGAGGGTTTAACACATTTTCATATGATCTTTAGAGCTATCGATAACTGGAAGTACCGTATTGACAACCTTGTTACGAAAAAGAAATTTTAGTACCATACTTTGTTATTAGGTTTTGCCGAGGGTTAAAACAAATTTTCTTATGATCTTTAAAGCATATAGATTAAATATCTATCTTCAAATATATCAACAAAATTTGTGGTATTAAAATAACATTGAACCCTAATGTCTTCCCAAGTTGACTATTTTTATGATATAAGATATTAGGCTACCCAATCCACTCCGTGAAATCCGAGCCAGCTTTCGTCAAAAGTTGGCTCGGCTAGGCCTATTCACAAAATTGGGTTTTATGGGTTTGCAATTTGGGAAAGCCCGAGCCAAGTTTGGAAAAATGTTATTTTAATACCACGAATTTTCCGAGTGTTTTTTATAAACAAAATTGGTCATTTGCATCAATATATAGTGTTTGTAATTAATTAGAAATCTCGGGAAAACCTATTTTCCCCATTAGGCCTATCGATCGATGTTGAGACAGCCCCTCGATAGTGATTTGAAAAGACATTAGCCTAACCTAACAACCTTACCTAACCTAACCTAGTACAGGTATTATGAGTGGGGGCTGCCGCCCCCACACCCCCGCTGGTTGAGTACTAATCCCTTAATCTATCTATCTATCTATCTATTGCCTGACGCCGTGATCCCCGAAGGGGTGGCCACGAACGAACCGCCCCCATGCACCTCTGTCCCCAGTCAGTCGACGCCCCTCCCCCCCAACCAGCACCGCCTTCGTTCATGTAGTTCCTCACTCCATCCTTCCACCTCATATTCGGTCTACCTCTCCCCCTCTGTCCCTCCACCTCGCTCTCGTACACCCTCTTAGTCATTCTCTCGCTTTCCATACGTTCCATATGGCCGAACCATCTCAAGTTGTTCCTTTTCACACTTTCCAGCACATCTACCTCCACACCACACCTCCTTCTTACTTCCTCATTAGTCTGTCTATCCCTCCATGTAACTCCGCACGCACTCCTTAAGTAATTCATTTCCACTGCTCTCACTCTTGGTCTGAGTCTCTCAACCAACGTCCATGCTTCGCTTCCGTAAGTCAGTGTCGGGATTACCACACTGTCATGCAAGGACTTCTTCACTTCCATACTGACCACCCTATTTCTTGTTACTGCTTTTAGCGTTCCTACAACCCTCTTCCCCTGTTGTACCCTCTCCCGCACCTCTTCATCCATAGTCCCATCTTTACTCAACACACTGCCCAGATACTTAAAAGTTGACGATCTCCATAGCCTGACCGTTCAGCTTCACCTCGCACTCTGTGACTTCACCCCTTTCGAAGACCATAACCTTGCTCTTCCCCGTATTTACCTTCAAATTCCGTTTTTCGCACACTGTTCCAAACTCATTTACCAGACCCTGCAACTCCCATTCATTATCACTCATCAGAACTGTATCATCCGCAAACAGCAGTATAGGTAGCTTCCACTCAATTCCCTCCCTTTTCAGCGATACACCAACATCCACTGCTCTTGATAGTATTTCTTTCATAACTCCATCCATATATACATCACACACCCCTGTTTCAAACCAACATTCAGGTCAAAGAACTCGCTCTGCTCACTCTCCACACGTACTGCCGCCTTTGCACCCTCATACATGCTCTTCACTGCTTTCAGCAACTTGCCCTCTACTCCGTATATTCTAAGTACTTTCCACAAACCTTCTCTATCCACTCTGTCATAGGCCTTCTCCAAGTCCATAAAGGCAACATACACCTTTTGTTTCTTCTCCAGATACTTCTCCACAACACAATTCAGGGTAAAAATCTGATCTACACATCCTCTTCCCTTCCTAAAACCTCCCTGCTCGTCGCCTATCCATTTCTCCGTTCTCACTCTCACTCTCTCAATCACTACCCTACTGTATACCTTCCCTACTACGCTTAGAAGACATATTCCTCGGTGGTTACCACACACCTCTTTCCCCTTTGCCCTTATATAGGGGGACTATTATGCCAGTCTTCCAGTCATCGGGTGCACTCCCCTTCTCCCATGCTAGTTTGCACATTTTCCATACCCATTCTATCACTATCTCACCACCATACCTCAACATTTCCCCACACTCCATCTGTTCCTGGTGCTTTCCCAACTTCACTCTTTTCATGGCTTCCCACACTTCTGACCTCCTGATCCCCACCTCCTCCTCCACTACTTCTCTTCTTCTCCCTCCCATACCATATCCAGCTATGTTTGCTGGCTCTTCATTCCTTTCATTTAGCAACTCACTGAAGTACTCCCTCCATCTTTCGACTCTCTCTTGCTTCTCGGCTAGCATTCTCCCATTCTTATCTTTCACACCCTTACTGTTTCCCTTGCTACCTTCCCTAACTTTCTTGACTTCTTTCCAGAACAGTTTCTTACTCTCCCTCCATTTTACACTCAGATTCCTTCCAAATTCCTCATCTACTCTTCTCTTACTCTCCTTCACTACTCTCTTCACCACCCTCTTACTCTCCACGTACCTCGCTCGTTTCTGTCTCTCGGAATCTTCATTCCCTCTACTACCCAACCACTCTCTATATGCTTTCTTCTTTTCTTCCACAGCTATTCTTACCTCTTCTGTCCACCATGCTGTACCTTTCACTCCCCTCCCTCTTCTCACTCCACACACCTCCTCACATGCTGCACAGATCTCATCCTTAAACACCTTGCTCATCTCCTCCACTTCCTCCATAACTTCCAGGTCGAACCCACCTAGTCGTCTTTCCACTGCTCTCCTGTACTCCTCCCTGACTTCCTCCTCCTGCAACCTCTCCACCCTCCTCACCATAACCTATTAACCT
This sequence comes from Paralithodes platypus, assembly GCA_032716605.1. NCBI lineage: Eukaryota > Metazoa > Arthropoda > Malacostraca > Decapoda > Lithodidae > Paralithodes > Paralithodes platypus. The sequence continues at coordinate 16,536,977 of CM064528.1, read as the reverse complement.
ATTTTATTAATCCCTTAATAAAAAAATAAAAAATTGGCTGTCGATTATACGAAGGTGAAAGAAAAGTCGATGAAGTCTATGGTGTTTACTCTGCAATCTTCAGCTTGATTGTACATTGATAACGGGAAAGTACCGTATTGACAACCTTGTTACGAAAATTAAATTTTAGTACCATACTTTTATATTAGGTTTTTCCGAGGGTTTAACACATTTTCATATGATCTTTAGAGCTATCGATGACTGAAAGTACCGTATTGACAACCTTGTTACGAAAAAGAAATTTTAGTACTGTACCATACTTTTTTATTAGGTTTTGCCGAGGGTTAAAACAAATTTTGGAAAAATGTTATTTTAATACAACAAATTTTCAGTGTTTTTTATAAACAAAATTGGTAATTTGCATCAATATATAGTGTTTGTAATTAATTAGAAATCTCGGGAAAACCTATTTTCCCCATTAGGCCTATCGATCGATGTTGAGACACGCTCCCCGATAGTGATTTGAAAAGACATTAGCCTAACCTAACCAAGTATTATGGGTGGGGGCTGCCGCGCCCACACCCCCGCTGTTTGAGTACTAATCCCTTAATAATAGACTATTAGATCTTCTAGGACAAAAGAGAGGAATATATAGAAAAATTAGAAAAGGCGAAATTCACCTACTTGCTTACTATCAGAATCTATCAAGACCGGTAAAAAAGGATATTAGGAAAGAAAAAAGAAATTATGAAATTAAGGTTGCCAATGACTCAAAAAATAATCCTAAAGCTTTTTACCAACTACTGTATATAAATCCAAGGTTAGAGATGTAATTGGTCCCCTTAAAACTTCGATAGGAGAAATGACAGAAAATTATTTAGAAATGTGCAGTACATTAAATAGTCAATTTCTTTCCATTTTCACTAATGAAAATTTGGCACAGTTTCCAGAAGTCCGTAAGGTATATAGCGATAGTATAGAAAATAGGTTAAGTACGGTTACTATAAGTAGAAATGATGTGCTTAAGGAAATTGACAGACTGAAACCTCATAAATCGCCTGGTCCTGATGAGGTATATGCTAGAGTATTAAAAGAATGTAGGGATGAGTTAAGTTACCCATTAACATTTTTATTTAACAAGTCATTGGAGACAGGTATAGTTCCAGAAGCTTGGAAGCTTGCAAACGTAGTTCCGATCTTCAAAAAAGGTGACAAATCAATATAGCATCCAATTACCGTCCCATTAGTCTTACATCAATCATAGGAAAGCTACTAGAGTCAATTATTGCTAGTAAAATTAGAAACCACTTAAATACATTTAATTTAATAAATTCTTCTCAGCATGGATTCACTCAGGGACGTTCTTGCCTTACTAATTTGCTTAGATTTTTCTCAGAGGTATATGAAGCAGTAGATAATGACAAGTCATATGATATAATATATTTAGATTTCAGTAAAGCTTTCGACAGAGTCCCCCATGAGAGATTGATGAGAAAGGTTGAGGCGCATGGAATAGGTGGGGCGTTGTTGGGATGGATTAGGTCATGGCTAATTGGTAGGAAGCAGAGAGTCAGCATAAATGGTACGAAGTCAGAATGGGGAGCAGTCAAAAGTGGTGTCCCCCAGGGATCTGTATTAGGTCCTCTGTTGTTTGTTATATACATAAATGACCTTGATTTAGGTATAACTAGTAATATAAGTAAATTTGCAGACGATACCAAAATGGGGAGAACAATTGATTCAGATAGAGATATAGAGTGCCTCCAAAGAGATCTAGATACCTTACACGAATGGTCAGTAAATTGGCAGATGAAGTTTAACATTGACAAATGCAAGGTATTAAAGATAGGGAAGATGCAAACAAATGTTAAATATAAACTAGCTAATGTGGAATTAGAAAACTCGAATTGTGAGAAAGATCTAGGTGTGTTTGTTAGCAATGATTTGAAGCCTAGACAACAGTGTATAAGCGTTCGAAACAAGGCAAACAGGATTCTCGGGTTCATCTCTAGGAGTGTGAGTAACAGAACTGCTGATGTTATCTTAAAACTTTACTTGTCATTAGTGAGACCCCATATGGATTATGCTGTTCAATTTTGGTGTCCTTATTACAGAATGGACATAGATTCATTGGAGAGAGTACAACGTAGAATGACAAAAATGATCCATAATATTAGAAATCTTCCGTATAAAGAAAGGTTGAAGAAATTAGGCTTACATTCGTTAGAGAGACGCAGAGTTAGTGGGGATATGATAGAGGTGTTCAAGTGGGTTAGTGGGATTAACAAAGGGGACATGACAAATGTACTAAAGCTCAGTGATAGCGAAAGAACTCGTACCAATGGTTTCAAATTAGATAAATTTAGTTTCAGAAAAGATATAGGCAAATATTGGTTTGGTAACAGAGTTGTAGATGGGTGGAATGGACTACCAAGTGCTATAGTGGGATTAAAAACGATAGGGAGCTTTAAGATACAATTGGATAAGCATATGGACGAGAAGGGTTGGGTGTGAAGGGGGATCAGCAGGGTTGGGCCAATCAGCGCTCTGCAGACCCCCGTAATCCTGCGTTAATCTCTAACCGTTTTGGTAAGATGATCCTCAGGGTATTAGAGTGTTGAGCCTATAATTGGGCTTTGTAATTGGGGTTGTGTGGGACAGGGATCTGCCTTGCTTAGGCCAATCGGCTTTCTGCAGACTCTCATTTTCTTATGTTCTTATGTTCTTAAAAAAAAAAAAATTGGCTGTCGATTATACGAAGGTGAAAGAAAGTCGATGAAGTCTATGGTGTTTACTCTGCAATCTTCAGCTTGATTGTACATTGATAACGGGAAAGTACCGTATTGACAACCTTGTTACGAAAATTAAATTTTAGTACCATAGGCCTACCACGAATTTTCAGTGTTTTTTATAAACAAAATTGGTAATTTGCATCAATATATAGTGTTTGTAATTAATTAGAAATCTCGGGAAAACCTATTTTCCCCATTAGGCCTATCGATCGATGTTGAGACAGCCCCTCGATAGTGATTTGAAAAGACATTAGCCTAACCTAACCTAACCTAGTATTATGAGTGGGGGCTGGTTGAGTACTAATCCCTTAATAAAAAAATAAAAAATTGGCTGTCGATTATACGAAGGTGAAAGAAAAGTCGATGAAGTCTATGGTGTTTACTCTGTAATCTTCAGCTTGATTGTACATTGATAACGGGAAATTACCGTATTGACAACCTTGGTACGAAAATTAAATTTTAGTACCATACTTTTATATTAGGTTTTTCCGAGGGTTTAACACATTTTCATATGATCTTTAGAGCTATCGATGACTGAAAGTACCGTATTGACAACCTTGTTACGAAAAAGAAATTTTAGTACCATACTTTTTTATTAGGTTTTGCCGAGGGTTAAAACAAATTTTGGAATTTTTTTATTTTAATACCACGAATATTCAGAGTGTTTTTTATAAACAAAATTGGTAATTTGCATCAATATATAGTGTTTGTAATTAATTAGAAATCTCGGGAAAACCTATTTTCCCCATTAGGCCTATCGATCGATGTTGAGACACGCTCCCCGATAGTGATTTGAAAAGATATTAGCCTAACCTAACCTAGTATTATGGGTGGGGGCTGCCGCCTCCACACCCCCGCTGTTTGAGTACTAATCCCTTAATAAAAAAATAAAAAAATTGGCTGTCGATTATACGAAGGTGAAAGAAAGTCGATGAAGTGTTTACTCTGCAATCTTCAGTTTGATTGTACAGTACATTGATAACGGGAAAGTACCGTATTGACAACCTTGTTACGAAAATTAAAGGTTCAATGTTATTTTAATACCACAAATTTTGTTGATATATTTGAAGATAAATATTGAATCTATATGCTCTAAAGATCATAAGAAAATTTGTTTTAACCCTCGGCAAAACCTAATAAAAAAGTATGGTATAAAATGTCTTTTTCGTAACAAGGTTGTCAATACGGTACTTTCAGTCATCGATAGCTGTAAAGATCATATGAAAATGTGTTAAACCCTCTGAAAGACCTAATATAAAAGTATGGTACTAAAATTTAATTTTCGTAACAAGGTTGTCAATACGGTACTTTCCCGTTATCAATGTACAATCAAGCTGAAAATTGCAGAGTAAACGCCATAGACTTCATCGACTTTTTTTTCACATTCGTATAATCAACAGCCAATTTTTTTTTTTTTTTTTATTAAGGGAGCACTCAACCAGCGGGGGGGTGGGGGCGGCAGCCCCCACCCATAATACCTAATATTAGGTTAGGCTAATGTCTTTTCAACTCACTATTGGGGGGTGTGTCTCAACATTGATCGATAGGCCTAATGGGGAAAATAGGTTTTCCCGAGATTTCTAATTACAGTAATTACAAATACTATATATTGATGCAAATGACCTATTTTGTTTATAAAAAAACACTGAAAATTTGTGGTATTAAAATACAAAAATTCCAAATTAAATTTTAGTACCATAGCCTACTTTTATATTAGGTTTTTCCGAGGGTATAACACATTTTCATATGATCTTTAGAGCTATCGATGACTGAAAGTACCGTATTGATAACCTTGTTACGAAAGACATTTTAGTACCATACTTTTTTATTAGGTTTTGCCGAGGGTTAAAACAAATTTTCTTATGATCTTTAGAGCATATAGATTCAATATTTATATTCAAATATATCAACAAAATTCGTGGTATTAAAATAACATTAAACCCCAAGTTTTGATACAAAACGCTATAGGCCTATTATTGTATTTTTACGCTTTTAACCCCTCATTTTCCCTGAACTTCATAGCCCTCCCCACTAGCCTAGTAGGGGGCGTGTTTTTAGATTGTTGGATAATGGGTAAATACTCATTTCAGCTCCTCTTCAGTATAAAACAACACTAGGCCTATATCTAAAGGAAAAATTAAAAAATACAAACTAAAACTTACTGAAATCGCTGTCCGTCCAAAAAGTCAGGTTTACCCAAATTAATTACATCAATTAGGCCTAAACTAATGATTTGATGAACATTCAACCAAGGAGCATGGTCCAGCTAATACGTGCCAGATCATGGGTGGTTCTGATTTACGATTAGATCATTAGCATCGACCTGCACTTAAGTTGAAAGTCTATATTTATTCGTATGCACTGTCATTGGTTTACTGATAGGTAGGTATGAGCACCATTAATTAATAAATATTACTGCCAAAAGAAAATGCCTTACGACGCCGCTGAAATGGATTTTAAAAGGTGATAAGCTCTGGTTCGTCCAGCCATGTTGCCTCTCTCGTCGAGTTATTCGTCTGAAATGATGATCAGCAGATCAGCTGCAGTGAGCTGCCTTTATTCTTGATTCAGCTGATTCTTATCATTCTTCGTTCTTCTCAGCTTTCGCCAATGCCATGATTCGGCATAAATATTCTATGGTTATTTACAAATGTGGATTTGGCTATGCATAGCACCAATGAAGAGATCATTGGTTGTTAGTTGCAATATAATAGACATAAACTAATTTTGTTCAATTATTTGGCGAATTATTTGCCGTTGACCTATAGATTCAGACGCATTACAAGCATAAAATAAAGTACTGTGTCAACAATAATGCACTATAATAACCTATATAGAACCCCAAAATCCTGCACAGATCAGATCAGATCAGCCCTGCACAGTTGAATTGACAACAGGTCAGGTCAGGTGAAGGTATTGACCGGGATAAGCCTTTACAACGGCACCTCGCAGCTACATTTTGTTTTTAAATCTCTTCTCAAAGATTTATTTTAAATATACTGTAGGAATAGGTTTTTACACCATACCCGAAAGAGGATCTATGGAGCTCCGATCTTACTCTCAACCATCTTAACAATTTTACCCACACACCTTAACTTCGTTGGATGCTGAAATAGCCTTTTTTTTTTTTTAAGAAAATTGTCAGCTAAAAAATATATTTTTTGACTAACTCGGGTCATTGTCCTGATGACGACCCGTTCTCTCTCTTTGTGAAGCTTTGCGTCTACCTGGCGTAATACCTGGTTATGTTAGCTAGCTAGCTAGGAATGGTCTGAGCTAAGTTAAGGTCAGGGTACCCTTCTTATCTTGGAGGGGGATTATTAATTGTTAACTATGTGGAAGAGGGCTTCAATGCGATCGGCAATGGTCTCTTTAATTATTCCCGTGGCTGCAGCTTTCGCTTCTTTTTGGAGGGGGTCTGAGCTGGAGTGCCTGTGAGGCGTCATAATTGCGTAGTGAAATAACAGAAAAATATATTCACCACTCTACCACACCTCTCCCGCATCAGAGAAAACGTCGACTCAAAGACTCAAGGATAACAATTATATACCTGTGCAGGGCAGAAGATAACATGTGATCAGTTCTCGCCGATATTACACTTCTCCTGCAACACCCCAAACCTACAAACTTGCAACCACTGTCCACTCCATCTACCTCCAGCCTGTAAAACACATAACAGCCCCAGACCAAATCAGAAGACAATATCATATTATATCACCTCACCCCAGAGTTAAAAAGGACACAACCGCCCCCAGACAACACGAGTTACTACCATCGAGATGACACGCCCTCTAACACCAGGGAAAAACTTATCCATCAACATAACCAATTCCAAAGTCCAACAGAAGAAGAAAAGCGAAGAAGAGAAATTAATCAAGAAATGGCACTATAAGTAAATAAGTATATCACCCCTCTCGAGGCCACAAGGAACTAACCACCCTACAACATCCTACCCCTAGGTGCCTTTCTGATGCTCAACCATATCACCCCCGAGGCCCTGAGAAACGGTATGACTATGACGGAAGATTTTAGGATCGACATCTCAATCTAGAGCTGTTCTTGACACCCCGGGTAAAAGGACAGATTCGAAAGTTGAGGACACAGTTGAAGAGTTGGTTCAGTTGATCGCAAGGCGTAGACACAATTACGAGACTGTGGTCACCCATTATACTAATTCTTTTTAGTGGGTATCAACAAGCTGGTTTATTAGAGCCTTCTGGGTGAAGTAATCTAATATTCTCGGCCTACCTCAACCCCAGCGCTATTGTGGATATAAGCAGAAAGTCAGGTACTAACTAGCTTTATCCAGGATAGACCAAACCACAAGAAATTCATCAAAGTACTTATAAAGACCAGAGTAGACAGGAGTTCACTCCTGCGTTCGCTCGATGCTATTTTGTCACGGCTTGGGCTAGGCAATTTAGTTATTTAAGGTCCCAAACCAAAGTGCTCGAGTTACACTGTGGGAACCCAGTGGCGTCAGGACAACCCCACGGCCAGCGGATCTACCCCAGATTGGATTACTAATTCTACACCCATTGGATTAATTAGTCTACACATCGAAAGTGAAGTTATTATACCGTAAAAGTTATAGAAGATCTAACTGTGAAAAGAAATTATACTTGGCGTGTTGTCAGAGAGAAAGTATATAAAGATCGAAAGTGAAAGTAATTAAAATATATCTAAAATGCCCCAGAACAAGAAGCCCACCACAGAAGCCACGAGCGAACACCACACAGAAACACCCATAGGAAAGGTCCACAGAACGAAAGGACCAGCTGATCGAACCAGCCATTTCAGACAGGCCCAAGCCCGCAGGGCTAAGCAGCTCCAGGCTGCACCCTTTACCTTTTCTAAACTGACCATTTTCCACACTTCACGTACACTAACCCTCTCGTGTCCTACACTCCTAACTACAAAGATGATGAACAGGAATATACATTCATATTAAAAACACCCATGCCCTGTCCCGACGTTGAGCCAATGCCAACACATCAGACAGCCATAATTATATCTATGTATGTTCTTACATCCGAGAAGTAGATGTTATATATCTTAGAAGTTAAAACACCCACGCTTGTCCCTAGACCTAGTATATAATTTCCCATGACGAGTATAGATATATGTAACCCGTGCTCAGTCGCCCCTTGCATTGTTCCTCTAGTAACTAAGTATTAATATTAACATTCCCTAACATCTTGTCTTGCCAGACTAAGCTTCTGAAGACCCATCGCCCCATAAATCTATGTATTCAATCCTTAGGTTAAGTATTTTTATCCGCCATTGTGTTCACCTTTTTCCATTTACTTTCCCACAATTGTCATACGTCTTCCCCTTGCCTCTTTCGTATCCACAGTCCACACTACGCCAATTTACTTCGTGTCTTACACCTCTTACCCCAACCAGAGATTGTATAAGATAACCTGGTTACCAGTATCTTTTTTTTTTTTTTTTTTTTTTAAGAGACAATGAACGGAGGAAGGAAAAACACAGATAAAACAAAAAGGTCCATGTGCCTAAAGGCATCCTCCATTCATAAAATGTTTGTAACAACTGGATTTAAACATTTGTTGATTGTAAGTTTGTGGAAAGCAATTCGAGGGAAGTGAATTCCAAAGAGTAGTAGCTCTGGGGATAAATGAATTCTGATAAGCAGAAGTTCTGCATTGTGGAGGAGAAAGTGTAAATTCATGGGCGCTCTCAGCTGCCCTAGTTCTACGGGGAAAGATGTGGAGAGGCGGCACAATTGAAGCAAGTTCCTCGGAACAATTGCTGTGAAAATATCTGTAGAATAATGCAAGGGATGCAACGTTTCTTCGTATGGCTAATGTAGGAAGGTCCTGTGTGATTGCAGGGTTATTGATTAATCTAATAGCTTTATTTTGAATTTTGTCCAACTGCCTCAATGCAACCACTCCACTTCCACCCCACAGAGGTGAACAGTAATCCATCTGAGAGCGCACATGACTTTTATATATTACGGCCAACTGCTCGTCAGTGAAGAATTCTCGAACTCTGTACAGGAGTCCCAGTTTTTTAGAGGCATTCTTAGCAATGCTTCTAACATAATGTGTCCAGCTCAAGTTAGTAGTTAATGTTACACCGAGAATGTCAATACTAGGGAAGTGGGAATATTTACATCATTAAAAAATATATGGGAGTCAGTGAGATTCTGTCGGTTAGAAAATTGAATGTACTTGGTTTTCTGTGCATTAAAGGAAACTAGATTCTCTTGTCCCCATTCATTAATTCTAGAAAGGTCCCGGTTCAGAGAAATTGCAGTGTTTATTTTTGAATTTATAAGATCGGGTTGGGGTGTCATAAGTACCCCGAAAACAATAACTAAGTACCCCTACGAACTGCCGCTGTGGTTGGTATTTTATATTTAATAGAAAACGCAGTTCCCAGGGCCAACTAATAGTATCCATAACCCTCTGACTGATCGCATAACTCTATCTTTTCCAGACTCATATACCACCCCATAGTTGCATTCCCCGGTAGCATTTGGCTAACGTATTCTACTGCCTTTTCAAACTTCCATATCAATTGTAGCCTAATGCCACCCCCACGCCCAGGGACCTTAGGGGCAAAATTTCCCTGTAGCCCTTGAACTCTCCCCCCCCTCTCATTAAGACACCCGCGCTTCTCGACTCTTGTCCGACCTAGCCTCTCTCTCATACCTCTTGAAGATCCTTGAATTGTCCGTTGCTAACGCTCTCCAACCTTTTATATATATACTCCTATCCAGCCTACCTTCACTTAGTAGGCCAGAACAACATTAGAACTTTACTAGCCCCTTGCATGCCATCTATTCTCTTACAACACATTCACAACCCTGCACCCAATGGTCGTCGGTGCGAGGCTAGCCGCCCCGCCAGTAACTAATTTCTATTGCCATACTTCCAGATAAATGTGGCAGAGTTAGCAACCCAGTCTCCACCACATCCAGCAAACCCTACAATTAACAACCAGCCGAGTAAAACCAGCTAGCTAAGGCACCTTCGGTTTTGGTATTAAAGACACCCACATCTGTCTCATACACAGAGGGTTATTACAAACACTGGTGATATGGCAAGCCCCTAGCCACAGCCGCCGGACGACTATCACAGAGAGAGGGCGCCCAGCTCCCCCTTTTTGCCCACCCGAGGAGGGAGACCCCCACCCCCGCGGAGGTATACCTGGCCCCTGTTTTGACTTTCGAGTCATTGCCAGGTAGCACAGGAATTCTTCCTATCAATGAACTAACCATGAATGACTAACACCTTTACTAACCTCTATTAACTCACAATAAACCATTTACCTTTCTTGCATGCTCTGATCACTAAATTAGCACCTCAGCTATACCATAGAATGAAGATTGAACAATCTAGAGAGACGCTCCTATCACAGCTGTCCCCATCCTCCTCGCAAAGTAGATCCAGTCTCTCTCCCCTAAATACGTCCAGTATAGCCAAAATAGTACCTCTTACTAAGGCTCAGTTATATGAAAATATAAAGGCTTCCTATCGCCCTGTGCCACAACAGTAAATACCATCTTACCTAGTCCCCATATCTATTGAGAGCTCAATTAAGTCCATAAGACTCGAGATCCCTACTGTCTACAGGGTCCAGAACCGAGCCTATAAATCTAACTCCCGCCCCCAGTCAAATCAGTTGAAAGCTAGACACCAACCAGGGGTCACTACCCTGCCGTTAACTTCTAGCTCTGCCCTTGTGTTGTTCCGGAGTGAGATCCCAGAGCCGGCAGACTCCGTGGCAGATTTGGATAGAAGGACCTGCCCACGTATTTAAGAACTTCACACATATGGGCCCCCTGGACGGCCGCGGAACCAGTCGTTAGCCCCCAACATCATGGACGCAAGATAACCAGGACCAGACCCATCAGATGCTACCCAAGATTCCCTTTAGCAGTACTACATATTACTGTGCTGTTTAGAGATTCACTAATTAATATTTCTACGAAGTGGCTAAGACCTTGCCCAGTGTAATTCATACTTAACCATTCCATTTGGGACGTACTAAGCGATCAGTGCTCTTTAATTAACAGGCGACCTTGACTCTCGTAATTACCTTATTCAGATATTAAAACTCTAGTGATATCTAACGTTCGCCCACTGATTTGCGTTCTATGTATTTCTGAGACAAGGATATAAAACTTAGATCAGTACCCCCTGAGGTTACTAGAATTCCCGTGCTCTAAAATACGTGTGTCTAATCTAGTCTGTGAACTACTACTTGTGCACCAGAGCTACCAGTAATAAATCTAACAGTGAATATGAATCTATAAGTAACATTGATGGTCTTCGGTATATAAACCTGTGAAATCAAAGCCAGTGATCAGAAGATTAATACCTGAACGTTGGAAGTGGGAGACTAGGCTCCATCCAGATCCACTTATGCTAGTGTTGTTCAATTCTTATTATTGTCTTACACAAGTATTCTACAGTGGTATATCAATAAACGTGATCATGTAACTTGCTACCATGTGTTTCTTTGTGTTCTCTATTCCTCATATCTTGTATTGTGCACGCAGCCTTATATACCCAGTCAATTTAGAACTCACATTACCCAAGTTAAACCTGTAGAAAAACAGGGCATAACAATATCTACTGCGTATATGATAAAAGGTATTCTGGAAACATCGGATACTACGCACGTATACAAAAGCGAGAGAAAGGAAGCTCTAGTGAAACTCAAAGAAATTAGGGAAGTACTGATAATAATTCTGCTAAAATTAATAACAAATAAATTAAAGTTAACTTATGCGTAAGCACCACAGTGATTTAACCTCAGGAAAATAATTACGTTTAGCTCCCAAATTCCAGAACCACTCTACGCAGGTAAATACCAATAGTTCACATATCTAATTACTATATAACCTTTCTAAGCACAAGCGTAAATCCTCGATTGAAAGGAGTGCTACTCTTATCTCTGAAATAAATACAGGACAAGTGTAATCGTTCAGTTAGAAAGCGGTCCCTAATACTTACTTAGATATTACATAGAACAATCCAGTCTTGCGAGTCAGACGAAGGGGAGCCTCGTTCGTTCACTTTAATTGTTTTGTTCTTGACCATTATTGTTCTAGCTTTTACGTATGCGATATTCTTGTGCAAATAAACGGAATATGAATACACGTCTTGTGATAATTATCCTCTATTGTCTTTCTGTGTCTGTGGTAAAACAACATAGCTTCTCCAGTTAGGAAGAGCCCACTTGATCAAAACCAATTAAACCCCAGTAAAAACCTGGCATAACACGTAGTGACAGGATATTCAAGAATTTAGTGCAGCAGCGGCTCTGTAGTGTTTTTGAGACGGTGCTCGCATATGTTCTATCATTGCGTTGTTTAATCTCAGTCACGCACTTGTACCCGAGCCGCAGTCTATGTATGCTCACTCGTGTCTATCCCTTCTTACTGGGTGTGGAAGTTGAAGGGGTTGGCCGTGGGTCGCCTGTTGATACCAATCTGCCGAGTATGAATTGGGGATTATCGCTCGATGTGACTGGTATCTTAGCTCAGTGGCCTTTTTGCAAGTTTTATTTTGTATTTTGGAAAGAGACATGTGAAGTGGCAGGGTATAGTGATGTTGAGTCTGGTGGCAAGTTTTGCTGCCTCGTCTGCTATTCCCCTGGGTCCCCACGTGACTGGGAATCCATAGGAAGGTGACGAGACGGCCCTGGTTGGTTATTTGCTGCAATGTTGCCCAGATGCTAGTCGTGAGTCCGATGTTGTCTTTTGGTTTCTTGTTTTTTATTGTTGCAATGGCAGAGCTGGATCGAGTCGGTGTTGATGAGTATATGTTAACCTTGCCTTTGCTCTGCATCCCTCAAGGCTTGCATGATTGCTGCCAGCTCCGTTTGGAGTTGTTGTTGTTGTTGTTGTTCCCTAAGCTGCCTGGCCGAACAGCCCCGAGTCCCTGAGAAAGGCCATGGCCACGATCGGGCTTTCCCACAGAGCTCTCATTGAGTGTAGATTGTGTTGTTGGCGTAAGTGGTTGTGTGAAATGCAGTCTTCTATGATGTGTTTAATGGTATGGGGTGCTGTGTTACATCCCGGGCAGGCGTCGACAACGGAGTCATCCAGTCTCTTCTGATAGCTCAGGAGAGCTGGATGGTGTCCGCATCTCAGCCTGGCCAGGTGGACTCTGTCCTCGCGAGGAAGGGAGGATTCGGAAGGATGGATTTCGGGAGGTCGTGCATGCAGCTGCGTGTTGTCTGTGAGTGAGTGGATGGATCGGTGAGAGATATGAGTATGGATGTGCTTCTGGAAGTTGGTTCGGGGTGGGCAGGGAGGGAGAGAGGACAATAATTGTGTGTGATACCGTGTGCTGGGTGTTGTTTTGATATTTCTTGGTGTCTGTGGGTGTGTTGCCATGTAGTTTAGTGGGTGGTCTTGGTTCGTGGAGGCTGCTGCCAGGAATTGAGTGCCTCTCATGTCCAGATGGTCTTTGACTTTGAGGATTTTGGTTTCTTGATGTAGGTGATCTGTGGGTGAAGTAGCTGTGCAGCCTGTAATGATCTTCAGGGCTTTGTTTTGAATAGTCTGTAAGGTCTTATGATGTGTTTCAGCTAGGTTAGAAGCCCAGGCTGGGCTTGCGTATTCCATCACTGATCTTATGTATTGTTTATATACTGTGGAGGTAGTTTCTTTGTTGTGTCCAAATTTTGTGTGAGCAAGTGACCTGAGGGCGTTAAGTCTGGGTGTCAGTTTCTTTTTAATGTTTGTGGTGTGCTGTTTGAATGTCATATGAGTATCATATGTTACTCCTAGGATTTTGGGTGTGTGTGTATGTGTTAGGGGTGTGTTGTTTATGGTGAGTTGAGGGATGTATTCGTGTTCTCCTGTCCAACTTGTGAGCAGGGTTGCGGTGGATTTGGCTGGGGCTAGATTAAGTCTGTTTGTAGTGCACCAACCATGTAGTGTGTTGAGATAGGGTTGAAGGAGATCTGTTGCTCTTTTTGGGTCATGGTGTGTGCATGTGAGTGTTATGTCATCTGCATAGGAGGCTAAGTTTATTTGGGGCGTATTGGGTGTAGTTATATCGTGCATGTACAGATTGAAGAGTGCGGGCGATAGGACGGATCCTTGTGGGACTCCGTTTGGAAAGTTTCTGATTTTAGATGACTGACCGGCAAAAGATACGTGTGCACATCTGCCTGCTAGGAAGTTGGCCAGCCACCTTTTTGTGTTGTTGTGCATGTTTGTGTTGTAGATTTTGTTTGTTAGGTTATGGCGGGGGATGGCATCGAAGGCTTTACTAATGTCGAGTGTGGCTAATAGTGATCTGTGTGGTGGTCTAGCTGAGTTGATGCCGTCGAAAGCTCTTTGTGTAAGGTCTGTGAGAAGAGTGTTTGTGGAGTGCAGTGGCCTAAAGCCATGTTGTGTTGGAGCTAGGGGTAGGTCAGGTGTAATTAGTTGTAATACTAGGCGTTCCATGACTTTGGAGGGGGAGCAAAGAAGTGTGATGGGGCGGTGCGAGGAGGGTAGCGTGGGGTCTTTGTTGGGTTTGGGGAATGTGATGATGATACCATGCTTCCAAATGTCTGGTATTGTGTTGTGTGAATAGCTGTAGTTTGATATGTTAGTGAGTGCTTGTATGCCTTGTGGTCCCAGGTGTCTGAGGTGTATGTTGCTTATGTTGTCTAGGCCACAGGCGGGTGAGTGCTTGAGATTGTTGATGATATGCTTTGTCTGGTGATTGGTGAAGGGTGTATAGTCAGGGTCTGTGGGGAATTGTCTCTTACGTCGGATGACACGTCGGTCGTCTTTGTGAGGTTTTAGGTGGCTGACATGTGAGAAGTGATTGATGAGAGTGTTTGCTTGTTGTTTACATGAAGGAGTAGAGTCTGTTGTTGTGATTGCAGCATGTGATTGTGTTGTGTTGCTGTTGGAAAGTGTGATGCTGTTTAGTGTTTTGTAGAGTTTTTTGGGGTTTGTTTTGTGATCAAGTGTTTGTAGGAAGTTATTCCAATTTAGTTTTTGTTGTTCTTGTATTTTGTTGTTAGTTTGGGTGTTGAGTGCTTGAATTTGTTGTGTGATGTCTTGTGTGTGGGGTGCTGGGGAGTGTTTCAGTATGTCGCGTTGTCTGATGAGGTTTTGAATTTCTGGTGTGAAGTTGGGGTTGTGTCTTTTCCTGTTACCTCTTGGAATGTGTTTCTTGTCAGCGTTTTGGATCGTTTTATTGAGTATGTGTACAGCATTGTTGACGTTAGTGATGGGTGTACTGTTTAGAGTTGTGAAGTGTTGTTCTGTCTCATTTGTGAATGCTTCCCAGTTAGCTCTTTTATAATTGGTGTATGTGTGTTTGTGGCTAGCTGGGGTGAGTCTGGTTTTGGTGGTGATAATGATCGGGAGGTGGTCAGAGCCTAAGGTTCTGACCACCCTCCAGGATGTTGTGGGGGCGAGTTCTGGGGAGCAAAAGGTGATGTCAGGAGATGATGGGTTATAGAGGGCTTGGTGAGGAATATGGGTATGTTGATGGATGTCGTTAAGGATGATGAGGTTATCGGTTTGGTTTTGTAGTACCAGCCCTCTGTCTGTGTCGGGGTTGTCGACAAACCAGGCCGACGTCTTGGCGTTGAAGTCACCACCCAGGATGATGTGTGGGGTGTGTGGGGTGTTTGTGATGTGTTGTAAGTGTGGTCTGTATTCATTTGGTACTGTAGGGGATGTTTGGGGAGGGATGTATGTGTTTATGATGGTTATGTTGGAGTTGTTGCCAGTGCGTATTTTAATTGATTGTATTTCTGTTGTGTTATCATTTGGGGGGAGGAGGGATTTGGTTTGTACACTGGTTACTATGTATGATATTTCTTTGTGTACCAGGGTGATGAGTCCACCGCCCCCGCCAACAGCCCGGTCTTGTCTGATGGTGGTGAAATTATGAAATGTGGGTGTTTTTTGTGTTGTGCGGAGTTTTGTTTCTTGTAAGATGGCAATGTGTATGTTGTGTTGTTTGATGAAGTGTGAGAGTTCGTGTTTCTTTGTGTTGATGCCATCTATGTTCAGTTGAAGAATGTTAATGTTATGTGCACGATGTATGTTGGGTGCTGCTGCACGAGGATGGGGTGGGGGTGGGGGTGGGGGTGAGGGAGGGGCTGGGGGTTGGGATGGGTGAGGTGGGGGTGGGGATTGGGGAGCAGGAGATGGGGGTTGGAATGGATTAGGATGGGGTGTGGTGTGTTGAGTTGAGGATGTGGATGGTATGGGAAGGTTAGGTGGGTTAGGGAGGAGAGGTGGACGGGTTTTAGGGGGGGGGGAGTGGATGATATGGGAAGGTTAGGTGGGCTGGGGAGGAGAGGTGGACGGGTTTTAGGTGAGGGATTTGACTGGGAGAGGGAGGGGCATGAGGAACAGGTCCAGGTGTTTGTGTAGTGTTTCTTGGAGGCAAGTGTTGTGCAGGTGAAGTGGGTCCAGTTCCCGCATGAATTGCAGAGAACTGAACCCTTAGTATGGCGACTCGAAGTGATGGGTTTTGAGCAAGTTGGACATATGTATGTGTACGTGGGTCCTGGGTTGCTCTCAATGTCTCCGGCTAGAAGAAGTCTTCGAGAAATGACAGCCGGAGAGTCATTTCTCGGTGTAGGAAAAACTGTGTGATGTGTGTGGTGTGAGAGGTGTGGAAATTCCCGGCGCGACCGAAGCCGCTCCAAGGACCCGTGCCCCCAGGGAGGGGGCAGGGGATGGTTGTGACGGTTTGGCTCCCGAAACTGCTCCCCGCGGCCGGCATCCGGTTTTCCTCCACTGGTCGTTGATTTTGTCTTCGGCCGTGGAGGGTCGGCAGCCATCCGCGGTTGGCAGCCTCGGGAGGTGGCCCCACGGCGTAGACGCCGCCACATCAGGACCTCCGTTTGGAGTTAACCCGGGAACTGCAGGGAGACTCTTAAGAGTTCCCCCGGCGGACTGCGGGAAGACTCTTAAGAGTAAGGGGAAAAAAAAATCCATTTAAAACCCCCCCCCCCCAAATTTTTTTTTGTTTTTTTTTTGTTTTTGTTCCTGGGCCATGCCAAATATCACTCCTCCACCTCCCATCCTTCCCCACTTTCCTCCCCTCCTTCAGTTATCACCTATTTTCCCTGCTATTCCCTTATTCTGTGGTCTATTTACGTGCTAACATTAGCGAGTTGGTAGCAGGGCGTTGTCATCACTGTTACCAAGTGTGGGAAAGAGCGAGAGAGAGACTATTGCGTAACAGTGTCTCTCCAGACAAGGGGAGGGGAGGAGGACAGGGAGGTTGCCTCAGCCATACATTATATGTAACTCCCGGCCTGTATCGCCGATTTTGACCATCCAAACACTGTTTCCACATGTTTTATTGTTGTAACAGGCTAATACCTTTATAATCAACCTATAATAGGCGTATATGGATAAGTATTAAAGCTATTTATGGTAAAATAACAATGTTAGTGATGGGAACAGCTCAAATACATCAGCACAGGAGTGTGGTGTCTCATACCCCCCATGCGCACTTCTTAGGTTAAGTAGCCATCTGGTGTCCTCCACATACAGCCCGTAGCCTAGTAGGTAGAGCTCTCGTCTCACACACAAGGGGTCGGGGGTTCAATCCCCGGCCGGGCGGAGACAAATTGGGCTTGTCTCCTTTCATGTGTTAGCCTCAGTTCACCTAGCTGTAAATAGGTACCTAGAATAAGTGGACGACATTGTGACGTCCCATCTGGGGTTGGCAAAAATGGTACAAGGCGAGATGGGTATCATATGGTTCACCTAAGCTGATGGCTACCTACGCCTTCGGGCGAGACGGTACCGTCTATAGTGAGAATGGTACCATACAGATCCACCCTAAGCCTTCGTTTCCGATGTCGCCAATTGGCTTAAAATACAGACTACACACACATCTACAGCCATTCCAACGATACATATAACACCTACACATATAGGATCGAGGCGGGAAATAACAAGCATGCTCACTCCCGCAATACAACTAGAGTAAGTACATCCCAGCCTGGCCATTTCTAACATAGGCTGCCCCACTGCACCCGGAAATGGGGTCGAGTGAGCCGTCATCAGTAAAGTAGACAAGGGGTGATGTTTGATATGCTTGGCAGCGATTTTAGCGACGAGTGCTGAGGATCGTTTTAGGTCTGACGATATCATAATGCGATATATTAGGTTAGGTTAAGTTAATCTAATATAATATTTGTTTTTCGGTGGCAGGGCATATTTTTATTTTTATTTTTTTTTCTATATTCCAACTACTCCCTCTCGGGCATAGGCTGATAGCCTTTACACTCAACCGCTGAATACGGTGAGGCCCATGAGGTCTTGCTCCAGTCTAGGGAGTGAGACATGCGAAGCTTCACGGCTCGAAGCAATTCCATCTCTGAAGCTGCCCCGCCTCTGTGCTTCACAGTCTCACTCCCACAGACTCGGACCCTCACTCTAAGAACGCCATATAAATTATCATGCATGCGCAATGGAGACAAGTCACTCCGGCCCATAGTTAATCCGGCCCTAGTCACTCCGGCCCACAGTTCTTCCGGCCTTATAGTCACTCCGACCCCGTTACCCTAGTCACTGCGGCCCATTGAAAATAATATATAGAAATACAAATAATTAAGAGAGAAGCCCTTAGCCGCACAGTGATCTACAGTTTCTGTATATGATAGGCCTATAGGCTACAGCAAAATAAATAAAAATCAGTTTGTGAAATGCTCTACTGTATCGACAGGAAGTCAGAAACTTCCGCAAGCGCACAAGTAATGTAAACACTAGCGACGATAGAAATAAGAGTGAAGCAATTGACAACATGAAACAAAGTAAATTAATATATAATAGGACGTATCGTCACTTCGTTTACATAACTCTACGCTCGACGATACGCCCTTGACAACCCTTACCGAATTATCTTCGACAATTAACATAAATACGTTATAGATGGCTATAAATAAATATAAATATGAGTGAAGCAATTGAGAACATGAAGCAAAGTAAATTAAAATGGAATGAGAGGATCATTTAACGTCAGGTCTATCTCATATATTTCGTTTCATTAATTTGGCCACTTGCGAGTTTCAGGCTATAAGGAAGTTGGAGCCGGAAGCATCGTTATTAAGCAGAAATACGATAATAAATGTAGGTTCTGATGGATAGAAAGTGTAATGCCCTCGAAAATATCCCGCAACCCCAATTAATAATGTACTACCCGAGTTGACGTCAGGTATTGTGTAAAATAGTCGTTGATGGGAAGTCCAATAAACTCATCACGTGAATCACCACGAGACTATCACCCGCAGGTTCTTACAAATCGGACTAAGGTTACTATACTTTTGTACGTCCGTGGTAGTACAGTGGGTTAGGGTGCGGGCCTAGTTGACCTAGGGGCCATGGTCACTAACCAGGGTTCGAACCCCACCCAAGGCATCTCAAACCCGGTGGGTTTTTAGGAGGGTTAAACTCCCTTCAGAGGTTCGATCCCCGCACCAGGCACCAGGAAATTTAGGTTGACCCTAAGTGGGCCTGGGGAGTTTTCAGGACAGAAAAATTCCCTTCGCACCCAGTATTTCAGAAAGTATGTTGAATTGGGTTTTATGTATTTATAAATGTACTAAAACCGAATTTTAGCTGTGAAGTCTGCTAAACATCGATGTCTACAGTTCCAGCTTCCTTATAGAACGAAACTCACAAGTGGGCAATTCATTAACTTATTTCAATTCATTAACTTTTATTTCTCGTATTGATAATTTTGGAATCACTCTGTCCCTATCTATGTATGTATCTATCTTATCTTTTCGTTTCATCTGACAGAACCAATATGCATACAAAACAAATAAAAAATAATTGCATCCTATGTACACAAATAAATAAGAATTGCACAGCAGGCCTGCTGATACGCCCGTCACACTTGGAATTTCACGCTATAAGGAAGTTGGTGCCGTAAACATTGGCACTAAACAGAGTGTGACTAGAGTGGGCGGCCGGTGTGACTAGGGTGGGAGGCCGTAATGACTAGGGAGGGAGGCCGGAGTGACTAGGGCCGGAAAAACTATGGGCCGGAGTGACTTGAAATCTGTGCAATGGTGAGTTTTGGACAGGTTTTAGAGCTACGTACATGGCCTCACGTGAATCATACGCCTGACAACGAAATTAATTCGTGTTTTATGACGCCAGAAGATTGAGAAGATTTCGAAGTTAATGTGTAAATAAAAAGGTGTCATAAAAAACGCCTGTTTTTGTACGTGACAGCAATCATTTCGTCCGCACTATTCGCGGAAATGAATTAATCTTTTTTTTACGTTCTGATGAAACAGTATATATACCTAATATATTATTTAGCATTGACTGAATATACCATTATACGATGCGAATTAATTAGTAAATGTAAAGATCATATGAGAAATTTGCAGAAATATCCATGGGCTGATGCAATATATTCCTCCGCCGATAACTGATCTATATACTTATTTCATTAATGATGCATTCTATAGTGATATATTTAACCACCATTAATTAAACTATCATCCAAAATAGCATAATAATAAACATATAATTCCTAAATAAGCAATATTAATCGAACGAAAGCGGAACTACTTGTCGGAGGGATAGAGTAATGCGGCTCTATTTACGTCAAGAATTTAATACAAGATGGACGCATTCAATTTACCCTGAGCTCTAAAAATGGCGCTAAACCTTGACGTTACCCCTTTTACCAGTGTTTACATGATGTATAGTAGTGGATCTAAGTGTACTGTCGTGGATCAGTGTGTAAATAAGGCCAAGTTTCCCTGTTTTCATAGTAAAAAGGCGGAGATAGGAGTGGCCAAGGTGATCCACGCAAATCGGGAAATTTCCCATAATTTCCACTACTGGGTGACCGATTCCTGGGAGAAGAGATAAACAGTTGGAATATCAGCTAACACCACCAAAGGTAAGATATATAGGCTAGGCCCTATGTTGGTTTTATATAGCCTAGGTACTTTGTTTCGTACTTTAGTTAGCCTAGCCTAGGCTATAAAATATGGATGCGTAGGCTAGCCTAATTGGCAAAGCTATGGAAACATTGTACCCTATCGTGTACGGTGATAGGCTAGGCTAGTTAAACTTCCAAATCGTCTGTTTTTATCCAGCTGACTATTGCTATGTTTTAAGGGGTTAGGCCTATAGCCTACTGAATCTCAGTGTGCCAAAATTCGCCCATTTTCTTCGTGATCCCGAACCTAACATCTGAAAAAATATTGATACTGAAATAGGCTAAGAGCCTGTGACTGTCCCGGGGGCACTGATGTTTTTGACCGACAGTTAGCCCATTGATCTTTTTAGGCCTAATAGGTCCGGTAGAGCATATACATCATTGCTATATAGCCTAGGCCTGTCATTAAGAGCCAGGGTGCCAAAACAGAAATTATCCAGTTCTGGATCATTTTTCTAAGCTTACAAGGATCAACTTTGCGCGGCGTCTGCGGGGGGTGAGGGGGGCAAAGCCCCCCGCTTCATAACAGGGGGTCCGGGGGGCATAGCCCCCCGGCCGCCGGAGAAATTTTGGGAAAAACTCCATTTATTGGTCACCAATTTTCCCATGGATTTTTTTATTTTTCCCTGTTAGTTTTCATCAATATATAGTGTTTAGAAATAATTAGAACCCTCGGCGAAACCGTTTTCCCCATTATACAACGATCTTAAGACACGCCGCCCGATAGTGGGGAGGGCTATGAAGTACAGGGAAAATGAGGGGTTAAATGCGTAAAACGGCGATACAAACGTATTCAAGCAAAACTTGGCTCGGGTTTGAAGGTATTACAAAGGCCTAAAACCCAATATTTCGAAAACCCGAGCCAAGTTTTGGCCAAAGCTGGCTCGGATTTTGCGAGTTTTTAGACAACAAAATGACAGTAACCTCATTTAGAAATTTGGCTCAGGTTTCCCGAAATTGCAAACCCATATAACCCGAATTTTGGAAAACCCGAGCCAGCTTTTGGCCAAAGCTGGCTCGGATTTTGCGAGTTTGTAGACAAACAAATGACAGTAACCTCATTTAGAAATTTGGCTCAGGTTTCCCGAAATTGCAAAGCCATAAAACCCGAATTTTGGAAAACCCGAGCCAAGTTTTGGGAAAAGTTGGCTCTGATTTTGCGAGTTTTAAGAGTAAACAAATTACACTAACCTAATTTCGATTTTTGGCTCATGTTAAGCTATCATAGTGTTTACAAGCCTATACCCCTTTGAAAGGACATTAGCCTAACCTAACAACCTTACCTAACCTATCCTAGTATTATGGGTGGGGGCTGCCGCCCCCACACCCCCGCTATTTGCATCTTTGACAGATTGTTTGTGTATTTGTCTGTGAAAAGGGGAATTGTTTAGTGTATGGCCTGCTAAAGAAAATGGATTTTTGAGCACAGACTAAACCAAATGTTCACTACTGTATTTACATAGCTGGTCATTAACCTAACCTAACCTAACCTAACCTGGGCATCCTGGGGGCTGCTGCCCCCAGACCCCCGTTGGTCTTGGGATGAAAAGTGATAAAAAACTCGTATCTCTTACCTCATTATTCAAAGTTTTGTATTTGGTTTAATATACACTTCCCAGGTCATTTGAACAGTTCTATTGCTTCTATATATATAATACACCATAGAATACGTTTTTAATAACTAGAAAAAAGAGGACTTCGATTAAACAATTACGGAAATACCTTAAAACACGAGCCAAGTTTTGCTTAAATAATTTTGTTTTCGCCGTTTTTAAACCCGCGAAAGTATGAAAGCCTAATTGCATACCTTATTGAGATGTGGAGGGAGTAGGTGGGGAAGAGATGCGTCCACGTTTTCGACGAGGAGTTACGACGAGTAGTGGTTTTATTTAAAAACCAATAATGACCGCATCGCCACTGGTCTGCCGGTTCATAATAGTAACATTCGTTTGAGCAGAGTTTGCAGGAAACAGAGGTAGGCAAACAACCATGGTCAGTAAAAACCTTAAGGGCTGCACTATTGTTCCTTGTAGTGTCAATAATCACTGAATGTGGGAGGGGTGAACAACCATTACAAGCGGCGTCCATGACTAAAGTGAGGAGAGACTTAAATGAAGGTGTGTATCTGTGATTGGTTCAGTGCAATGACGTAATCAAGGTCAATAAACTCACCTGATAGGTTGCTGGTTGTATGCGTGACGGAATCTATGAGTTTAATGACGTGGTCAGAAAAAACCCCAATAAGAATCCAGAAGTGTTTCGTGACGTATTGCGCAGGAGTTAGGAAATGAAACTCAGTATTTCCAATGAGGATTGGCAGATGGCGTGATAGTATTACAAAAGTTAAAGGGTAGAGCTCTCCAGTTCACGAAAAAATGGCGTCGCTGAAAGCCGCGCCGTCTATAAGAGAGAATTGACAACCGTTTTACGGTAGGTAGACATGTTGTTACCGGTTTTTTTAATAGGTTTTGCCGAGGGTTGAAACTAATTTTAATATGATGCTTAGAGCATATAGATTCCATATCTGTCTTCAAATATGTCAAAATAATTGGTGACCAATAAATGGAGTTATACTAAATTTTGAGATGTGAAGGTAAATATATGCACAATACATGCTCAAAATTTATTAAAAGGAATGAATAATATTGTAAGTAAAAGGGATGTTATGTATGTTTACTGGTGTTTAATCAGGATACTAGGGGAGCTGGCTGCCTGTACTTCAGTCTCAAAGAGATGCACTTCAGGTCCACTAATATAGGCATTGAAAACAGGTTTTTAAATTATTCTTAGCAGCCCCTGTTTTAGTTTTGTAACTTTTGTCCAATAAAGATTTCATGTATATTTGTTGTTGCATTCCAAGAACTATTACATACTTAATTTATATCCTTTCATATGATACATGAGTTACTATAGAGTACTGGTTAAAATACATACCGGTACCAAGTTTCAAGAATAAACTTTGATTAGAACATTTGTTTGTCTATTATTTTCCCTGGGCCGAGTAAAAAATACCTGGGTAGGCTATTCCCATCTCGGGTTAAGTACAATCAGTAGGAACGTAGAAACTTACTTTAATTTTCACAACTTTAAAAGACTCAAGATTCTGCGAGGCTAATTCCGAAAATATTCAATCAAGTCTCCGTTACCCCCATGAAGTCAGGTTATAGTAATGACAAGACATACCAATAATATATGTTAGTTAGCGGGTGTGTGGACTGTGGGGATAGTGGCAGCCCCCACTTTGGACACTAAGACTAAGTAAAGTTAGGTTAGGGTAAGGTAATGCAAATTATCTACTCATAACATGATAAACAATTGAACAATAAACTACTGTACTATATTCCTTGAAGAAATAAAAACAAACAATTGTACATAAGGCTGCGGAAAGATTCTTTAGTGATACCCAAGTCATGGCCGGGATTCCGGGAAATCTATAAATGCACTGTAGGCGGTAGGCCTAGCTGCTGGCTGTACACTTATTAAATTGTACCGGTAATCTGGCTAAAAAGTTACCGGTATACAAAATGAGAACATAGAGGCAGGGTGCAGATCCCACTTTGGACACTAAGTTTGGACTTTGGTTAGGGTAAGTTATTGCAAATCTTCCACTCATAATATAAACTACAATAAAATAAGATACCAGTAGATAAGATACTACTGTAGCCTATTCTGCCTATAGCCTATACCTTGAAAACAAAAACAAACGGTAAGACTGCGAAAGTATTCTTCAGTGACAGGTCTACCCCTATAGGCCTAATCCCACGGCATGACGGCAAACTGTTATTGTCATAGGCTATAGCCTAGCCAGGGTGTCGAATGACGCTGTTTTTTTGAGTGATACAACTTTCTGTATAATGATAACAAAAAATTAATCCTAGCCTAGGCCTAGCCTACGTATTTTTATATTATTATTTTAAAAGTTAGACATCTAAAATAGGCCTAGGCTTAGGCCTACTGTGTTCCAAAACTCAAGAGTAGCCTAGCCTAGCCTTAGCTACAAAAAAAACAAAAAAAAAACAGGAATGTTGGTCTAGGCTAAGTTTAATATACACTTCCCAGGTCATTTTAACAGTTCTATTGCTTCTATATATCATATAATACACCATAGAGTAAGTTTTTAATAACTAGAAAAAAAGGTCATCTTCTAAATAATTACCATAATTGAGGACCTTCGCCATTCCCGGGTTAAGAGTGGGCTCTGAGTCTTAGCCTACCAGAACCAGATTCCCAGCTGCCTAGCTAACCTTATTTTGTACTGTCTTTAACCTCACATCTTCCTTGATCTTCATTAGCCTATCAATACATTATACATAGCCCCACTAGTGGGGGCAGTCCTAAGATTGTTGGATAATGGGTTATCCTAAGCCTAATATGCCTAGCCTCAGCCTAGGCTACTCATTTCTGCTTCAAATCATCATTATCATCATAGGCCTAGGCTAATACAAGTAGGCCTAGGCTTATCTGACAAAATAATATGCTTGGCTACTTACAAAATCGCTGTTTGGTGCTTGCTAGAAGTCAGGTTTATCCAAAGTATCACCTTGAACTTATACCTTATATATAATGAGTTCCCCAAGATTAATATGCACAATTTTAGAATGTGTAGGGCACTCGCACTTCACATGAAGTCAATGTTATATTCCAGCCCCTTAATTCACTCTATTTTTCCACAAATATATCGGTAAATAACAGCTAACACATTTCCAAGTGTTCCACAGTTGATTGGCGGCAAGCTAATTTGACGTCATCATTGGATTATTCTCGGAAACACCACAATGGAAAACAGTGCTGATATTCGTTCGTTGTTTTCCATTAATCCAACCAAATATATACCCCTGAAAACCAATAATTCATCATAAAATCGTACTAATTTATAGCTTACCTTATGCCTCAAGGTCTTGCGCTCTTTGTCAAACACATACAATTTATATTCATTCACTATTTTTAAGAAATTAGAGACCCCATAAAATTAGCACATACGAAACAATATCTGTATTTTGTAAGAGTTTAATTAAGATGAAATCTGATCAGAAAATTAACATTCAAACTTAAATTAATATTTTACATTATTCATTTCAGTGAAATTTAGTCAATATATTAAACACATGGAGTAGTTTAGTTAATATATACATAGTTTTAGATAAATACCAATTATTATCCTTTAATCTACATATTATTGAGCATTCGAGTGCCAATAAAATTACGGTAGTTGTGTTCGTCTTGACTCAGCCTTCGGCGCAATATAACATCGGAGTGTAGGGGTACATTGGTTGTTTGTTTGTTTGTTTGTTTTAGCGGACTCTCCCATCCAGGAGTTCGTTCTATGAACGATGGCTGTTTCCTTATTGTAATATATATTTGTTATATTGGTGCTAAAGTCAGTCACCTCATCCGAACCGAACAAGTTGTGTTTTCACAGTGTAAACAAATCGCTCTCATGACTCGAGCTCTGGATTTATCCGTCTATATTTACATTAGTAGCTGCATTTGGACTTCAATACAGGTGATATATAATAGTTCTAAGATCATAGCCAATGTAGAGTACAGTGTAGAGCAGAGCAACTATCGTTTGATGAGTGTAATGTAGAAATAGAATGGCAGGTTTAGCGGGGCTCCCGGCCGCCCCGGGACAGTCACAGGCTCTTAGCCTATTTCAGTATCAATATTTTTTCAATGTTAGGTTCGGGATCACGAAGAAAATGGGCGAATTTTGGCACACTGCCCATGAAGTCAGGTTATAGTAATGACAAGACATACCAATAATATATGTTAGTTAGCGGGTGTGTGGACTGTGGGGATAGTGGCAGCCCCCACTTTGGACACTAAGACTAAGTAAAGTTAGGTTAGGGTAAGGTAATGCAAATTATCTACTCATAACATGATAAACAATTGAACAATAAACTACTGTACTATATTCCTTGAAGAAATAAAAGCAAACAATTGTACATAAGGCTGCGGAAAGATTCTTTAGTGATACCCAAGTCATGGCCGGGATTCCGGGAAATCTATAAATGCACTGTAGGCGGTAGGCCTAGCTGCTGGCTGTACACTTATTAAATTGTACCGGTAATCTGGCTAAAAAGTTACCGGTATACAAAATGAGAACATAGAGGCAGGGTGCAGATCCCACTTTGGACACTAAGTTTGGACTTTGGTTAGGGTAAGACTGTAAGTTATTGCAAATCTTCCACTCATAATATAAACTATAATAAAATAAGATACCAGTAGATAAGATACTACTGTAGCCTATTCTGCCTATAGCCTATACCTTGAAAACAAAAACAAACGGTAAGACTGCGAAAGTATTCTTCAGTGACAGGTCTACCCCTATAATCCCACGGCATGACGGCAAACTGTTATTGTCATAGGCTATAGCCTAGCCAGGGTGTCGAATGACGCTGTTTTTTTGAGTGATACAACTTTCTGTATAATGATAAAAAAAAATTAATCCTAGCCTAGGCCTAGCCTACGTATTTTTATATTATTATTTTAAAAGTTAGACATCTAAAATAGGCCTAGGCTTAGGCCTACTGTGTTCCAAAACTCAAGAGTAGCTAGGCTAGGTTAGCCTAGCCTAGCCTTACAAAAAACAAAAAACAAAACAGGAATGTTGGTCTAGGCTAAGTTTAATATACACTTCCCAGGTCATTTTAACAGTTCTATTGCTTCTATATATCATATAATACACCATAGAGTAAGTTTTTGATAACTAGAAAAAATTGTCATCTTCTAAATAATTACCATAATTGAGGACCTTTGCCGTTCCCGGGTTAAGAGTGGGCTCTGAGTCTTAGCCTACCAGAACCAGATTCCCAGCTGCCTAGCTAACCTTATTTTTTACTGTCTTTAACCTCAAATCTTCCTTGATCTTCATTAGCCTATCAATACATTATACATAGCCCCACTAGTGGGGGCAGTCCTAAGATTGTTGGAGAATGGGTTATCCTAAGCCCAATACGCCTAGCCTCAGCCTAGGCTACTAATTTCTGCTTCAAATCATCATTATCATCATAGACCTAGGCTAATACAAGTAGGCCTAGGCTTATCTGACAAAATAATATGCTTGGCTACTTACAAAATCGCTGTTTGGTGCTTGCTAGAAGTCAGGTTTATCCAAAGTATCACCTTGAACTTATACCTTATAATATAATGAGTTCCCCAAGATTAATATGCACAATTTTAGAATGTGTAGGGCACTCGCACTGCACATGAAGTCAATGTTATATTCCAGCCCCTTAATTCACTCTATTTTTCCACAAATATATCGGTAAATAACAGCTAACACATTTCCAAGTGTTACACAGTTGATTGGCGGCAAGCTAATTTGACGTCATCATTGGATTATTCTCGGAAACACCACAATGGAAAACATAGCTGATATTAGTTCGTTGTTTTCCATTGATCCAACCACATATACAGGGTGTCAATCCACAAAATATGAATTGTGTTATCATTATGGTTTATTATTTTGTTATCATTATAGCGCGGCGAAGGCGCGAGCTCTAGGGGGGTCCGGGGGCATGCCCCCCAGATTTTTTTTTTTGAGAATTTAGGTGTCTAAAACAGTATTTCCTGCAATAAAAAAACAATCAAAATGGAAAATATGGAGACCAAAATTGTGTCAATTTAGCCTAGCCTACCTTTTTTTTTTGGGAGGTGGGGGGAGTTTCTGTTATCATACAAAAAGTTCATTGCGTTATCACTAAAAAAAACAGCGTCGTTTGACACCCTGCACATATATACCCCTGAAAAACCAATAATTCATCATAAAATCGTACTAATTTATAGCTTACCTTATGCCTCAAGGTCTTGCGCTCTTTGTCAAACACATAAAATTGATATTCATTCACTATTTTTAAGAAATTAGAGACCCCATAAAATTAACACATACAAAAAAATATTGTGTATTTTGCAGGAGTTTAACTGGGATCAGATCAGATCAGAAAACTAACATTCAAACTTAAATTAATATTTTACATTATTCATTTCAGTGAAATTTAGTCAATATATTAAACACATGGAGTAGTTTAGTTAATATATACATAGTTTTAGATAAATACCTATTATTATCCTTTAATCTACATATTATTGAGCATTCGAGTGCCAATAAAATTACGGTAGTTGTGTTCGTCTTGACTCAGCCTTCGGCGCAATATAACATCGGAGTGTAGGGGAACATTGGTTGTTTGTTTGTTTGTTTGTTTTAGCGGACTCTCCCATCCAGGAGTTCGTTCTATGAACGATGGCTGTTTCCTTATTGTAATATATATTTGTTATATTGGTGCTAAAGTCAGTCACCTCATCCGAACCGAACAAGTTGTGTTTTCACAGTGTAAACAAATAGCTTTCATGACTCGAGCTCTGGATTTATCCGTCTATATTTACATTAGTAGCTGCATTTGGACTTCAATACAGGTGATATATAATAGTTCTAAGATCATAGCCAATGTAGAGTACAGTGTAGAGCAAAGCAACTATCGTTTGATGAGTGTAATGTAGAAATAGAATGGCAGGTTTAGCGGGGCTCCCGGCCGCCCCGGGAGTCACAGGCTCTTAGCCAATTTCAGTATCAATATTTTTTCAGATGTTAGGTTCGGGATCACGAAGAAAATGGGCGAATTTTGGCACACTGGCGGCAGCCCCCACCCATATACTAGGTTAGGTTAGGTTGTTAATGTGAATTATGGAACTCTCGTCGACCGGAATTCTCGTCGAAGCGCGAACCTAGAACTCTCGTCGACGATGGAACACTCGTCGACAGGTCCACTTACAAAAAAATCGTTGAAAAGAAAGAATAAAGTTTTAAAATAAATATTTATATATAAACTATAATTAGAAGTTATGGTGAAGCTTAAGAAAGGTGGTTGTGTAGGTAAGTGGTTCGTTGTGTAGTGGTAACTGATGCGATAAAAGGATTGCGAGTGAATGCCAAGTTGAACGAATGCCTTTGCAAAAGCACCTCCCTTTTATTGTTTGTAGTTGTATTCGTCTGGATTGTTTTGTTTTTTTATTTGATTTCTTCTTAGTTTCCACTAAGGTATAAAGGTATAATACATATATATATCAATAATATATAATAATGGTATTATATATAGAAGTTTTGGTGAAGCTTTAAGAAAAAGGAATGCAAGCTTAAATAACGATTCGAACCATTTTGTTTTTTTCATTATTTGTTTTTGTCATCATCCATAGTTCCCTTCAAATACCGAACTGTAATAACAAGTTGTGTGATAGACCCGGGGCGAGCTGCAATGTGTATGAACTAATTCATTTTGGGGGTAGCCGACTCAAGACAGAGCAAGAACAGGGAAAACACAAAAAACAACATAAACAACAAATAAACACGATAAAAAGCACAAACTCATACACATCCAGGTCACCCAGGAGAAGACCCAGAGACCAGGGTCACCAAGGTCACTCCAGCACTCCCCCGGCCCCCGACCACTACGAAAAACTACGACTAAAAATATAATAATAAAATAGCCTACATATATCTTGTATCATATTTATCATTTATGAATTATGTCTCATAATAAAACAAAACACAATTGAAATGATAATAAATACGATTAATGTTAATTCCAATAAGGAATGAACGTAAATAAATAGAAAATACATATATATATATTATATATATAAAACAAAGACAATAGAGGAGACAGTTGAAAAGGATGTCTCCCCGAAAAAAACACCACTTAATTGGAACACTCGTCGACGACATAGAACACTCGTCGATGGCAAAAATTGGAACACTCGTCGACGAGAATTCCGGTCGACGAGAGTTCCAGGTACCGTTAAGTTAGGCTAATAGCACAAAACAAAAAAAATAACCCAACCAGCGGGGGTGTGGGGGCGGCAGCCCCCACCCATATACTAGGTTAGGTTGTTAACCCCTCCAACCCGGATGGGCTCTTGAACTCCCATAACAACCTCGGCCTGCGCAACCCGGAAGGGCTCTTGAACGCCCATTGCTTGCATGCGTGCTTTCGAATGCCGCGCGTACATTTTCGGTATCGTGGGGCGGTAGGTGGCGCCACCAGGCGTAAACTCCGCCACAGCAACAGTATCTACCCCGACGCCATCATGGACAGTACGCCAAATAGTGATTCCGCTGTGTCCGATACCGTGCTTCCTACGACGCCCTTGCTTGTTCGTCGCGCCTTACCCCGACGCCATCGCCTAAATGTGTTATCTCCCGGAGGTATTGAGACGACATTGAGACTTTATGAGCGAGCTGATGCCAAGCATAATGTTGATGATGAAGTCAGTGACGACTCCAGTAATTATAAGTCTAGTGATTATGGCCATGAGAGTGATAAAGAAGAGCAATTCCTGGGATTTGCGAGAGAACATGACAGTGATGAGAGTGATGAAGGTGATGTACCAGTTGTTGAGGAAGCTGGTTTACCTAAAGACAGTGAACTTGAGAGAGTGAGCGAGTGGGAGAGTTCAAGGTCACTCACCAAATTTCGCTTAAGTGACACGACGCCAAGCCCTTCCCCAGGTAAATCGCCTTTCAAGCTACATTTGTATAAGCAGAAAATACTTGAGAAGGCGGCCGCGGCAGCTAGGGAACAAGCAAAACTACTTGGTGAGGATGAGGCTGTGAGTGAGGGTCAGCGTGGTGACCCTTCTCGTCCGCCATTGTCTCCCTTATCTACCCACGCCACCCAAGATGACCCGGATGCCCCGCATTCTTCCCCACCACCCCCACCATTGCCAAGGGTTGAGGACCCCACACTTTCGGCCTATTTGCCTCCTAGGTCCCCCGACAGGAGACATACTGCTGCCGAAAAGGGGAAAGGTAGGAAATATACCAAGAAAATTAAGAAAAGTAAGAGAGTTTTGTTCGAGGCTCCCGCGGCGTCCACCCCGGCCGGCCCCAGCCATACGTCCCCGCAACTTTCCCCACGGTCCTCCCCACCTCTCCCGCCTTCAACATGTCTTCCTGAAGAAGTCTTTGAGCTCGCATCACCAATACCTGGGCCTAGTGACAGTGAAACATTGCTTTCTGTCACTCGTCGCAGGCCAAGGAGCCCGGGACCTCGGGGGGACACAGCCTCACCTGCCACTCCTTCCCCACCTCGCCCACCCGCACGCCGCCCACGCATCACTGGTTCCCCGCCAGATTATGTGGGGGCCACTGATGATGAAGGGCACCTCTCTGAAGACTCTGGCCATGATTACATAGGTCCACCGTCAGGGCAAGATGACCACTCTGACGATGACTATATGGACATCGACGACCCTCGACCCATCCGCTTGGCCCGGCGTCGTGCTGCCCACCGCCCTGGCCGCCGCCCTAGGGCGCGCGCCTCCCGAGTTGGCCGTGGGCGTGCTGGGCCACCAGCTGGAGCTCCTCGTCAGCGTAGACAAGACCCATTCTACGTTTTTCAGTGGCAAGACGTAGTTGATGAGGATGCATACAACCCTGATGTGCCAGCTTTTGATGAGGTACTGGAGGGTTCAGGCGTTACCCCCAATTTTCCTGCAGGCCCCAATGCTCCACCACACGAACTGTTTGAGGCCTTCTTTGATGAGGAGGTGGTAGGCTATGTTGTCAAAGAGACAAATAAGCAGCACCAATTCCAGGTCCACTTTTTGGGAAAGGTGACCAAGGGCCACATGAGGCAGTGGACCCCAGTGACTCATAAAGAGTTTATGGTGTTCCTGGCACTCACCATGCTAATGCCTCATGTAAAGAAGCATAGGTTGCCTGACTATTGGATCACCAATGATCTGATATCCACCCCTGCCTTCGGGAAATATATGTCTCGCGACCGGTACCTTGATATCCTCGCAGCGCTCCATCTTGTCACCAACCTTGACGTCCACCTCCCAGACAAGCTGTGGAAGATTAGGACGTTGTATGAGATGATGCGAGAACGCTTCACCTCCTACTTCAAGCCCTTCCGCAAGGTCGTCATTGACGAGTCTCTTGTGCTGTTCCGGGGAAAACTCAGCTTCCGGCAGTACATCCCCTCAAAAAGACATCGCTTTGGCATAAAATTCTTTGTGCTGTGCGACTGCCAAACTGGCTATGTCCTGGACTTCCTGGTCTACAGCGGGAAGGAAGGGGACTTGCTTGTGGACCCCCTCATTGGCTTTGGCGGAGCAGTGGTGCAAGCCATGATGGACCGCTACTTTCATAAGAATCACGTCCTCTACACGGACAATTATTACACGTCCCCCACTCTCTCACAGTACCTGCATGAGCGCAAGACGGGGACTGTAGGCACCTGGTAGGAGGCAGAGAGGGAAGAGAAACAAGGAGGTGGATTCAAATATACTGTGCTACTACACTAATATAGATGGAATAAACAGTAAAAAGGTAGAGTTAGATAATATATTAAGAAAAGATCAACCACAGATAGTCTGTTTGACAGAGACAAAGCTGAACCAGGACTTTGACAGCAACATAGTGTTTAGTGAAGGATATAATATATGGAGAAATGATAGAAAGGGTAAAAGGGGAGGTGGAGTGGCAGTATTAGTTAAGAACCCTATGACAGCAAAGCACGTGGAGTTAAATAATGACAAGGCAGAAATAATGGCAGTTGAACTCAATGATATAGAAGGAAAAAAGCTAGACATAGCAGTAGCTTACATGCCACCAAAGACCAGAGCATGGAGGGAGTTGGAGTTTGAGGAGATGGTAGAGGATATGATTCAGTCGTTGAGAAGATTGCTTTTAAGGAAGAATCGATTGATCTTGGTAGGAGATTTCAACTGTAGTGAGGTTGATTGGGAATCGGGAGATGCAGGGCCAAATCAGAGATCTTGGGGAAGTCGGCTAGTGGAGTTGGTTACGGAAAATGTACTTACACAACATGTGAAGGAAAATACAAGAATGAGGGGTAATAACGAACCTTCTAAACTCGATCTGATTTTTACAAAGGATCCTCACGAAATTAGTGATATAAACTATCTATGTCCTGTAGGTAAAAGTGATCACCTATTACTAAAATGGAAGTTGACCTCGAGTAATGCCAATAGATTAGACAATAGCTACATAAATGACAGATTAAATTATAGTAAAGCTGATTATGTATCCTTGAAAAGATATTTAGAGTTAGTAGATTGGGATCTTATTTTGAAGGAACGGGACGTACAAGGTAAATATAGTAGATTCCTCGAAATTTATAGAGTAGGAACCAATATGTTTGTCCCAAGATATAAAACTGGAAATTTTACTAAGCAGAAAGA
Organism: Paralithodes platypus; assembly: GCA_032716605.1. NCBI lineage: Eukaryota > Metazoa > Arthropoda > Malacostraca > Decapoda > Lithodidae > Paralithodes > Paralithodes platypus. The sequence goes on along the minus strand of CM064528.1, from coordinate 16,503,070 downwards.
TTGGTTTAATTTGAAATGCAAAAGAGCTTTGGGTAGGCGTGATGCAGCTTGGGCTAGATTAAGAAGAAGGAACACTGAGAGTAATCGGAATAAATATAAACAGGAGAGGAATAGATATGTTAACATAATTAGGCAAGTTAAAATGAACTATGAGAAGAACATAGTAAATAAATGTGAAAGTGACCCTAGATTATTTTATAAATATATAAACAGTAAGTTGAAGGTAAAGAAACAAATTACTAAATTAAGAGTTGATGCTAGGACGTATGAAAATGTATCGGACATGTGTGAGGTAATGAATAACAAATTGGGGTCAGTTTTTACTAGAGAGGAAGGTTTTGACGAACCACAGGCGGGAGTACTGGAGAGTGGTCTTAGTAAGATTGAAATAACTAGAGATGAGCTGTTATCTGCGATGAGAGGACTTGAAGTAAGGAAAGCTATGGGACCGGATGAAGTGTCTGCCTGGGTTTTAAAGGAGTGTGCAGAGCAATTAGTGGAGCCAGTGAGGGACATAATTCAAGCTTCCTTAGATAAAGGACAGGTTCCTGTTGAATGGAAAAGAGCTAATATCATTCCGATATACAAGAATGGAAACCCTGAGGACCCTCTAAACTATAGACCAGTTTCACTTACTAGTATTGTATGCAAGATTTGTGAAAAGCTAATTAGGAAGAGATGGATGAAAATGTTGGAGAGAAAGAAAATAATAACCCCAAAGCAATTTGGATTCAGAGAAGGGACATCTTGTGTTACCAGTTTGCTATGTTATTACAGTAGGGTGATAGATGTACTCCAAGAAAGAGGCGGATGGGTGGACTGCGTCTACTTAGACCTTTCCAAAGCATTCGATAAGGTACCACATAAGAGATTGTTATCTAAGCTTGAGACGCTAGGATGTGTCAGGGGGAGTTTGCTGAAATGGATGGAGAGCTATTTAACAGATAGGGAAATGAGGACCAACATTAGAGGAACTTACTCATCGTGGCGGAAAGTTGAGAGTGGTGTGCCGCAGGGATCTGTGTTGGCACCTCTCATGTTCCTTATGTACGTGAATGACCTGCCGATAGGCATAAACTCTTACATGTCAATGTTTGCAGATGACGTAAAAATTATGAGACAAATAACAAATAAAAGTAGTTGTGAGGAGCTGCAAGGGGATTTAGATAAAATATACGAATGGAGCACCAAGTGGAAAATGAAATTTAATATAAGTAAATGTCATGTGTTAAATATGGGAAGAAGTGTGAATAGACCAAATTGGGAGTACAGGATGGGAGATAATAAAATTAGCAAGGCCGAAAAAGAAAAAGATTTAGGGTTGATTATACAAGATAATTTGTCGCCAGAGAAACATATTAACAAGCTCTTTAGCGGAATGTATGCAATGGCCGGGAATATGAAAGTTGCTCTGAACTATTTGGATGAGACCATGGTAGCGAAAATTATGAAGAGTATGATTAGACCAAGATTGGAGTATGCAGCAGTGGTGTGGTCCCCGCATCTAAAGAAGCATATTCACAAGTTAGAAAGAATCCAGAGAGCAGTCACTAGATTGGTTCCAAGTCTCAGAGAACTGCCATATGAAGGGAGGCTAGACAAATTAAATCTACCGAGTCTAAAAGAGAGGAGAGAGAGGGGAGACATGATAATGATGTACAAATGTACCCGGGGGCTGGAGAGGCTGGATAGGGAGGATATATTAATTATGGATACAGGAATAACTAGAGGCCACAGCTACAAAGTAAAAAGACCTACCTGCAAGAACGATATCAGGAAGTTTAGCTTCCCCTATAGATGTATTGACAAATGGAATGGGCTGGAGGAGGAGGTGGTAGGGGCAAGGAACATCCATATTTTCAAGAAAAAATTGGATAAAAAGTAGACTGAGAGACGGGACAACACGAGCTTAGCTCAACTCCTGTAAACTACAATTAGGTAAATACAATTAGGTAAAATACAGTACGAGGGAAAAGGAAGGGCATGCCACCTTTCCCTCCAAAGACCAAAAAAGGTGATGTGTTCAAGAAGAAGTCGGGGCCCATTCTGGCTATCCACTGGCACGACCAGCGGAAGGTCAACCACCTGACCACCATCCACAAGGGGGAAATGGTGGAGACTGGCAAGGTGGATCGCCGCACCCAGGCCAGGGTGACCAAGCCCGATGCTGTCCTGGACTACAACATCAACATGAGGCTGGTGGACAAGTCCGACATGCAGATAGGCTTCATTGACTGCCTGCGTACCTCGTGCAGATGGTACAAAAAGTTCTTTCTGCATATGGTGGACATGTCAGTTCTGAATGCCTACAACATATACAAGCTTCGGAATGTGAACACACCCATGAAGTTCAATAGCCTGCGGAGGTTCCAAAAGCAGGTGTTGACGGAGCTCCTGGAGAAGTATGCTATGCCACAGAGGGCAGTGGCACATCCTGGGCCCGCCGTTATTGACCGCTTGCAGTCTGCTCAATACTTGATTAGGCACAGGCTTGGTTCCCTGCCTCAGAATGAATCAGGAAGAACACAGCAGAAGCGGTGCCATGTCTGCTACAACAGCAGGGTGAAGCCGAGGTCAGGTAAAAAGTCAACCCTGGAGTGTGTGGAGTGCAAGGTGGCACTCTGTGCTGTAGATTGCTTCTTTGATTACCACTCCAAGCTGGAGTTCTAATAATCATACTGAAATTGCCAAATAAAATGACAATATGTACACTATAATTATATATAGGCAAAAAGTGGAAGAAAACCAATGTATTGTAATACAAAAGTCATGTATTATGAGAACATTGATACAAATACAATTACACCATAATAATATGTGAAAGTGACACATATGTATATACCAAGTGACATTCATATGATTAGAACCTATAGAAATATATAAATCAGTGAAAAAAGACACAATAAATTGTATATAAAACGTTTACAAATCATATAACTAAGTGAAAGTGACACAAGACCTAATATTGATGGCCAAAGTTTAATAAACACCTGTGATAACGAATAATCAGTGCCTAATACAACAATAACCTACCTCAATTACTAATAAAATGTACGGTATCGAGTGAAAATGAGCATTATCAGTGACAGTGACACTCTCTAAAGCATATTTGTCAAAGTGAAAGTGACACAAGACCTAATATTTGATGGCCAAAGTATAATAAACACCTGTGATAACGAATAATCAGTGCCTAATACAACAATAACTACCTCAATTACTAATAAAATGTACGGTATCGAGTGAAAATGAGCATTATCAGTGACAGTGACACTAAAGCATATTTGTCAAAGTGAAAGTGACAAGACCTAATATTTGATGGCCAAAGTATAATAAACACCTGTGATAACGAATAATCAGTGCCTAATACAACAATAACCTACCTCAATTACTAATAAAATGTACGGTATCGAGTGAAAATGAGCATTATCAGTGACACTCTCTAAAGCATATTTGTCAAAGTGAAAGTGACACAAGACCTAATATTTGATGGCCAAAGTATAATAAACACCTGTGATAACGAATAATCAGTGCCTAATACAACAATAACCTACCTCAATTACTAATAAAATGTACGGTATCGAGTGAAAATGAGCATTATCAGTGACAGTGACACTCTCTAAAGCATATTTGTCAAAGTGAAAGTGACACAAGACCTAATATTTGATGGCCAAAGTATAATAAACACCTGTGATAACGAATAATCAGTGCCTAATACAACAATAACCTACCTCAATTACTAATAAAATGTACGGTATCGAGTGAAAATGAGCATTATCAGTGACACACTCTAAAGCATATTTGTCAAAGTGAAAGTGACACAAGACCTAATATTTGATGGCCAAAGTATAATAAACACCTGTGATAACGAATAATCAGTGCCTAATACAACAATAACCTACCTCAATTACTAATAAAATGTACGGTATCGAGTGAAAATGAGCATTATCAGTGACAGTGACACTCTCTAAAGCATATTTGTCAAAGTGAAAGTGACACAAGACCTAATATTTGATGGCCAAAGTATAATAAACACCTGTGATAACGAATAATCAGTGCCTAATACAACAATAAGCTACCTCAATTACTAATAAAATGTACGGTATCGAGTGAAAATTAGCAATATCAGTGACAGTGATACCCTAATAAACATATTTTATATAATTGGCCTCAAAATAACTAGAAAATATCAAATAAACATCACATTCTCAATATCAAACACTAAAATCGTCTAAGGGAGATAAATACTTTGGCGCGGCGAGCGGCTAGGTGCGTCGTAGCCATGGCCGGGGCGACGCGTCCGAACGCGGGAAGAATTTGCCGCCGAAAAGCACTCGTCTTCCCGCGCTCACCATTATGCAACCAGAGGGGCTAGAGACCTCTACTCAACGCCATTCGACAGAGGAAGGTTTGTGGAACATTATTCTTTTTTATTCACAACATTACATGACATATTCATTGACTTACAGAGTAGTTAACATAGGCCAAAGATCGTCAAAACACCCGGTACCGGAGCACAGTCGTAAGCTATAGCCCCCGGGGCTGGAGGGTTAAGTTAGGCTAATAGCACAAAACCAAAAAAAAAAAAAAAAAAAAAAAAAAAAACCCAACCAGCGGGGGTGTGGGGGCGGCAGCCCCCTTCTTCTTCTTCTTCTTTTTGTGGAGTTGCTGTCCCTTTTCAAGCCAGCTCACCTATGCACCGGTGACTTCTCCAGAAACAGCTAGAGCTAGATTTAAGAATTAGTTTAGAAAATATGTAGTCGTAGAAAGGATAGTTAAAGAAAAAGAATTGAAGTACAGTATATAGCTTAAGCAGAACTCTCCTCCTTATTTTACCCCCTCCTCCCCCCCCCCCCATATCTTGTTCTCTCCTTACCTTAATTTAACTTTTCCCCTCTCTACTATTTAATCTCGTTTTTCTTCCTCCCCCGCTCTGGTCCCCTTCTCCCCCCTCACCCTATTCTATTCTATTCCGTTTTCTCTTCTGCCACACCTGCTCCAGGAATCTTTTCACTACCTTCATTCTTTTCCCCATTTCCCCATCACCCCCTCTTCTGTCCCGAGACCTAACACAAATTTTACACCCTCATCCTCCTCTTTCTGTTCTTCCCATTCCCCTACCACCCGTTTCAACTCATTTTCCAACCCATCTCTCTCCTCTGCATACCCCTGGCACTCTGTCACTATATGTTCTATTGTCTCCTCCACTCTCCTCCCTCCCACCTCACACTGTAGACACTCTTTCACCCCCCCATTCCACCTCCATGTTCTCCTATTTGTCTCTAATGCTCCTGCCCTAGCCTTAAACAGTAGTTCAGCTCCCCAACTTCCGTCATAGAACTCCTCTTTTCTCGGTCTCCCCTTGCTTCTATATCTTATCAGTGTACTTTTCTTCTCCATATTTCTCTTCCATTCCTGTCTTCCTACTTCCTTCACTCTCGTTCCTATCTCTTTCTCTAGTCTCCTTCCCTGACCTAGTCCTGCATTACTCCCTACATCTCTCCACTCCTCTCCCACCCTTCTTTGTTTCACTCCTATTTTTTTCAGTTTTCTCTTACACTCTTTTGCCCATCTACTCTTCCCCTCCCCCCATTCATTCACTCTCCTTGGCCACCTATTATCCTCCATCTCCTCCCTCCTGCAACCTACTCTTGTACCTCAACTTTGCCTTCGCCACTCTCTCCTCAAACGTACTCCATCCCATCTCCCCTCTCACTGCTTCATTTGCTGTCCACCTTCTTGCTCCTAACCCCATTCTTCCTATTTTATTTTGTCCCGTCTCCAGTCTATTTATTTCTCCCCCTGTACTCCCTCTCACATCCATCCCGTACATTATTCTCGGCACTTCAAAGTCCTTCCACACCTCTCTTACTATTTTATATTTATTTACTCTGGTTTTTGTCACATTCCACAGTTTCCTACTACACTGCTCCACCTTCATGATTTTCTCATTCATTGTCCTTTGTCGCCCTTCCCTCCCTATCCATACCCCTAAATACTTCACTTCCTCCCTTGTTTCTATTCTTTCCCCTCCTATCCTCATTTCTACTGCCTCTGGTCCATTTACTACTATCATACTGCTTTTCTTTACACTGAACTTCATTTCTAGGTCTCTGCCAAACCTTTCCGCCTCCTGTAACATTTCCCCCATATCTTCCTCTGTCTCTGCTATCAACACAACATCATCAGCAAACGTCAGAATTGCTAGCCTATACTGCCCTATTTTCACTCCTTGTCCCTTACTCTTAATTCTCCTCACCAACTCCTCCATGCACATTGCAAAAATTAATGGTGACAGGTTACATCCCTGCCTTAACCCTTTCCTTCTCCTGATTCCTTTCACTGCAATATTTTTCCACACAATCTCTGTCTCCGCCCCTTCATACATATTCATTATCATGTTCCTTATCTTCCTACTCACTCCTAGTTTCTCCATCACTGCTTCTGCAACTCCCCTACTAATCTTATCATATGCCTTCTCCACATCCAAACACACTATAAACACATTTCTCTTGCTTTGCCTTTTTCTCTATAATCTCATCTAATATAAATATATTGTCTGTTCCTCTTCTCCCCTTCCTAAACCCATTTTGCTCTTCACTAAGTAGGATCCTTTCTTCTACATACTCTCCTACCCTCTCCTTTAGTATCCCATAAAATATCTTATTTATTATGTTTATTACCGTTATTGGTCTATAACTCCCCATTTCGTGCACATTTTTTGCTCCTCCTTTGTAAATCAATGTGACCCTTTCTTCTTTCCATCTTGCTGGTATTTCTTCCTCCTCCCATATTTTATCAAATAGCTTCTTCAACATCCTAACTATCATCTCCCCTCCTTCAATATACATCTCTGCTGTTATCCCATCCGGCCCTGCCGCTTTGCTTCTCTTCAGCTTCTTCACACTCCTAATCTCCTCCTCACTCACCATCTCATTCATATTTTCATCTATTTCTTCCTCATTTAGTTCAATATTCCATTGCCCTACTCTTATTTGGTCATTTACCCCTCCCACTTCCTCCCAGTATCTTTTTATTTCCTCTCCAATTTTATTTACATCCCTAACTTTTTCCCCACCTACATTCAGCTCCACTAATACCTTTTCCCTCTTTTTTTCTCTTTTTAGCCATCTATACCACTCAGCTTTTCCTTTGTCCCCCTTCTCTTTTATCCTGTCAATTTCTTTCTGTTCATGCTTCTCTATTGCTCCTCTTATTAAGTTTTTTGTGTTTTTCCTTTCCCTCTCGTATTCTTCCCTTGCTATTCGAATTTCCTCCTCACTTATATTTTCCCCTCTCTTTTTCCCCTTCTCCAACTCTTTCCTAATCCTATTCCTCTCTTTCCTCTTCTTCCTCGCCTCCTTAATGTCTGTATTCCACCACCCTTTCATTCCTCTACCTTTCCTCCCTATTTTCTCCTTCTCTAACACTCTCTGCTACCTTATTTATTTCCCTCTCTATCCACTTATCAATTTGCATTGCACTCCCTCCCCCCACTTCATCTATATCCATATTCCCTATTTCCTCCCTAAACCTCCCCCACTCCGCCTCCTTCATTTTCCATCTTTCTGGCTTACTAGCCTCTCTACACTTCTCTATCTTCTTGTGAGACTTTATGCTGTATCTTAGTTTCAGCAGGTTATGGTCACTGTTTATTTCAAAGTTTCTTTCTTCATCTACTACCATTTCTATCACTCTCTCTCCTGCTTTCCTGTTCACTAATATATAATCAATAGCTGACCTCCTCCCTTCTCTTCCTCTCCATGTTACTTTCCCCTCCGCCTCTCCCATATTCAAATTTTCTAACTGCTCATCCTCACATAGGTCTAACAATAACTTCCCATTCCTATTGATTTGTTCCCCTGAGATTCCTGTGTGAGCATTCATATCCCCCATTATTATGATTTCATCTTCGTTTCCTCTCATCACAGCCCTTATTACTTCGTATTTTCTCCGATTTTCCTCCCTCTCTCTCAGCCCTCCCTCTACCGTCATATAGCATATACACCCACCCATATACTAGGTTAGGTTAGGTAAGGTTGTTGGGTTAGGCTAATGTCTTCCCAAAGTTGACTATTTTTATAACATGAGATATTAGGCTACCCACTCCACCCCGTGAAATCCGAGCCTGCTTTCGTCAAAAGTTGCGATAAGGTCCCACATAAAAGGTTAATAGAGAAAGTTAGAAGCTATAATATAGGGGAGAAATGTGTGAAATGGATAGAAGCCTTCCTGAAAGATCGGAGACAGGGTACTGGTGAATGGAATAGGCTCGGGGTGGAGGGAAATTGCAAGTGGGGTACCTCAGGGATCTGTGTTGGGACCACTGCTGTTCGTTATATTTATCAACGACTTACCTGAAGTTATAACTAATGGAAGTGAGGTATATCTGTATGCGGATGACACTAAGCTGTATAGAAGAGTGAGGAGTAAGGAAGATGTGGGTTTGCTTCAAGGAGATGTGGAGGGCATGAAGGGATGGTCTGAGCATTGGTTAACCCTTCCTACCCGGGCAGCCTTTCTTAACCCTCCAGCCCCGGGGGCTATAGCTTGCGACTGTGCTGCGGTACCGGGTGTTTTGACGATCTTTGGCCTATGTTAACTACTCTGTAAGTCAATGAATATGGCATGTAATGTTGTGAATAAAAAAGAATAATGTTCCACAAACCTTCCTCTGTCGAATGGCGTTGAGTAGAGGTCTCTAGCCCCTCTGGTTGCATAATGGTGAGCGCGGGAAGACGAGTGCTTTTCGGCGGCAAATTCTTCCCGCGTTCGGACGCGTCGCCCCGGCCATGGCTACGACGCACCTAGCCGCTCGTCGCGCCAAAGTATTTATCTCACTTAGACGATTTTAGTGTTTGATATTGAGAATGTGATGTTTATTTGATATTTTCTAGTTATTTTGAGGCCAATTATATAAAATATGTTTATTAGGGTATCACTGTCACTGATATTGCTAATTTTCACTCTATACCGTACATTTTATTAGTAATTGAGGTAGGTTATTGTTGTATTAGGCACTGATTATTCGTTATCACAGGTGTTTATTATACTTTGGCCATCAAATATTAGGTCTTGTGTCACTTTCACTTTGACAAATATGCTTTAGAGAGTGTCACTGTCACTGATAATGCTCATTTTCACTCGATACCGTACATTTTATTAGTAATTGAGGTAGGTTATTGTTGTATTAGGCACTGATTATTCGTTATCACAGGTGTTTATTATACTTTGGCCATCAAATATTAGGTCTTGTGTCACTTTCACTTTGACAAATATGCTTTAGAGAGTGTCACTGTCACTGATAATGCTCATTTTCACTCGATACCGTACATTTTATTAGTAATTGAGGTAGGTTATTGTTGTATTAGGCACTGATTATTCGTTATCACAGGTGTTTATTATACTTTGGCCATCAAATATTAGGTCTTGTGTCACTTTCACTTTGACAAATATGCTTTAGAGAGTGTCACTGTCACTGATAATGTTCATTTTCACTCAATACCGTACATTTTATTAGTAATTGAGGTAGGTTATTGTTGTATTAGGCACTGATTATTCGTTATCACAGGTGTTTATTATACTTTGGCCATCAAATATTAGGTCTTGTGTCACTTTCACTTAGTTATATGATTTGTAAACGTTTTATATACAATTTATTGTCTTTTTTCACTGATTTATATATTTCTATAGGTTCTAATCATATAAATGTCACTTGGTATATACATATGTGTCACTTTCACATATTATTATGGTGTAATTGTATTTGTATAAATGTTTTCATAATACATGACTTTTGTATAACAATAAATTGGTTTACTTCCACTTTTTGCCTATATATATATACTGTACATATTGTCATTATCTTTGGCACTTTCACTATGATTATTAGAACAACAGCTTGGAGTGGTAATCAAAGAAGCACTCTAAAGCACAGAGTGCCACCTTGCACTCCACACACTCCATGGTTGACTTTTTACCTGGCCTCGGCCTCACCCTGCTGTTGTAGCAGACATGGCACTGCTTCTGCTGTGTTCTTCCTGATTCATTCTGAGGCAGGGAACCAAGCCTGTGCCTAATCAAGTATTGAGCAGACTGCAAGCGGTCAATAACGGCGGGCCCAGGATGTGCCACTGCCCTCTGTGGCGTAGCATACTTCTCCAGGAGCTCCGTCAACACCTGCTTTTGGAACCTCCGCAGGCTATTGAACTTCATGGGTGTGTTCACATTCCGAAGCTTGTATATTGTAGGCATTCAGAACTGACATGTCCACCATATGCAGAAAGAACTTTTTGTACCATCTGCACGAGGTACGCAGGCAGTCAATGAAGCCTATCTGCATGTCGGACTTGTCCACCAGCCTCATGTTGATGTTGTAGTCCAGGACAGAATCGGGCTTGGTCACCCTGGCCTGGGTGCGGCGATCCACCTTGCCAGTCTCCACCATTTCCCCCTTGTGGATGGTGGTCAGGAGGTTGACCTTCCGCTGGTCGTGCCAGTGGATAGCCAGAATGGGCCCCGACTTCTTCTTGAACACATCACCTTTTTTGGTCTTTGGAGGGAAAGGTGGCATGCCCTTCCTTTTCCCTCGTACTGTGCCTACAGTCCCCGTCTTGCGCTCATGCAGGTACTGTGAGAGAGTGGGGGACGTGTAATAATTGTCCGTGTAGAGGACGTGATTCTTGTGAAAGTAGCGGTCCATCATGGCTTGCACCACTGCTCCGCCAAAGCCAATGAGGGGGTCCACAAGCAAGTCCCCTTCCTTCCCGCTGTAGACCAGGAAGTCCAGGACATAGCCAGTTTGGCAGTCGCACAGCACAAAGAATTTTATGCCAAAGCGATGTCTTTTTGAGGGGATGTACTGCCGGAAGCTGAGTTTTCCCCGGAACAGCACAAGAGACTCGTCAATGACGACCTTGCGGAAGGGCTTGAAGTAGGAGGTGAAGCGTTCTCGCATCATCTCGTACAACGTCCTAATCTTCCACAGCTTGTCACCGAGGTGGACGTCGGGGTTGGTGACAAGATGGAGCGCTGCGAGGATATCAAGGTACCGGTCGCGAGACATATATTTCCCGAAGGCAGGGGTGGATATCAGATCATTGGTGATCCAATAGTCAGGCAACCTATGCTTCTTGACATGAGGCATTAGCATGGTGAGTGCCAGGAACACCATGAACTCTTTATGAGTCACTGGGGTCCACTGCCTCATGTGGACCTTGCCCAAAAAGTGGACCTGGAATTGGTGCTGCTTATTTGTCTCTTTCACAACATAGCCTACCACCTCCTCATCAAAGAAGGCCTCAAATAGTTCGTGTGGTGGAGCATTGGGGCCTGCAGGAAAATTGGGGGTAATGCCTGAACCCTCCAGTACCTCATCAAAAGCTGGCACATCAGGGTTGTATCCATCCCCATCAACTACGTCTTGCCACTGAAAAACGTAGAATGGGTCTTGTCTACGCTGACGAGGAGCTCCAGCTGGTGGCCCAGCACGCCCACGGCCAACTAGGGAGGCGCGCGCCGTAGGGCCGCGAGGGCGGCGGCCAGCACGACGCCGGGCCAAGCGGATGGGTCGAGGGTCGTCGATGTCCATATAGTCATCGTCAGAGTGGTCATCTTGCCCTGACGGTGGACCTATGTAATCATGGCCAGAGTCTTGAGAGAGGTGCCCTTCATCATCAGTGGCCCCCACATAATCTGGCGGGGAACCAGTGATGCGTGGGCGGCGTGCGGGTGGGCGAGGTGGGGAAGGAGGGGCAGGGTCCCCCCGAGGTCCTGGGCTCCTTGGCCTGCGACGAGTGACAGAAAGCAATGTTTCACTGTCACTAGGCCCAGGTATTGGTGATGCGAGCTCAAAGACTTCTTCAGGAAGACATGTTGAAGGCGGGAGAGGTGGGGAGGACCGTGGGGAAAGTTGCGGGGACGTATGGCTGGGGCCGGCAGGGGTGGACGCCGCGGGAGCCTCGAACAAAACTCTCTTACTTTTCTTGGTATATTTCCTACCTTTCCCCTTTTCGGCAGCAGTATGTCTAGGAGGCAAATAGGCCGAAAGTGGGGGGTCCTCAACCCTTGGCAATGGTGGGGGGTGGTGGGGAAGAATGCGGGGCATCCGGGTCATCTTGGGTGGCGTGGGTAGATAAGGGAGACAATGGCGGACGAGAAGGCTCACCACGCTGACCCTCACTCACAGCCTCATCCTCACCAAGTATTTTTGCTTGTTCCCTAGCTGCCGCGGCCGCCTTCTCAAGTATTTTCTGCTTATACAAGTGTAGCTTGAAAGGCGATTTACCTGGGGAAGGGCTTGGAGTCGTGTCACTTATGCGAAATTTGGTGAGTGACCTTGAACTCTCCCACTCACTCACTCTCTCAAGTTCACTGTCTTTAGGTAAACCAGCTTCCTCAACAACTGGTACATCACCTTCATCACTCTCATCACTGTCATGTTCTCTCGCAAATCCCAGGAATTGCTCTTCTTTCTCACTCGACTTATAGTTACTGGAGTCGTCACTGACTATATCATCAACACTATACTTGGCATCAGCACGCTCATATAGTCTCAATGTCGTCTCAATACCTCCGGGAGATAACACATTTAGGCGATGGCGTCGGGGTAAGGCGCGACGAACTAGCAAGGGCGTCGTAGGAAGCACGGTATCGGACACAGCGGAATCACTATTTGGCGTACTGTCCATGATGGCGTCGGGGTAAATACTGTTGCTGTGGCGTCGTTTACGCCGGGTGGCGCCACCTACCGTCCCATGATGCCAAAAATGTACGCGCGGCATTCGAAAGCACGCACGCAAGCAATGGGCGTTCAAGAGCCCTTCCGGGTTGCGCGGGCCGAGGTTGTTATGGGCGTTCAAGAGCCCTTCCGGGTTGGAGGGGTTAAGGACGGAGGCTGTATCCGGGCGATCTGGCTGAAAACACAACAAAAGTAAACTAAGGCTAATCTCGCTTAATATACTACCTACATTAATCAAACATATGTCAAAATGGGCGCCTTACCTTGCCGCGTAGAATGGCGTTGAGTAGAGCTTTCTAGCTCAAGTAGTTCCGGAGTTATGGTGATGGAAGTGGAGGTAACTTTTGCCGCGTATTTACCTCGCCGCGTCCGAACGCTCAACCGCGGCCCAGGCTACGACGAACGTTTTGACTCGTCGCTCTACCTTGAATTATGGCGGGAAGCGATTTTTTAGTGTTTTATTGTTTATTATGCCATATATTATTGTTATGATGTTATTTTCACTCAATAAATATATTTTTCTGAAGTAATTTGTGTCTCTGTCACTTATACTTAGTTTTATTGTTATTATTATAGTAGTTATGGTTATTTATACTGGACTATGGTAATTGATAGTGTCATTTTCACTTCTTTATTGTTAGGAATATATATTTTAGTGTCACTTTCACTTGTTCATATTGTTCTGAAGGCACTTATTATTACTTATGTGTGTCTCTTTCACTTAGACTTAGTTTTATAGTCATTATTATAGTAGTTATGATTATTTATACTGGACTATGGTAAATGATAGTGTCATTTTCACTTCTTTATTGTTAGGAATATATATTTTAGTGTCACTTTCACTTGTTCATATTGTTCTGAAGGCACTTATTATTACTTATGTGTCTCTTTCACTTATACTTAGTTATATTATTATTATTATTGAGTGTCACTATCACTGTCACTTACACTTCAATAGTTTGCCAGAGTGTGGAAATCATTGAAGCAGATGCCAGCACACAGTCCCACCTGACACTCGAGGCATTGCCAAGTGGTTTTTGTGGGTTTGCTTGGTCGTCGAGTTGTGCGGGTGCACACATAGCACCTCTTCTGCATTCTTATTCTGCTGTTAGGACCCTGGAAAGGAAGGGCGACGAGCTGGTGCTTTCTGAAGAACTCGGCACACCCTATTCTGTCCATCATGCCTGGTCCTTGTAGTGGCCTCCCTGGTGTACCCGCATGTTTTACCAGGAGCTCCTGTATCAGCTGCTTTTGGAAGGTCCGCAGGCTCTTGTACTTGATGACTGGACTCCTCAAACAGTAGATGTTGTACGCATTGAGGACAGACATCTACTGTATGCAGGACAAACTTCTTGTACCACCTGCAAGATGTTCGCAGGCAGTCTATGAAGCCCATCTGCATGTCGGACTTGTTGACGAGGCGCATGTTCAGGTTATAGTCCAGAACAGCAGCTGGTTTTGTGATAGGGTTCTTAGTTTTTTGGTCCACCTTCCCTGTGGGGACCATCTCTGCTTTGTGGCATGTGGTGAGGAGGTTGACCTTGCGCTGGTCATGCCAGTGGATGGAGAGGATGGGGCCACTCTTCTTATGGAAGATGTCCATCTTCTTAGTTTTGGTTGGGTAGGCTGGCATACCCTTCCTCTTCCCCTTCACTGTGTCGACAGTTCTGGTCTTGCGGTCATGGAGGTACTTGGCGAGGATAGGCGACGTGTAATAATTGTCGGTATAGAGGACGTGGTTGTCATGGAAGTACCTCTCCATCATCGTCTTTACCACAGCGCCGCCAAAACCAATGAGGGGGTCAATCTGCACCTCACCACCCTTGCCGCTGTAGACTATAAAGTCGAGCACATATCCCGTCTTGCAGTCGCAGAGGACGAAGAGCTTGATGCCGAAGCGGTGTCTCTTTGACGGGATATGAATGGAGGATGCCTTTAGGCACATGGACCTTTTTGTTTTATCTGTGTTTTTCCTTCCTCCGTTCATTGTCTCTTATAAAAAAAGAAAAAAAAAAAAAATATACTGTCGGAAGTGCAGCCTACCATGGAACAGGACCAGAGACTCGTCGATGCACAGCTTCTGAAATGGAATCAGGTAGGTGGAAAACCGATGACGTATCATGTCATACAGTTGCCTGATCTTCCAGAGTGTGTCGGGCTCGTGGACATGCATGTTATTTGTCAGGTGGAAATATGAGAGGATGTCGAAGTACCTATCCCTTGACATGAATTTGCCAAATGCTGGAGTCGTTGTGAGGTCGCCAGTTATCCAGTAGTCGGCCAGAACGTGCTTCTTTATGTGTGTCATCAGCATTGTGAGTGCCAAGAACACATATAATTCTGCCACAGTGAGAGCTCTCCATGCCACCATCTTGGCACTGGTCTTCCTCCCAAGAAAGTTTGAACAGATAGCCTGGTGGTTATTTGTCTCTTTGACAAGGTATTCCATGACTTCATTGTCGTAGAAGCCACAGAAAAGTTCACTGGGGGTGGCATTTGGGCCACAGGGATATGCTGATGACACCCCGGAACCCTGTTGTACCTCGTCAAAGGCAGGACAATCTGGCACAAAATCCGCCCCATCTGACCACACAAACATTTCAGCAGCTCGAGGACGTGGAGCTGCAGCAGGCACACGCCCTTGGCCACGCGGATGCCCAGGCGGATGCCCTGCACGCCCACGCCCAGGCCCAGGGGCATCGGCGTCGGCAGGCTGACCACGTCCACGACCTCGCCCTTTGACTCTTCTTGTCGGGACTTCCTCTTCGTTTTCCTCTTCCTCAGGCGACGTCAGGTCATCTGGGGCAATGTTGGGGTCGTCAGCAGCCTCTTCAGGAGACAACTCTGGCGAAGAATAGACCGGGCGTCGGCAGCGTGGGACTGCGGGAGGTTGAGCAATGGGAGCCTCGGCCTCGGGAGTTGGGCTCCTTTTGCGGCTAGCCGTGGACTTTTCCGCAGGAAATAATGACCTACGATGCGGTGCCTGTGGTGGCACACTGTGGGGGGCCAATGACGCACTTGTAGAGGCCCTTTGGTCATCCTCAGGGACAGATGAAGCCGAGGGCTGTGGGTGGCCCTCCCGGCGTCCCGGGTCAAGGCGTCGGGACAAAGGAATGCGGGTGGTTGCTAGGCCTGGGTCGGCGTCACTCTCACTATCTACGCCTTCCCTCACTTTTTCTGCTTCCCTGCGTGCTTTCTTGGCTGCACTTTTCACTAAAGACTGTTTATAGAAGTATTTACCCACTTTCAAGGGCGTACGGGCAGGCAAAGGGGAAGGTCCTGGCGTAGGGCTAGGCCTAGGCCTACCCTGACCTACGAAACTAGGCGAAGGGGTTGGCTCTAGCACACTTGGTACTTCAATAGCACCTTCCTCCACCACTTCCACATCAGGATCATCACTACTATCACCCCCCTCAAATAAATCAACATTGTCATCAGCACCAAATCCCACAAAATCTTCAATTTCGCTCCCACTTCTACTCTGAATATAGAGGTTTTTGTCCACAGAGCTTTCACCACTGCTCAAATCCGGGTTGAAAAGTTCACGGTGTATTGCACTCTCACTTAGCAAACGTTTCACTTTCCTTAGTTTCTTTTTCTTCTCGGTTGGCAGAGGTGTAGATGTTGCAAGCGGTGTAGCACTGGGACGCGCGGGAGATTGCACAGTATCGGATGCGTCGGAATTCATTTTTTTGCTGTAGCTCTCAATGGCGGCAACGTAGGAACTGATAAGCATGGTAGTTGAGGCTTGGTGGCGCTACGATCGCCCACGCAAAGTAAAATTTGCCCGCGCGAAATTTATAGCACGCTTTAAAGCAAATGCCTTAGGTAAGGCATACCGGGTAGCGGCCCTTCAGCCGCGCTGTCCTTACCTAAGGCAGCCCGGGTAGGAAGGGTTAATGCCTTTTCATCCAAAAAAATGCAAGTACATGCGGATTGGGACAAGCAAGATAGACAAGGTAGGATACAGTATGTATGAAGCGATGGAGGAAGTGAATGCAGAAAAGGATATAGGAGTAGTGATAGACAATAAGTTAAATTTCTCAGAACATTTAGCGGAAAAGATAAACAAAGCCAATAGAATTGTAGGGCTGATAAGGAGGACATTTGTGTCACTTGACGAAGAAATCTTCAGGAATCTCTATACAGCTCTGGTTAGGCCGCACCTGGAATATGCGAACCAGGTGTGGGCTCCATATATGGTAAAGGATATAGAAGCAGTGGAGAAAGTGCAGAGGAGAGCTAGCAAGCTGGTACCAACGTTGAAGAACGCGGGCTATGAGCAGAGGTTGAGGACACTAGGGCTTTCGACACTGGCATATAGGAGAAAGAGAAGGGATATGATAGAGACTTTTAAGATAGTGTCAGGAAAGTATGATGAGGATGTGTGTGAAGGTATCTTCTTGATGCGGGAGGGAACAAGAACGAGAGGACACTCTAAGAAAATTTACAAAGAAAGAAATAGGCTTGAGAAGGCAAAGAACTCATTTTGTGATAGAGTGGTAAATGAGTGGAACGCACTGCCCCAGTATGTAGTCGATTCCGAATCAATAAGGGAGGTTGAAAGTAATCTTGATAAAGCATGGGGAAGACAAGATTTGAAGTTTGATTATAAAACAAAAATACAGAAAGTAAAAAATGTTGCGTCTGCTGCCGCCAACACCGTGAACGACCGCAGCATTGCAAATACTGGTACTGAGCTGGATACACAGGCCTAGTTTTCCTTTTTCCAGAGGATCTACTGTAAGAAATTTCTATATACTTTTTATCCCCGGGGTAAAAAAAAAATCTTGGGATTTTTCATTTATTTTTTGAGGATTTTTTGTTTTTTTTTGGTCATTAACCTGACAAGCGCGATATGACAGTAGGTGCTAGGGTAGTTATTTGTGCATTTCTAGCCCTGGATTCTGACAGAATTCGTTATATTTACAATATAAACCATTATTTGTTTTCGGTATGCTTTTATTTTACATATATGATGTATATATGAACCTTCAAGAGTGCTAAAATAAGTGGGAAAAGCATTTGGGTGGTGAAAACGAAGATATTGGCCACCCGGTCATAATCTCAGGCGAGAGAGAGAGACAGGCAGCCCTCCCCTCTCGCTGTCTGGGAGTCAACTGAGAAGAGCGGGGCGGTGTGTACCGGTGTCTGGGTGTTGCATAACGATCTTTTATGCAACCCACTTGTGCTACATTATCGCGGGAGAGAAAAATAACCGATAAATGATGATAATAAGAGGAAAAATAGGTGATAATTGAGGTGTGGAGGGAGGGGGGAATAAGGTGGGGAAGGAGGGGAGGGGGGTGGGTGAGATTTACATGGATGAGTACTGGAGGGGAATTATCTCACCTAGAGACAAATTCCTTTGTTTTGATAGGCCCTTTTTTTTTATGGAAGGCTTTTTTTATGGTCCTGCTTCCGTGAGGCCTATCGCGTTCCCTATAGGAAGCCTTCCGTGAGGCCTATCGCGCTTGCCGGGTTAATCTAACCAAAAAACCTAACCTAACCTTTTAGCCCCCAATACATTTAGTTTAGGTTAGGTTAGGTTTTTTGGTTAGGTTAATGACAAAAAAAAACATCCCAAGAAAAAAATGAAAAAACCCAAGATTTTTTTTTTTCCCGGAGATAAAAAGTATATATAAATGAATCATATGATGAGAGGAACCCAAAACTACCATTATAAAATTGCTACCTATATTGTTGCGTCTCCTGTATATTGACCGGACCGAGGCTGTTATTGAGATGATTTGTCGAGATCATATTTAGCCTACCCCTTTGAATACTAGATATCCTAGAGTAGCTAAGGATAATCGTCTAATAGTACCCAGAATAAGACGAAAAATATGTTATCGTGATGAAGGGGTTAAGCCCGAAACGGTAAGAGTTAAGGATTACTGTACTGTTTATAATTGTTTTAACCATCTTCTCATTTTGTTCCCACAGAGGTGAAGATGAACCTATTTCGATCTTCCCAGCCAGGCGAGTTGCCACGTGGCCGTTGCACTAAGATGGACCAGCCAGACAACAGACAGAGGGGCTACCCGGTCACTCTCAATATGGATGTTCATCCGCCGGTACTCGAGACAGCGCCCAGGGAACGACCCAACCCTAAGCTGCATCCATCGCAGGGTAAATATAGAAAGTTGTTGTAAATATGAAAAAAATAATGGGAAAGATGTATTATCCGGGCGTACGGTCGTCATTTTAACATAGGCAAATGGGAGTCTGAAGAAAGCTGATTGGCCCACACAAGGCAGATCCCTCTCACAACCAACCCTAATTATAAGTCCTAATTATAGGCCCAGCTCACTAACACCATGAGGACCGACCTCATCAAAACTATCAGAGGTTAGAAAACGGGTCTGCAGAGCGCCGATTGCCCCCCCCCCCCATAACATATTATCATCATCATATATATTGCCAGCAGGGGACAAATAACCGTGAGAAAAAATCGCCGTCAAAATAGACGCGAACTTAACCGCGGGGATCGTCCTACATGTATACCGGTACATGACGACTGTACACCCGGACACTACATCCATCCCCTTTTATCTCCTTTATACACTGGAAGCTCTACAGTATATTGCTATTTCCTGCACTTTATGATTTTAGAGGTACTGTACTTGGTTAGGTACATATTCTAACAATACAGTACGGTAGTTATTCTGTGTTAGGTATCGTAACTGTTTAAACCATATCCTTATCTCTTTTTTTTCTAAATTTGTTTAAAACATATCTTCTGTGTTTTCAGGAAAGCCTCAGAAGGTGGGCACTTTTTGGCATCAGCTGAACAACATGTATCAAAGTATACACAAGATATGTACCACCGGCCCTGTAACCTACGTCAACTCAGAGATGCTAGGTGACCCATGCTTGTCCTCTATCCCCTACCTTGGCCCCCATCAGTACCCTCCTATCACTGCTGCCCACGACCCCAACGCTGCCCTCTGGTTCTCCGCTCAGCCACAGAGCAACCAGGTCTACCTCATGGATCCACTCCGAGACCCACACATGAGTCCGCTCTCCGTTTTGCAGGGTAAGGGAGTGAACCCTTACCCGTACGCAGGCCTCGATCATCACCACACGCTGCATAACAAAATTGCCCCACAACCCAACCACCTACCTTTAAGCAACTACCAGACATCACACAACCACCTGCCACACTGTAAGCCACCTATGAACAACCACTACACACCACATAACAGACCACCCATGCAGCAAAACCATCACACACCAGACATTAAAAAACCTTTAAACAATCACTATACACCAGACAAGCTACCCTTGCAGTACAACTACCAAGCACCACCCAGCTATATCCCCACAAATAAACCTCTGAATCCGGAAGCCAAGGAGTGGGTTCCTAATAATTACTACAACATGAATGGTAGTACATCAACCACATACATGAATAAGATGAATGAAAGGGCCGTATTTGGAACTGAAAAACCATCTGTTGTTATTCCAAATGACTATGTGAATTCAGGAACAGAAGACGACTTTTGCGAGATAACCGAATGCGAGGTGGATGCTATTCGGCAATGTGATAATGTTCTAAAAGTTTCAAAACCTCAGACTTTACCTAGCCACAAAGTTGAGAAGGAAATCATAAAGGTTTCTAATTCCATTATGTCTACAATGCCAAAGTGTAACCAAAGCAGTCAAAAGTCCTGTTCACCTTGGGTTTCCACTGATTCAGTAAACAGTACAGGTCAACAAACACTTCAAATGGCTACAGAAGATATTGGTGTTAAAATGAAGAGTGATGTAGATAGGAGTAAATCTTCCAGTATGAATGAAGAGGCACCTATTTGCAATAGGTTGACAGACAGTGATCATGATTCATGGAGTTATGCCAGTATAGCACGCCGATCCCCATCTCCAATTACAGCAGAAACTGATAATTCTCAAGGCAGCTCTACAAAGTTTGAGAAGATGGCTCAACCTATACCTAAAATATTTGTAAAAGACTCGATACATCTCAAGGAATCTGTATCTCCATCTATGGAAAACAAGTGCAAGATTCCAGAAATTTTCAAAAGCCTTAGTAAAAGCCAAAAAGCTAGTTCCAAAAGATTCCTGAAAGAACTAAAGTCGAGCCCAGTAAAATGTCAGACCAATGGGATGGGAAACATTCAATTCAGCATGCAGTTGTCATTTAGTTCAAAGTTGCCAGAATCGCCACCTCAAGCTTCCTTTCCCAAAGACGACGAGGCAGTTCCTAGTGTGCCCGTGTCTGCCAGTCATAAGAAGACGGAACGAAGCCTCAGTGAATGTAGCTCCTCCAGTTCCAGAACCCGTAGTGCCAGTGAATCCAGTACAACCAGTGTGGACAGCTTGGATATTCAGTTTGGAGAGGATGAGACCGATAAGATGACAACGTCTGATAAAATGAAAAATAATGGAAATTTGAAGACCACATCATCTAGTGATGTGGAAAAAGATCAAAAGTTGACTAACGATATGCTTAAGTGCAATAACGTTCTTGCTTGCATTCTGGGCTGTGATGATTCCGAAAGTGAAAGTTCGGAAGACGAGGACAATGATTCTGACGATGACTGGGACAAAGTGTGCGAGAAAAGTGGAGATATTGATGATACCTGGGAAACATTTGGTTTCGGGCTTGTCATATCGAACACCGGAAACCTCCCGTGCCCGCAGGTGGCTGTGGTTCAAAGTGCTGGTAAAAGTTCCTCTGAAATCTGTGATAACATTAGCGAACTGGAAAACTCTACCGCAGACAATTACCTTAGGGAAGTAAATAAGCGATGGGAAGAGGAAGTGGAAAACAATTTAGGTGGGAAGAATGAGAAGCAGTTGAATTGGACTGTAAAGAATGAATCAATGTCGAATATGGCTGGGAAGAGTGAAAGGCGGGTCCGGTTTGGTAGCGTAACAGTTCACCCGTTAGTGACTTGGCGTTTTGCACACCGAGCTGCCAGATCGGGTCCTTGGGAACAATATGCCCGGGATCGAGCACGATTTGCCCAGCGTATCGCCTGCCTAGAACCTGAACTCTCTTTGGTGCTCTGTCCGGAACACCGAGAGAGTGTCTATACAAAGATGCAACGAAATACCTGGCCAAGCTAACAGTACCTTTTTACCTCTAGTCCTTGTGCGGGAGTGGGAGAGCATTTTAGGCTATGTCAAGAAGTTTAATGTCGCCACCTACCCTAAGATTCACAGTTTAAAACACCCAAGCAAACAATACCATCCACAATACGGCCACAGGCCATAGCACAGTTGCTAGAGCACTCGCCTGCAAGCGTGAGTTTGACGGTTCGAGTCTCGGACCAGCCAGTGTGTAATTGGCAGACGCCAGTGCTGTTGGGGGATGGCGCGGTCTAGCAATCTGTGGCAACTATTCACTGAAGTCCCTGATCATCAGGGCAGCCACCCCTAGCCCAGCTCTTGAGCAGGGAGTGCACGGTGGTAAAAAACGCATCATGTTACTAGAGACGTGAAACCAAATTGAAATATGTGGGTACCACACAAGCTTGTATCGTTAATTTTCGATCATCAAATTATTTTTGGAAACTTTTCTGGAATCTTTTCCACTGGCATTGAAGATAGATGAACTTTTGTAACAGAATTATTGTAAGAGTTTAACTCATACGCTACCAGACCTGTATTGTGGATAAAAGTTTCAGGAAAAAGTGCTAGTGTGATGCTGGCTTTATGAAGGACTGCTGGTGATTTATAAGGCAGATGGCGACCTTAGTATTGTTGACCGTTGATTCCCAAATGAGGGAATTATATATCTGTGATTTTAAAGGGAAGTACAGAAGTTTTTTATAGACATTACAGTGATGCTTCTTTGGAGATCCTTTTTTTTAGCAGATATTTGATGGTTGCTGAATTTTTGTGCTATTGCCTTTGTAACTGCTGTTGTTAAGCCATTCAGTATGATAACTCTTAGTTTTGATTTATTGAACTGCATTTAGATATATTTATGCAGATTAATTATCTGTGGGACATCAGTATTTTCAGAGGTTATTTGTAAGTTGAATAATATTGTCTATTACATACACTTAACCCGTACAGCCCCAGCGACGCGCCTGACGCGTCGGCGATGTATGTAACGCACAGCCCCAGAGACGCGCCTGGCACGTCACCCTAATTGTGCCGACCGTAACCTCAGGTGTAGCCACTCAAGAGGGCTCAGATTTGTATGGGAACTGTGTACGTATCCCACGCAACCGTGCCGATGGTTGAAAACTCTCCACGTGCGTGCGCGTGAGCGCGCAATAACCTGTTTTTTGGGGATAATTGCCCTCAATTTTTTACTCTTGTAAAATACGTTTTCGGGGGCTCTGTAGGACCATTCTTTAAGCTTTTTGAGCGGTTTTTCGTGGTTTTTCCTTCATTCCTAACCCATTCGCTATTGTTTCTGGAATAAAACAATTTTTTGAAAACCGGCCGGGTTCTGGTGAACAAACATTACAAAACTAGCCGGGGCTGGACGGGTTAAAAGGCTTGAGTGATTCATAAGAAATATTGTATGAATAATATATCGTATCTGTCTTGATAGCGTATTGCTTAGTGCGCCAAATTTTGGTGTGAGTATCCTAGGTTCGAGTCCTTGGAGTACCACATATATTCATTCGTTTCATTGATTTCTTTAATTAGGTTTACTTGTAAGTTAATTGGTGGATTGGTGAATAAATATGAATTAGTCACAAACTTATCTAAATGGTGGCATTGGCCAGAATAGAATTTAAATGCCATTGTACTATTATTGTCAAAATTATTTCCATATTATTACGGTACATTCAATAAGACATCAACAGTATCAGTAGTTAATATTAATTATAAGATCTTTGAGAGAGAATTTCAGATGACATAAAATCAAGACAAAAATTCAGATTATAAAAAATTTAATGGTATGAAATCTAATATCTGCATTCTTAAGGATCTCTAATGTATTTTGTTTCATGGTTTTATATACAGCTGTAGAACTTTGAATCTAATACGAGATATATATTGCAAACTGAGGATTTACTGTACATTTATACCGTAGCTATATATGTGTCCTTTGTTTTTTAGGGTACTGTTTATTGTGTTTGCGTTTAATGTTTGTAAATTATTAAATACAGTCCAGTACTTCCCTTAATATTAAGTTGTGATACTACTTTCCATTGAGATTAATTTGTTCTTTTGTGCAGGTTGTCAAACCGAGACGATTGCTTTTAAGACCAACCCGAGACGATTGCTTTTAAGACTGGTTTGAGTACGAGAAGGAATGAAGGAACATTAATTTGAAATTCCATTGTTTTGGTCAGGAAGATATACAGGAAAATTATCGTGAAGTTGCATTGTTTTGGCCAAGAATGAATACATGAAAATTACAGTATCTTGAAATGCACATTATTTGGTAATTTTATTACTTCCATAGACCTAATAACTGTAGAGCATAACTTAGCTTTGCATATATAATAATTAGCCTATTACTAAAAAGAAAGGACTGGTTTAGAATACTCTCGCGTTTGACTGCCTGCTTTTGTGTCCTTTGTATCTTAACCCTCTCCGACATATGACGCAATTTTGAGCCTATTAGGGATACTTTAAAACCTTTGTTACCATCAGGCGCATTTAGAAACCTTTAGTTTAGTTACTTCAACCTCTGCAGTTGTCTTTGAGTTAGCTGTGGGCAGAAAACTAATTTTGGAGAGGTAATTATAAGAGTGAGAGAACTCTATTTCTTATTGATAATCTGGCAACCTCTGCGTCATATGAGTCTGCAGGGTTAAAATGATATGTATTGTGTATGGACAAGGTATGTTTTTTGTTTTTATTTTTTTTATTTTTTTTTTTTTTTTGTGATGTAGCTATGAGAAATTTACTTAAAGAGTGGGTTAGTATTCCATATCTATTGTCTTTGATAAATGTCAAATTTTTAATGAAAAGTAAATTATGCAACTAAATATCAGGCATATTAGCCATTGTTATTGACACCACTAGTTGAAAAAATATATTTGGATTTTGTATAAATATTCAGTACATACATACATAAAGTTTTAAGACAGTGTTCCACACATAAGTGCAGTTTCAGTCTCTTGTCCCAATGGCGGCGTTCCAGGCAACCCTGTTAAGGGCTGCTTCACTTGTCAAGTTCTTGGATTTGAGATCGGCGCGTATAGTCTGATCCCAGGTCTTCCTCGGTCCACCCCTTGGTGGACCAGTATCTGACCAATTATATTTTACCAGTTGTTATTACTCAGAAAATAGATATTTTCACTTTGTTTAAGATAATTGAATAATGTTTGAAACTGTTAATAAATATTTGTTTGCTAATATTTGCAGGCTAGTGTTTTAAGGGAGGGGCTGGTGAAGATATATCAATGCATCTGAGTTATCCTCAACCCTATTTAATCCAAGGGGGTCTTTTTCAACCTCCCCTGTTGTTGTTCCCCAAGCTGCCTGGCCGAACAGCCCCAAGGCCCCGAGCAAGGCCAAGGCCAAGGCCATAACCGAGCGCCCCCACAGAACCCTCCCCGCCGACCACAATAAAGCCTGGGTGACCGAAGCCACTCCATGGTGGGGAGCTGAGGAGGGTGCGGAAACGCCCGGGAAACCAAAGCCCCACCCAGGGCCCTGTGCCCCTCAGCAATTATGAAGAGAAAGTTGAGGGGCAAGGGAAAAATGTGACGCTTTGGCTTCCAATCTTGGTAGATTGGGAGGTCAATCCACGGAAAAGACGCCGTCACTTGAGATCTAGAAAATATATAAGTTAAAGGAACAGTCAGAGTAAGCTATGGGTATGGCAGAGATTGCTCAGTTCTCACTCTGATAGACCAGCCCATCACCACATGACTAGAACCCAATCCTCTCAGCATCAGCTAGGAAAGGCCCTAGAAAGCCGCCTTTGGCGGGGGGATAGCTCCCCTATTTCAACCCCTTTCGGGGTCGGGCCTGTTTTGATCCATTAGTTTGGAGATTTTAAGACTTTTTATCTCATAAGTTTGGCGATAAGAAGACGTTTCATCTTATTCAGATGTCAACAAATTTCTGGACGAGCAAAGCAAGCCTATATATTAGAATGAATCGGCCTTTGGCCAGAAAATTTTTCTATCGATAAGAATAAATTTAGCTTGGGTGTCTGGGTTGGCATTTTTTTTGTTTGAAGGAAGTCTGGGAAGGTGTTTTTGTTAGCCTAGTGGAGTTATTAAAAATCATTGCTCGAAAATTGCAGAAGTAAACAAAATCCTCAATAATAATTACACAAAGTATCCTAATAACCCGCAAGACGTTGGACCAGATAGCATTAACCCGGGAACGGCGGAAAAGCTCTTAAGAAGTTTTACTGGGCAACGGCGGAAAAGCTCTTAAGAGGGAAGGCCTAAAAAAAAAACATTTTAAAAGGCGCCAGTAGCACTACTTTTTTTTTTTTTTTTTTCTTTTTTTTTTTCTTCCCTATACCTCATATCACTCCTCCACATCCCCTCCTCCCCCTTCAATTATCACCTATTTTCCCTGTTATTCCCTAATTCATTGGTATATTTTTGTGTTAACATTAGCAAACTGTGTGGAGGATGTGCTTATGTGCCTAGCGAGTGTGTTGCACAAGGGAGAGTGTGAATGAGTGAGGCAGTCAGGCTTGAGGCCTCGTGAAGGGCGGGGTTGCCTCGATTTGCTCCATAATTCATGAATGGGCTGCTCCATGTTTATTCGCGATTTTGACCAGAAAAATTATATTTCCACTTGTTTTATTGTTGTTACAGGTTACTATCTTCATAGTGAAGGTAAAATAGGCGCATATGAATAAGTAATAACAATATTTATCGTAAAATGACGATTATAAGCATGAATGGAGCCTAATATGCTCGCCCAGAACAGTGGTGTTCAATACACCCAGCTCGCCGTTTATAGGTTAAACACCACCAAGACCAAGAGTATTGTTTTGGTCTGTAAAAACTTAGATTTGAAGATGCGAGATTTGGAATACTAACTTGCACCCTATTATATATATTAACAAATGTCTGAAAAGAAATTATATCAGTGCATTGGTTTTCCAGTTACTGCATATTCAATGTTTACATACAAATATATTACATGTTATTTTCCCTGGCCTATTTTCCTAATTTGAATTTTGATTACACTAATTTCAATGAGCCAAATGCCTTTCTCCATTTTCATACTAAGTTAACCCCAACATCATCTTATGTATGTTTTCCAAGTCCATCATATTGCTGTCTCATTTTCAAAACTGAGACTTTTGTGTTTTTATGTACACTTGGTCAAAGAATTATCTGCACCCCTTACGCTGATCATCTGGTGTGTACAGCTCGGTAGTACTAGTTTTGAGGAAATATATTGTTTATTATGTGTCGGAGACGAGCCTCATCTCTGATAGATATGCAGTAGCTGCAGGCAGAGGTGCCAACCCTACCGAGCTGTACACACCTGATGATCAGCATAGGGGTGCAGATAATTCTTTGACCAAGTGTACTTTACAGTATGATATATAACTACATGTTTTTCTTATTATTATTTTTCTTTTCATTGAAATGCCATGAAAGTTGTTCTAGCAAATTTGGAACTTGAAAACATTACAATTTGTTGATATATAAGCCAAACTGAAACTATTTGGATAAACTGACTGAAAACTAAAAATATATTTTTTTAATATTGCTTTCAATCTCCTTGTGGACAGTACAGTTTTTGTTGAAAGCTCATAATACCTAAGTTCTACCCATCCTAAATTATCATTGCTATGTAAAAGGCAATACAGTGCTTGTAAATTATATAAGACAAATTATGAAGTTGTGATGAAACTTTGTTTTTGCTGTTTTAACCCTTTCACGCATATGACGCGATTTTGAGCCTTCAGGGGTATTTAGAAACCTTTAGTTTAGTTACTTCAACCTCGGCAGTTGTCTTTGAGTTAGCTGTGGGCAGAAAACTAATTTTGGAGAGGTAATTATAAGAGTGAGAGAACTCTATTTCTTATTGCTAATCTGGCAAACTCTGTCATAAATGCGTGAAAGGGTTAAAAGATGTACTGTATGAGGGTAGTAATGCTGTAATCATCAAGTTTATTTCTTAATCCAAATCCATAAATTAAGCTCTGACACACCAAACCACATTTATGGGGTCTTGTTACATATCAGCGTATTTGATTTGATGTTCCACTTGGGATAGTTTCTTCTATCTT
Source organism: Paralithodes platypus (assembly GCA_032716605.1). Lineage (NCBI taxonomy): Eukaryota > Metazoa > Arthropoda > Malacostraca > Decapoda > Lithodidae > Paralithodes > Paralithodes platypus. The sequence continues at coordinate 16,475,177 of CM064528.1, read as the reverse complement.
ATCTGATAATGACTTACATATGACGAAAGACTCAAGGCTTTGGACCTGACTGAAGTTTTTTTTATGTAAGGTACTGTACAGTATCTTATCAGTCAATAGCCAACCCTATCTTTCAAAATGGAGAATAGGCATCAGAAATATTGCTATGGAGAAACTCACTTGTAGTCTCAATAAATTATTATTTAAACTTTTTTCTATCTTATCAGTTATATATACAGTATACAGTATAGTACTGTATTGATTTGTTTTTCTTTTCTTTTTTTGTCTGTGATCCTAATTAGCAAAGTCAAATAACTATAAATAAGATGGCTCTGTCTAGAGTCGGCCACCCCCAGCTATGGGGTATGTACCAGAGTATATTATACAGTATATATACAATACAAGAACATGATAAAAATTCATGTTACCAAGTTACAACAATACATTATGAGATTAGAAGAGGTCTAACTTACACAGAAGTTAAGATAACGACTAGTGTCGATGAGACAAATTAGCTGTTTTGGATATCTATTTTATATTTTAACAGAAATTTGGCACTTGAATTTTGTGTTACAATGATTAGTTTTCAGGTTTACAATGTGCAGTTGACTCAAGAAATTCCCTACCCCACAAACTGCTCGTCAGACAATATCTACCGGTTGCTTTCAAGTAACTGCTAGTATTTTTGCAAGTAGTTGTTTCAGTCTACATGTGTGTACAGTTTATTAATTATAATTATACCAGAAAGGTTGGCCCCCTAACTTCTGTAATTCAATAAGGGCTAGAGCAAATGGGCTGTAAATCCACACCTTTCCCTAGCCGATTCTTTCCTAGTAATGTAGTATAAATATTTGATCAATTACTTCAGTCATTTTTTTTTAGTTATATAGGTTAGTAGTCCAGATTTTTGGCCTAACTATAATGAATAGTCTATAGATAAATAGCTAAAGAACAATGCTCCACTCAAGCATCTAGAAAATCAGTGTAAATATAGGGCGGGGCAAAGGAATATCTAGAGCCAGCTGTACAGTCAAAATCAATAGTTCGGTGAAATCCTTACTCCTATCTGTCATCATTAAGGGGAGATGGTTCACTTTTTGGGCAATTTTTGCATGTATTCATGATTTTTTTTTAGTTTCCTCCCTAGACCTCCATCAAATTTAAAAAAAAAAAAAAAAAAACATTACATCCCCTTTCTAGATTAATTTGTAAATTTTTCGGTTCTTCCAACATTACAGGCTCATTATCGTTCACCAGGGAAAAGATTGACACCTAAATAGCACGAAAGGTCTAAATATTGATGAAGAAATGGGACGAAAGGTCTTAAAATCGACTAATTAATGGGGCAAACATCTTTAACATCTGAAAACTAATGGGGCTAAACATGAGGGAGAAAGTGGTCCAGAAAACTGGTCCATCCCCCCTTAAAATTTCAGTAGCACCCTTTATTTTACTGTCCTTGTGTGTTACTAATAGCCTGTGCTTAGAACTATAGTAATTCCTCACTTAAAATTATAATTATGTTCCTGAAAAAATCCCAGACCTTTTAAGTTCCGATAAGCATTTTTTTTTTTTTTTTTTTTTCCCTCGAGTTGGCCACCCTCAGTTATGGGATATGTGCCTGAGTACAGTATATACATACATAAAAAAAATCTCCTGCGATTATTCACCATTATTATTTTATTTGCAACTTAATGAAGCATAACAACTTAAATTAAAATGTAAAACTTGCAAACTAAAAGTTAATTTTATTCCATAGTTTATATACCGCTTAGATTTAACACACATTACCATAAAGGTATTCCTCGAACTATTGATTTTGAACAAGCTAACAGGGAAACAAAACAAGTCAGTAATATCATGGCTTAAAGTTTATATTATTTTTGCAATATTTGTCCTAGATGACTTACTATATTTATTATTTACTAAGGTAAGTTGGGGTAATTTTGTCATGAATGGTGTTTTTTTGCTAAATAAAAACGACCACATATATAATATTGTCATTTTCATAGCTTTATCTATTCATTCAGCCCTTCTGCTACATATACAAACAATTATTTTTGGCCACGCCACAGATTTTAAAAAAAGTTTCTCTCCCGGCAAAATTACCCGACGGTCGGGGTAATTTCGCCGCCATCGATTCCACTCGATTGTTCTCCGAAATGAACATCCCCTCAATTGCTAAATCAAGTTCTAATCTTCCTCTGGAGAATAGTGAAAACCAGAAGTCGCTACATCAAATTGTTCGCTCTTGAGGATGTGGTGACCAACTTTGATATTATGTGCCGCCTAATTGACTGTCAAAACAATTACCGCATGGTAAATAATTCATTTTATCAAAAGCCATTTGTTTGCACAATGGACAAAAACCTTATATTATCTTGTTAGGTTGGCATTCCTCTTCAGCTATAGACCAACAGCAGCAGATTCTATTAATTAGTTTCGGAGCTATGGGCCTTTGAATTGGAACTATTGCTGTTGCGGTGGAATTACCACTAGTTATCCTATGACAGTTACTTGAGCATTTTATGTTTTTCTTTTAGCAAGCATAAGTATTGAAGATGCCGATTACTGAAATTTGTTATACAGTACATAGTAATCACCCCCTTAACCGGCCTGCCATCATACGAACCTTGCCAATTCCCGGACAAGTCATGGGTGATATAAATAAATATAGTACAGTTGTTGTATGAACTCTACAAAACTTTTTTGATTCGGGCTTTAGTGGAACTCTGCAAACTCTTCTGGAGCTGGAGATTTGTGAACTCCTTACCCCGCCACAACAGGTGATGACATTCTTCCTTATATTGTAGCTATTATTTGACAACTTTATGCAGCTCAGGAAGGACATCTATTAATTAAAATGTAAAACTTGCAAACTAAACAAACCAACATTGGGACAAGGACAATATAAAGTCAAATTAAATTATCAAAATTGCTATGTGGAAACAACGCTTACTAAAATAAAATTTATGAAATAAAAGAACACAATCCACCACATAGGGTGTACATTACTACATGAGCAAGTTAATCTGTTTCCCAAGCAAACTAATCGCACACATGACAACGCACCATCGTCACGTTCAAGGAATTAGTCAAATTTGGGAAGTCCGGGACGTTCTGGTAAATTATACTAAACTCTGCATGAATAAAGAAACTACATGTTAAAAGTCAAAACATTATTTAAAATCAAATTTGCAACATGACAAGACATTAACAATAGTACAAAATACAAATATTGATAAGATATCTATATCTATATCAAAGAAGTATAGCTCCAATAAGTATTTGATTATCACAGAGCCTTCCTAACTAGTAAATCGTCTAATAATAGCCAGAATAGAATTAAAGGACATCACACTAAAAGGGCTATAGGTATGGTTTATCCAGTAAATCTGCTACTCTTGGTTGTGGATATTGAGTGGCATGGCTAAACAGGTGAATCCATAAATTATAATGAATATCTCAAGACCCTAATCATCCAGTGTTTGATTCGATTCTCACTGAAATGACGATAGGTGACTATTGTACTTTTATCTTCCTTGCTTTTTTTCTCTTTCTCTCCCTCTCTCTGGCTTGTATCCATTCGGCACCATTCAGACATTTACCCGTATCTAGGTGTCAATATTTTCCTGGCAAGCGGTAGCGAGCCAGCATATATTTATACAGTATTTTTGTTTTGACAGCAAGCCAAATTTGTAAAAAAAAATTATAAAAAAAAATCTTCGGCAAAGCCGGATTTCAACATACAATGCTGGCTCGCTATCGCTCGCCAGGAAGTAATCGACACCTGGATGGGGATAAGCGTCTTAAAACAGTTGGCTGAATGGGGCCGAATGGATACAAGCCAGGGAAAACGATAAAAAAAGCCGGTGACCCCCCTTAATATATAGCTGCTTCCATTATTGTCAAGAATGCCATGTTACCATAGTAGTAGTGTATTTTATATTAAAGAACTTTCATATTAGTGAACCTTTGTTTATCTAAAATACACCAAAACACAGTATCAAATTGGAAACTATTAAATTTTACATAACTGTATAGTGCAAAACCCACCATGATTTCACGGCTTCAATCAGACAAGAACAATGTTTATACTTTATCAATGTTACATCCAGATGACTTTACTCAATTTAGAAACAAACTATACTAATGAAAGAGTTGAAGATTTTTTTTTTTGATTTTTTTTTTATTCTGGCTAAAATTAGATTATTATATGCAGTCTAAGAAAGATATAATATTTTTCAGAGGGTTTATTGAGATTTGATTTACCCCTGAGTCCTGGAGGTAGATTATAAGATTATAAGATTATAGATTATAAGCTGAATATAATTGTCGAATGGTAACCAGAAATTAAGAAAATTATATCATTGTGCCGAAGGGGTTAAGGGTACATGGGCCGGTTTTCTGGACCACTTTCTCCCTCATGTTTAGCCCCATTAGTTTTCAGATGTAAAGAAGTTTGCCCCATTAGTTAGTCGATTATAAGACTTTTCGCCCCATTTCTTCGTCAATATTTAGACCTTTCGTGCTATTTAGGTGTCGATTTTATCCCTGGCGAACGATAGTGAGCCTGTAATGTTCGAAGAACCGGCCGAAGTTTTTCTACCGAAAAATTTACAAATTAATCTAGAAGGGGTATCTAATTGATGTTTTTTTTTTAAATTTGATAGAGGTCTAGGGAGGAAACTAGAAAAATAACTAATACATGCTAAAATCGCCCAAAAAGTGAAAAATCTCCCCTTAAGTCAAGCACCTAAATGGCACGAAAGGTCTTAAAATTGACACAAAAAAAGGGCAAAAGGTCTCAAAATCGCCAAAATAACGGACTAATGTCTTAAAAGCTCATATTTGCTAAATATAAGGGAGAAGGGGGTCCAGAAAAAGCGAGTACTACCCCCTTAAAAGAAGTGTCAAATTAATGTCCCTCTCTAGATTTCACACAAATTATCAAGTATTTTTGGTTTAGTAAAACGAGGTTCACCTTGGGATTACTGTAGCCTATACAGAAATGTTGAGCAGCATAAATATACATTCTCTAGTAGTACTCAGGAAATAAAGGTATAAATTATTGTATATTCCTTCATATGGAGAAGCATCAGAAAATAAAGGTATACATTATTGTATATTCCTTCATATGGAGAAGCATAATTTGTTAATAAAATTGTTGATCTTTTATTAGTACTAGAACTGTATTTAAATGTCCTTTATTATAAAATAAGCAAATTGAACTTAGGCTGTAGGTAGCACATCTTTAAATATAAGTGTGGTGAAATTAATGTGTATTGCCATAGTGAGAGAGGGACCAGTGAGAGCTTAGTTGAGAGAGCTACTTGGTATATAATTTATCGGGGAGGTTGTTGTTGTTGTTGTTCCCCAGACAGCCTGGCCGAACAGCCCCAAGGCCCTGAGCAAGGCCAAGGCCATAACTGAGCACCCCCACAGAACCCTCCCTGCCTACCACAATAAAGCCTGGGTGACCAAAGCCACTCCATGGCGGGTAGCTGAGGAGGGTGCGGAAACTCCCGGGAAACCAAAGCCCCACCCAGGGCCCTGTGCCCCCCAGCAATTATGAAGAGAAAGTTGAGGGGAAAAGGAGAAATGGCTTCCAATCTTGGTATATTGGGAGGTCAATCCACGGAGATCTAGAAAATATATATGTAAAAGGAACAGTCAGAGTAAGCTATGGGTATGGCAGAGATTGCTCAGTTCTCGCTCTGATAGACCAGCCCATCACCACATTATCGGGGAGGTGATACATAACGGTAGACTGCAATTGACCACTTGTGAGTTTCTGGCTATAAGGACCAGCGACAATACAGTTGTAGTGCATAATATAATAAATATTTTTGTGATATGACCCAGGCAGGGTTCAAAACCAGGCCAGTAGTGCAGCACTCCAATACCTTAACCACTAGGCCACCAAGGAGCTTAAAACTAGTGGCTTCATTTGGAATAAAATTCCATCCACTTCCACCCGCTCCCCCCCCCCCCCTGTTACTACATTCCTTGTCGCGGTTGGGGGGCTTCGGGCCGGCAACTAGAGCTTGATGGGGGATGCTTTTTGCCTTCTCCCCTCGAGCTCTAGTTGTCGGCTTAACTAATTTTGTGTAGTTTTTATTTTCTCTTTCTATGTTTTTCCCCTTCTGTTCTTATTCTGTCCCTTTTGGTTCATTTTGTGGACTTTTCCTCTTTGCTCAAATTATGTTCGGTTGGGTGAGAGAGCTGGTCTTTGCTGGGATTGGAGCTTTGACCCGGAACCAATTGTGGTGACAGTGGTGACATGTCGGCTCACCCGAGAGTTTTAGGACCTGTGGTTCGGTAACATGCCTAATGTTATGGTTCCTAGGTGGGACCATCTCCGTAGTGCGGCTCCGGATCCAGGGGTGCCGTTCCTTGGAGGTGGGACTCTTGGCTTTCTGACCGGTAGCCCATAATTATGTAACGACTGGAGATGTTTGCATCGTTTCATGCCCTCAGTCTCATCAAGCGGGTTATGCTTACACTTAAGCCTCTCTTTACATTTTAATGCCATCCCCTTCCAAGGGGTAGGATAGGAAGCTGACACTTGGGACTCTGTCCCCACTTGTGTCGTTGGTGAAGGTTTAGGGCTCCATGATTTGTAAAGGTTGGCTTACTGGTATCCCTCCCGTCATACCTTCTCTCCGCCTGCTCTGCTTAGTACACTCCTGGAACAGCATGGCTTGGTATTTATGGCTGGTGTTACTGAAACTCCTCCCCTGGTTCCGACTTTGACACTGACTACGACCTCTGGCGCAACTTCTGACATTTCCCTGGATCCTTCCCACCCTGTCGAGGGGCTTTCGGTAGCCCCCTCGGCTGCAATAGTAGGAGAGACTCATCCCTCTCCCAAGCCACACTTGCCTCCTTCATCTAGTTCTAATGGCCCTGTTACATTGGAGCCATATGTTCCTCCCAAATCCAAACCTCGTCCACGTCGTCCTACCCCGCCAACTTCTGTCCAGCTATTTCAGACTATTTTTGGCTCCAGTAAGTGGCCTAAATTTTTTAATATTAATTATGACATAGGTGATGATCTTGAGCTTGATTCCATACTACGCCATGACATCGGTGATGTTGAAATCCGTACGGGTACGGATGGCTGTCGCCTCCTTGAAGCTCAGACTGAGGCTCAGTCTCGTTCTCTTCAGGAGTGGTTGGTCAATCCGCCGTCCCAAGTTTCCATCACGAGGCACAAGACTCTTAATAACTGTGTTGGGACAGTTGTTATCCCTCATGAGATCCGTATTGATACACCATTTGAGGACTCTGCATCTCGCATCCTGGAGAACATGGGCCCATCTGATACTCCAGCACTGAAGGTTGAGACATACCTGTCTCGGCGCGGTTCCCAGCGTGATGGCCCCCTCCGTATTGCTAAACTGACTTTCGAGGGACGTGACTTGCCTCCTTTTGTTCGGATAGCGGGCCGGCGGCTGGCTGTACGAAAACATGTCCCCCGCCCTAGACATTGCCAGAGTTGCTGGAAGTTTGATCACCCGGCCAAGTATTGCCATGAGAACCCGAAATTATGCCCCCTGTGTGGAGGTTCAGCTCATCTTCGGGAGGCTTGCAATGCAACCTCCCGTATCTGCCTCAACTGCGGTGATCTCCATGCTGTCTTTTCCGACACTAGCCCACATTTTCATTATCATAGTGCTATCCTTGATTTGAAACTGAGTCGGGGCTTCTCTCACAGAGCGGCTATCTCCCATTTGAAGGAACAGGGTCTGTTACCTTCCTTGACGTATGCTAGGGTGGCTAGGTCTGGTTTACAACCTACTCTCCCACATCCTCCGCTTTCAGTGACTCGCCCTCTTCCAACCAAACGCTTTTCGCCACTCCGGGACCTACTGCCAGAGCCGAATCCCCCTCCTGAGGTAGCAGGGGCCCCTGTTCAGTGTCCTCCCTCCATCTCTCCTACTGCTTTGACTTCCTCATCTAAGGTGACTACTAGGAGTAATTCCAGTGTTATTCTGGCCCGAACTGATGTTTTTTCCGTGCGCAGTAAGGACTTCTCTCCTCCCTTTGATCCTGCAACTAAGAAGAGGAAAGGTTATGACTCTCCTCCTACGGATAGATCTGCCTTGTTTCCCAAGCATGTGCGGAGTCAGGATAGGAGGAGACCTCGCCTTCTGACATCTCCGCAGGTCTCATCAGCTCCTCTGACTCCTTCCCATGATGATATAGAAGCCCAACTTGCAGACATCGATGGTCCACTTATGGAAATAGATACCTCCCCGCCTCCTGCTAAACATGTTTCCCAGTGTGGCTGTGATAAATGCTTTATAGACTATATTGGCCCCGCTATTAATGATAATGTGCATGACTTACGTGTAAAGGTTGATCACTTTATTGCCTCCTGCCACCTTCCTTCTGACTTTGCAGGGTCTCATGATGCCCATTGTATTGTATTGTATATACTCAGGCACATTACCCCATAGCTGGGGGTGGCCGACTTGAGACAGAGCCCGAACAGAAACAATATTTGAAGTTCCAATTCTTAGGGTCTGGGACCACTTTCACATTCCCTCGGCCCTTACCGTCTCGTCTAGTAGGTGAATTTTACAAGGGGAGGAGGATTCCTAGCCCCCTGCCCCCAGAAGAAAAAGTAGGACCGTAAAAGAGACAGACAGAAATGGCTAAGGTTGGGTAGAGGATGCCAAACCTCACTCTGGATAGGACCAGCCCTCTCCCATTGTATATGTGTTAATTGTATTGGTCACCTGGCTGTTCAACCAACAGCATTAGTGGAAAGGATTCAACGCGAGGTTTCTTCTCCTCCCGAACAATTGGCTGTGCTCCAGGTCCCGCCTTCCCAGTGTGTGTTACACGACGCTATTGGGGACGTGCCTGGTCGTCCTCCCCCTCACCCTCTGCCTGTACCCCTCCCCAATGTTGCCCGTATTCAGCGGGCTCAAAATCACAGTAATTTAAAATCAGTGATTACTCATGAACCATCATAGTATACTTCAGTGGAACATGAACGGTTTCGCCACTAGGTGTCGCCTTGGCGATACTCAACGTTTACTTCGCTTGCATACTCCTCTGTGTGTCTGCCTCCAGCATGTAGGCCCTGTCCTTGACTCGATAGGCGCTTATTATGTTGCAGCAGAGTCACCTGTGCGTGATGGTCATCTTCGGACGGCCATCCTTTTACATCGCTCTTGTGCTTTTCAACCTGTTCCATTGTTAGATCCCCCATTCCAAGCTGTTGCTGTTAGGGTATCCCTTCCTAATGGTACAGCCCTTACCATCTGTAGTGTATATAATCAACCTAGTTGTAATTATAACATGTCTAGGTTGCCCCATCTTTTACGGTGTCTTCCTCCTCCATTTTTAATTTTAGGTGATTTTAACTCCCACTCTCCGGTATGGGGTTGTTCTGCTGATGCACCAGGACGTCTCATTGAGGATCTGCTTTTAAACTCTACCCTATGCTGTCTTAATGAAGGTCCCCACACTTTTTATTCTTTAGCTCACTCTACTTCCTCTGCAGTTGATCTTACTTTGGCATCGGCTGAGGCGGCATCCCTTTTTACTTGGTCTGTTGTTGCTGACCGTTTTACTAGTGACCATCACCCTATACTATTGACTCCCACATCCCCTAATGCGTCAAGTCAGTTAGCCAGGTATAACCTTGCTAAAGCTGATTGGGACTCTTTTAGTTCTCTTTCAGCTGACATTGGGGTTTTTCGTGATGATGATTCTCCACATGATAATTATATGTTTTTCAAAGATTTTATTTGTTCCGTTGCTGATAGCACAATCCCTCGGTCATCCAGTACCCCTCACCCTCGACGGGTCCCATGGTGGTCCCCTGAACTGTCCAAGCTGGTTCGATTAAAACATTATTTGGAGCGTCGCCTTGCTCAATCTGCCCGTCACCTACGGGATGCTCGAGCATCGCTGGCAGCTGATGCGACATTACATGTTTGGGTGAAGTTTGTTACTGCTATGTATTTTATCAGCGAGGTGAAACCCTACTATAATAAACTGTGTGCACTCTTCAAACGTACTGTTATCTCACAGAAGAAACAGTCGTGGCAGTCATATGTCTCCGGATTGGCCCCCCGTACGTCTCTGTCTTTAGTTTGGAAGAAATTTCACAAGATTACTGGTAAAAACAACCGATCTCCTGTTCATTCGGTTTTTGATCATGCTTCCGCCTCTCTGTTGTTTGACGATTATTCCATCTCGATGGCTCATGCTAGTCATCTGGCGGATGTAGGTAGTGACGCTAATTTACCCCGAGCGTTTGTTTCTCAGAAACGTCGTTCTGAGGCACTTTCCTTGGACTTTCGTGGGGGTACGTCCTCCCCTTACAACAGTGCTTTTACCATCGATGTCCTCAAGGTTGCCTTGCGGGATTGCAAGGATGCTACCCCTGGCCCAGATGGAATTTTCTATAGTATGCTTCAACACCTGGACGGTGAGGCTCTTACTTTTTTATCTGATGTTTTTAACCAAATATGGCGGCATGGGTACTTCCCTCCTGATTGGAAACATGCTTATACAGTCCCCATTCCGAAGCCAGGCAAGGACCCTAGTTTACCCCCGATTTCATTGACATCCTGCATAAGCAAATTATTTGAGAAGATGGTGCACCCTCGGCTCTTATACTTTGCTTTGAACCATAACCTCATCTCTCAATCAAAGTCTGGGTTCCGCCCTCAACGCTCCACGCTTCATTCTTTGGCCTGTTTGGAGGATCAAGTCCGGCGTGGGTTCGTGTTGGGTCACCCCACCGTGGCTATTTTATTTGACATCACTAAGGCCTATGACACGACTTGGCGCTATCGAATTCTACGAATCTTCTATGAGTCTGGCATGCGTGGCTCACTTCTCCGATTTTTGAAGGGTTTCCTCTCTGATAGGACTTTCCAAGTGATTGTCAATGGAACCCTGTCTCGCCTCCACTCTCTTCAGATGGGCATCCCTCAGGGGAGCGTTCTTAGTAGCATGCTGTTTGCAATCGCCATCAACGGGGTGGTGTCCTGCCTCCCTCCTCATGTCTCCCACAGCCTTTATGTGGACGATTTCGCAGTTTACTATACCTCGCCCAGTTTTTCTCATATACAGCGATGCCTTAATACTGTCTTGAGGGACGTTACCCGTTGGGCGTCTTCTACGGGGTTTACATTTTCCAGCGAGAAAACCAAGGCGATTCTCTTTTATCGTGACAAACGTCACCTACATGGTCAGACTATCTCCCTCTCAATGTCTGGACATCGGCTACTATTTTCTGATCAGGTTAAGTTCTTGGGACTCATCCTTGACACACATCTTAACTGGTCTGCCCATGTAAAAGACCTTAAGGCGCGGTGCCTAAGACGTGTTAACGTCTTGAAGAAATGTCACCATGTTACCTGGGGTGCTGATCGTCGGACCCTCCTTATGTTATATACGGCCATGGTTTTGTCCGTCTTAGATTATGGGTGTGCTATTTATGGCACAGCTTCCCAGACCACGCTCAAAACCTTGGATCCTGTCCATCATCTTGGTATCAGGCTTTGCACTGGAGCTTTCAAGTCGTCTCGCATTACGAGCCTTCTCGTAGAAAGTGGCCAGCTTCCTCTCCCCCTCCATCGAGAGCGTGTAATTATGAATTCTGCTCTGCAGTTGCTGTCTACTGAGTCACCTGCGAGCAACTTGTTTGACCAGGTGGGGGAGGATGACTTCCCTCTAGCATTGTTACGGTCTTTTTCCGGTTTTGGCCCACAGACTCTTTATGCACCATGATTTACCCATGCCCCTTCTGCAGGCGGCTGATCCCTCCATCCCGTATTGGCTTTTATCATCACCTATGGTTTGTACGTTCCTTGCTCAAGGTTCTAAGTCCTCGCTCCCTGCTGTTCAGAGGTGTGTCGCCCTTCAGCATATGCTAAGTCATGCCCCTGCCCGTGTCATATATACTGATGGGTCTAAGAGGGATGGGAAAGTTGGTTGTGCTGCAGTTTCAGAGGCTTCCGTTTTTAGCTTGGCTTTATCCCCATATTCATCTGTTTTTACTGCTGAATTGCGTGCATTGTTGGGGGCGGTTGATATGGTCCCTTCCTTTCCAGTCAACACCCCTCGGGTGGTTATTTATAGTGACTGCCTGAGTGCCCTTATGGCGTTACAAGATCTTTCTACGAGAGATCCACTTATTTCCACTATTCTCCGCCGAATACATGACCTTTCCTTGGCCAATTGGAAAATCCAGTTTTGCTGGGTTCCTGCACATGTGGGCATTGCGGGTAATGAGAGAGCAGATCGGCTCGCTAAAACAGCCTGTATCGGTCCAGGAGCGGGTCCTCTCTTGCGCCTGTCTGACATGAAGGCCGTAGTTCGAGAAATCATCTATCGTGCATGGCAACGTGAATGGTCTTCACAGCCCCTTACCATCCATCTTCGTGCTATCAAGGATGCGGTTTCCGTGTGGCCTTCCTCTTTTCAGGACAGGCGCAGGGACCAAGTCGTACTCACTCGTCTCCGAATTAGTCATACCCGCTACACACATGGACACTTAATGGCCACTCCACATGCTCCTCCCCCGTGGTGCGCTACTTGTGACACAAGCATTACTGTGCGGCACTTTCTCGTCGAATGCCCACTATATGGTCGACAGCGGCAGCGTTACTTTTCTCAGCCTTCTCTTCAGTCTATCCTGTCTGACACTCCCTCCTTTGATATTGCCAACTTATTTGCTTTCCTTAAGGAAATTAACATCTTTCATCTGATCTAATATCTTATACTTTCTTCTAGTCATATCTTTTTTAATGTTGTTTCTTTTCTTTCTTTTTAGGATGAACAAGTTTTATTGATTTTACCCCTATTTTTTCTATTCTTTTACCCATTTCCGCTTTTAGCCTCTCCCCAGCCTTATGAGGGCTTTTGCCCAGTAGGCTGTAGGCAAATAGTTTTTATTATTATTATTATCCACCCGCTCCGACTCGTGGTCACGTAGCTAGATACCATACACATACACCTCACACACAAACACAAGTAGCTAAGTACTAGAAATGGATACTTGTAATCTGGGGCATATTTAAGGCCTCTGAATAAACAATTAAGAGCCTAAATATATGTAATAATTTTGTGATATGACCTAGCCTGCATGGGCTCGAACCCAGGCCAGTAGTTCAGAACTCAACACCTTCACCACTAGGCCCCCGAGGAGCTTAAAAGTAGTGGCTTCATTTGGAAGAAAATTCCATCCACCACCACCCGCTCTGCCACCTGCTGTCTGATGTCGGCAATGGCATTGAACCTCGTCCAAACATGGTCAACTATACCTTGACCTCCCATGTTGCAGGATCGTAAAAGGTATGCTGGACTAGGGCGGATATATTTTATATGTTCTTTTGGACTTTTGTTTTCAACTGTGCAAACTCTTCACATGGAAAACTCTTTTTCTACCCTGCTACAAGACCACCACTTAACACCATTGAAGTGGGTGAACTTGACTGGGAAGTAGGAAAACAAGTTATACAGGGTGTTCAGAAAACATGTGTACAAAATGAAATGGGTGATAGGAAACACAGAATTAAACAGTTTGTACTCCATGGAGGTATGTCCTTAAATGCTTCCTTGCGGTGCTACAGGGTAGACAGTTTCAACGTAATTTCCCTAAATTTGTACCCTAACTTCTCTGTGAGTAATCTGTTTACATACAAACATGGTAATTTAATGTACACAACAGTATGAACATTACTTTATTAATGTCAGTACACTGCAAAAACAAAAGAACATTAAATTGAAGAGAAGATTAACAATCATTAATCATCAGTCAGAACTGTTTACTGAACGAAGATGTCTTATGTCATACTGTTGTGTACATTAAATTACCATGTTTGTATGTAAACGGATTACTCACAGAGAAGTTAGGGTACAAATTTAGGGAAATTACGTTGAAACTGTCTACCCTGTAGCACCGCAAGGAAGCATTTATGGACATACCTACATGGAGTACAAAATGTTTAATTCTGTGTTCCCTATCACCCATTTAATTTTGTATACATGTTTTCTGAACACCCTGTATACACAATATGGTTTATTTCTACAATCAAGAACATGCACAATAAATATAGTTACAATCACAATACACAGAACAAATATACAAGAATATAATACAACAGTGTCTTGGCTTGGTAGCTAGCTGGCTGGAGGGTCTGGTGGTGAGCCCCGTTAGTTGTAATATAATGATCTCTTGGGGAATTCGGCGCTAGGCTGGTAGTGTGATGGGGGGGGGGGGGGGGTGCTTGCTGTTGACTGCATTTGGGAGGGGTCGACAATGATCTTGGCGAATAGTTATGAAATAGTGCGAGGGGCTGTGAAAGGGACTAGAGCAGTGGTTCTTAACCTTTTTAGCACCGCACCCCCCTTTGGTCAGGACTGTAGCCTATTCATGATGGTCCCCCCCCCCCCCCCCCCCCCCGCCTCTGGTGCCTAGAAAACTTTTTTTTATCCACTCCATATGGATGCTTAAGACGCAAGATACTGTAAAAAGGGCGAACAAATAACCAATCTGCATGCAAGGATTAAAACTGATTAAGGGTTTTATGTCAACATTATATGTGGTTGCTCGGAATGACGGTTGTTAATTTTTCCTATCAAAGTTTCTTATTTATATATATCTTTGCGATTACCCGGTATGCATTTGAATGGCCTAGCCCTATTTTGAACTTTGATTACCCCACGCCCCCCCTAGCATTGTCAAACGACCCCCTAGGGGGGCGTACCCCCCAGGTTAAGAACCACTGGACTAGAAGTACCTGTGATAATGTATGGCATGGAAGAAATAGGAACTACAGATCAAGGCTGCTAGGCAGAAACAAGAAAGTTGGAAACGATACAAAATAAAATTGGAAGGACAGGATTAGGGGCGAATAAATGAGTGACACAGCCACACAGGAAGCAATTCGAGGAAAAATGGGTTGGAGCACCTTTGAAGAGAGGATAGGGAAAGCTAAAGGAAAGTACAAAGTGAGGCGGGAATGAAGCCAAATATCCTTGCCTGACGGAAGGGTTTGAACTACCAATAGCTCGAGCTTCCCGGGTTAAGGCATTTTGGTATTCTATGTGCAGTTTGCTCTGAGTGTTACATCTCCAGATTACTGCACAGTCGTTCACATGCGTGGTGGGAGGGGAAATTAAAACAAAATATATTAGTAGAATAGGGGTGTTACGTCAGGTTTTTACTGGGGTTGATTGGTTTAAATAAGTGGGTTCTTCCTCCAATCCTCTTTGTGCTGTTTGTGAATGATCTGTCAGATGTAGTGAGCTCCAATGTTAAATTTTTTGCGGATGATACCAAGATATATAGAAAAGTGGACACAGACGAAGATATTGAACAGCTACAGAGAGATTTGGAGGCCCTGGGCTCATGGTCGGACACTTGGCAGCTTCCCCTAAACCGGGCAAAGTGTAAGGTGATGCATTATGGTAGAGCAAATCCTGGGAAAGAATACCACCTAGACCAAAACAACCAGGATGCAGTTATTGCAGAGACTGACAAAGAGAAGGATCTGGGAGTAGGCCTACTGTTTGACTCTTCTCTAAATTTTAGCAGCTATATTAATAGCATAGCCAAAGGAGCAAATTCTATAGTGGGCGTTGTAAAGAGATGCTTTCGGTTTTTGGATTGTAAAGGGTTGATCTTGCTTTACAAGTCCCTGATAAGGCCCAGATTAGAGTATTGCTCTACAGTATGGTCCCCCATATACAAGAAAGACGTGGATATGTTGGAGAAGATTCAACGCCGTATGACTAAGCTTGTCTACGAAATCAAGGACCTCGAATACTCGGAGCGGATGAAAAAATTGGAATTGCCAAGCTTGTCATACAGAAGGAAAAGGGCTACAAGTTTTTAGGATATTGAGTGGCGTTGACAAGCTGGAGGAGGAAGACTTCTTTCAACTAGCGCGACAATCAGTAACAAGGGGACATTCAAGGAAACTATGTAAGCTGCAGTACAAGAGGTTAGCAAGACAGCAATGTTTCTCACAAAGAGTGGTTGGCATCTGGAACTCCTTGCCAGAAGAAGTGGTTGCAAGTGAGACCATAAATCAGTTCAAGTCACGCCTGGAAAAGCACTGGAAGAGCGATCCAGTCAAGTATAGCGAGACGTACAAACTATATCCTGAGAAGAACGACAGAGAGGCACATATAAGCTGAGCTTCATACGCCTTATAACTCAAGTAAACTCAAGTAAGTAATTCCGAGGGATATAGCCTATTAGGTTAGGTTAGGATAGGTTAATCTAATTTAATATATATTTTTCGGGGTTAGGGCATAGATTCTCATGCATGCGCAGATGGCGAGTTTTGGACAGGTTTTAGAGCTACGTACATGGCCTCCCCTGAAGGAGGGAAGGCGTTGAATGTAGCTCTAAAACATGACGTCACTCACCATCTGCGCATGCGTGAGAGTCTATAGGCTCCCTTGGCCCCGCCCCTCACCTCCGTTGCGTTTAAATATACCCTTCAAACCGTTCCATCCAGATATCTCCGTAGCTCACTTGGTAGAACGTCCACCCGTCACTGAGTAAACCAGCGATCGATCCCACTCGTATTTGGTGGATTACTGACTATTCCGCCCTCAGACCATTCCGACTAGAAGATCCCGCCCGCTTAGCTAGGTCCTTCCCGCCCGAATATTGTGGGCGGGAAGAGCTAAACAATCATCCTTCCTTGGCTGATTCCGCCCTCTAAGATTAGACCGTCCCACCCGTTTGTAAGGTTCGTGTATACCTTAACCCAACGGGCGGGATCTTCTAGTTGGAATGGTCTGAAGGCGGGAAAGACCTGCTCCCGTATTTGGTATATTTTTTATATTTTTATTTCGTTATATTTGTTATTTTGGTTATTTTGGTTATATTTTAGGGTTAGGTTAGGTTAGGTTAGGTTAGGTTAATCTAATCTAATCTAATCCAATATAATAGTTGTACATTTGCCAAGATTCTCACGCATGCGCAGATGGCGAGTGACGTCATGTTTTAGAGCTACGTTTAACGCCTCCCTTTAGTATGATCAATACGTATATTATGAATGCTAGACTACTCGGCCCACGGGACAGCTCAGCCCACGGCGAGACAGCTCGGCCCAGTAAAACCGAGACAGCTCGGCCCAGTGTTAATTGCGAGACAACACGGCCTTTCACAACCCTTATTTGCTTCGACAACATAAAAACGATATAGATGGCTATATTGATCATTTTGGAATCACTACGTCCCTATCTATTTATGTATCTATCTTTTCTTTTCATCAAACACGTGACAATTCATTAACTTTTATTTCTCGTATTGATCATTTTGGAATCACTGTCCCTATCTAACCTAACCTAACCTAACCATAGCATACCATGGGGCCGAGCTGTCTCAAATAATGGGCCGAGCTGTCTCGCCATCGTGGCCGAGTTGTCCAAAAGTGGGCCGAGCTGTCCGAGCTGAGTTGTCCCATGGGCCGAGTCGTCCAGTCACCATATATTATTTATGTTGTAGCCTATTTAATTTTTCTTGGCAAATCTATTATCACACAATTGAAATTCATATTATAAGTGAGATGCGGTCTAGGAACGGTGTTACCGCATCCCCAGCTTGTCACAGCCATGCGACAGAGCCAACTAAGCCTTCCCCCTGCCATCCAGACCCACGACAACCCTGCCCCTGCCCGTATCGCCAAGATAACGGTGGAACGAGTGGGACACGTCCGTCCCGAGTGGACCACACCAGTCACCCACGGCAAGTAATTTTCTTTAACCACCAGAGCCAAAGAAAATTACCATCGCAGGGGTAACCATTACAAACCCCCATCAGCCAGCCCAGTAACTCCTCAACCTAGCTACACAACCACAGGTGGTACCAGGTTGTTACCTAAATTACCTTTCATATCCCCTATCAAAGAACCTAAAGCTTTTTCAGAACCAAAACCTCTCTTCCCCAGATTGCCTTTCATATCCCCTATCAAGGAACCTAAAGCTCTTGCATCCATTCAATCTAAACCATTGTCCCGGGTTAAAGTCACTCATAAACCAAAACTTGCCTATCCTTCCAGCCAACAATAAGTCTTAACCCCCAGAATAAGTCATATCATCCATTGTAAGAAACTCATCCGCTTCCTCTCCCACCAGGAAGCCATCACCCCATAATGTGTACAGATCTGCCCTGAGGAATCTTCCTCCAGCTACATCTACAAGGGCCAGCCAAAAGTCCAGGCGCACCACTCACAGGACTACAAGGACCTAACCACCACGCGCGGACACCACCCCAGCGCCTTTGATCCTCTCAAGCCGGGCGCCTTAAGTCTGGGCAAGAATATTCACAAGTACTCAGCCAGTCTGGACATCAGTAACTAAGCTTGCCTTTGGTATCTTTTTATCTGGGTAAAAGCAGCCAGAATAGCTGGTGTTCACACTTGAAGCTGTGTGCAGTGATCGGAGACGACCAGGTCGGGTTCCCCCCTTCAGGAAGAGGACTAGCTTGTGCCACCCACTTTGGGCCCCACCTTCCTGGCCTTCGATGCTGTGCCTAGACCAAGTAAATAAGGATTCCTGTCTTGTTCCTTTCAAGGGATTATAAGGATAGTGCCAGCATCACCAACGTGGAATTTAAAGAACGGGCCTGGACACAAGCCACCCTTCCTGTCCGCCTCGGGGGCTTGGGCATACGGAGAGCCTCGGATATTGCCTCCCCAGCCTTTATCTCTTCCCTCATCGCGACCAACGACCTCGTATTGTCCATCCTTTATTCTAAACCCGGAATGACACTTAATGGGGACGTAACAGCAGCGATTAACACCTGGAAGGGAAGTACAGGAGTAGAGGAGGAGCCTCAGGGTACCTCCAGGAGCAAGCAGAAAGCGTGGGATACCATCTCGGCGAAGAAAACTCAAGAAAATCTCCTAACCAATGCAGACCAGGTTGCAAAAGCACGCCTCCAGGCAGCCGCCCGTTCGGAGAGTGGCTTGTGGTTACACGCCATCCCCATCCCACCTCTTGGAACTCACTTGGATGCTGAAGCGCTCCGGGTCGCCATCGCGCTCAGAGGGGGGGCGGCAGTTTGTCACCCACACACTTGCAAGTGTGATGGGAGGATGGATGCTCAAGGTCACCATGCCTTGTCATGTAAGTACAACGCAGGCCGCCTGCCAAGACACTCTGCACTAAATGATGTCATAAAACGGGCCCTGCAGAGTGCTAACTGTGCATCAATCCTCGAACCACATGGACTTCACAGAGAAGACGGCAAACGGCCAGATGGGATGACCACTTTCTCTTACAAGAATGGCCGGTGCCTCGTGTGCGATGCCACATGTGTTGACACTTTCTCCACAACCAACGCCGCCAGAAACGCCGACGAAGCAGGTGAAGCCGCCCGGATAGCAGAAAATAAAAAGCGAGAAAAATATCAAGCCATCGCCAGAATTCATCAGTTCGAGCCCCTGGCATTCGAAACTTCAGGAGTCTTCGGCCCTACCACCCTTAAGATGGTGAATGAAATAGGCCGTAAAATCAGAGAAGTTTCAGGAGAACCCCGGGAAACCCTCTGGCTCAAGCAAAGACTAGGGATGGCTATCCTCCGGGGCAATGCCACGAGCGTCATGAGCTCAGTTCGACAGGACTGGGTACTGCCACTGCGTGAGGCCCCGGCAGGAGTGGTGTATCCGTAGTCTTTCCACAGTAGGGTAAAACAAAACATAAACCTTATTTGTATGTAACATGTGTGATGCACATTAATAAAAGGGGATGTGTCGGATGGTTGAAAGCCACAGTTGCTCGCGCGTTTGGGGCTAGCAACACGTATTATGAAAAACATGCATCCTCCTTCATTCACTGTCCCCCCCCCCCTTCACTCACTCAACCCCACAATTTGCCGGAGGATAACAGGTTTTTCACAATACGTAGACGGAGGTCTTTTAAAAAAAAAAAAAGGATAGTGCAGTACTTAGAGACGACCAGGTCGGGTTCCCCCCTTCAGGAAGAGGACTAGATTGTGCAACCCACTTTGGGCCCCACCTTCACTGGCCTCTATTTACTGTATTAGTCCTGTGGTTCCAGAGGAAAAGCAGCCAGAATAGCTGGTGTTCACACTTGAAGCTGTGTGCAGTGATCGGAGACGACCAGGTCGGGTTCCCCCCTTCAGGAAGAGGACTAGCTTGTGCAACCCACTTTGGGCCCCACCTTCCTGGCCTTCGATGCTGTGCCTAGACCAAGTAAATAAGGATTCCTGTCTTGTTCCTTTCAAGGGATTATAAGGATAGTGCAGTACTTAGAGACAACCAGGTCGGGTTCCCCCCTTCAGGAAGAGGACTAGATTGTGCAACCCACTTTGGGCCCCACCTTCACTGGCCTCTATTTACTGTATTAGTCCTGTGGTTCCAGAGGAGATTGCAAGGGAGTAATTTAATTGTCCCAAACCTTAGACTAACCATAGTGTCACTGGATAGACTGCTTGCAACTCTATACAGACCATTATGCTAGTCGCCATAACCCCCCCACCAAACCCTGTAGCAGAACTCCGGCATACTCTTAGTAAGTCCTTGCTCACGCGGAGTGCAAGAGGAACCCGGGTGTCTCCCGTGGTAGGCACAGAGGAGCAAGGAGCTGTAAGGACGTAGGAGTGCAGCCTAATCCCGGACCAACATCCGGAAGTACCACGCCCCAGCCGCCCTCCTGGACCACTGGATTCTCCCTCGATCTACGGCACCTCTTCACTCCAGCTCTCCTTTAAGTGCCTTATTACGGTTTATGGGTATAGAGTTGTCTCAGGGTAGTGGTTGAAGTTATCTTCAGGGGTTCTCACTAAATAACGTCTTGCGAGAGGGCTTTCCTCTCTACGTAAATTGACGTTAATCTGCCCACTTGCCGGGACACATTAGACATAACTATCAGGGGATCCTTATATCCGCACATTCCCGGGTTATTGGTCTCCCATAGCCCGTCAGAGGGGGTGCGCCTATATAAGACCCACAGCATATGACATACACACATATTTACACGTAACCTTGTTCCCTTGTATAACTTCTAGCCTCATTCACTTAACATTCTGTCAGGTTCATAACTCGAATAGATCTCACTCTATCTCAGCTCCCGACGATTGTTGTATCAGCCTTCCGAATCTTGCTAGTTGCCCACACAAGTAGTTTTAGAATAAATAATCTTGCCAGGTGAGATCTAGCACACCTGTAGAATTCAGTTCATTTGTGAGCCTTTCAGAGCCCACCTTATTGTTGATGACCACTTGGTCATTGTTGCTTTAGAGTCAGTTAACGTCACTATTGCCGGGGACATCATAGTATGAGTGTAAAGTCAGTGAAAATAGGCTAGCCTAAACAGACCTCGGATGCGGAAATACCCTGAGCCGACCAGGCCAAGGGGGATATCTCTATTGGTCTAACTGGTAAGGTGCCTGCCTCACACCCAAGGGTCGAGAGTTCGTGCCCCCACCAGGGCATGATATTTTCGTGAGGCTATTTCCGCATTTAACGAAGTTTAGGTGTGCTGGTTAACGAACTCTCGACCCTTGGGTGTGAGGCAGGCACCTTACCAGTTAGACCAATAGAGATATCCCCCTTGGCCTGGTCGGCTCAGGGTATTTCCGCATCCGAGGTCTGTTTAGGCTAGCCTATTTTCACTGACTTTACATGATCCAGACGACATCTGCCATTACTGCACTCTTGTTACCTTGCTGAGATCTTGCTTGAGATCTAATTGAGTGGGAGGTAAGCCTCCACTATTTTGGATACTCTATAATTGTATCCGAGGAGTTATTGTTAAATTGAGTCCGGACCCATTGTTCGACTCTTGCCTTATAATTGCTAATCATATTATTATTTGTATGCTCTATTTACCATTGTTGCCATTTTGATGATCTCAGTGTTCCAGAATTAAATATATTGCTCCTCCATGAACCAGGTGTAAAGTAAATAAAACCCATGTTAACTTGTCGCCTGTGTACTTATTCTCCTGCCGTGTTGTCTCTTTATTAAAGTTAAAGGTATACTTCTCCAGTTAGAGAGTTAATCATTGCACTCAGAATATCTCGCGTTCCAATTTGGATCGGGCATAACAATAGCTAGTAATGTTAACCAGAAAATACATAATTTTATATACTGTTATGGAATAACAAGCCGTAGTAAATACCGATGACACTGCAGATCCTGAATATCCAATAGAATCCTGAACACTGTTGGATATTGGACTTTGGACTTTGGACATTCAAACATTACTGGATATTGATTAGCCTAGAGTTGAATATCCAATAAAAACCTGACAACTGTTGGATATTGGACTTTGGACCTTGAAACATTAGCCTACTGGATAGGGAGTAGCCTAGAGTTGAATATCCAATAGAATTTTGAAAACTTACCGTTGGATATTGGACTTTGGACATTCAAACATTCCAAAGTCCAAAGTCCAATATCCAACAGTTTTCAGGTTTTTATTGGATATTCAACTCTAGGCTAAGTCTTGCCCAGGGCTTGTATAGTTTCTTCGAGTTACCTCGAGTGTTGTTATCCTCCCTCAGTTGAAAAATGTCCTCTGTACAGTCTCGGTCGTATTTCTGGTTGACGATCTTGTAGACTTCGATCTGATCTCGTGATCTTCTGTAAGCCAGGGTGGGTAGATTCAGCTTCCTCAGTCGTTCTTCGTAGCTGAGGTCTTTAAGTTGTGGCACTAACTTCGTTGCTCTTCGCTGTACGTTTTCCAGTGCGTCGATATCCTTTAGGAGGTGTGGACACCACACTTGGTTTGCATATTCCAAGTGTGGTCTCACAACTGCGGTGTACAGAGCCTCGAAGATAGTTGGGTCTAGGTACACGAATGTTCTCCGGATCAGGCCTACTATTTGTTTGCTTTATTTATTTTCTCAGCTAAGTGATCAGAGAAAGACAACTTATCATCTATCACCACACTTACGAGTTTCAGGCTATAAGGAAGTTGGAGGTGTAGACATCGATAGCAATTCTAAATGCAATAATTATGTAGGTTTCTATGATGGGTAAAGAGTGTTGAATTGGGTTTTATATATTGAAAAATTCACTGCAATCGTATTTTAGCAGGAAAAGCTGGTGAATATCAGTAACTACTACTCCAACTTCCTTATAGTAGAGTCACACATTTATATTAGTTTACGGTGATACGTTTTCTGTGAATTGTGCGTTTTCTGTGAATTGGCGTATAGCAACAGGTTATATAGTTATCGTTAATTAGGTTATTGTATTAATTAGCACGCTTTTACGGTTCAAGACAATGCTAAAGTATATATATTTGATCTTTTTCATACAAAATACCAGTAATAAAGTATATAAACCCATGAAACCAATGAAAACTCAATTTGCCTTACGAATCGGTTTACAAGACAAAGCGACCCCCATAATCCCATTGTTGTTATGTTCATAGCTATTCGCTCTTAGCCTTGTCGCGCTCCATAGTCTTCCATTCCAAATGCAACAATGGAATGGAAGACTATGGAGCGCGACAAGGCTAAGAGCGAATAGCTATGAAATAGTGCGAGGGCTGTGGAAAGGATTGGGAGTACCTGCAATAATGTACGGCTTAGAGGCGGTAGAAACAACAGAGGCGGAAACGAAGAAATTAGAAACGATACAGAATAAAATCGGGAGGACAGGATTGGGGGCAAATAAATACGTAGCTCAAGAAGCAATCCGAGGGGAGATGGGGTGGAGTACGTTTGAGGAAAGGATTGGGAAAGCGAAAGGGAAGTACAAAGTGAGACTAGAGGGGATGGAGGAAGATAGGTGGCCGGGGAAGGTATACAGATGGGCGAGTGAGCAAAGTAAATGGAACAGAGAGTGCAAAAAAAGATTGGGGAGGATAAATATAAAACAGGACCGGGTGGGGGGGGAATTTAGAAAAAGAAATGAGAGAGGGGAGTGGGTCATACTAGAGAATGGGAGGGGATGTGTCAGAGAGATAGAGAAGGGGATAAAGGAGGAGGGGAGAAGAAGATGGAGGGAGGGGGTAGAAAATAAAGCCACGCTGGCATATTATAGAGAGAAGGAAAAACCAGCTAGAGAACTGTACTATGATGGGGGATGGGGATCGAAACTCCTATTTGATTAAAGCAAGAACAGGATCGCTAGAAACAAATGAGAGAACAAGGAGATGGAATGGAGTGGGACCGCACTGCAGTCAATGTGAAATGGGAGGGGATCCAATAGTGGAGGATGTAGAACACATAGTAACCGAGTGTACAAGATATAATGAGGAGAGAGAGGAGTTGGAGAGGTACATGAGGAATAGAGTTGGGGAGAGGGGGTGGGAGGAGATTAAGCAGAGGGAAGATAGAGGGGTGGGGGCGCTATTGGGGTTAACACAGGAGATGGAAACACAAGACATGGAGATGATGAAGAGGATATTGGAGAAAATGTGGAGGAAGAGAAATGAGTGAGGGAGGGGGGGGGAGCGGAGGTGAGGAGGAGGGGGGAGGAAGTGAGGGGGGGTTTATACAAACAAAACAAATACTGTCTCTTAAACTATCCTTCTACTCTAAACTTTCCCTCCTACTAACGTTTCTGAGCCAGTACCGATACAAAGGTCAGCCCTGCGGATCTGCACGGTCTGCGGGCGGGTTCAAAAGAAGAAGAAGAAGAAGAATGTCGCCGGCGAATCCAAAAAACTCCTCGAAAATATGGAAAACTCTACCTATATAGGCATTGGAACAGGTAAATATAATGTTCAGAGGTTTCTATGTGTATATATCTTTCTTTTCAGAGAGTAGGAGGGCCAGATTTTCCATATATTTCCTATTCCGGCGGATTCGAGCAGTGGCGTCACCGATTTGGGTAAGATTAGGCCTAGGCTATTTCGGTAAAAATTGAAGCATTTTTGGTTATACTGATGT
Organism: Paralithodes platypus; assembly: GCA_032716605.1. Taxonomy (NCBI): domain Eukaryota; kingdom Metazoa; phylum Arthropoda; class Malacostraca; order Decapoda; family Lithodidae; genus Paralithodes; species Paralithodes platypus. The sequence continues at coordinate 16,450,330 of CM064528.1, read as the reverse complement.
TTTGGACCGACAGTTAGCCCATCGATCTGTTTAGGCCTAATAGGTCCGGTAGAGCATATACATCATTGCTATATATGGCATTAAGAGCTGAAATGTATTATAAGGGAGAAAAAAACAAAAACGCTAAAATACATGTATAGGCTAGGCCTAGGCTACTGTAAAACAATAAGTTTTTCAGCCAGTACCCAACCAGCAGGGGTGTGGGGGCAGCAGCCCCCACCCATATACTAGGTTAGGTTAGGTAAGTTGTTAGGTTAGGCTAATAGCCTAGCCTAGAACATTAAAAAAAAAAAAAAAAATCTAACCCAACCAGCGGGGGTGTGGGGGCGGCAGCCCCCACCCATAATACTAGGATAGGTTAGGTAAGGTTGTTAGGTTAGGCTAATGTCTTCCCAAAGTTGACTATTTTTATAACATGAGATATTAGGCTACCCACTCCACCCCGTGAAATCCGAGCCAGCTTTCGTCAAAAGTTGGCTCGGGTATTCACAAAATTGGGTTGTATGGGTTTGCAATTTGGGAAAACCCGAGCCAAGTTTTAATACAAAACGCTATATTATTGTATTTTTACGCTTTTAACCCCTCATTTTCCCTGAACTTCATAGCCCTCCCCACTTGTGGGGGGCGTGTTTTTAGATTGTTGGATAATGGGCAAATACTCATTTCCGCTCCTCTTCAGTATAAAACAACACTATATCTGAAGGAAAAATTACAAAAAACAAAATAAAACTTACTGAAATCGCTGTCGGTCCAAAAGTCAGGTTTACCGCATTTTTAGTAGACTAGCCTATATAGCCTAGGCCTATATCTTATTTTTTTATTTTTTGTTTTTATATAAAAGGCTAGGCTACGGTGTTTTTTCATAGGCCTACTAAGGATGGGTGGAAATTAGTAATGACCAAATTAGGCCTAGGGCCCTAGGCTATCCAACAATCTGCAAATGGCCATGCGGGGAGGGCTAGCCTAGTAGCCTATGAGTATGAAGTTCAGGGACAATGTGGGGTTAAAATAAAGGAATTACAATGAAAAACGTAATAAAATAAGGAAAACTGCCCTCTAGGCCTATAGCTATAGGGATTTTCGGTTCAATGTTATTTTAATACCACAAATTTTGTTGATATATTTGAAGATAAATATTGAATCTATATGCTCTAAAGATCATAATAAAATTTGTTTTAACCCTCTGCAAAACCTAATAAAAAAGTATGGTACTAAAATTTTATTTTCGTAACAAGGTTGTCAATACGGTACTTTCAGTCATCGATAGCTCTAAAGATCATATGAAAATGTGTTAAACCCTCTGAAAAACCTAATATAAAAGTATGGTACTAAAATTTTATTTTCGTAACAAGGTTTTCAATACGGTACTTTCCCGTTTTTATTTTTATTAAGGGATTAGTACTCAACCAGCGGGGGTGTGGGGGCAGCAGCCCCCACCCATAATACTAGGTTAGGTTAGGTAAGGTTGTTAGGTTAGGCTAATGTCTTTTCAAATCACTATCGGGGAGCGAGCGTGTCTCAACCTCGATCGATAGGCCTAATGGGGAAAATAGGTTTTCCCGAGATTTCTAATTAATTACAAACACTATATATTGATGCAAATGACCAATTTTGTTTATAAAAAACACTCGGAAAATTTGTGGTAGGCCTATTAAAATAAAAAATTCCGGATTTTCTATGAAAAAGCATTGGGGATGGATGTAGAGTTTGGGCGTACGGTCTTCATTGTTTACATAGGGTGATCGCCGCGGTCGCACTTACGTTTCCGTCTATTTCGACGCTATATTTTCTGCTATTTGCCCCCTGACATTACTACATGAATACTAGGTTAGGTTAGGTTAGGTTAGGTTAGGTTAGGTTAGGTTAAAATAGACGGGAACATGATGGGAAAGGTCCGACGCCATTACGCGTAATGTACGCGTAATGTTGGCGGTACGCTCGCTCACTACATCCTACCCAAGCATTGTCTAAAAGTAGAAAAAATTACCTTTTAGGCCTATAGGCTAGAGAGAATTTCTTGAAATAGTGTAGTGTAAATATTAAAAGGCCTAACTATATATCCTCTATGGAGAGAATTTATTTAAAAGTAGGCTATCTAAATATTAAATAGGCCTAACTATATATCCTCTATGGGGAGAATTTATTTTAAAGTGTCGTTTGGTGTGGAAAATTAACTTGTAAGCCTATGGGGAGAATTTTGGAAAAATTACAGAAAAAGTAAGCCTATGGGGAGAATTTTGGAAAAATTACGGAAAATTATTGGGTAGGATGTAGTGAGCGGGTGTACCGCCATCTTTGTTTACATTACGCGTAGTGGCGTCTGACCTTTCCCATCATGTTTCCGTCTATTTTAACCTAACCTAACCTAACCTAACTTAACTTAACTTAACCTAATTTAGTATTCATGTAGTATTGACAGGGGGCAAATAGCAGAAAATATAGCGTCGAAATAGACGGGAACGTAAGTGCGACCGCGGCGATCGCCCTATGTAAACAATGACGACCGTACGCCCGAACTCTACATCCAATCCATCCCAAATTATTTTAATACCACAAATTTTCCGAGTGTTTGTTATAAACAAAATTGGTCATTTGCATCGATAGGCCTATATAGTGTTTGTAATTAATTAGAAATCTCGGGAAAACCTATTTTCCCCATTAGGCCTATCGATCGATGTTGAGACACGCGTCGACTGTACATTGATAACGGGAAAGTACCGTATTGACAACCTTGTTACGAAAATTAAATTTTAGTACCATACTTTTAAATTAGGTTTTTCCGAGGGTTTAACACATATTCATATGATCTTTAGAGCTATCGATGACTAAGTACCGTATTGACAACCTTGTTACGAAAAAGACATTTTAGTACCATACTTTTTTATTAGGTTTTGCCGAGGGTTAAAACAAATTTTATTATGATCTTTAGAGCATATAGATTCAATATTTATCTTCAAATATATCAACAAAATTTGTGGTATTAAAATAACATTAAACCAAAATTACCCGGTACTGTAAAAATTGACCAGGTGGAAATTAGGCTAGGCCTAGGCTATCCAACAATCTAAAAATGGGAAGGCTATGAAGATCAAGGAAAATGTGAAGTTAAAGTAAAGAATTTACGATGAAAAGCATAATAAAATTAGGAAACTGCCCTCTATAGGGAGATATGAAAAAACATTGTTCAAAAATGACCATTTATAGGGAGAATTTCAAAAATATATACTGTAAAAAATGCATATTTATCCTCTATGGGGAGGTGTATTTTAAACTTGTTTGGTGTATAAAATGAACTTTTATGGGGAGAATTTTGGAAAAAATTAGGCCTAGGCCTACTGTAAAAATTTAATTATCTTTAGGGAGAGTTTTGGAAAACAGGTATGGTACGGCTAATCAGGATTGCCGTGGGATCCATGGTGGGGTGAAGGGGGCTCTGTCACCCTTCACCCCCCCATGATGCATAGAAATCATCATATATGTTGCCAGTATAGTAGGGGCCTAGAGGTACAGTTTTTAAAGGGTTTCATATTTCACTTGCAGTGGAGCACTGAATTTGGCGCCGTCTAAGTTGGCGAAATTAAACATTACGCCATACCCCAAATATTTCAAAATTCCACGTTCGCGCTAAAATATTCGATCTTGGCGCAAAAATCACAGTCGAAACCCGAAAAAGAGCAAAAATAATGAAAGACTCGACATCAAGCTAGAAAACGCAAGAAATAGTGAACTGAACTGCAGGAATCAAGTCATTGTCAAGGTGTTTGATGCTTGGAGGCGAAATTGGAGTGAATCCGATATCCAGATTTCGAGCGTCACTTGCGAAAGTTGCTGCCGTGGCGGCGCCATATTAACCCATCCTACTTAAATTACGGTAAATTTGTGGGTGCGTTTGGCAAGCATGTAGTTTTCGGGCTTACCGCCCACCTTGTTTACACTACGCGGACGCTTCCGTTCATGTTTTCGTCTATTTTGACTGCCGTGGGATACAATAATATGTTGAGGGCCCCCCTTACCCCCCCCCCATGACTAATTATCATCATCATATATATTGCCAGCAGGGGGCAAATAACAGAAAAAATAGCCGTCAAAATAGACGGGATGTTAACTGCGAGCGATCGACCCATGTAAACATGACAACCGTCACGACCGTACACCCGGATACTACTGTGCATCCTTCCTGTGCATTTTGAAGTTTTATTTGTTTTTAGGACTAACAAGATTTATTATTTTTAAAACTACAGTACTGTATTATAAAAATATATCCCAGACGTCCGACGACGACGCTACCGTATGAGATTTGTTGAATACCGGTACAGGAAGTTTCGACGCTGTTCGTAATTTTCCTGTGTGTGTGTTTTTTTTTTTTTTTTTTTTTTTTTTTAACTTGCCTTATTTGGGAAACCCTAGTCCCTAATCTTGTTAACCCAGTGAGACCCAGCGTCGCACGTGATGCGTCGGCAGTGTTTGATCACCAACTCCCAGCGACGCATCACGTGCGTCCGACATATAAAAAACACTTACGTGGCTCGTAAGGTAGGAAATGGCGGGAAAATAGGAGGGGGAGGTACCGTAGTGTGTGTGGGAGCCGGGCCAGTAAGTGTGAGCTAGAGGCTTGAGATTTATGTGCGACACTCCTTAGGATGTATGCCGTACAATGCCATACTCAGTTTTTACCCTAGTGCTCCCGGGCGGGTGGTCATGCGGGGGAGACGAACTTTCGACCCCCCCCCCCCCTCAAATGACCGAAATTAGTTTTGTTTATTTTTTTCTTCATTTCTCCCCATTCTCTTCCATTTTGGCTCAACAATTTTTTTTGAGGCTCCCCCCCCCCCCCAAAAAAAAATGTCCGAGGTGATTTTTTTTTTTTCATTTCTCATCCTTGTCTTCCATTTTAGCAAAAAAAAAAAAAAAAAGTGAAAATGGCTTGGGACTGGGGTGAACAAAATATTATAACTAGCCGGGGCTCAACGGTTTAAAAACTAATAAAACTTCAAAACGCACCCACAAATTTACCGTATTTTTAGTAGGATGGGTCACTATTTCGGTATTGTGTAGGCGCTTTTTATAGTAGGTGGGTTGTGTTAGTGCTACTATTGGTAAATTATAGGGAAAAGGCTCGCACTCTTATTTATCGTTTTCCCCACAGATTTTCATAAATGAGTGTTTTCATGGTTTTAGTTATAATTCCAATGTGGGGGGGTTGACCCTCCCATGACTTATTGACAATCATGTATGTTACCAGCAGGGGGTAAATATTGATTATAATCCATAATGGAGACTTTATTAAACAGTGAGGACATCAGAGGCAGTGATGGGACTGTTTTTTGCAGTAATATCATGTTTTATAAATGTGATAAAATTATTCTCCCACAGTGTATTATACAAAGTACAGTAGGCTATAGTATAAGGATTCCATAGACCTACATTGTCCTTAACCTAAAACGTGCGCATGGGGGGTATGAGACACCACACTCCTGTGCGCACGTATTTGAGCTGTTCCCATCACTAACATCGTTATTTTACCATAAATAGCATTAATACTTATCCATATGCGCCTATTATAGGTTGATTAAAAAGGTATTAACCTGTTACAACAATAAAACAAGGCAAGGTCACCCAGGCTTTATTGTGGTCGGCAGGGATGGTTCTGTGGGGGCGCTCGGTTATGGCCTTGGCCTTGCTCGGGGCATTGGGGCTGTTCGGCCAGGCAGCTTGGGGAACAACAACAACAACACAAGTGGAAACAGCGTTTGGATGGTCAAAATCGGCGATACAGGCCGGGAGTTACATAATGTATGGCTGAGGCAACCTCCCTCCCCTCCCCTTGTCTGGAGAGATACTGTTACGCAATAGTCTCTCTCAAGCTCTTTCCCACGCTTGGTAACAGTGATGACAATGCCCTGCTACCAACTTGCTAATGTTAGCATGAAAATAGACCACAGAATAAGGGAATAACAGGGAAAATAGGTGATAACTGAAGGAGGTGAGGAAAGTGGGGAAGGAGGGGAGGTGGATGAGTGATATTTGGCATGGCCCAGGGGCAAAAAAAAAAAAAAAAAAAAAAGAGGGGGGGGGGAGGTGTTTTAAATGGATTTTTTTCCCCCCCAGACTCTTAAGAGTCTTCCAGCAGTTGCCGGATTAATAAATGATTTATAATAAGGCGGCAAGCAGCCGAGCCTATTCTGAATAATTATCCTACTATCACCCTGGTAATAACCTTTTAACTGTGTTGGTGGTGTAATGGTTTAGGTGCTTATGTTCTGGGTGTGTTATCCCGAGTTGAAATCCTGGGAGTACAATATGCTTTCATTAGTTTATTCAAGTACGGTGGCGCTAATAAGTCATGTCTCAGCTGTCATTACGTTTGGCTTGCTCTGTGCTGTATTAATGTCTGTTAGATGTTGAATAGGGTGGGTAAGTGTAGGAACATGTTTGAATATTTCACTCGATATGAAGAAATGAAGCTTATATATTGCTGTTACCAATTATTGATCAAAACATACTTGGTGCCGATATATCACTTATTAGCACGATTGTACATTGGGGTTTATAATTGATGATTAATGTTGAGAACGGGGTGTTACTTATTTAATAAGCATGATAAACATTACAGGTGTGACAACGGAGGTCTTCAAGAGGGAACTGGACAAGTTTCTGGCTACCATCCCGAACCAAGCAGGAGCTCCGGGACATACCGGTACCTCATCACGCCCAGCAGCCTCCAACTCCATCATGTCCCAGTTGGAGTATATACAACACAGTGAAGGGTTGCGGCGACGCTGTGGCCTTGCCTCGGGGATCAACGAGGGACTAACACTCCCTTGAGGCAAAAGCGCTTCAAGGTAACTTCAAGGTAAGTCATGGAGGTGAGGGAGGAGGGCACAGGGCAGAGTTCCCTTCCACCCAGTATGTCTATCTATCTATCTACAGTATATACTCATGCCCAATCCCCACTTTCCCACTTTTTTTTTTGGGGGGGGGGGGTACTCATGCCCAATCCTCACTTTCCTTTTTTTTTTTTTTTTTTTTTTTTTTGAGGGGGGGGGGGGGGAGAAAGGACCATTCTGTATCCCATGGTAACCATAATTTGATCCCTCCGCATTAGTGGTGGGCGTTAACTGTTAAGATTGCTGGATAATGGGTAAAAACTGTAATGCGACTGTCCTTTGTATATAGAACCCGCATATACTGTATCGTGGGGCCTAAATTTTAATTGAACCGCCAGTACTGTATTGGGAAATTAGTTAGATGCGCGAAGTAGCCTACTATAACTCGAGCGCGATGTCAACAAATGATTATGTTACTCCCGCTAACGCAACTTTTCCACCGAGTTATCTTTATATTTTGTCTATCTATCTATCTATCTATATGCTCAGGCCCAATCCCCATTTTGGGGGTAGCCGACTCAAGACAGAGCAAGAACAGGGAAAACACAAAAACAACATAAAAACAACGAATAAGCACAGATAAAAAGCACAAACTCACACACATCCAGGTCACCCAGGAGAAGACCCAGAGACCAGGGTCACCAAGGTCGCTCCAGCACTCCCCCGGCCCCCGACCACCCGGAGAGGTTCCGATCTCGGCAGGCAGACAAGCAGCGGAGCCAAAGCCACAAGCCCTCCCACCACACTTCCAGGCGCACCCTTCATATTAATTGTCTCCCTGGGCCAGGCGCCTGATGGACTATTATCTAGTCCAACTTGTGCCCGACCCCTTACTCCAAATAACCACGTGTTCACTCAACTATTCACAAGCATTCTCCATTCACTCCCATCTACCACCACTTCCCCTGCCTGATCTATAGTCATTCCTCTATCATCCAAAGCTTTTCTTACACAGTCTCTCCATCTCAATGGGGGTCTTCCTGCCCTTCTATCTCCCCTTGTATTTTTTTTTTTTTTTTTTTTTATCTATGTGATTGAGGGAGGCAAAAGGCATAACTGCCTATAGCGAGTGCCTCCCCCATAGTTGAAAGAGTGACAGGGCCAAAATCAAGGGACGTTCGAGCCAAAATGCCTGGACACACGGAGTTTGAAGCAATTTAAGTCATAGGAAGAGGGAAAGACTGATTCTGGGAGAGAGTTCCAGAGCTCAGATGTTGAGTAGAAGAAAGTTTGAGAGTAACGTTTCACTCTTGGGTTGGAGAGTTGCACAGAGTAGGGGTGGGATTGAGTTGCAAGACGGGTACCACGTGCCCTACGTAAAGGAGGTAGTATGCACTGGGATAGCTCTGAGGAACACTGATTATTATAGTAGCGATAGAATAGCGAGAGAGATGCAACATTGCGGCGGAGAGAGAGAGATTGCAGAGAGTTGGTGAGTGGACGGGAGTTAATGATACGAAAGGCCTTCCTTTCAACTTTGTCTAGGAGAGCGGTGTGAGAGGAACCTCCCCACACATGTGAACAATACTCAATACAAGGGCGCACTATGCCCCTGTACAGAGCAAGAAGCTGTGCAGGGGAAAAGAACCCCCTAAGGCGGTTGAGCACACCCAGCTTCTGGGAGGCTGCCTTAGCAAGACTGGTAATATGGTCCTTCCAAATGAGAGCAGAAGAAAAAGAGACACCAAGAATATTGAGAGAAGATGAAGGGTTGATTTTTGTATTGTTGAAGAATAAGGGATAGTCCGCTGGGAGATCCTGACGGGTAGATAGATGGAGAAATTGGGTTTTGGAAGCATTAAAGTTAACAAGGTTTTCTCTGCCCCAATTGGAAATAGTATTTAGATCAGAATTTAAGAGTTCTATGGCTTCATTACGTTTGTCGTTGAGGGATTGCTGGCTGGGGCGTTCTGAAAAACTAATGGAGTAGTGTAAGGTTGAGTCGTCTGCGTATGAATGGATGGGAATTAAGGTACAGTTAAGGAGATCATTTATAAAAATTAGAAAGAGAATAGGAGATAGGACAGAGCCCTGAGGAACACCGGAGTTTATAGGGTGAGGAAGTGAACAATGGCCGTCCACAACCGCAGCTATGGAACGGCCGGAAAGGAAATTAGAGACAAAGGCACAGATGGAGGGATAGAAACCGAAGGAGGGTAGTTTAGAAATTAAAGATTTATGCCAGACTCTATCGAAGGCTTTCGATATGTCTAGTGCAATAGAAAAAGTCTCACCGAAGTCCCGAAAGGAGGATGACCAGGAGTTAGTAAGATATGAAAGAAGATCACCAGTAGAGCGACCCTTAAGGAAGCCATACTGGCGATCTGAGAGCAGATTATGAGAAGAGAAATGCTTAAGAAATTTGGAAGCAAGAATAGTTTCAAAAACTTTAGAAAGACGAGAGTTAAGAGCAAAGAGATAAGAGCAATTGGACGATAGTTGGAGGGTTGAGAGCGGTCACCCTTCTTTGGGACAGGTTGAATGTGAGCAAACTTCCAGCATGAAGGGAAGACGTTAGAAGATAGACAGAGACGAAAGAGTTTGCCTAGGCAGGGAGTCAGCACGGAAGCACAGTTTTTGAGAACAACAGGAGGAACACCGTCCGGACCGTACGCCTTATTAGTGTTAAGCCCAGAGAGGGTAGAAAGTACATCTTTAGAAGAGATTAGGATATTAGGCATAAGTAAGAGAGAGGAGGGCGGAGAGGGAGGAATAGCACCGGAATCATCCAAGGTGGAGTTTCTAGCAAAAGTTTGAGCGAAGAGTTTAGCTTTGTCAGAGGAAGAAGTGATGATTGTGCCATCAGAGTGGGAAAGGGGAGGGAAAGACCTGACTCACATATTCTCTTTGTAAGCCTTTCATCTCTCATTCGTTCAACATGACCATACCAGCTCAGCACCCTTCTGTCCACTCTGGCTGACAAATGTTCCTGCTGCCCCACTCTCCTACGTATCTCTTCATTCCTCAATCTGTCTCTACGAGTAACTCCACACATACTCCTCAAGCAGCTCCTCTCCATCACATCCAGCCCTCTTTTCTCCTTTTTCTTCAGAGCCCATGTCTCAGCCCCATACATCACTGTTGGCATCACATATTTTGTCTAATATTGTTAATATTAAAGTGTCCCCATTGTTTTTTTAGTGTGTCTTACACCAGAAAAGGGTGTAGCTTGGTGTTGGATGTGTGGAAACCGAAAACAAATCTGTATTAAATCCTTGGTGGTACCTGTCAAATGTGCGGCCCTATAGTAAAATCGCACCTAATCCATAATCAATAATCACTAATAAATTGTTGAACGAATATAAACAGACCGTAGTTGCGGTCAGCAGTGCAACGCGCGGCATTCGGACGAAGCTCGGAATTACCGCCTAACTCTGTCTTATTTCTCACCTCACACAATAACTACACAATTTAGAGTGTTCTAGTCTTCACCCATCGCAAAGCAACGCCCATATCTGCCTCTGGTATGTATAAAAACTTGGTTAGGCCATTTATTTGCCGAGATATGAGTATCGGTAAATGCCGATTATCGGGAATAAACACCGAATCCTAGGCTTTCGTCCGGCATACTGACCTAATTAATTTCATCATCAAAACTGAAGCACTTGGTCTAGAGACTTCTAGTTATCACCAAATGCAAGACAACAACGACAACTTCCGCTGGATATTTATATTTATAACCTCGGTTAGGCCATTTTTTGGCGTATTTATAAGCGTGGCAAAATCCTGATAATTCAATAGTTTACCCGGTACGAGAACACCCGCGAAAATACAAAAGTCGCGAGGGGCCGGATCCTGGGGGGTTGTGTTCTTTTATTTAAATTTTTTATTTTATTAAGCGTTATTTCCATATAGCGATTTTGATAAGTTCCTTTGCCTTTATCTTGTGTCGTCCCTGTTTTGGTTTGTTTATTTTGCAAGTTTTACATTATGATTTAAATTTGTATGTATGTATGTATGTAATATACAGTATATGTACACTCGCTCCAAGAAGTATCTGCACCCCTATGCTGATCATCTGGTGTCTACAGCTTGGTAGGGTTGCACCTCTGCCTGCAACTATATCCATGTGTCAGAGACGATCGTCTCTGACACATGGATATAGTTGCAGGCAGAGGTGCCAACCCTGTGCCAGACTGTTGTCTGCCAATAACACACACTGGGTGGCCCAAGAATCCAACCGTCAACATCACAAGATAATTGATTTTCCCCTTTTTAGCTGGTTCGTTGATACAATTTTTTTCAATTAATCCTATTTTCAAGTACTGTACTGTAGAGTATTTTATGAATGCATCAGTTTGCATTGTAGAGCACGCAACAAGTCCAACGCCAAACTAATTGTTTTTCTTGATTTTTCTAAGGCAGTAGATCACATGTTTGTGGCCATACGCTCGACGGCCCAGCTATTGCACTAAATTATAATGTAAAACTTGCAAAATAAAGTCACATACATACATACAGTACATACATACAGTACATACATAAAATTTTAAAGACTGAGTGTTCCACACATAAGTGCAGTTTCAGTCTCTTGTCCTAATGGCGGCGTTCCAGGCAACCCTGTTAAGGGCTGCTTCACTTGTCAAGTTCTTGGATTTGAGATCGGCGCGTATAGTCCGATCCCAGGTCTTCCTCGGTCCACCCCCCTCCACAATCACAGACCTGCATTTTTTCACCCAATTTTGTTCATCCATTCTCTCCACATGTCCATACCATCCCAGTCTACTTGTACGCATCACCTCGCTAATACTCTTTAGACCTAAACGTCTCCTCAGCTCAACATTTGTTAGTCTATCCTGTAGCCTGGCCCCACACATCCATCTCACCATTCTCATCTCATTACGTTCCATTCTGTTGACATCCTCTACTTTAACGGCCCATGTTTCTGAGGCATACGTCATTGCACTTCTAACACATGAGGCATACACCTTTCCCTTCAGGGGGAGAGGCATTCTTTTCATGGTCAGGATTGGCATCAATTCTCTGAACTTCCCCCAGCCACACCTAATTCTAGCAACAGTGGCAGCCTCGGCCCCACCACCGGTAGAGATGGTATCTCCTAGGTAACAAAACTTGTTCACCAGCTCCAAAGACTCATTTCCAAAATTCACAGCCACAGGATCATCACTTAACACAAGCTCGCCTTTGCACACTACGCACTCAAATTTCTCTATTTCTGACTATTTCTGACATATTCCATGATACTTTTTGTTAAGCTTATAGCAGCATTCCAGGCAGCTCGGTCTTGGGCATTCTTCTTAGTCAGTCCTTTGGCTGCGATATCAGTTTGTAGTACAGGTCTCCCTCGATTTACGATTGGGTTACGTTCCTGAAAACCTGATTTTAAATAGAAAAATTGTATAGCGAACCCTCAAATTAACGGGGTAAATGGGGATGCGTTCTCGGCCCTACCCAAACCCAAACGCCTAAAAAACTATAATAATATCGTAAATTGGGGCATCGGATAGTGAGGGAGACGTGTACCTGATCCCACATCTTTCTTGGTCAACCTCTCCTTGCAACTCCCTCCACATTGATACTTTCTGAACCCAATTATTCTCGTTCACCCTTTCCACATGTTCATACCATCTAAGGCTATTTTTACGCATATCCTCACTAGTACTCCCAATGCTTAATTACCCTCCGAGTTGTACAGTACCATTACGCTATCAAGACAGCATGTCAGACGATTAACTAGAATTGATTGCAGTTTTTCCTTTGATTTTTTTATGAAGTGTTATTAAAAGTTTTTGTAATTTCAGGTGACGACTCTAGTGGAGCATGATGACAGCCCCCTCCAAAGGTGTCCAGTACAGAGCTGACCCCCCTGGTGCCCCCCCTGCCCACCACCACCACCATCACCATCACCATCACCATCACCATCACCATCACCATCACCATCACCATCACCAGGGTAAAGACCCCACTACCACCACCACCACCACCACAGAGGAACGGGCCCGGGGCCCCAGTCACAAGTTCTGCTGGGATACCTAACTTCACACAGGTACATTAACTAGAAAATTGTTACAGTATCATTTGCTGGGGAGCCCAAATAGGCCTGGGTCTCTGGGTATTTCTCCTGGATGACATAGATGTGTGTGATTTTGTGTTTTGTTTTGTTTTGTTTTCCTGATATGTTGTGATGTCCCTGTTCGGGCTATGTCTCAAGTCGGCCACCCCCATAAAAAAAAAATATATAGGAAAACTGGGGCAAGTGCCAGAGTATATACATACAGTACATACATTTCCTCACTTTAATTTGTTTTATTCTTGAAAAAAACAAACAAAGGTACTGTCAGCGAATCAACCTTTATTATTGTTATGCCCTGTTTTTCTACAGGTTTAACTTGGGTAATGTGAGTTCTGAATGACTGGGTATATAAGGCTGCATGCACAATACAAGGTATGAGAGAGAGGCTAGGTCGGACAAGAGTCGAGAAGCGCGGGTGTCTTAATGAGAGGGGGGGGGGGGAGTTCAAGGGCTACAGGGAAATTTTGCCCCTAAGGTCCCTGGGCGTGGGGGTGGCATTAGGCTACAATTGATATGGAAGTTTGAAAAGGCAGTAGAATACGTTAGCCAAATGCTACCGGGGAATGCAACTATGGGGTGGTATATGAGTCTGGAAAAGATAGAGTTATGTGATCAGTCCGAGGGTTATGGATACTATTAGTTGGCCCTGGGAACTGCGTTTTCTATTAAATATAAATATACCAACAACAGCGGCAGTTCGTAGGGGTACTTAGTTATTGTTTCGGGGTACTTACGACAGATACTGGTAACCAGGTTATCTTATACAATCTCTGGTTGGGGTAAGAGGTGTATGACACGAAGTAAATTGGCGTAGTGTGGACTGTGGATACGAAGGAGGCAAGGGGAAGATGTATGACAATTGTGGAAAAGTAAATGGAAAAAGGTGAACACAATGGCGGATAAAAATACTTAACCTAAGGATTGAATACATAGATTTATGGGGCGATGGGTCTTCAGAAGCTTAGTCTGGCAAGACAAGATGTTAGGGAATGTTAATATTAATACTTAGTTACTAGAGGAACAATGCAAGGGGCGACTGAGCACGGGTTACATATATCTATACTCGTCATGGGAAATGATATACGAGGTCTAGGGACAAGCGTGGGTGTTTTAACTTCTAAGATATATAACATCTACTTCTCGGATGTAAGAACATACATAGATATAATTATGGCTGTCTGATGTGTTGGCATTGGCTCAACGTCGGGACAGGGCATGGGTGTTTTTAATATGAATGTATATTCTTGTTCATCATCTTTGTAGTTAGGAGTGTCGGACACGAGGGGGTTAGTGTACGTGAGGTGTGGAAAATGGTCAGTTTAGAAAAGGTAAATGGGTGCGTCCTGGAGCTGTTTAGCCCTGCGGGCTTGGGCCTGTCTGAAATGGCTGGCTCGGTCAGCTGGTCCTTTCGTTCTGTGGACCTTTCTTCCGGGTGTTTCTGTGTGGTGTTCGCTCGTGGCTTCTGTGGTGGGCTTCTTGTTCTGGGGCATTTTACTTCCCTCTCCTTCATTATAGGCTCGTCCTCGAGCCTCAAGGGTGAAGTTAAAAGAAGCATAGTGATGGTGGGTAATTTTCAGGGTATTTAGAAAGTTCCACCAAACACGAGAGCGACGGTCAGGTTTCTTTTGCAGGTCAATGTATACCTGTAAGAATGTGTCCTCTGTGTTGTGGCGGGCGGCTGCCCGGGCTTGGTGTGGGTGTGGTACACGGGCCAAGTGTCCAGTGGGGGTTTTTACTTTAACCTTTCGTATGAATGGTTTGTAGCTTTCCCCCGTGGGGGTCGGAGTGAGGTGTGTGGGATTGACAGGAAGTCTGTTTAGGGTGGTGAATGGGTTACTAACCGACAGGGGATTCACGCGTGACAACAGAGCTGGGGATGAAGGGGGAATGTGAGTCTGGGATTTATTTGGTTTTCTTGGGTGGTGTTGTAGGTTGGGAATATATAGTGAGGCAATGCGCAAGATCGGTTTAGGTAAGGTGGGTGAAGGAGGTGTGTGGGAAGGAGGGGGTGTGTGTGATGTGTGGCTTGGGTCCTTAGTGTCAGAACGGGGTGTTATTTTTGTATCGCTGTCTTTAAATCTGATGGGTCTGTTGATTATTCTACCTCTGGCGGTCCTGGTGGGAAGGTAGATGTTTGTTGTGGGACTTGAGTCGCTCGACGATGTTTTATATTGAGGGGAAGCACGTTTTATAGGTAGATGACATGTGGGGTTTTCTCGGGGGTGACTTTGTGGGGGGGGGTTTCTTAGGGGGGGGTTGGGGTGGGGGTTCGGTGAGATAAGGAGGTTGGTCGGTGTGTGGGTGGGGTGGTGGGGATCGTGGAGGGGAAAGGGGCGGATGCGGGGGGGGGGGGGGCTAGACTGGTGGGTAAGGGTTGGAGGGTTGGGGGTAGGGGCGTGTGTGGGGTGTGTTGTTTGATGAGGTTGGTGATTTGCTGGTGATTATTCGTCTTCTTTCCCTTTGTGGGGGAGAATTCGACGAAGAAGAAGAAGAAGAGGAGGAGGAGGAGGAGGGTAGTGGTCTGGCAGACCTACGGAATTTGGTTAGTAGGGTGTGTTTTCTGGAGGTTTTAAACAATTTTTGTCGTGGGCGTAAGTTGTAGCGTGAGGTTACTGAGGTAGATTGTGTGGTGCGGTTGGGTGTGTACTTGGTTTGGGGTGGGGGTGGTGGTTTTCTCACTGTGGTGCCTGGTGGAGGTATGTCAGGGCTAGACGGGAGGTTTTCTGTTGTGGTGGGGTTGTGGGTGGAGGTTTTCGTACTTGGATAAGTTGGGGAGGAACTTGACTATCAGAAGTGAAGGAAGGTGTCATGGTGGAAGAGGGTGTGATAGTGGGGGCTTGGGGTTTGTGGAGGTTAGTTGGGGGGGTATGTTGAAAAAAGATTTGTCGGTTCGGTGCTGGAGGGCTTAGGTCCTTAGGGGTTTGTATGGGAATATTCGTAGCCTGAGTGAGAGGGTGAGTAGGGGTGTTTAATTTAGGGTCGGACGTGTGGGGTGGGGTAATGTCTTGTGGCTTTAGAGGTTTAAACGCTCGGACGAATCTAGTTCGGAGCGTGCGAGTCACGCCGTGATAGTCGATGGTGACTTGAAAGGCATTTGGGACTTGTATGACGGTGTAGGGCCCGACATAGCGAGGGCCTAACTTGTTGGTGATAGGGAGGTTGGCTACCATTACGGTGTCATGGATGGCGAAAGGGTTTTTGTCATCGATGTTAATGCCCTCGAAAATGTCCCGCACCCACAATAATACTAACCCGAGTTGACGTCAGGTATAGCGTAAAATAGTCGTAGATGGTAAGTCCAATAAACTCATCTCGAGAGACTATCACCGTGGTTCGAAAATAGTCGTAGATGGTTAGTCCAATAAACTCATCTCGAGAGACCATCACCGTGGTTCTTAAAAATCGGACTAAGGTTGCTATACTTTTGTACGTCCGTGGTAGTACAGTGGGTTAGCGCGCGGGCCTGGTGGTGATGGTGGTGCGTCACTAACCAGGGTTCGAACCCCACCCAAGGCATCTCAAAACCTGTGGGTTTTTAGGGGGGTTAAATTCCCTTCTGAGGTTCGTACCCCGCGCCAGGTACCAGGAGAGGTTGATCCTAAAGGTAGCCTGGGGATAATTCCCATTCCTATTTAACCTGGAAAAACCTAGCATTTCAATTATGTTTGTCTGTAAAATGTCTTGCTATTATGCAATTTATATTCTCAACTTGTTAATGAAGCATATACTGTATACTTAACCCTTTGGCTGCAGCCATTTTTGGGCTATTTGGGGCATATTCAGGCACTCCTGAATGATAAATCAAGCATCTGCATTAAATGAAGTGTATTCTGCCGAAAACTAGGCGAGAATAGCTTCAAAATGACACCAGAACGGGCCCCATATGTGGTCTGGTTCACCCGCAGCGGTGCCACTGAAACGCGGGAAACCCACTATTATGTAACACTCGCTCGCTTGGTTATACTGCTGGGAGACACAGAGAGAGACCCGCGCGAGACACAGTCAACCTCGGTGAGCCGCTCGGTGCTCTGAGGGTTGGAGGTGGGCCCCTCACGCTCCCGCCCACTGACACAACATTTTTACGTTTTTTACAGGCTTTTAAAGCCTGGAAATTGCTGTAACTTGCCAAAACATTCCAGAACGTCACCCGCAGCGAATGGGTTAAGTACAGTACCATAGTTTTCCCCAATTATTGAACAGTGTAATAATGAAACAAATGAAATTATATTGTAAAACTTGCAAAACAAACCAAAACAGGAACGACACAATATATAGACAAAAGAACTTATATCAAAATCTATACATACATACATACTGTACATGCATACATACTGTACATACAAGTTTAAAGACCGTTTTGTCCACAGAGAATGTGCTTACAGTCTCAAAATCTATCTATCTATCGATACAAATCACTATATGGAAATAACGCTTTATTAAAATATAATTATATAATAAAAGAACACAAAACCACCACATAGGGTGTACATAACTACATGAGTAAGTGAATCTGTTTCTCAGACAAATTAATTGTACATACAGTACTGTATTCATATTTTTTCACCAACCAACTTTACTTCTAAAATGTTTTGCTTTGCCCCACAACTTTCTATTCATAATTGCTGAGGGGCACAGGACCTTGGGTGGGGCTTTGGTTTCCCCACCCTCCTCAGCTCCCCACCATGGAGTGGCTTCGGTCACCCAGGCTTTATTGTGGTCGGCAGGAAGGGTTCTGTGGGGGCGCTCGGTTATGGCCTTGGCCTTGCTCGGGGTATTGTGGCTGTTCGACCAGGCAGCTTGGGGAACAACTTCTAAACTCAATTAATGAAATCAACAAATACATGTGGCACTCCAAGGACTCGAACCTAGGATACTCACACCGAAATTCCCCGCATTTATGCATTACCGGTACCCTATCAAGACAATGCCCTCTTGTCATGTTCAAGGAATTAGTAATTTTGGGAAGTGAAGCACGTTCTGGTTAAATGTTTAATATTGTACATGAATAAAGAAACTGCTATTTGTCAAGATTATCTATTTACAAAAATTTGCAATTTGACAAGATATTTACCCTTTCAGGTCCAGGGGTTGCCGTTTAGTATTCAGAAATATAATTATCTTAATCTTCGTGGTGCAATGCATAAGTGTGTTGATTTTCGGTGTGAGCGTCCTGGGTTCGAATCCCCGGACTGCCACATGTGTTTGTTAATTTCATGAATCGAGTTTAGGAGGTTGTTGTTGTTGTTGTTGTTGTTGTTGTTGTTGTTGTTGTTGTTGTTGTTGTTGTTCCCCCCCCCCATGCTGTCTGGCCGAACAGCCCCAACGTCTCGAGCAAGGACAAGGCCATAAACGAGCGCCCCCACTAAACCCTCCCTGCTTACCACTAACAAAGCCCGGGTGACCGAAGCCACTCCAAGGCAGGGAGCTGAGAAGGGTGTGGAAATGCCCTGGAAAGCAAAGCCCCACCCATACAAAGCCCCACTCAAAGCGTCACATTTTTCCCTTGCCCCTCAACTTTCCCTTCATAATTGCCACTCAGCAATTATGAAGGGAAAGTTGAGGGGCAAGGGAAAAATGTGACGCTTTGGCTCCCAATCTTGGCAGTAGGGAGGTCAATCCACGGAAAAGACGCCGCTTGAGATCTGCAAGATATATAAGTAAAAGGAACAGTCAGAGTAAGCTATGGGTATGGCAGAGATCGCTCAGTTCTCACTCTGATAGACCAGCCCATCACCACATGACTAGAACCCAATCCTCTCAGCATCAGCTAGGAAAGGCCCTAGAAAGCCGCCTTTGGCAGGGGGATAGCTGCCCTATTTCAACTCCTTTCGGGGTTGGGCACCCGCCCTCGAGTTTAGGAGTAAAGTTGGTTAGTGGAGAAAACATAATAATTACCTCTCCAAAATTAGTTTTCTGGCCACAACTCGCTCAAACAAGTTTTCTGGCCACAACTCGCTCAAACACAACTGCAGAGGTTGAAGTAATTTAACTAAAGGTTTCTAAACACCCCTGATGGTAACACCCCTGTAACACCCCTGTAAGGGCACAATCGCGTCCAGCAGTGCACAAAAGGTTTAACACCTTACGATCGGCCTATGCGGTTTATTTATATGTACCGCCCAGCGGGGTGTTTTTAGCCAAAATAGGGCTGTTTACGTAATCATTTTCATGCCTAAATAAGACCCAGAACGTAAAACAAGTATCTATCCCTGAAAGGGCATAAACAGAGCTTTCGAATGACACCATAACGATCCTTTTATGATGGCTAGTTTTCTTGCAATAACCGTGCAACGCGAGTGCAAAAAGCATGTAATTAGGCACTTTCCCCATACAATTCCGTATATAGCAAGTGAGAGAGGGAGGGAGGAGGTGGGATTCGTGTCAGTAGGTTCTCCGCAGTGGTCTGGAGCAGTCATACGCTCGCTACTCTCCTGCCACCACTTGTCTCTCTCTCTCAGCAACATTACGTGCTGAAATTGCCACACGACCTATGTCGAGCTCCGCCACATAGTCCAGCTTTATTTAACTCGACTTATGTTGCTCGCCGCTAATTAAGGGTTAATAATAGTACAAAATACAGTCAGCTCTCCTAATACGCGGCTGGGGGGTCGGAAAAAACACAAAATTCTCAATAAGTATCTACAGTTCCTAATAAGCGTTTTGGGAGCCCAAGGGGCAGATATGGCATCCGCCCTTTTTACCTAATACACGTGGACACCCATCATTTTGCTTGGCACCAGATATCATATGTGGATATTACTTCCACATAGACTTTATTTGAAACCATAGTCATATTTAGCATACCCCCAGTAATACAAAAAATATACTGTATATACAGTATAGTGAAAGTCCGCTAATCCGGAGGCTGATACCTCGGAATGCCCGATACCTCGGAAGTTTTTTCCCCAAAAATATATAAATTTTCCCCAAAAATAAGATTATAAAATAAGATTCATGTCTATCTTAAGTCAATTAATCAAGTGTTTTGGATTTACACCTCTACACCACCGGAACTTCACCGCACTGCCTCTTCTAATTAATTATTAATTTGTGTGTGTTTTAGGGCCATTTTTATGTATAAATCTGATACCTCGGAAAATTTGCTAATCCGGAAGTCCCGCGGTCCCCTGCCTTCCGGATTACAGGACTTTCACTGTATATTAAAAAAAAAAAAAAAAAAAAAAAAAAATTGGGAATGAGCCTGAGCAAATAGATAGATATAAATACAGTAGATAGAAACTCATCGTAATTTTTCCGCGGCTTCGTCAGACGCGGCACTTGACTTGACTCTGTTTTGATAGTCCCGGGCATTCAATTCCTTCATCATTACCACCAGGCCCACCGTCCCTATCACTGAATGCACTAAAGGCCATAATATACACGAGAAATACAAGGTTCAGGCACAAATAAGCAAGTAAAAGGCGGGTGAACTTGAGAGCGTCTTGGCTAGTGTTGACGACATTAAAGTTGGCGGCCGTAACTTGCGCAAGTGACGCTGGGATTTCGGATTCACCCTAGTCACTCAGATTTCGCCTCCAAGCAAGAAACACCTTGACAATGGCAGTTTATATTATTAACATTATTATTATTTTTTTCTGGGTCTTCTCTTTGATGAACTAGATGTGTGTGAATTTGTGTTTTGTTTTTGTGTGTTCGTTGTTTTCTGTTGTGTTTTGTGTTGTCCCTGTTCTTGCTCTGTCTTGATTCCCCCCCCCCCAAAAAAAAAAAAAATAGGAAAAGTGGGGATTGGGCCTGAGTAAATAGATAGATAGATCGATTTTTTATTCCATACACAAAAAGATGTATACAGTACAGTATAGGGCATACAGTACACCCTGATGGTCCATATCACATTCAAAGTTCATTCACTTGTTTGTTTATGTTTTCTAGTTTGATGTTTTGAGTCTTCAATTATTTTTGCTCTTGTTTTCAGTGTATTTTCTGTCTTGATAGCGTAATGCATAAATGCGCGGAATTTCGGTGTGAGTATCCTAGCTTTGAGTCCTTGGAGTGCCACATGTATTTATCGATTTCATTAATTGAGTTTAGAAGTAAAGTTTGTTGGTGAGAAAATATTAATTTTTGTCTTATTGTTCATGATTTAATCCACTTTTGATTGGTATTTAGGGCAAAAATGGTCAAAATTAGGCCATTTTTGTTTTCGAGGTGTCTACCATAAGCTATTTTTCCCATAAGGTATGTTTGTAGGAATAGGATTTACACCATACCCGAAAGAGGAGTTATGAAGCTCCGATCTTACTTTCAACCATCTAGACAATTTTACCAACATACCTAAACTTCGTTTGATGCGAAAATTGCCTCCCGAAAATATACCCTGGGCGGGAGTTGGAACCCGGGACCCTTGGGCTACGAGACAGTCACCCTACCAGTTAGACCAATAGAGAGATCTTACTTGGCCTGGTCGGCTCAAGTACTGTATATTTCCGCATCTTGTTCAGTTTAGGCTAACCTATTTTTACTGACTTTACATGCTGTTCCTAATACTGTACACGGATTCCTAATATGCGCCGCCATGTGTCGGCCATATAGGCGTGTATATAAGCTAACCACATTAAAACTGCTACAGATTGGTGTTTGGTTCACTGATGTCAGAAGTATAGGACAACCGTTGGAGGACCAGAACAGGACACCTTCCACTACACGGGGCCATCGGATACAACTGTTTGACCAACAACAACAACAACTACCAAAATAATGTGAGTCTTTAAGAATTTAATTATATTTTTACTGTTCTTTTGATGATAATGTATTGTTCATGTTTAATTCCTTGAACGTGACGATAGTGCGTTGTTATGTTTGCGATTAGTTTGCTTGGGAAACAGATTAACTTGCTCATGTAGTAATGTACACCCTATGTGGTGGATTGTGTTGTTTTATTTAACTATTTTATTTTGCTAAAGCGTTATTTCCACATAGCGATTTTGATTAGTTCTTTTGCTTTTATCTTGTATCGTCCCTGTTTTGGTTTGTTTATTTTGCAAGTTTCATATTGTAATTGTAGTGATAGTGTATACACTTATTCCTCCGTTATCGCGGGTTTTGTAATCGCGTTTGAGCATTATCACGTAGACCAAAAAACCCCAACTTTTTTGTTACTACGGGTCCTATAGCCGTTATCGCGGCTCAAAAATCCCGCCTGTCTACGTCACCGCCAAGCGTTTTTTTTTTAGGATAATGTATTGTTTCTGTTTACTGGAATGATATTAACTTGCTCATATAGTGATGTACACCCTAGGTGGTGGATTGTGTTCTTTTATTTCATAATTTTATTTTGCTAAAGTGTTATTTCCACATAGCGATTTTGATTTGTTTATTGTCTTTACATTGTGTCGTCCCAGTTTTTGTGTGTTTATTTTGAAAGTTTTGCAATATAATGCTTAGTGTTTTGATGACAATGTAGCGTTTATGTTTACTGTTACTTGTTGAGTCTTGCTGAGGCATTGAGAAATTGTTAGTTTTGTGTTATTATATTTTATTGATATAAGTTTGTTGTTTTCAAAGTTTAATATCCGATAAATTTCAATGTAATTTTCCGCATATAGATTTTGTTTAGTGTTGTCTTTTAGATATTTTTGATTTTGATGAGTTTGTTATATTGATTTGATCAGTAACTTTTGAGTTTGTTTTCAAGTTTTATATTTTTATTTCTTTGTATTGTTTTGCTAAATGTACGATGCGTTGTTTCGACATAGTGAATTTTAGTTATTATATTTTGTTCGTCTATACTGTATATTATTCGGTTCCTGTTTTTTTTTTTTTTTTGCAAGTTTTACATATTAATTACACTCCAACTGCGAAAAAGCAAGACTGTCTGAGCCGGTAGAATATATGGAATGGAAAACGACGCTAAATAATGACATCTATGTATGTACACTCGGATACCATAGTCTGTAGCCCTGTAGCTCTGAAATATGACGATAGTGCGTTGTTATGTTTGCGATTAGTTTGCTTGGGAACCAGATTAACTTGCTCATGTAGTGATGTACACCCTATGTGGTGGATTGTTTTCTTTTATTTAACTATTTTATTTTGCTAAAGCCTTGTTTCCACAGTGATTTTGATTATTTCTTTTGCCTTTATATTGTGTTATCCTAGTTTTGGTTTGTTTGTTTTGAAAGATTTACATTTTAATTCATGGAGTTTAGCTATTTCTAATTATATAAGGAGAATTTTGTTAAGAATATAATTTTGTATACTTCAGCTACAAAACTATATACAGTATACTATTTATCCAGAAACAAGTTGTAAAATCAATGTAGGTACGGTCGCGCTAATAAGTCATGTCCCAGCTGTCATTAGGTTTGGCTTGCTCTGTGCTATATTAAATGTCTGTCAGATGTTGAATAGGGTGGGTAAGTGTAGGAACATGTTTGTATATTTCACTCGATATGAAGAAATGTAGCTTAGATATTGCAGATTCCAATTATTGATCAAAATATACTCGGTGCTGAGACATCACTTATTAGCGCGATTGTACAGTAATTATAAATGCATAAAGACAAACATATTGGTCCAGGAATTGTTATGAGAGGGCTATAGAGATTATGGTATCTGAATGTACAGTATACAGTATATTGTGGGAAACCAACCTACTGTCTCGTGTAGTGGTGTACAGATATGTGGATATTATAAGTGTCATTTTCAAAGTTTAAGTTTCGATATATTTCAGAGCATTTGTCCACATATAGATTTTGTTTAGTGTGTTGTCGTTTCGATAGTTTTAAAATTTAATGTAGTGATGTGCACCCTACAGTATGTGGTGGATTGTGTTCTTTTATTTCATAATTATATTTTGCTTAAGCTGGACTGCCACATTCTTTTCTTTCATACGGTAATTATATTTTGCTAAAGCGTTTTTCCACACATAGATTTTGTTTAGTGTGTTGTCATGTCGATAGTTTATAATTTTAATGAGTTTGTTATATAAATTTGAACAGTAACTTTTGAGTTCGTTTTCAAGTTTTATATTTTGATTAACTTGTTCATGTAGGCTATTGTAGTAATGTCCACCCTATGTGGTGGATTATGTTCTTTTATTTATAAAGAATTATTATTTTGCTTAAGCGTTGTTTCCACATAGCGAATTTGATAAGTTGTTTTGTCTTTTGACTGTGTTCGTCCAAGTTTTGGTTTGTTTATTTTGCAAATTTTACATTATAATTCCACATAGCGATTTTGATTGATTCTTTTGTATTTACATTGTCTGGTCCCAGTTTTGATTTGTTTATTTTGCAAGTTTAACATTTGAATTATGATAAGTTGTCCATAATATGATGCAGACACATAGCAGTATCATATATTTCCATCAAGAATCGAGAAATCAAGCGCTAAAGGATGAAATTTACCATCAGCTGGAAAGAAAGGGATCATATGTTTATTTTGAAAGTTTTATAATTTGTGTTTTACAATTGTGTTCTTTTATTTAACTGTGTTGATAGTGTCCTGGTTAGTGAGCAGAATTTGGGTGTGAGTATCCTAGGTTCGAGTCCTTGGAGTACCGCGTGTACCTGTATTCATTAGTTTCATTGATTTGGTGTGAGTATCTTAGGTTCCAGTCCTTGGAGTACCGCGTGTACCTGTATTCATTAGTTTCATTGATTTCATTAGTTGGGTTTATAACTGTCTTAGCGATTTTGATATGTTTTTTTGACTTATATTGTCTTTGTCCCAGTTTTGGTTTGACTTTGTTTGCAAGTTTTACATTTGAATTGATAGCGTAATGCATAAATGCACGGAATTGCGGTGTGAGTATCCTAGGTTCGAGTCCTTGGAGTGCCACATGTATTTGTCAATTTCATTAATTGAGTTTAGAAGTAAAGTTGGTTGGTGAAAAGCTATGAAAAATTTTAATTATTTTATTTTGCTAAGGCGTTGTTTCCACATAACAATTTTGATTAGTTCTTTCGCCTTTACAGTATATTGTTTTAGTCCCAGTTTTGGTTTATTTATTTTGCAAGTCCCAATTTACTAGATTAACTTGCTCATGTAGTAATGTGCACCCTATGTGGTGGATTGTGTTCTTTTACTTCTAAATTTTATTTTGCTTAAACGTTGTTTCCACATTGGGGTTTTTATAAGTTCTCTTGCCTTTATATTGTCTTTGTCCAAGTTTTGGTTTAACTCTGTTTGCAAGTTTTACATTTTAATTTTTCAAGTTTGAGATTATAATTTATAAATGTTATTTTGCTTAAGCGTTGTTTCCACATAGCGATTTTGATAAGTTGTTTTGTGTTTCTGCTGTGTTCGTATCAGTTTTTGTTTGTCTATTTTTGAAGTTTTACATTATAGCTAGAGTAACAGTTGTTATGTATGTACACTTTGTACAGTATATGTATATTCTGGGGCACATACCCCACAGCTTGGGGTGGCCTACTTGTTACAGGGACTTAAGTAGATATTTACCATGAATCCCTAGACCGAGCTACCCAAGCTCTTGCCGTCTACCAATGACACAGCGTGGGATCGAAGTGCAAACTCTTTGATCAGCAACCATACGCACTAACGGCCATAGCACAGCCCGTGGAAACAGATTAACTTGCTCATGTAGTAATGTACACCGTATGTGGTGGACTGTGTTTTTTTTTTTATAAATTATCATTTTGCTTAAGCGTTGTTTCCACATAACGATTTTTATAAGTTGTTTTTATAAGTTGTATTTACTGTGTTCATCCAAGTTTTGGTTTGTTTAGTTTGCAAGTTTTACATTTTAAATTATATTATTATTATAAATGTTTAAGTTTGATTTACTTTATATATTTACTTTATATATATATTGACTAACCTGCCTTCGGGTATTTATATAATATGTTACTAACCGAGTGGTGACTGGCTGGGATATTTGGGCCTTCCCTACGACCTGTGCGGGTAGAGGCTTGACTTATCAGGTTGTGGAAGACCCATTTATTCCGACGAGATAAGCCTTTTTTACACCACCCCTTTCTCTCTCCCTGTGTCTTATTCTTCTTCTCTTCGCACTGGTGGAAAGGGAAATCGTGGCAGATGACCATGTCAACGATGGCTCCTTGAAACCTCCGAGGGTCCTTGAGATACGGCTAGAGCGGTGAGATTGGATACGACCCCGACTGGTGCACCCTTGCCACTGCGAGGTATTAGATAGCTGACAGGGACCACTTCCATTTAACCCTCTGTGTACCGGTAATTTACTTTTCATGATATTCTGGAAGGTATTAGACGATTTTGCCAGAATATAATGTATTGGACGATTTTGTTCAGCTTGGGAAGGATGTCTACCCATTAAAAGGCTACAGACTCAATTAATCGCAAGGTCCAGGGTTGGAATCCTGGATGGATGGATTGTACGAGTGTTTTCTCAAGTGGCATTACTTGATTTAAAAGGTCTCAATTAACCCAGATTAACTTGTTCATGTAGTAATGTAGTGTACACCCTATGTGGTGGATTGTGTTCTTTTATTTCATTAATTTTGTTTTAGTAAGCGTTGTTTCGACACAGCGATTTTGATGTTAATTTGACTTTATATTGTCTTTGTCCCAGTTTTGGTTTGCTTTGTTTGCAAGTTTTACATTTTAATTAATCCTTTAAGCTAACATATACATCTTTCCTAAGCTTCACAAAATCGTCTAAGCTGAAATCAAATGAAAAATAGTTTGGCGGTACCAATTGGGTTTAGCTGTATAGGACGCCTCAGTGGTTGTATAGGTGATAGGGGGATGCTGTCAGGTTCACAACAGGGAACACTACTGTAGTAACAAAAAACACAAAATGAGAGAAGAAACCTCCGAGAAATGTGACGACTGCAAAGAAGGCCACTGGGCATGCACCAAAATGTACGGAAAAACTCTCTATCGTATTAAAAACCAAGAGAAACCGCAAATAATGTTACAACAGGAACATTATTTGCCGTTTCTCTTGGTTTTAATATTACTTAGAGTTTTTCCGTACATTTTGGTAGCATGCCCAGTGGCCTTCTTTGCAGTTGTCACATTTCTCGGAGGTTTCTTCTCTCATTTTGTGTTTTTTTTACTACAGTAGTGTTCCCTGTTGTGAACCTGACAGCATACCCTGTGTTGTGTGGTATTTGTAGCGTATCTACGATAGTCGGACATTTGGCCTTTATAGCATCTTAACCCCTTCTGTACTCTCTAGGTCTATAATTTTATTCTACTGTATCTATATTTAGACAATTTTTTGAAGTTTAAGAAGGATCTGTGATACTAAAAATATTTAAATACTGTAGTTTGAAGCTTGTTAATTGCTGGAGGCCCTTTTTCAACTGATTAAAATAGTCTATTAGTAGCCACAGTAAAAGTTTAAGGCATGACACTGGTACTTACAATGCTATATAGTCTATTTATTAAAAGTCGGCCAAAGCTCTTGAGTACTAACCTCTAGACCTGATCACGTTCTAAGGAGATCTCCCAAGAAAAATTAACCTATGCAGCGTTGGAAACTTCTCACCGAGGCGCTATGATATGGAGTGCATAGTGCCTCGGTGAGAAGTTCCCAACGCTGCATAGCTCAAATTTTCTTTCCTTAGAATGTGATCAGGTCTAGAGGTTAGTTTTCAAGAGGTTTGGCGTAGTTTTAACGAATACACTATAGCATTTCCAGTATTTATTATCATGGTTTAATGTTTTTAATGATTACACTTCATAAATTAGTGAACAAAATTTCTCTGCTTCAAAATTCCTCACTTGACCCCTTCACCGCCATTGTTATTTTCAGCGTATTCTGGATTTATGTATGTACACTCGGTACAAAAAGTATCTGCACCCCTACGCTGATCATCAGGTGTGTACAGCTCGATAGGGTTGGTACCTCTGCCTGCAACTATATCCGATCGTCTCTGACACACGGCTGCCTGGTCCCGGCCTCTACTGCTTTAAGAAATGTAAGTACTGTACTGTATATTCATAATCGTTTTGTTTTTGGTTGCTTAGTTTATCATAATGTATGTTCCATCAATTGCATCTATTCAATCAACTTCCAGTTACTTAAGCAGTTGACTTGTGTTGATGCTTTTAATAAACCAGTGAAGTCGCACTTATTTCTGAAGGCTTATGATACTGCGGATCATAGAGTTACTGTACTGATGACTATAAACATATTTTTTGTTTGAAAAATTGAAGTTAATGCGAGCGCTCGTGAATCATCTTTGAGAATTGGCGCTCGTACAATACAGTACCAGCCTATTATTATTATTATTATTAATATTAATATTATTATTATTATTATTATTATTATTATTATTATCTACAGTTGTTGGCTTTGTTGTACTTTGTCGTGTACGGTGGCGCTAATAAGTCATGTCCCAGCTGTCATTACGTTTGGCTCACTCTGTGCTGTATTAATGTCTGTCAGATGTTGAATAGGGTGGGTAAGTGTAGGAACATGTTTGTATATATCACTCGATATGAAGAAATGAAGCTTGGATATTGGTGATACCAAATATTTATCAAAATATACTTGGTGCCGAGACATGACTTATTAGCACCACTGTACTTTGTCGTGTACTATTATGCATTTCTATAGTTGGTGTTTACTTGTGAATATTTTTATTGTATTGTTCTTTGCTTGGGTACTTTATATATTGGTTAGACACATGGTTTTCAGTATGGCTTGATTTGAGTAGTTTGCTTTGTCATTGGAACTCTCTCCCAGAATCAGTATTTCCCTGTTCTTATGACTTGAATTGCTCCGTGTGTCCTGGCATTTTGGTTCGAACGTCCCTTGATTTTGGCCCTGTCACTCTTTCAACTCTGGGGGAAGACACTCGCTACAGGCAGTTTTGCTTTTTGTCTCCCTCACTCATATAGAAAAAAACAAATAGGTTTTGCTTGTGTATGGGTATATATTTGATAAGCTCTGGTTTGCTTGAATAGTTTACTTTGATATTTTCTCTACTTTTGAAATGCCTCCTGTTGTTGCTCCCTTTTCTTTGCTTGTCAGTTTGTTTTTAGTTTTATCAATTGTTTTGTTTGGATATTATGTTAGTTTCCTGAATGTTTAGCGTGATGTTGCTTTTGTTGTTTATCTTATATAGTTTGCTTAACCCCTTCATGATTGACACATCTTGACAGTACAGTAACTTGGCTATCATTGTACATTGTTCTTGTCCGTTAACCCTTTGAGTACCAGAAGTAACTTGGCTATCATTGTACATTGTTTTTGTCCGTTAACCCTTTGAGTACCAGAAGTAACTTGGCTATCATTTTACATTGTTTTTGTCCGTTAACCCTTTGAGTACCAGAAGTAACTTGGCTATCATTGTACATTGTTTTTGTCCGTTAACCCTTTGAGTACGAGAAGTAACTTGGCTATCATTGTACATTGTTTTTGTCCGTTAACCCTTTGAGTAGCAGAAGTAACTCTGCTATCATTTTACATTGTTTTTGTCCGTTAACCCTTTGAGTAGCAGAAGTAACTTGGCTATCATTTTGCATTGTTTTTGTCCGTTAACCCTTTGAGTACCAGCGATGTGTGCTAGATTTGTATTGTGGCTATATTTTGACGATTGGTGGTTGAAAGGGTTGGTTGAGATATTATTGAAGCCTTATTTTTGGCTAGAGGTCCTTCCTAAGCTGAATAAAGTGGTTGAAAAGAGTTGGTTGAGATATATTGAAGCACTATTTTTTGCTAGAGGTCCTTCCTAAGCTGAATAAAGTGGTTAAAAGAGTTGGTTGAGATATATTGAAGCCTTATTTTTTGCTAGAGGTCCTTCCTAAGCTGAATAAAATAGTCTTGCTGTCAGAAGATTATAAAAAGGACCTCTGGTATTGAATGAGTTGATGTTGCTTATTTTAATGTGAGAGTTGCTTATCTGTTATGCGCAGTGATTTTGATTTCTTTTGTCTCGTCTCAGTTTGTTTATTTTGCAAGTTTAGGTCTATTGGTTTGAATATTCGCTTTACTTCATTTCTCATTAAAAACAAAAATTATGTTGGTCATTATTGTTTGTGCATTTAGTTGTCTTGAGCATCCAGTCATTAGATACCTGTTGATGCTTGATTTCCCTTTAATTTTGTTGCTCATTGCTTCCACAATGTTGATAAGTTCTTTTGGTTTTGATTATGGTAATATTTGTCTGATGAACGATAGGCTATATCATTTATTTGTTTCCACATAGCAATTTTGACTAGTTATTTTTTGCCTTTGTCCCAGTTTTGGTTTGCTTAGTTTGAAATTTTAATTTATTGATGAAACATTGCTTAGCAATATAGGTATGGCATATTTACTTAGGTCCTTACTATGTTGTATTTCTCAATACCAATAATTGATGCCTTCTTTTATTTGTATAATTAATAATCAGTATATGCTCAGGCAGGTCCTTACTATGTTGTATTTCTCAGTACCAATAATTGATGACTTCTTTTATTTGTATAATTAACTATCAGTATATGCTCAGGCACATTCCCTTTTATTTAGTTATACTTTTATTAATCTTTACTCAGTTTAATATGAGGGACTCGATTAGTTCCTTTGAGTCTATCTTGTGTAGTCCAAGTTTTAGTTTGTTTATTTTGAAAGTTTTACATTATAATTTGGCAAAGCCAAATGTTACAAGGTTTATTGAGAAAAAAGTATACCAGGTCAATTTTATTAGACAGAAATAACAAAGTTTTAAAGGTTTTTGTTCATTATAAAGTTTATAATAGTTGTTCATTATAATAATCATTCATAAAACATACATAGTCACGTAAAAAATATCCAGCACCCAAATAAATTACAGTACAACCGTTTAGTAACTTCAGTTTCCGAAGTTATTTTGCACTTATCGTCTTTGGAAGTTTTAAATTTTAATTTGTCATGTCCAATTACTTTAGTCAATGCTGCTTTATAGTTATGATTGAGTTGTACAGTAATCAATTGAAAGTATATCATTGTCACCGATGCTTTAAAAATCTATAATTGTTGTGATATTACTAAAGTATTGAAAGTGATCAAATGTTATCTATTTAAAAACGGCAGACTATAGTTGTTGATAATCCCAAAGCCTAATGTTTGTAAGTGATGGAACTAGTAGTTACTATAAGTACATTAAGTGAAATATAAGTAAAGTCCATTGAAAGGTGCTTGAAGACTTGAGTAATTCTATCACAATTAACAGTCATGTAATATTTGGAAATACAGTAAAAGTTTTGAATACCATAATATCTTTAGTTTTATTATAATACATGTAATAGGATACAGTTCACCTTAGGTTCATACCAAAGGCTGGACTCTGAATATTTAAATCCCATTCAGTAAATTTAGTAAGAGTATTTTGTTAAAAAAAAAAAAAAAAAAAAAACAATGAATGGAATTTAGAATTCAGTTAGCTTTGTCACTTTGCCAGTCCGAGCTCCGAACATATCAGAACTGTTGACATGTGAACAAATTCTCAAAAAACCTTGCCCAGGCAAATCGGTGATTTTGGTCGAATTTTGACTTGTCAATATTATTACATATTTGGATTCGTCTCGCCGTTGCGGATTCAACGGTATAATTTGTTTTTTAATTTTGACCTATTTTTAGGCCCCCTAGGCCTATTTTAAAGTTTAAAAACTCCATAGACAAGTTATTTATGAACGGATTGAGTTTAAATTTATACCAAAGTACACTTTGGCAAGCTGAATCGAATGGCGCAGACAGAATTAAAATCGGACCATTAGTTTAGGATTTCGATTGGGCCTTCCTGGAGGGCCCAGGGGACTGTTTTTTGGACTTTCTTAGTCATTAGATACCTGTTGATGCTTGATTTCCCTTAAATTTTGTTGCTCAAGCAGTTTCCACAATGTTGATAAGTTCTTTTGTCTTTATATAGTTTGTTTGTGAAAGTTTTAAATTATAATAATTGGTTTTGATTATGGTAATATTAGTCTGATAGGCTATATAATTGATGTTTCCACATAGCAATTTGCCTTTGTCCCAGTTTTGGTTTGCTTAGTTTGAAATTTTAATTTATTGATGAAACATTGCTTAGCAATAATAGGTATGGCATATGTACTTACTATGTTGTATTTCTAATTACCAATAATTGAGGACTTCTTTTATATAATTAACTATCAGTATATGCTCAGGCACATTCACTTTTATTTAGTTAAATTTTATTAATCTTTACTCAGTTTTAGGAGAGAATGTACACTGATGCCAGTCTCTAAGCCACTCAGACATTTATATTCTTGTTAAGTCCATGATTATTTATATGAATCAGTCACTTGAACCAGTTGTCCATTGTATCCATGAAGTTTGGAATTTTATTAAGATATTTCCATAGCAATTTTGATTAGTTCCTTTGAGTCTATCTTGTGTAATCAAAGTTTTAGTTTGTTTATTTTGAAAGTTTTAAATTATAATTTGGCAAAGCCAAATGTTACAAGGTTTATTGAGAAACATAAGTATACTAAGTCAATTTTATTAGACAGAAATAACAATAAGTTTTAAAGGTTTATAATAGTTGTTCATACATAGTCACATAAAAAAATATCCAGTACCCAAAGAAATTACAGTACAAGCTTTTAGTAACTTCAGTTTCAGAGTTATTTTGTATGTCCAATGACTTTAGTCAATGCTGCTTTATAAAGTTATATCATAAGTTGTATAGTAATCAATTGAAAGTATATCATTGTCACCGATGCTTTAAAAATCTATAATTGTTGTGATATTACTAAAGTATTGAAAGTTACCAAATGTTATCTATTTAAAACGGCATAGACTTTAGTTGTTGATAATCCCAAAGCCTAATGTTTGTAAGTGATGGAACTAGTTGAGTTACTATAAGTACATTAAGTGAAATATAAGTAGGCCATTGAAAGGTGCTTGAAGACTTGAGTAATTCTATCACAAATAACAGTCTTGTAATATTTGGAAATACAGTAAGTTTTGAATACCATAATATCTTAGTTTTATTATGATACATGTAATAGGATACAGTTCACCTTAGGTTCATACCAAAGGCTGGACTCTGAATATCTAAATCCCATTCAGTAAAGTAAGAGTATTTTGTTAAAGTACAAAACAAAAAAGTAAAAACAATGAATGGAATTTAGAATTCAGTTACTGACAACATTTTGCCAGTCCGAGCTCCGAACATATCAGAACTGTGGACATGCAAAAATTTTCCATGTCCAAACCACCAAATTTTTTCAGTCGACTCAGGAAAAAATGTCATTGGTTTGGAACATATCAGTTCAGATATGTTCAGCAAAATTTTTCAAAGTGGAACTTGGGAAAATTTCAGGTGTAAACTTGGGAAAATTTCACAAGTCCAGTCTGATGATGATCAGAACTAGACTGTTCCAAAGTTTACACCACCGAAATTTTGCTAAGTTGCACTAGACTTTGAAAAATGTCAGTCACCCCCAGAAATTTGACAGTGGCTGGACTTAGCAAAATTCTGGGGGAAATCAGTCAAGTCTATGGGGTGAAAACCAAACATTTCGCACAGCAAAAACTTTTCTATCTCTAGATTCTTGTTACCAATTTGTGGAGCTAGGTTCTACTTGACCATCCAGGATTGGCCCAGCAACTCTGTGCATTTCAAACTTAACCTCGCATAGCCAGTCTTGTCATTGGCTCAATTAACCCTTTCAGTACTGTCACTACTTATTCTGGCTAACCTCAAAAGATTTTAGTCAGCTTAGGAGAGAGGTCCTTTCTAAACTCATTAAAATCATCTGAGGCTAGCCAGATAGTGACAGTACCGAAAGGGTTAATAGAACTCATGACTAGCATGGGCTATGGAGGTTAAGTTTGAAATGCACTAAGAACACATGAAACTCAGAAAAAACAGTACACAACCAAAGACTGTCAGAAACATTACTTGCAATCTTAAGACTTTAAGACCACACATAATGAGGGCTCTGAACTTTATGCTTCTAGAACATTCTACCACATTACTTAAAAGAACTTTGGTTTAGCACTTTCAGTAATGATGGTTGAACATATCCAGAGTTCATAATGATTCTTTGGTTGTCAAACTGTTCATTCTAGGTAGCTAAACTTTATATCATGAGTGTGCAGTATATAAATATGGTCAACTATCACAAAACGGCCAAAGACACTTAATTA
Organism: Paralithodes platypus; assembly: GCA_032716605.1. Classification (NCBI taxonomy): domain Eukaryota; kingdom Metazoa; phylum Arthropoda; class Malacostraca; order Decapoda; family Lithodidae; genus Paralithodes; species Paralithodes platypus. The sequence goes on along the minus strand of CM064528.1, from coordinate 16,416,360 downwards.
TTTATAAAAACAGTCCATAAACAAATCTTAGTAAAATATCTGTATATGGTAACAAATGTATTACTTTTATTATGCATGTTATTTATGAAAATAATATGACTATTTGCATGTTAAGTGATATTTTCACTTACCATGCAAACAAAGTATGTATTTTCATAAATGGCATATGCATAGTAAAATAATTTATTTTTACCAATTTAAATACTTTACATCAACCAGCTATTTTAAAATCTTTAAGGTATCTTGGCAGATTTTTTCAGTCAGTGATAGACAAACCAACATTTAAATATGCAAACCAAAGATATAGTTTTAAACCTACATAAATGCAGCCAAACCATTACTTACATGATACAGTACACTCTTAAGCAAAAATAAGTACACCAATGGAATCATGAACCTTTAACCCTCTCATAAAAGAATAAGTCATGCTGGCTAAGGAGAAATTGGATGCACTTCAGGAAAACCTCTAGGAATAATAAAGTATAAAACTCCATTAGACCCAGATCCTTCCAAAGCTTAATAAAATCATCCAATAGCCAGAATTAACAAGTCATGCTGGCTAAGAGAAATTCTATGCACTTAAGGAATAATTAAGAGCATAAATGCCAAAATAATTGCAAAGCAACATAAAATAATCAAACATCCAGAATTAACTTACTCATATTTATAAAGGGGCTGATAATCACTTTCAGTAATTATAGCAGTAAATATATCAAGGCCAAAATTCTAAACCAATTCAAATAGGATGCACTTTGGGAATATTGGCTAGCATTCAATTATATTCAGCTTAGGAAGTACCAGATCAATCTCAAGGGTTAATACATTACTATTACCCCTCTCATTGCTAAAGTCTTCATAAGCTGCATATAATAGTCAGGTAACCAAAATTAACTTAGTGATTCATATTCCTCAATGGGTTAACTAAAAAGGTTATAGTAAATAAACTGTATCACCACACCTATTTCCTAGTCAACTCTTCCAAAGTTATAGAAATCTCACAAACTGATTACCCATTATTAATCTTAGTGGCAAAGATATCTGGCTTAATTATAATAGAAGTCTTTTATAATTGCCCAATATTCTTGACCATTAACATCAATAAAAGGGAATCAAGCATGGGATTTTCATAATTTGGGAAGAGTCATCCAGGGAATATGATAGAAAACTTTCAGCCCATTTCTTCTAGCCTTTGAGTTTCAAGAAGGTTGGCCTATCATATATTAAAATACAGAACCAGATTTGTAAGCAGTCTATTTTCTTTGAAATATCAATATAAATACCATCACAAAAACCATGGGACATTAATATATATCAAAATGCAAAAGTACATTTCCATAAATTATTATGTTCCTTTCAACAACCAACTATACTCCTAAAATCGATTAATGAAATTTACAAACACATGTGGCAGTCCGTGGATTCGAATCCAGGATGCTCACACCGAAAATCAACACCTTATGCATCGCACCACGAAGACAGTTAAAGAATGGTGGACACTGCCTACGATTTATTATGCAACTTCGAATCCTGCATATCAATCTAAGCATGTACACACATCCCAACTGCAACTCGCGTAGGCTATGCATATGTGAATGGAAAGAGCAATTAATGGGGCCTTAACCACTAGGGAAGTCCTCTCGATAAATTACCCCTGAACCAATATCAATTATTATGTTCCTTTCAACAACCAACTATACTCCTAAAATCGATTAATGAAATTTACAAACACATGTGGCAGTCCGTGGATTCGAATCCAGGATGCTCACACCGAAAATCAACACCTTATGCATCGCACCACGAAGACAGTTAAAGAATGGTGGACACTGCCTACGATTTATTATGCAACTTCGAATCCTGCATATCAATCTAAGCATGTACACACATCCCAACTGCAACTCACGTAGGCTATGCATATGTGAATGGAAAGAGCAATTAATGGGGCCTTAACCACTAGGGAAGTCCTCTCGATAAATTACCCCTGAACCAATATCAATTATTATGTTCCTTTCAACAACCAACTATACTCCTAAAATCGATTAATGAAATTTACAAACACATGTGGCAGTCCGTGGATTCGAATCCAGGATGCTCACACCGAAAATCAACACCTTATGCATCGCACCACGAAGACAGTTAAAGAATGGTGGACACTGCCTACGATTTATTATGCAACTTCGAATCCTGCATATCAATCTAAGCATGTACACACATCCCAACTGCAACTCACGTAGGCTATGCATATGTGAATGGAAAGAGCAATTAATGGGGCCTTAACCACTAGGGAAGTCCTCTCGATAAATTACCCCTGAACCAATATCAATTATTATGTTCCTTTCAACAACCAACTATACTCCTAAAATCGATTAATGAAATTTACAAACACATGTGGCAGTCCGTGGATTCGAATCCAGGATGCTCACACCGAAAATCAACACCTTATGCATCGCACCACGAAGACAGTTAAAGAATGGTGGACACTGCCTACGATTTATTATGCAACTTCGAATCCTGCATATCAATCTAAGCATGTACACACATCCCAACTGCAACTCACGTAGGCTATGCATATGTGAATGGAAAGAGCAATTAATGGGGCCTTAACCACTAGGGAAGTCCTCTCGATAAATTACCCCTGAACCAATATCAATTATTATGTTCCTTTCAACAACCAACTATACTCCTAAAATCGATTAATGAAATTTACAAACACATGTGGCAGTCCGTGGATTCGAATCCAGGATGCTCACACCGAAAATCAACACCTTATGCATCGCACCACGAAGACAGTTAAAGAATGGTGGACACTGCCTACGATTTATTATGCAACTTCGAATCCTGCATATCAATCTAAGCATGTACACACATCCCAACTGCAACTCACGTAGGCTATGCATATGTGAATGGAAAGAGCAATTAATGGGGCCTTAACCACAAGGGAAGTCCCTCGATAAATTACCCCTGAACCAATATCAATTATTATGTTCCTTTCAACAACCAACTATACTCCTAAAATCGATTAATGAAATTTACAAACACATGTGGCAGTCCGTGGATTCGAATCCAGGATGCTCACACCGAAAATCAACACCTTATGCATCGCACCACGAAGACAGTTAAAGAATGGTGGACACTGCCTACGATTTATTATGCAACTTCGAATCCTGCATATCAATCTAAGCATGTACACACATCCCAACTGCAACTCACGTAGGCTATGCATATGTGAATGGAAAGAGCAATTAATGGGGCCTTAACCACTAGGGAAGTCCTCTCGATAAATTAGAAATATTTAATTTCAGTTAGATTTCAGTGGGCATTTTCTATTAATATAAATCGTTACAACACTGCATACAAATCTTATGCTGTACCCTAAATTACTTTTTCTCCAATAGGTTCAATAGATTCCATAGCATGTGCAAACTTTTAGTGATGTCAAGTAGACAGTCCTTGACAACATCTACTAAAGTATATGAAGTAAAATAATTTCTATTTCATATATTTTAATTTTTGTATATATATTAAAGATTATTTTAAGTATCTATCTATCTATCTATTGCCTGACGCCGTGATCCCCGAAGGGGTGGCCACGAACGAACCGCCCCCATGCACCTCTGTCCCCAGTCAGTCGACGCCCCTCCCCCCAACCAGCACCGCCTTCGTTCATGTAGTTCCTCACTCCATCCTTCCACCTCATATTCGGTCTACCTCTCCCCCTCTGTCCCTCCACCTCGCTCTCGTACACCCTCTTAGTCATTCTCTCGCTTTCCATACGTTCCATATGGCCGAACCATCTCAAGTTGTTCCTTTTCACACTTTCCAGCACATCTACCTCCACACCACACCTCCTTCTTACTTCCTCATTAGTCTGTCTATCCCTCCATGTAACTCCGCACGCACTCCTTAAGTAATTCATTTCCACTGCTCTCACTCTTGGTCTGAGTCTCTCAACCAACGTCCATGCTTCGCTTCCGTAAGTCAGTGTCGGGATTACCACACTGTCATGCAAGGACTTCTTCACTTCCATACTGACCACCCTATTTCTTGTTACTGCTTTTAGCGTTCCTACAACCCTCTTCCCCTGTTGTACCCTCTCCCGCACCTCTTCATCCATAGTCCCATCTTTACTCAACACACTGCCCAGATACTTAAAAGAGTATCAAGTATCAATTTGTTTAAGTCCCCAATCATCAGGACATCCACCCTACCCCACCTCTTGAGCAAGGAGTGTATGGTGGTGAAAACAATCATTTTGAAACTATATATAATTTTCCTCTTAACCCGTACAGCCCCAGCGATGCGCCTGACGCGTCGGCGATGTATGTAACGCACAGCCCCAGAGACGCGCCTGGCGCGTCACCCTAATTGCGCCGACCGTAACCTCAGGTGTAGCCACTCAAGAGGGCTCAGATTTGTATGGGAACTGTGCACGTATCCCACGCAACCGTGCCGATGGTTGAATACTCTCAAAGTCCACGTGCGTGCGCGTAATATCCTGGTTTTTGGGGGTAATTGCCTTCAATTTTTTACTCTTGTAAAATAAGTTTTCGGGGGCTCTGTAGGATCATTCTTATAAGCTTTTTGAGCAGTTTTTCGTGGTTTTTCCTTCATTCCTAACCCATTCGCTATTGTTTCTGGAATAAAACCATTTTTTGAAAACCGGCCGGGTTCTGGTGAACAAACATTACAAAACTAGCCGGGGCTGGACGGGTTAAATATACCATGACTTATATTTTCAGAGGAAATTACATTGCCTTCATAAATCAATACTTAGTTATTCTTCAAACATATACCACATAATGCATCTACATTACATTACATTAATGAAGTCAACGCACCAGGCGACAAAGGCCATATGGCACGAAATATGGAAAGACGGGAAGGAAGTTAACTAAATATCATCGAGAACTCGAACATGATGAAGGAAGGACATAATACGGGAGATAGAAAACGAGGGAGATTCAGAAAGAAAATCTGCAAGACATGGCGGCTGGCGGAGGAGAGCTAGAAAAGGGAAGAAACGCGTGCGGGCAACGGAAAATAAGGGGCAATCGAGGAAAAGATGGGAGACAGAAAGCTGAACGGTACAGTGCGAGCAAAGAGTCGGAGGAGAACGGGACATTAAAAACGAATGGGTAAGTCTGGTGTGGCCAATGCGGAGACGGGCCAAAGCCGTCTCCCAACGGCGATTACGGTGGGAGGGATCAGACCACCCAGAAACGGACGGTTTGACAGAACGAAGTTTATTAACGGAGATAGTGGACCACTGAGTCTGCCACCTCGACCAAAGAAACCTGGACAAGGCAGGGAAGAAATCAGAGGCCGGGACAGCAAGTGAGGAGCGGGTACCCCGCACGGCAGCAGAACGAGCAAGGCAATCAACCCGCTCATTACCGCAAACGCCAACGTGACTGGGAACCCAGCAAAAACGTACAAGCTTTTTGCGGACGGAAAGGCGGAAAAGCCATTCCTGAATGGAAAGAACTAAAGGGTGTAGAGCAGGGGAGGACTGTAAGAGAAGGAGAGCACTGAGAGAATCAGAGAACAAAGTAAAGGACGAGGAGGGGAAGGAACACATAAAACGGAGGGCAATAAAAATAGCATAAAGTTCAGCAGTTAAAATACTGGCAACGGGAGGCAAAGAATATTGATACGAGCAAGTGGGAAAAAGGACGGCAAACCCCACGCCTACCGACGTCTTGGAGCCATCAGTATACACGGGAGTGGTTGTAGCGTGAAGAGAGAGGTGATCTAAGAAACGAGACCGAAGAACGAGGGGAGAAGTAGAGGACTTGGAACAAGGGAGGATGGAAGGGCAAACCGAAGGACGAGGGAAAAGTCAGGGGGGAAAAGAGCAAAAGCGGAAAGGGAGGACGTTAGAAACAGGGAAAGAGCACGATGCGAGCAGCGAGAGCATGCGGACAGAAAACGGAGAACCAAGACGGGGGTGAGACGAAAAAGTAGCAACGACCGAAGGGGGAAGGGAAAGATGGGAAGACGGGAATTGTTGAAGGCGAGCGTAAGAACGAAGGGACAGGAGAGCCCGACGGCGATAAAGAGAAGGGAAACCAGACTCAGCATAGAGGCTTTCAACAGGAGAGGAACGAAAAGCACCAAGGGCAAGACGAAGACCAGAGTGATGAACAGAATCAAGAGCATGGAGAACAGAATCAGAGGCTGAAGAGTAAACTTGACAGCCATAATCCAACTTAGAGAGGACAAGAACCGTATGAAGCCGAAGAAGAAGCGCTCGATCAGCACCCCAAGTGAGGTGGGACAAGGACTGAAGAAGGCGGAGGCGGAGTAAGGCAGCAACCTTGAGAGAAGAAACATGAGCGGACCAATTAAGACGAGAATCAAAAGTAAGACCCAAAAAAGTAGTAGAGGAACGATAAGGTAGGGCAGTACCATAAAGAGTAAGAGGAGGATGAGGAATAGAAAGGCAACGAGTAAAGGACATCGCGCAGGATTTGGAGGTGGAAAAACGGAACCCGTGGCGGGTTGCCCATGAAGAAACAGCCAGAATAGCGGATTGGATAAGAAGATGTAAAGCGGCAATATCTGAGTCGGCTGCGTAAATTGCAAAGTCGTCGACATACAAGGAAGACCGAACCCCGACAGGAAGAGAAGACACGATACCGTTGATAGCAATGAGAAAAAGGACGGTACTCAGGACACAACCCTGAGGGACACCTTCCAACTGAGGGTAAAGACGAGATAAGTGGGAAGCGACTGACACGAAAGGACCGAGAAGAAAGAAAATTCTGAATAAAGACCCCTAGATTACCGTAAATGCCACAAGAACAGAGCTGACGCAAAATGTGGTACTTCCAGGTAGAATCATAGGCTTTTTCGAGATCGAAAAAAACAGCAATGACAGTTTGACGACGAGCAAAAGCCGTCCTGATATAAGATTCCAAGCGAATGAGGGGGTCAAGCGTACTACGAGCACGTCTGAACCCGAACTGGGAAGAAGACAACAAATGGCGCGACTCAAGAATCCACATGAGACGAGCGTTAATCATACGTTCAAAGAGTTTACACAGGCAACTGGTAAGGACAATAGGGCGATAGTCCTGTGGCGAGAACCCAGACTTGCCAGGTTTAAGAAAAGGTATGGTCAGGGCAGTACCCCAAGAGGGAGGGAAAACACCAGAAGACCAAATCGTGTTATAGAGAGCTAACAAGAAGACCAGAGCTTGCGAGGAAAGATGTTTGAGCATGAGATAATGGATACCATCAGGACCCTCAGAAGTGTTCGTACAGGCACGGAGAGCGGTGTATAACTCAGTCGAGGAAAAAGGAGCATTATAGGATTCGTCAGAGGAAAGACTAAAAGTAATTGGAGTATTTTCCGCAACGACTTTAAGCGAGTGAAACTCAGCAGAGAGGTGAGAACCACTGCTAACTGAGCTAAAGTACGAGCCCAATCGATTAGCAATTGTTTCGGAGTCTGCCACAGAAACACCATCAATGCGGAGGACTGGAGCACGGAAGGGAAGATGTTTACCAGAGATCTTACGAATACGTTTCCAAACCGAAGCGACAGGAGTGCGAGACGTAATAGAAGAAACATAGGACTCCCAACTCCGGTGTTTAGCGGCTTTGGTAGTACGACGGAAAAGAGCAGATGCACGGCGAAAGAGAAAAAACGACTCCTGAGAAGCAGGGGTGAGACGCTTACGGCGAAAGCTTTTCCAAGCCGCCCGTTTAACCCGGAGGGCCCTGGAACACTCAGGAGACCACCAAGGGACGCATTTAGACGAGAAAGGGCGAGACGTCCGGGGAATGGACGTCAAAGCAGCACCGAAAACCAGATCCAGAAAAAACGAGAGCATGACACGGACCGATGAGAAAGGAGGAGGAAGCAAAGAAGGAACAGTAAGGGAAGCGAAAGAAGACCAGTCCGCCCGCTGGAAGCACCAACGAGGGGAGTTAGGAGTAGGAGAGTAGGTAGGAGAAAGGAGAATGGGAAAATGGTCGGAATTGTGAGAATTCTCGAGAACTGACCAATGAAAATCAAGTGAAACTGAAGGGGAACACAGGGAAAGATCGATACAGGAAAACGTACGAGTCCGAGCATCAAAATGAGTAGGAGCACCAGAATTAAGGATAAAAAGATTACGGTCCGAGAGAAAAGGTTCAAGCCGACGACCCCGGGGTGAAATAACATTGTCACCCCACAAGGTGTGCCGACCATTAAAATCACCAAGGACTAAGAATGGAGTGGGCAACTTAGATAAAACCTCGGAGAATTCGGGAAAATCGATGGGAAGAGAAGGCGACAAATACACAGAAACCACTGTTAACCAGCGGTCAAGATAGACTCTAGCAAAGGTGCAAGGGAAATGAGTAGAAAAGGACAGCTCTTCAAAAGGGACAGAACGATGAATAAGAAGACAAGTATCATGGAGAGAGTGGGGAGAACTATAAAAAGAGTAATGAGGAAAGGGAACAGGAGGAGAGAAAAGACGAGTCTCCTGAAGACAAACGACCTTAGGGGAGTGAAGAGAAAGAAGAAAACGTAAGTCAATCCTTTGAGCATGAAGACTACGAAGATTCCACTGCAAAATGGACATAATAAAAGAAAAAGAAAAAAGAAACCAAGAGGAGACTAAAGGACGAAAAAACAACGAAAACAGACAAAAGAAAACCAGAAAAGGAGGCAAAAGCCACCGAAAATAAGAACGCACAGAAAAAGAGGAAGGACACACAGAGAAGGAAAGAAATATACACAAATAACAATAAAGGTAAAACACACACACTTATGTACAACTAAGAAAAGGTGAATGAGGATAACGTGGAGAATTAAAAGGAGGCAAAAGCCAACAAAAAAAAAGAAAGGGAAGAATACACACTTATACACAACAATGAAGAGGCGGATGGGCGAACGGGGAGACAGATAAATACAAATAATGAGAAAGGGAAAAAATACACACTTATGTACAACAATGAAGAGGTGGATGGGTTAACGGGGAGACAGAAGAGAAGGAGGCAGAGGGGAGGACCGAAAACCGGGGGGCATAGGGAGGCTTGACAGCGAACGAGAAGAAGAAAGAGGAGGGCCAGAAAGAGAGGAGGGAAGGGCAGAGGACGAAAGAGAGACAGAAGGAAGAGAAGAAGGTTGGGAAGGGGTAGAGACGGAAGAGGGGGGGACAGGGGAAGGAGGAGGCGGTTGAGGGGTAAGGGGCAGTGTAGAGGGGACGGGATGAATGTCAGCAGAAACGGTAAGAGGCGGGGGACGAGAAGAATCGAGAAAGGCTCGAATCTTGGGAATGGACTCAAAGGACATGTTTAAGTCAGAGGGAGGGCGAAAGCAGGAAGAAGAAGAAAGAGATGGAGAGGAGGAGGAAGGAGGCAACCTCTTTTTCTTCTTCTCACCGGGACTCGGACTCCGGACAGTACGGTGGAAGTCCCTGCGTTTAGAAGAGGAGTGGGGAGAGGGAGAACGGGAGGTACGGGAAGGAATTTTGGAAATACGTTTGGTAGAGACAGGAGACCGGAAGGAAAGGGAACCACGAGACGAGGGAGGAGAACTAGAGGAAGGCTTGGGATGGGACCGCTGGCGGGTGGGGCGTTGAGCCAAACCAGAAGAAGAGGGGCGAGGGCGAGGAGAGGAAGTGGAAGGAGAAGAAACGGAAGTAGGAGTAGAAGAGTCAAGCACAGAGAAAGAGTTAGACAAAGGGATAGAAGACGAAGAGACAAGAATAGGAGGAGTGGAGACAGAAGAAACCGAAGGCGTAGAAGTAAGGGAAGAAGGGACAGAGAGCGGAACAGAGGAAGAGGACAAGGGAAGCGGAACGGAGGGAGTGGAAGAAGAGACGGGAGGGTGAGAGATAAGTGCAGAAATCGGACGAGGAGAGAAGCCCAGGCGAAGAGCTTCCTTACGGGCAGCAGAGTGAGTAAGGCCTTGTTTTGCTTTAAGAATTGTAACTTCAGATTCAAATTTGTAAACGGGGCAATCATGGGAATAGGCAGGATGGGAGGCTTTACAGTTGAGGCAGCAGGGGGTCGTAGACGGGCAGTCATCAGCAATATGGCCAGGTTGCGCACAGTACGGGCATGTAGGATAGTCGGGGTTGAGAGAGCGACAGTATTTCACGGGATGGCCAAAACGCCAGCAACCCCTGCACTGCTGAGGGCGGGGAAGGGATTCTAAGACGTCGATGCGAGTACCACCGACAATAACGTGAGAAGGGAGAATATTACCATCGAACGTTATTTTAGCGATATTAGAGGGATAGCGGCGATTGTGGCGAGGTTGGATGGCGTAACAGACAATATTAATTACAACATGGTCTTGTGCAACAACGGCCTTCCCAATAAGGTCGGCACAATCTTTGAAGTCCCGATCACCGAGTTGGATATAAGAAGGGATCAGGACAGTACCTGTGCACGAGTTCATTCTTTGGTCTTTAAAAGCAGGGATGGGAGTACCGTTGGGATCTGCAAAGGCCACCATAGCAGCAGCCTGACTCTCGTTTTGCACTGTAACTAGACGGGAATGATCATGACGAGAGTGGAAAGTGACATCCTTGCCCACCCTCTGAAGGAGACTGAGGTGGAACAGAAGGTCATCCCCGGCAAGAGGGGCTGAGGCGGGGCTAGAAAAGAATTTAACAAAATCGGCAGGGGCAAAGAGATCGGAGAGAGGAAGAATAGAAGAACGAGGGCGAGTAGAAGAAGAAACTGAAGTAGATGGAACCGAAGGCGAAGGAACTGAAGGAGAAGAAAAAGAAGGAGAATATGGTTCGAAAGTGACGATATGAGATGAGGAAGCAATGGAGGAAGGAAGAGTGGCAGATGCAGTAGAAGGGATAGCAAACGACGGAAGAGAAGAGGGCTGAACTGGCGGAGCGGGGAGGGATAAGGAAGAGGAAGCAGTAGAAGAAAGAGCAGGCTGAACTAATGAAGAATCGGAAAGAGAGGTGACACACTCCACGCCTACCAAAGTCGAAGCTGAGGAAGGCGCCGGAGAGCGGTCAATGAGGAGAGAGTCATAGGTTTGAGCTGGTACGGTACTAGGAGGTACGGATGCGTCGAGGGCGGAAGCCCCAGAGAGTTGAGAAAGGTCAGGTGGAGAGTCCGTGAGATCGCGTGAGACGGGGACAGGGTGCGCCTTAGCTTGGTCCGGGGTAGTGGGGTTGTATGGACGGACCATGATGACCCAAGTTGTTTTTACTATTCTAATTTCGGTTTGTCGGAAAACGAAAAAGGAAAGAAAAACTAACCAAGGGGAAGAAAAAGAAAAGAAAAACAGAAACAAAGCAAAAATAAAGAGCGTACCATAAGAGCTAACAGAGCCCCCTGTCGCGAGGCAGGAAGCTCCGACCCCCACACCGACGGCACAAACAGGGGCAGGTCCTAGGGGGTTCATCCCCATACCCTACCCCCCTAGACAAGGGGGGATAGCACCACTACGTACAGAGAGGCCTAGCTTAGGCAAAACCGCTATACTGGGACTGAGGGCAAAATGAATTGCAAACATCCCCAATCTGTACGTAATGGAGGGCAGCCGGACAGAAGCCAGGAAACCCACCAGGAAGGTAGACCGGACCCCCGGAAACCGAGACCGGGCCTCACTGATGGGCGGTCCATGGAGCGACAGCACGGGCGACCGTGCCGCCGCCCCCGGTACCAACCCCCACGTGCAGTGAGCTAGCTGCCACTGCCCCTGTAAACGGGGAGGAGTCAGAACTCCCCACTCAGCGAGGGAAGGCGTCTTGAGCCTAGCCGGCACAATTTAGTGAAAAAGGAGGAGGAAACCCTCCGCAAAGCGAGGTCAAAATCGGGAACCAGAAAAACGCCGTCACCGGAAGGTTCCGCTTATCCCAAAGACGACGGGGGGGTACTTCGTCCACGACGCCGCTGTAATCCCTGCTCTGAAGAGTGGATGACAGCGACCCCGCTTCAAGCCCCGCCACCACGACAAGGTGGCTCCCCAACGGCGGGGCATAATGCATCTAAAACATCATTCCATTAAAGATTTCATTACTGTATTATGCAGTTGTAGAAAAATATGCACGCCGCTGTAATCCCTGCTCCGAAGAGTGGATGACAGCGACCCCGCTTCAAGCCCCGCCACCACGACAAGGTGGCTCCCCAACGGCGGGGCATAATGCATCTAAAACATCATTCCATTAAAGATTTCATTACTGTATTATGCAGTTGTAGAAAAATATGCATAACTTCTATATCCAGTATTAATAAAGACAATTTTGAGTCGACATAATAGAAAAATTACAAAACTTTTAAATATTGCAAAATTTCTAGTACCGGGTACTTCGATTTAATTTTAATTTTTTTTTAGGAAAATTGGGATTGGGCCGCAGTATATAGATAAAGAATTTTTCCTGCGGTCTCAAGTTGGCCAACCCCACCTATGGGGTATGTGCCGGAGTATATACAAATTCCCAAATTAATTACTTTAATTGCAAAGTATTTTGACGAACACTAAGATTTAATTATATTTTAATTTCCATTTGGGCTCTGTCTCAAGTCTGCCAACCCCAGCTATGGGGTATGTGCCTGAGTATATACATAAATACCCAATTTCATTACTTTAAATTTTTAGTCTTTGGAGAAATGCTCAAATATTCCAAAAATGATATTTATTTAAAAGTTAAACTCCCTGTGCGGGCTCCGTCTCAAGTCGGCAAACCCAAGCTATGGGGTATACAGTCGGCCCCGCAAGGGTGCGCACTAAAAGGGTGCGATTCTTCAACCGTGCGGCAGATGTCCGTGTGTTTCGTATAATCCAAGGGTGCGAAAAAAGCAAAGCGTGCGTTTTTTTCGCCCAATAACCCCTGAAAAACATGAACTAAGGAAAGAATACCTTGTAAGTAGTCCCTCGTTATCAACGGGGGTTACGTTCTTAAGACTGCCGTCGATAGCAAAAACCGTCGATACCGCATTACCGTACAGTACATACACGTACAGTATCCGTGGTCTCTATCCTATGTACTTTTAAGTGTTTCCTTTACACATAACCTTACATATTAGAGTATATTGCAAATATCTATCACTGAATACATTAGAGGCCATAATAAACGCAAGAGATACAATCGTCGGTGAATCCGGATTCACTCAAAACCTAGTCTTTAGGCTAATTATTTTTGCTCTCGTTTTCGGTGTATTTTCTTATTATTGTATGTCTTATTGTTCATCATTTAATCCACTTTTGGTTGGTATATTAGAGTAATATAAATAAACAATTAATCCGTCGATATATCAGTCTAAAGTCAGTCGATAGTCGAATCCGTCTATGATAAAGCAATCCGTCTATAATCAAATCCGTCGATAACGAGGGACTACTGTACAGCATAGAAATGTGATTAGATATTAGATAGAATATGGGTATTACACTCACTTTGGATGGTTTATGTATGCGTGGAGGTTGGGATGTTGGTCTTACTGAGGGTCCGAGGCTCCTCAGTAAGACCAACATCCCAACCTCCACGCATACATAAACCATCCAAAGCGAGTGTAATACCCCTATTCTATCTAATATCTAATCACATTTCTATACTGCGCAGGTATTCTTTCCTTAGTTCATGTTTTTCAGGGGTTATTGGGCAAAAAAAGGGTAAGTTTGAAGAGTCCCCGGACTACATAGTGAATTTCCCATAGGTTCTTAAGCTCCAAGGGTGCGTTTTACAAGGGTGCGCGCATGTCTCGGACTTAGGTAACCGCACCCTTGTGGGGCCCACTGTATACCAGAGTATAGATTTAATTACTTTAATTTCAGTCTATTTTGCAAGCAATATTTTGTTCAATCATATTTTGTTATGAATTTCTTTCTATTGAAGTCTCAAGTTGTCAATATTAAAACTCAATCAGAATAATTGTGAATCATCTACAACTGCATCTCAAAAAGTAAACTTTAATCATCTATACAAACAGAACTTGCACCTTAAACTTTCAGTATACAATTACTTCCTTTATTCTGGCTAATAGATTATTTATTCAACTTAGGTAGGGCCTGTGAGAGTCAGAAGGTTGATCTAGTCATTGCCCTTTACACTCTCCAAGGTTCCTCTTAAACTGCTCAAATTTGTCAAAAAGCCAGAATATGGAAAAATATATTGCATTCCAAAAGGATTAATACACCATGGGTTAGTGACATTTTTAGCTCCATGTTAAACAGACAAATAAATACATAAATCATAAATATAACAAATAAGCCCTTTACAAATGTAATAATTTTTATAAAACTATGTATGAACTAAACCTATACCAATTGTACTAATCATTCAATAAAACTATGAACTCGCTAAAAGCCTATTAATTATACCTAATGTAGTAGTAATTCTATAAACTATGAACTAAAAGCCTATTGATTATACCTATAACTAAAATCTAACTTCCATACTGTACTATACACCAAGGCATCACTATCTCCATCAGTCTTCCCTAGTACCATAAAAGATAATCCTTATTACCATATACTTTATTTTTTATTTTTAATATTAGTTTAACCAGACCACTGAGCTCTACAAAAGAACTCTCATAGGGCTGGCCCGAAGGATTCGATCAAGATATATAACTAAACGAGTCAAGATAGATCGGGAAGGGCAGTAGGGGAACAAATCGAGGAAGGTGAAGACACGCAGACATTTCTCGCCATTTCACCAGTTCAGCCGGACCACATGAGCTCTTATAGGGCAGGGCCGAAGGATGAGGCAAGAACTGCTACACCGCAACACCAACCAAGAAGTGATCAGGGCGAAGAATGAAAGATCAGGTCGAAGGTAGAAAAAATCACACTGAGTTCAAGCAAAACATGCATTACCGAAGGGATCAAGTCAGTCCGGCCACATCAGCAACCGAAGAGACAAATCAGGTCAGGAGTCTGCTACCTAGCCAGGCCAGGGAGACATGAGATATAGGCTGCCTGAGGACAGCCAAATGGGACAGAATAAGAATAGAAGGGGAAAAACATAGAATGAGGAATGAAAAACTACTCAAAATTAGTCAAGCTGAGGACGAAAGCTCGAGGGGAGATAGGAAGGGTAAGTACCACAACCATCCCCTATCAAGCTCCAGTCGCCGGCCCCGAAGCCCCCCAACCGCGTCAAGGAGAGTAGTATCAGGGGGGGGTTAACATATACTGTATAGGTACAGTACTGTATTAATAAATACTCTTCTCATAAGATATAACCAAGTTTGAGCCATAAGCAAAAATAACACAAATTTAACCTTCCGATTCCAAGTATTTTAAGGATATATACCGTAAAATTTATAACTATTTTTCAATCCTCACTCCTAAATATATATATATATATATTCCCAATGATCAATTAGAGTTTACAGAAATTTACAATAATCTGCCCAAAAATGTACTTTCAGATAACTGGTACTGTACTAGAGTAATAAAGCTAATATTTCTAGCATTTGGAAAGTCAGCCAGGGTATCTTATTTTATAGGTAAATTCCTCAGAGCATCAGTCACATTTTCAGCCCCAATTATATAGATTACACTATTCTTAGACTTCACTGGACTTTATATAAATGACAGTTACTTTATTCAGGCTAACATTGGTTATTGAATTCTTAGCCTTCCAGCCTATTAAACTAATTTTCAGAATGTATAGAGACCATTAATCCACTTTACTCAGCTTAGGAAGGATCTAAAGTTATAAATGGACAATTAAGGTTTGCTTCTATTCCCATAGTATTTTTTTAATTATTTCAGGTAATTTACTCATTACACCATTAGGTAAATCTTTTACTTATACATTTAATTTATAATTTAAAAGTTCTATACCAACACTTCACTTAGGGATACTGCATTTGCAACTATAATATATAGTACTGTATATTCTTTAAGAGAGTACCGGATCAAATCAAAAAATTTACTGCAATCTTATTTCAGTTATTTGCCGTTAGTCTCACAAACTAAAATGGAGTTTCACTTACACCAACATTATTTGCTCTTACTTTATACAATTTCAAACTTTATTGCCAATTGCTATTTTGACGAGTACTTAGTCTTTATATAGTCATGTGTGTTTTAGTTTCTTAGGCAAGTTTTACATTCAAATTTCTAACGAAGCTGCCAGACTAATTACAAAAACATTAAAGACTACAGTATATAGAACCAATCATTATTACATCTTTTACCAAACTTATTCCTAGCATATTTTACTATTTATAACTAGTCACTACTACAACTAGGTACTTCGATTTTCAGCCTAACCTATCCATTGAACAATACAGCATATCAAAATGTATAAAGGGCTTATATGGTATAGATACAATTCACGTCTCATATTTTTCTTTATTTACCAATGGAACAAAAAATGTCAAAAACTTAAAATCAGCGTCGGTAAAATAAATTAGGTAAAGCTTGGATACTCCACATAAATTCCTTTCCTTAACTTAGGAGAGTTAACGAAAGCAACTCTAATCAGTAACCAAAGCTCTCCCATTCACTTTTACCTTGCCAAGTTCGGTTTTTATAAATTTACTCCGTTAGCAATGTTTACAGAACCCTTACAAACTTAAAATATTTCCAAAACACCAGGATGGAAATTCTTTTAAGTTAATAAACACCTTCAGGATTAGGAAGCGTTCAGTTTATTCGATCATTAGATGCTTTTATTCAGCTTAGGAACGATCTATGGATTCATATTTTTTCACCAACAAACTTTACTTCTAAACTAAATGAAAAATACATGGGACACTCCAAGGACTCTAACCAAGGATATTACTAAAGTAACCTAGTATTACAACTAATTACACCTGACCTACCCCTAGCTCCAACACAACATGGCTTTAGGCCACTGCACTCCACAAACACTCTTCTCACAGACCTTACACAAAGAGCTTTTGACGGCATCAACTCAGCTAGACCACCACACAGATCACTATTAGCCACACTCGACATTAGTAAAGCCTTCGATGCCATCCCCCCGCCACAACCTAACAAACAAAATCTACAACAACACAAAAAGGTATGGTGATGGGCTGGTCTGTCAGAGTGAGACCTGAGCGATCTCTGCCATACCCATAGCTTACTCTGACTGTTCCTTTTACTTATATATTTTCTAGATCTCAAGTGACGGCGTCTCTTCCGTAGATTGACCTCCCAATCTACCAAGATTGGAAGCTAAAGCGTCACATTATTCCTTTGCCCCTCCACTTTCTCTTCATAATTGCTGAGGGGCACAGGGCCCTGGGTGGGGCTTTGGTTTCCCGGGCGTTTACGCACCCTCTCAGCTCCCCGCCATGGAGTGGCTTCGGTCACCCAGGCTTTATTGTGGTCGGCAGGGAGGGTTCTGTGGGGGCGCTCGTTTATGGCCTTGGCCTTACTCGGGGCCTTGGGGCTGTTCGGCCAGGCAGCTTGGGGAACAACAACAACACAAAAAGGTGGCTGGCCAACTTCCTAGCAGGCAGATGTGCACACGTATCTTTTGCCGGTCAGTCATCTAAAATCAGAAACTTTCCAATCGGAGTCCCACAAGGATCCGTCCTATCGCCCGCACTCTTCAATCTGTACATGCACGATATAACTACACCCAATACGCCCCAAATAAACTCCTATGCAGATGACATAACACTCACATGCACACACCATGACCCAAAAAGAGCAACAGATCTCCTTCAACCCTATCTCAATACACTACATGGCTGGTGCACTACAAACAGATTTAATCTAGCCCCAGCCAAATCCACCGCAACCCTGCTCACAAGCTGGACAGGAGAACACTAATACATCCCTCAACTCACCATAAACAACACACCCCTAACACATACACACACACCCAAAATCTTAGGAGTAACATGATACTCATATGACATTCAAACAGCACACCACAAACATTAAAAAGAAACTGACACCCAGACTTAACGCCCTCAGGTCACTTGCTCACACAAAATTTGGACACAACAAAGAAACTACCACCACAGTATATAAATAATACATAAGATCAGTGATGGAATACGCAAGCCCAGCCTGGGCTTCTAACCTAGCTGAAACACATCATAAGACCTTACAGACTATTCAAAACAAAGCCCTGAAGATCATTACAGGCTGCACAGCTACTGCACCCACAGATCACCTACATGAAGAAACCAAAATCCTCAAAGTCAAAGACCATCTGGACATGAGAGGCACTCAATTCCTGGCAGCAGCCTCCACGAACCAAGACCACCCACTAAACTACATGGCAACACACCCACAGACACCAAGAATATCAAAACAACACCCAGCACACGGTATCCCACACAATTATTGTCCTCTCTCCCTCCCTGCCCACCCCGAACCAACTTCCAGAAGCACATCCATACTCATATCTCTCACTGATCCATCCACTCACTCACAGACAACACGCAGCTGCATGCACGACCTCCCGAAATCCATCCTTCCGAATCCTCCCAAGGACAGAGTCCACCTGGCCAGGCTGAGATGCGGACACCATCCAGCTCTCCTGAGCTATCAGAAGAGACTGGATGACTCCGTTGTCGACGCCTGCCCGGGATGTAACACAAGCACCCCATACCATTAAACACATCATAGAAGACTGCATTTCACACAACCACTTACGCCAACAACACAATCTACACTCAATGAGAGCTCTGTGGGAAAGCCCAATCGTGGCCATGGCCTTCCTCAGGGACTCGGGGCTGTTCGGCCAGGCAGCTTAGGGAACAACAACAACTAAAGTAAATTTAATGAAAAATACTGTACATGTGGCACTCCCAGGACTCGAACCTAGGAGACACAGAAATTCTGCACAAGGCTACAATATATTGGGTAGATTTGAGTTGCCAAAGACCTTCCTAAAACAGAAATGATATAAAGATCGAATAAACTTTATGCGCATCTCAATACCGAGGGAGCCAACTCTCCAAACATTGCTTCCGAAAGAATATAAAGGATACCAGTGGAACAATAAATACCCAGAAACTAAGCCTACATAAACAAACTCTCGCTCTCTCCGTTCATCCATATATCCCGGGCACCTCGGGGGCAGGACCTGACGTTCGGAATCAATACTCTTTGACTACCTTGTTGCTTGCGAGCAGGAGACTGTTTCATGACCTTACTAGTTTTCAGGCTGCAGTTGTGGGCCCGGAATATACTCAAAAAACAAATAAAATAAAAGTTCTACAGCTAAAAACATTACATTTAAAGTTACCCTTCCTAGCATAATCCCACCCCCCACCCTCCAAGAATATACTAAATAATCAATTAAAATAAAAGTAATAACTCTAATAAGTACCACCCCACTTAAATAAGTTATAAATCTAATAAGTATCCCCCCATTCTTATCAATTACAAACTCAAATTTACTTTAATAAACTGATGAAACCATATGGTCCTCCCGGGATACCACAACCAGAATTTAATAAACTAATGGCATCATATGATCCTCCCGGGCTTCGAACCCGGGACACCACACCCAGAATATAAGCACCTTAAGCCATTACACGAACAACTTTACTTCTACAGTGGTGCACCAAGTTTCGCGACATCTCGATTCGCGAATCACACTTTCGCGGCAGTCTCTAAATATTCCACCGATTTGACTTTCGCGGTAAAAAATCAGAGTTTCGCGCCCTAGCTACGAAATCTGGCCACCGCCAGACAGCGCCAGTAAACAGTTGACCTTCTCCCGCGCTTGGTTCAGTTTAGTTTACGTGCTGTGATCAACCACATCGTGCCTTCCCGTTGCTGTCCCGCCATATATGCTTTAATTATGGCATCTTCTAGTGCAAGTGGAATGGGGGATGGTTCAGGTGACGGTAATAATGACGATTGAAGGCCTAAAGCAGGAGGAAAAGTGAAGACAAAGCGAGACTATCGGAAGGGGGTGACGAAGCGCAAGTATGATGATGAACTGAAAAACAAAATATTGGCAGAAATGGAGAAAGGTGCTCGTAACTCTGAAATCGGTCGAATGTTTAATGTGCCAGAGTCTACAGTTAGGAGCATGAGAAAGCAGCAGAATGAACTTAAAACCAATCTAGCCCTAGCCAAGAAATATTTTGGAGCAGGTGTAGAGGGTGGAAGTACAGGTAGAAGAGTGAAGACTGTGAGTGATTACAGTTCGATTATGATAGTGGCTGAACATTATTTACTAAAGTGGTTGAATAGGAGGTCTAGGGAAGGTGTCAGTGTTACAGGTCCGGAAATACAAGACCAGGTCCGCCTGTATTATGATGCTATTGCTAAGAAACGCAATATTGCATCGCCCCCCGAGTTTACTGCTTCACGAGGATGGTTGCAAAGGTTCAAAGGCAGGGCCAAATTCAAGCATGCGACCTACCATGGCGAGGCACAGTCGGCAGATACCGAAGCTGCGACTGCCTTCATCCCTGTTGCAGAAAAAATGATCGAGGAAGGAAATTACAACCTAGCTCAAGTGTATAACTGTGATGAGACTGGTGTTTACTGGAAGCGTTCACCCCGTTCAACCTATATTTCTAAGTCAGAGAAGCAGGCCAGGGGCATCAAGATGGCTAAGGATCGCTTTACAGCGCTCCTGACTGCCAACGCTACAGGCACTCACAGGATGCGCCCTCTTATCCTCTACCATGCAAAGCGGCCAAGGGCATACAAACATGCAAATATGGATAACCTGAGGGGGTACATATGGAAGGCAAATGCTAAGGGTTACATGACTGGCACCGTTTCTCTTGAATGGTTCGATAACCATTTTGTTCCTGATGCGCAAGCTTTTTGCGAAGAAAACAACCTAGCCTTCCGTGTCATATTGTTTATGGACAATGCTCCTGGCCATGCCCGCTTCCTTGTCGGGCGGCACCCTGCAGTACAGGTAGTGTTTCTACCTCCCAACACCACCTCAAAGATCCAACCGATGGACCAGGAAGTCATCGCAAACACCAAACTCGTATTTTACAAGGACATCCACCATCGAATGAGGGCAGCCACGGACACACAACAAGAACTCCTAGAAATCCAGGCTTCAACTTCTGGTAGCGAGAGTGATCAAAACGACCCTGCTGCTTCATCATCGACAATATCTGCCAAGATTTTCTGGAAAAAATTAAACATCCGTCAGGCCGTCGAGGCATTTGTGAAGGCATGGGAGTCATTGTCGGTGGCCGCCTTGACTCACGCTTGGAAAAATCTGTTGCCACATCTCATCACCACCCAGCCAGGCCGAGAGGGACGTCAACGGCTGTTAGCACAAACCCTAGACGCAATAAGGCAGGTCCCTGTTCCTGGCTTTGCTGAGGTAACGAACGAAGACCTTGAAGACCTGATCGGCCACACGCAAGAGGAGTCGCTAGAAGATATGATGGAAGCTGACAAGATGGAAATTGAAGATGGCAAACAACCTGGCAAACAACAAGAGGAAAAAGTGAAAGTTGCCACCACAGCCTTCCTCTCCCGCACCATCGTGTCCTGCGAGTCAATTGCTGAGGAGACCGAGCAGCTTTCAATCACCAACAAAGAAAAAATAATGGAGAATCTTCAGTCAGTCATCTCCCTTCTTAGTGAAGTTTTCAACAAACAAGTTAATGAAGGCCAACAGGCTTTGATAACTCGTTACCTGCAGCCGCCGAGACCCCAGCAGCCTAGGGAGGTAGAGGTTCCAGTCCAGGCTGAAGGTTCCTCTGAACAAGGCAACCGACCAGATCCCCAAGCCTTGGCAAACCTCATGCTCGACGATGATTTCTCGGGCTTTGTTGAGGAGCAGGCTTTAGGGGAAAACCAACACCGAATGGATGTGCTACGGCGATGTGCGCAGATGAGTGGTGAGGATGCTGGTGGTGAGGAGAGAGGTGGTGGGGCCAACTAGCCCTACCCAATGCCTCGGATAACCCCTACCATCGAGCCCATCAAGCCCTTAACACTGCTGTCTATGGTTAGTTTTATTTTTGTTTCATTATATTTATCTATCATTTATATGCTTATCTACTATGTACTCTATATAATATGTATTTCATGATGGTTTGTTCAACATGGGAGTGAGTTTTCGTTCATGCCCGGTCCCTATTAAATTAATTCCCATAAGCTCAATGCCCCAACTTTCGCGAATCGCACTTTCGGCGGTCCCTATTGGGCGCGAAACTTGGTGCACCACTGTAAACTCAATTAAATCAACAAATACATGTGGCACTCCAAGGACTCTAACCTAGGATACTCACACCAAAATTATACTTTAATTTTGAAGTTAATCCCCCCACCCAAAACTGTTCTGCCCCGCCCTAGCTCCGCGGTTCCAATATTCAATTTGTGAACTAACTTACTGCATTCAATCCCCATTTCAGGGTAGCAGTACTGTACATGGGGCAGATCCCTTCTGGCACTCCTCCATTCACATTCCGGATAAGTAGATAGGTTACAGGATTCAATTTTTGGCAAGATTTGGATATCATCTCAAATAACTAATTTTACTTTCATCACAGCTACCCTTAGACAGTTTTGTTAAGCTTAGGAAACATCAGTACGAATCAAATACGCTTTGATGCCATAGACTCATCATAAACTTAATAAATTTGAAGGAAAACTATAATAAAGCAGGAATTACATTTAGTGAACACTTTCCTATAAATTTGTGATAACCGTTCACTGAAGTCCCCGATCATTAGGGCACCCACCCTAACCCAGCTATACGTCAGCAGGGAGTACATGGTGGTCAAAACTGCATCAAATATAATACTTAGCCATTTTGATTAGTGGTCTTGTCTTTTTACTGCATTCCTTTAAGTTGTTTGTTTATTTTGCAAGTTTTACATTATAATTTAAGTTAAAAAGATACTTCAACTTTCTTACATTTGCCCCATTTGTGTGGCATTTTTATAACTTTTTATGTAATTTAGAAGAAATCTGCCTTTGGCAGAGCCATTTTTCTACCAAAAAAGGCACCAATTTATTTTGAGTGTCTTTAGTATTTATTTAAACATTTGAGGTCAAAGTTATTTTTTATTAATTTATATTTTTCACCAAAACTTTACTTCTAAACTCAATGACATCAACAAATACATGAGACTCTCCAAGGACTCTAACCTAGGATACTCACACCAATATTCCGCACATTTATGCATTATGCTATCAAGACAATTAACATGAAAGGTCATAGTTTAAGTATTACGCTATCAAATCATGCCAAAATATTACAATCCTTTGTAACCGTACCTATTCTTCCATCACTATCACACAACGTTAATAAAGTATCCTAAGTGTTCCACCGGGTTATAATTTTAAAGTTTATCCTGTAAGCATATCATTTGGCTACATTCATGTTTATAGAGGATATATCACATTAGGCTGGATTTAGAGGTTGTAATAGAAATGGGGGAGGGGGAGGAGGGATTCAGGGCGCTACAGGACAGACCGTCACTTTCAACATCAATACTAATATTCGCCGCGCTCCCTTCAAGGTCCGGTACTAACGGCTCATACTTTCTCGAACATTTACACATGTCTGGCTGTCTGTATAGGCACAGAATATACTAAAATATTATAGTATGGTCAATTTTCTATCAAAATATGTACGAAGGGTACTTTTTAAGCTAGATTGAAGTCTAGAGCAAACCAAGTTTTTTCTATCGAAAAATGTAAGTTTTTTTTGTAAAGTTGGATTGAAAGTCTACAGAGCAAACAAAGAAATTTTTCAGCAAACCGACATTTTATCTATCGGATTTTTTTTTTTTTTTAAACTTTGATTGAAGTCTACAGAGCAAACCAAGACATTTTTCTATCGAAAAATGCACAAGGGGTGCTTTATTTTAAGCTTGATTGAGGTCTAGAGAGCAAACAAAGTACTGTAATAACAAATAAATAAGCAGCTCTATAGATAATATTGCTTATATTTTATTTTATTTTAAGCCATGTGAGTCTTGTTCTAGACTCGGTGGTCTGCTTAAACAAACTTTTCATTAATTTTAGCAAGCTTTTTTTCCACAGCGATTTTAAATTGATTTTGACTTTATATAGACTTTGTCAAAGTTTTGGTTAGTTTAGTTTGCAAGTTTTAAATTTTAATAAGTAAATAAGCAAATAAATAAGCCATTCTATAGATATTAATAATAAATACAATGGGGAAGGTGACCGAGTATATAGATGGTATAGGGTATAGATAAAGATTAAGTACTGTGGGACCAGTTATTACTTTTAACTGTTAATTTGCTAATGCCCTGGCGAAGATTTAGGTAACCGATTGTAAAAGAAATAGATTCTAAGTCAGTGCACGCTCATTTTATTTAATTATTTTATAGGTTTGTAGTTTTAAAAGTTTAACCCTTATTTAGCGGCGAGCAACATAAGTCGAGTTAAAAAAAGCTGGACTATGTGGCGGCGCTCGACATAACTCGAGTGGCAATTTCAGCACGTAATGTGGCTGAGAGAGAGAGACAAGTGGTGGCAGGAGACTAGCGAGCGTATGACTGCTCCAGACCACCGCGGCGAACCTACTGACACAAATCTCAGCTCCCTCCTCCCTCTCTCACTCGCTACATACTCAATTATGTACTGAAAGTACCGAATTACCTGCTTTTTGCACTCGCGTTGCACGGTTATTGCAAGAAAACTATCCATCATACAAGGATCGTTATGGTGTCATTCGAAAGCTCTGTTTATGCCCTTTCAGGGATAGGTACTTGTTTTACGTTCTGGGTCTTATTTAGGCATGAAAATGATCACGTAAACAGCCCTATTTTGGCTAAAAACACCCCGCTGTGCGGTACACATAAATAAACCGCATAGGCCGCTCGTAAGGTTAATATCCGATAAATTTTAATGCGTTTTTCCACATATATAATTTTAACCCTTTGGCTGCGGCAATGTTTGGGCTATTTAGGGCATATTCAGGCACACCTGAATGATAAATCAAGCATCTGCATTAAATGAAGTGTATTCTGCCGAAAACTAGACTAAAATAGCTTCAAAATGACACCAAAACGGACCCTGTACGTAGTCTGGTTCACCCGCAGTGGTTCCAGTGAAACGCGGGAAACGCTTGGCTACACTGGTGAGACACAGCCTAGCTCAGTGAGCCGCTCGGTGCTCAGAGGGTCGGAGGTGGGCCCCTCACGCTCTCGCCCACTGACACTCGATTTTTAAGTTTTTTACAGGCTTTTAAAGCCTGGAAATTGCTGTAACTTGCCAAAACATTCCAGAACGTCACCCGCAGCGAAAGGGTTAAAGTTATATTAACTCCCTCAGACATATTATGTTCCAGTAAGTCCGAGGAGGCGGGAGCCCCAGGATCATTGCCACTGCCTCGCACTACACTCACAACAACACTGCGGCCGTTAGAATTATCGCAGGAGGCTGAGGTTGCCACCAACAGTTTTATCGTATGGTAACTTATCGGACTTACTGAGCTCATATGACGCAAAATCGCGTCATAAACTTATTGGAGAGGTATAGAGATAAGTCCATATGACGCGATTGCGTCATATGAGTTTTTGGTGGACTTATTCATATGACGCAATCGCGTCATATATGTCGCAAGGAGTTAATTTGAATAGTAACTTTTATATATACAATTTACTTGCTAATGCAATACCGAACATTTAAAAGGAACATTGTAATTCAGTCCAGTCATTTTATTTCACATTAGAAGTTTGTGGTTTTCAAAGTTTAAATTCCGATAATTTTAAATTAATTTTTACAAATTTTTGTTAGTGCGCTTCGATAATTTTAGATTTTAAAGAGTTACTTTTATTAATATGAACAGTACTTAGTTTCAAAGTTAGGCTATATATTTTAATTGCTGTACAAAGTATCCATACTTAAAAAGTTTGCTGGATTGCCCACTTTAGATAGATTAATTATATTGTCGACTTTTACTTTGCCAGAAACGAGTCCAATTCTATAAAAAACTATCCAGCAATTGTAATATTACTTTAGTGCACAGTCATTTACTCTTAATTTCATAGATTAATTTATAGTTTTAATTTTCCATTTTATATTTAGCGTGATTTCTATAGCGATTTCTATTACTCATTTTTACTTTAATTTGAATTTGTCCCAGTTTTAGTTTGATTATTTTTAAAGTTTTAAAATTAATTATCTATATATTTATCTATACAGTATTATTACTTAGTTTATTAAGGGGGAGGAGGGGAGGGGGGAGCGGATCATTCTTAACCAACATAGTCACACTAATTTCAACAAGGGACGTTAATTTACAACCAACAAATCCAACATAACATAAATATATCCTATCTAACTTCACGAACCTTATTGAACAGAAGCGATGTGTGTGGAGAGTTGAAGTAGAGGATTGAAGATCCTAGCGACGTTAATCTTCAGACGTTGAGCTTGAAATAATCTTGAGACGTTGGGAAGGTCTTGGTCGGCTGTACGATCCTTGTGCTGTAAAGCGTAGACAAAGGTTAGTGCATTCCATGGTATACAGATGTGGATATACATGCATCAAATTTTAAGACCGAATACTCCACACATACGTGCAGTTTCAGGCTCTTGTCCTAATGGCGGCGTTCCAGGCAACCCTGTTAAGGGCTGCTCCACTTTTCAATTTTTTGGATTTGAGATCGCCACGTATTGTTTTAAAATAATAATTTCCGATCAATTTAAATGCATGTTTTTCACTTATTTTGTTTAGGGCATTTCGACAATTATTAATTTTAAAGAGTCTTAAAATTAACAGCTAGCTCAAAAGTTACCGTTCAAATTAAAGAAAAAAAAAATCCTACCCAAAGCTTTTACTCTAAATTAATGATTTTCATTAAAAGTTATCCACAATTCTTTACCATCAACATCTATACCTCCAAAACAATAAGTCAAATTATACCAGCAGCTATAATAACCTATACCGGATTCCAAACAACTATGCAGAAAATCTTTAACATTAACCTCTATAATTATACTATTTGGAAACCATCAGCAAGGGAATGGATAGAAATTTAAAGCTCATTTGCTCTAGCCCTTTTTGAATTACAGACGATACAACTCTCAATAAAACTAAAATAATTATAGAATAGATAGAAGGGGAATGGTACAGTAACTAGATAGATAAAACAATTTCTAGGATACCTATAATAAACAGGCTATAGATTACTATTATTATAAGACTAAATACTATATACTGAACTTTTTTTCTGTGTTTTATTAAGTAGACTCCTTTCTCCCTCATGAATAGCCCCATTACTTTGGCAATTTTAAGACCTTTTATCCCTTAGTCAGTATTAAGACTTATTGTGCCATTTAGCCAGCTGCCCTGTCGGCCAATAGGGACTTTTAGGGGGAACCGGCCATATATACATAGAAACATTTAAAACAAATATTTATGAAGAGTCTTGGGGTGTATTTTTAAGTTTCAAGGTCTAGGGAGCAAACTATATACCTGTATATATTTTCTTAAAGTAGGCTATACAATAAAATAAAGTATTAAATTATCATACAGTACTTCCTAAAACAAACTAAAACTGGGAAAAAGACAACATAAAGGCAAAAGAGCTGCTCAAAATCGCTACCAGTATGGGATAATTACTCTTTTTAACCCTCTCCGACAGAAGACGCGATTTTGAGCCGATTGGGGATACTTTAGAGTCTTTCTTACCATCAGGGGTATTTAGAAACCTTTAGTTTAGTTACTTCAACCTTTGCAGTTCTCTTTGAGTTAGCTGTGGGCAGAAAACTAGTTTTGGAGGTAATTATAAGAGAACTATTTCTTATTGCTAATCTGGCAACCTCTGCGTCATGAGTCTGAAGGGGTTAATCAACATTTAAAACTAAGATTAAGCCAAATATTAATCAAACTTTAATACTTTTACTTTCACTGAAACTTTCTATTTTACATTAAACAATACAACTAAATTTACAATACAGTTTGTACAGTTGCCCAAATAACTTCTGGTCCTGTGTGATCTTATACAGTACATTGAAATTTTATGTGCACATTAAGATTTATTATGCAGTACAGTAGTTCACTCTGAAGATTACCCAAATCTTTATTCATATTTTTTCACCAACCAACTTGTGGCACTCCAAGGATTCGAACCTAGGATACTCTCGCCAAAATTCCGCGTATTTATGCATTACGCTATGAAGATGAATACTAAACAGATTTCTTTATTAACTTCACGCAAACACCAAACACTTCCCAAAGAAATCAATGAAACCCTGTGATCCACCAGGATTCGAACCTGGGTTATAAGAGGAACATAACTTATGTGGCCAACTGTATAAGGATTACCAAAGTTAACCCTCTCCGACATAAGACGCGATTTTGAGCCTATTGGGGAGACTTTAAATGAAGCCTTTGTGACTATCAGGGGTATTTAGAAACCTTTAGTTTAGTTACTTCACCTCTGCAGTTGTCTTTGTGTTAGCTGTGGGCAGAAAACTAATTTTGGAGAGTTAATTATAAGAGTGAGAACTCCATTTCTTATTGCTAATCTGGCAAGCTCTGCGTCATATATGCATGAAAGTGTTAAAATACCAAACGCATCAAAATACTAACCGATTAGTTGTCCTGTACAGCGGTACATCAGGGGGTCCACATCGAGTCCGAATACCATGCCCTACGCTGTATCCATAACAAAGAGGCCGTAACACCACTACCATTCCAGACGATCCATACACAACAGGTCAGGCCACAACGCTCCTTCCTTCAGTCGGGCACCAACGCTCTGCCTCTTGTCAATTGAAGATAAGATTGCCAAGGTCACCGTACTCTGCAAGAAGAGTAACAAAAATAATTAAGTTACTTCCAAGGATTATGGCATTTGGATTTATATTTTAGAATTTAAAACTTTCAAAATAAACAAATCAAAACTTATACGAACACAGCAAAAAGACAAAACAACTAATCAAAATCGCTATGTGGAAACTACGCTTAAAATAATAATTTATAAATATGAGGAACTTGAGGAAGACGACTTTTATGCACAGTATTGCAGATAGCTTACTTTTTTTTATCCATTTAGTCTACTTTTAAAGTACTGTACTGCTCAACATTATGGAATTTCGTATGCCAAGCTTTTACTGTGCATTATATTTGCCTAGGTATATTTGGATGGGTGTGGAGACTGATAAAGCGAAAGGAGGAGTGGGTGTTCTGGTGGCTGAAGAGCTGGCGGAAAGTGTGCTTCATATTACGAAAGTTAGTGAAAGGCTGATTGTTTTGAAGTTGAAAGTTGGTGAAAGAATTCTGAATGTGATATCTGCATATGCCCCACAGGCTGGTTTACAGAAAGAGATAAAAGAGGACTTCTGGAATGACACCGTCAGTGTCATTTCAGGTCTCTCGGAGAACGAAATAACTATCGTGAGGGGGGGGACCTCAATGGTCACGTGGGAGCATCTGCAGATGGATACGAGGGGGTACATGGAGGAATTGGTTACGGAAGGAGAAATCTAGAAGGCGAATATATATTGGAGTCCTGCGTTGCACTCAACATGGTTGTGTGTAACACAAAGTTCAAGAAAAGACAGAGCCACCTGATCACATATAACTCTGGGGTCTCCAGTAGCCAGATAGATTACTTCTTGGTACTGTCTTCGTGGTGCGATGCATAAGGTGTTGATTTTCGGTGTGAGCATCCTGGATTCGAATCCACGGACTGCCACATGTGTTTGTAAATTTCATTAATCGATTTTAGGAGTATAGTTGGTTGTTGGAAGGAACATAATAATTGATATTGGTTCAGGGGTAATTTATCGAGAGGACTTCCCTAGTGGTTAAGGCCCCATTAATTGCTCTTTCCATTCACATATGCATAGCCTACGTGAGTTGCAGTTGGGATGTGTGTACATGCTTAGATTGATATGCAGGATTCGAAGTTGCATAATAAATCGTAGGCAGTGTCCACCATTCTTTAACTGTCTTCGTGGTGCGATGCATAAGGTGTTGATTTTCGGTGTGAGCATCCTGGATTCGAATCCACGGACTGCCACATGTGTTTGTAAATTTCATTAATCGATTTTAGGAGTATAGTTGGTTGTTGGAAGGAACATAATAATTGATATTGGTTCAGGGATAATTTATCGAGAGGACTTCCCTAGTGGTTAAGGCCCCATTAATTGCTCTTTCCATTCACATATGCATAGCCTACGTGAGTTACAGTTGGGATGTGTGTACATGCTTAGATTGATATGCAGGATTCGAAGTTGCATAATAAATCGTAGGCAGTGTCCACCATTCTTTAACTGTCTTCGTGGTGCGATGCATAAGGTGTTGATTTTCGGTGTGAGCATCCTGGATTCGAATCCACGGACTGCCACATGTGTTTGTAAATTTCATTAATCGATTTTAGGAGTATAGTTGGTTGTTGGAAGGAACATAATAATTAACAGGAAAGACTGGAAACTAGTTCGAGATGTAAAGGTCATCCCGAGCGAAGAATGTATCCCACAGCATAAGCTACTTGTGTGCGACATGATCTTATACAGAGATCCTAAGCGCAAGAAGGTTTACATACCCAAAAGGAAAGTGTGGCTGCTGAAGGACAAGGAAGTTAGGGATAGGTTTCATAATGAACTGGAGGAAATGAATAGAAATAAGGAAGCTAGGCCTAACGATGTAAATAGCCAATGGAACTTTCTTAAGCATAGCCTTATCGCTGCCACTGACAAAGTCTGTGGGAAAACAAAGGGTCACCCCAGGAATAAGACCTCTTGGTTGTGGAACGATGAGGTAGAACATGCTGTGAAAGAGAAAAGGAGATGCTTCAAAGCATGGAAGAAAGGAGGCAGCAGGGAGGAATACCAGGCAGCTAAACGAACTGCCAAAAGAGTTATTTACAATGCTAAAAATCGCATTAAGGACCTGGTCCTCGAACAAGTGTGTAACACTGACAATCCCAATGGGATCTTCAACCTAGCTAGGAGAGTTAAAAATGACAGTAGGGATATTATAGGTGAACAGTGTGTTAGAGATGATAATGGGAAGATTGTGTATGCAGAAAATGAAATCAGAGAAGCATGGAAGGTACACTATGAACGATTGCTAAATGTAGAGTTTGAATGGGATAAGGAACAGCTTAGTATCGAAAAACCAATATCTGGGCCCCCTCCTTTGATAGCACCAGCTGTAGTGAGCGACGCAATCAATAAAATGAAGGACGGTAAAGCTCCAGGTTGCTCCGACATTGTCGCTGAGATGATAAAAGCCTCAGGGGAGATTGGTGTAAACTTAGTCACTGAGTTGATAAACACCATTATTAAAGATGAGAAAATCCCAGAGGATTGGCTCAAAAGTGTAATAGTAAATATATACAAAGGAAAAGGGGATGCGCTAGATAGAGGAAATTATAGGGGCCTGAAAATGCTTGACCAAATCATGAAGGTCTGTGAGAGAGTCCTTGAGGGTTTGATCAGGCAAAGCATCTCTATTGATGATATGCAGTTTGGTTTTATGCCAGGACGTGGTACAACCGATGCTATCTTCATAGTCAGGCAGATACAGGAAAGATACCTACTAAAAGGCAGGGATCTTTACTTTGTGTTTGTGGACCTGGAGAAGGCCTTTGATAGGGTACCTAGAGATGTTGTACAGTGGACTATGAGGAAACTTGGTGTGGAAGAGTGGCTGGTGCGTGTGATAATGAAGATGTATGAGGATTCGCGAAGTTCGGTGAGGGTGAAGGGTATACTGAGTGATGAGTTTGCAGTCCGTGTTGGAGTCCATCAGGGTTCAGTGTTAAGCCCCCTCCTCTTTATTATGGTCTTGGAGGCGCTGTCTAGAGTTTTTAGAGGCGGACTCCCGTTGGAACTGTTTTATGCAGACGATTTAGTCCTAATAGCTGACAGTATGCAGGATGCTGAGGCCAAATTCAGAGAGTGGAGAGAGGGCATGGCGAGCAAGGGTTTAAGAGTCAATATTAACAAAACCAAGGTTATGCATTGTAGTTTGAGACGAGGCAATGTGGAAAAGAGCGGTGCATACCCATGTGCAGTGTGTGGAAAGGGAGTGGGCATTAACTCAATTCAATGTAGCATCTGTCGATGTTGGGTACACCATGGGAGTAAGCGCTGTAGTAGAATAAAGGGGCCCCTGCCGAAGGATAAGTCAGAAATAGAGAAATTTGAGTGCGTAGTGTGCAAAGGCGAGCTTGTGTTAAGTGATGATCCAGTGGCTGTGAATTTTGGAAATGAGTCCTTGGAGCTGGTGAACAAGTTTTGTTACCTAGGAGATACCATCTCTGCCGGTGGTGGGGCCGAGGCTGCCACTGTTTTTTTTTTTTGTTTTTTTTTTTTCTATGTGATTGAGGGAGGCAAAAGGCATAACTGCCTATAGCGAGTGCCTCCCCCATAGTTGAAAGAGTGACAGGGCCAAAATCAAGGGACGTTCGAGCCAAAATGCCTGGACACACGGAGTTTGAAGCAATTTAAGTCATAGGAAGAGGGAAAGACTGATTCTGGGAGAGAGTTCCAGAGCTCAGCTGTTGAGTAGAAGAAAGTTTGAGAGTAACGTTTCACTCTTGGGTTGGAGAGTTGCACAGAGTAGGGGTGGGATTGAGTTGCAAGACGGGTACCACGTGCCCTACGTAAAGGAGGTGGTATGCACTGGGATAGCTCTGAGGAACACTGATTATTATAGTAGCGATAGAATAGCGAGAGAGATGCAACATTGCGGCGGAGAGAGAGAGATTGCAGAGAGTTGGTGAGTGGACGGGAGTTAATGATACGAAAGGCCTTCCTTTCAACTTTGTCTAGGAGAGCAGTGTGAGAGGAACCTCCCACACATGTGAACAATACTCAATACAAGGGCGCACTATGCCCCTGTACAGAGCAAGAAGCTGTGCAGGGGAAAAGAACCCCCTAAGGCGGTTGAGCACACCCAGCTTCTGGGATGCTGCCTTAGCAAGACTGGTAATATGGTCCTTCCAAATGAGAGCAGAAGAAAAAGAGACACCAAGAATATTGAGAGAAGATGAAGGGTTGATTTTTGTATTGTTGAAGAATAAGGGATAGTCCGCTGGGAGATCCTGACGGGTAGATAGATGGAGAAATTGGGTTTTGGAAGCATTAAAGTTAACAAGGTTTTCTCTGCCCCAATTGGAAATAGTATTTAGATCAGAATTTAAGAGTTCTATGGCTTCATTACGTTTGTCGTTGAGGGATTGCTGGCTGGGGCGTTCTGAAAAACTAATGGAGTAGTGCAAGGTTGAGTCGTCTGCGTATGAATGGATGGGAATTAAGGTACAGTTAAGGAGATCATTTATAAAAATTAGAAAGAGAATAGGAGATAGGACAGAGCCCTGAGGAACACCGGAGTTTATAGAGTGAGGAAGTGAACAATGGCCGTCCACAACCGCGGCTATGGAACGGCCGGAAAGGAAATTAGAGACAAAGGCACAGATGGAGGGATAGAAACCGAAGGAGGGTAGTTTAGAAATTAAAGATTTATGCCAGACTCTATCGAAGGCTTTCGATATGTCTAGTGCAATAGAAAAAGTCTCACCGAAGTCCCGAAAGGAGGATGACCAAGAGTTAGTAAGATATGAAAGAAGATCACCAGTAGAGCGACCCTTAAGGAAGCCATACTGGCGATCTGAGAGCAGATTATGAGAAGAGAAATGCTTAAGAAATTTGGAAGCAAGAATAGTTTCAAAAACTTTAGAAAGACAAGAGATAAGAGCAATTGGACGATAGTTGGAGGGTTGAGAGCGGTCACCCTTCTTTGGGACAGGTTGAATGTGAGCAAACTTCCAGCATGAAGGGAAGACGTTAGAGGATAGACAGAGACGAAAGAGTTTGCCTAGGCAGGGAGTCAGCACGGAAGCACAGTTTTTGAGAACAACAGGAGGAACACCGTCCGGACCGTACGCCTTATTAGTGTTAAGCCCAGAGAGGGTAGAAAGTACATCTTTAGAAGAGATTAGGATATTAGGCATAAGTAAGAGAGAGGAGGGCGGAGAAGGAGGAATAGCACCGGAATCATCCAAGGTGGAGTTTCTAGCAAAAGTTTGAGCGAAGAGTTTAGCTTTGTCAGAGGAAGAAGTGATGGTTGTGCCATCAGAGTGGGAAAGGGGAGGGAAAGACGAGGAAGAGAAATTGTTGGAGAGGTTTTTGGCTAGATGCCAGAAAGCTTGGGAAGAGCTAGAGTTGGATAGTTCAGTGCATTTATTATTGATGAAAGAGTGTTTGGCAAGTCGAAGAACAGATTTGGCTTGATTCCGGGCAGAAACATATGAAGAATGAGAGTCTTGAGTTTTAAGGCGTCGGTACCGTTTGAATGCTTCCTCCTTATTGCGGACAGCAGTAGAACAGGCGTGAGTAAACCAAGATTTTTTAGCATTAGTCTGAGAGAAAGAGAATGGAATGTATGCTTCCATGCCCGATAGGATTACCTCGGTAATGCGTTCAGCACTCTCCGAGGGTCCTCGGCCATGGAAGCAGAAATCATTCCATGGGAAATCAAAGAAGTACTGCCGAAGAGCCTCCCAGTCGGCAGCGCCAAAGTGCCACAAGCGCCGCCGGCTAGGAGGATCGGGTGGCTGTACTGGAGAGATAGGACAGGTGACAGAGATAAGTTTATGGTCGGAGGAGCCCAAAGGAGAGAAAAGATCGACAGTATAAGAAGAAGGGTTAGAAGTTAGAAACAGGTCAAGAATGTTGGGCCGATCTCCGATGCGATCCGGGATACGGGTGGGTTGCTGAACTAACTGCTCTAGGTCATTTAGGATAGAAAAGACGTAGGCTTGTTCACCAGGTGGATCAGTAGTGTGAGAGGAGAGCCAATGGCGGTGGTGAACGTTGAAATCTCCTAAGATGGAGATTTCTGAGAAAGGAGAAATGGATAGAATGTGTTCCACTGTAGAGTTTAGATAGTCAAAGAATTTGGGAAAGTTGGTAGAGTTAGGGGAAAGATAGACAGCATTGTTGCTAGAATTAGGTGTGGCTGGGGGAAGTTCAGAGAATTGATGCCAATCCTGACCATGAAAAGAATGCCTCTCCCCCTGAAGGGAAAGGTGTATGCCTCATGTGTTAGAAGTGCAATGACGTATGCCTCAGAAACATGGGCCGTTAAAGTAGAGGATGTCAACAGAATGGAGCGTAATGAGATGAGAATGGTGAGATGGATGTGTGGGGCCAGGCTACAGGATAAAATAACAAATGTTGAGCTGAGGAGACGTTTAGGTATAAAGAGTATTAGCGAGGTGATGCGTACAAGTAGACTGGGATGGTATGGACATGTGGAGAGATGATGAACAAATTGGGTGACAAAATGCAGGTCTGTGATTGTGGAGGGGAACAAGGGGTGGACCGAGGAAGACCTGGGATCGGACTATACGCGCCGATCTCAAATCCAAGAACTTGACAAGCGAAGCAGCCCTTAACCCATAACTGTCGGGGCGCAACATAAACATAAGTCGAGTATAATCAATCTGGACTATCTGGCGGCGCTCGACATAGGTCGTGTGGCAATTTCAGCACGTAATGTTGCTGAGAGAGAGAGACAAGTGGTGGCAGGAGAGTAGCGAGCGTATGACTGCTCCAGACCACCGCGGCGAATCTACCGACACGAATCCCACCTCCTCCCTCCCTCTCTCACTCGCTATATACGGAATTGTATGGGGAAAGTGCCGAATTACATGCTTTTTGCACTCGCGTTGCACGGTTGTTGCAAGAAAACTAGCCATCATAAAAGGATCGTTATGGTGTCATTGGAAAGCTCTGTTTATGCCCTTTCAGGGATAGATACTTGTTTTACGCTCTGGGTCTTATTTAGGCATGAAAATGATCACGTAAACAGCCCTATTTTGGGTAAAAACACCCCGCTGGGCGGTACATATAAATAAACCGCCTAGGCCGCTCGTAAGGTGTTAACAGGGTTGCCTGGAACGCCGCCATTAGGACAAGAGACTGAAACTGCACTTATGTGTGGAACACTCAGTCTTAAAATTTTATGTATGTATGTATGTATGTATTCATGCATTTTGAGCCACATTTCTTTACCACAAACTTCCAAAACTCAAAAATTGGTTAAACTTAAAACAAACACTTCAACATACTAACCGAATATTAGTCCTGTAGAGTGGTTCATCGGAAACTTTAGTCGCCATCACCGATGCTCCATCATCAGGCCAGAACTGCGTCCACCACACACCAGGCCACAGCTCTGCGTCCACCACCAGGCCAAAAACCATGCGTCCACCACACCACCATCGGGCCACAACTGCGTCCACCACACAACACTGCGTCGTCCACCACCACTGCATCCACCACACAACACCAGGCCAAAACTCTGCATCCACCACACCACTGCATCCACCACCAGGCCAAAACTCTGCGTCCACCATACCATCAGGCCACAACTGCGTCCACCACACAACACTGCGTCGTCCACCACCACTGCATCCACCACACTACACCAGGCCACAACTCTGCGTCCACCACAACACTGCATCCACCACCAGGCCAAAACTCTGTGTCCACCACACAACACCAGGCCAAAACTCTGCGTCCACCACACCACCATCGGGCCACAACTGCATCCACCACACAACACTGCATCGTCCACCACACAACACCAGGCCACAACTGCATCCACCACCAGGCCAAAACTCTGCATCCACCACACAATACTGCATCCACCACTAGGCCAAAACTCTGCATCCACCACACCACCATCGGGCCACAACTGCATCCACCACACAACACTGCATCGTCCACCACCACACACCAGGCCACAACTGCGTCCACCACACAACACTGCATCGTCCACCACCACACAACACCAGGCCACAACTGCGTCCACCACACAACACCAGGCCACAACTGCATCGTCCACCACCACACAACACTGCATCGTCCACCACCACTGCATCCACCACACAACACCAGGCCACAACTGCATCCACCACACAACACTGCGTCGTCCACCACCACTGCATCCACCACACAACACTGCATCGTCCACCACCACTGCATCCACCACACAACACTGCATCGTCCACCACCACTGCATCCACCACACAACACTGCATCGTCCACCACCACTGCATCCACCACACAACACCAGGCCACAACTGCGTCCACCACACAACACTGAGTCGTCCACCACCACTGCATCCACCACACAACACCAGGCCACAACTGCATCCACCACACAACACTGCGTCGTCCACCACCACTGCATCCACCACACAACACTGCATCGTCCAGCACCACTGCATCCACCACACAACACTGCATCGTCCACCACCACTGCATCCACCACACAACACTGCATCCACCACACAACACTGCGTCGTCCACCACACAACACCAGCCCACAACTGCGTCCACCACCACTTCATCCACCACTGCATCCACCACACAACACTGCATCGTCCACCACCACTGCATCCACCACACAACACCAGGCCACAACTGCATCCACCACACAACACTGCATCGTCCACCACCACTCAACACCAGGCCACAACTGCATCCACCACAGAATACTGCGTCGTCCACCACAACTGCATCCACCACACAACACTGCATCGTCCACCACCACTGCATCTACCACACAACACCAGGCCACAACTGCATCCACCACACAATATATTTTTTTCTTTCTAGACTTCCTTATCCCTAATTAGAATTTAAAACTTTCAAAATAAACAAACCAAAACTTTGACAAACTCAGTAAAATCACAAAACTTATCAAAATAGATGTTGAAACTATAATATTTAGCTCCATTAGTTTAGAGATTTAAAAGTATCTGCCCCAGAACTACGGCGACTTTGAGACCTTTTGTGCAATAGCAACTGCAATTTAGGAGGAACCTGCCCTAAGATGGTGCATTTTTCTAATGAAAATTGCACAAGTTAACCTCTAAGAGAGTCTTTGGAGAATTTTTAAAGCTTTATGGGGAGTTAGCATAGAAAAATAAAGAACATTTATATACACAGAAATATCAGTTTTTTCAACTGAATGTGGAAAATTACAAATTGACAACTTACAACTTGAGGGTGCACCACTTGAGGGCAGATTCAGACGTAGGGCAGATTCAGACACAGGGGCAGAGTCCATCAACACAAGTCTCGGCCAACACACCACCGGAGAAGAGCTGACCGACAGGATCGGTACATTGAGGCGATTCATTCGTGGTCACCACCTCAGGGAATCTGGCAATAGATAGAAGTGGCGCACTTAAGCTGTTCCCCACACATACACTTTTCAATAAAAATAGAAATTAATTATATAAAAAATTTGGAATGGGCCGGAGTCAATAGAACGGACATTAAATATTATTCAAGCAGACTTGACAAATAATACGATACTCTTATATGTCCGGGTTATAAGCGACCAGAATAGGTTAGTTGCATTGTATACCACCTATACCTTCCATTAAGTTTTATGTGGCAGATTCGTAATAAGCAATATATATATATAAAAAGGTTGGTCAAGGGTTCGAGTTTTATCCTACATACTACAGATACATGGGAAGCGATACTACACGTTAAGCCAAGGTTAGTTTTTATCCCACATACTACCTGCTTATCTGGCAGCTTAGTTAGAAATTTGAATGTAAAACTTGCCAAAGAAACTAAAACACAAATGACTACATAAAGACTAAGGACTGGGCCGGAGTATATAGATAGAATTTTTCCTGCTGTCTCAAGTTGGCCTATGGTACCCTATGGGGTATGTGCCGGAGTATATACAAATTCCCAAATTCATTACTTTAATTGCAAAGTATTTTGACAAAGACGAAGATTTAATTAAATTTTAATTTCCATTTGGGCTCTGTCTCAAGTCTGCCAACCCCAGCTATGGGTTATGTGCCTGAGTATATACATAAATACCAATTTCATTACTTTAATTTTTCAGTCTTTGGACAAATGCTCAAATATTCCAAAAATGCTATTTATTTAAATGTTAAAACTCCCTGTGTGGGCTTTGTCTCAAGTTGGCTAACCCAAACTATTGGGGTATGTACCCGAGTATAGATTTAATTACTTTAATTTCAAAGTATTTTGCAAGCAATATATTTTCAATCATATTTTTTATAATTTTACTTCTCAAATTTTTGAGTAATTTCTTTCTATTGAAGTCTCAAGTTGTCCATAATAAAACTCAATAAGAATAATTATGCATCATCTACAACTGCATCTGAAAAAGTAAACTTTAATCATCTATACAAACAGAAGTTGCACCTTAAACTTTCAGTATACAATTACTTCCTTTATTCTGGCTAATGGATATTTTATTCAGCTTAGGTAGGGGCTGTGAGTCAGGTTGATCTAGTCATTGCCCTTTAGACTCTCCAAGGTCCCTTTTAAACTGCTCAAATTTGTCAAAAAGCCAGAATATAGAAAAATATATTGCATTCCAAAAGGATTAATACACCATGGGTTAGGGACATTTTTAGCTCTATGTTAAACAGACAAATAAATACATAAATCATAAATATAACAAATAAGCCCTTTACAAATTTAGTAATAATTTGATAAAAACTATGTATGAACTAAACTTATACCAATTGTACTAATCATCCAATAAAACTATGAACTAACAAACAGAAAGCCTATTAATTATACCTAATTTAGTAGTAGTAATTCTATGAACTAAAATTTACTAAAAGCCTATTAATTATACCTAATAAAAAAATCTAACTTTCATACTGTAAACCACTATATATAGGTACAGTACTGTACTGTATTAATAACCACTTCTCATAAGCTATAACCAAGTTGGACCCATAACTAGAAATACAAAATTTAAATAATGTAACCTTCCGATTCAAACTATTTTAACCCGTGGAGCCCCAGCGACGCGTCGGACGCGTCGGCTATGTATGTAACGCACAGCCCCAGAGACGCGCCTAACGCGTCACCCTTATAGCTCCAGTCGTAAGTCTCAGAGTGGCTCAAGATTTATATGGGAACTACTTTGGGATCCGGCGGACTAATTCCAAAATGTTTTGTCCATACGCGCGCGGGGACGGGAGAGGGCACCCGCCTTCCCACACCTCATGGTCAGTTTACCGCGCACCCTCTCGAGTGAAACACCATGTCTCGACGTTATAGTGCCCGCCTTACCCGCCCCTGCAGTACAGAGGAGGTCATGGATATACTGTACGACACTGACAGCCCTGATAGTGACACTGACTCGGCATTGGACGAGTATGCCCCCTCGCAAGCCGAAATAAGAGAGCTAGAGGAAGAGCTTGCTCAGATTCCTGTCAGGCGGCGAAGGCCGTCACAAAGACAGTAAGGGGCAAGTGCACCTCCCCGCCGCCCACTTCCCCAAGACCCCACTGAATCCTCAGAAAGTGGGGAAGAGGTTGTTGTTCCAGATGAACCTGCTGACCCTCAAAATTACGTGCGTGTACCTGGGGAAGAACGAAGGGGATTGAAGAGAAGAAGGGGCGAGTCTGGGAGTGAAGAGGAGGTACCCCCTCAACCCCGCCTGCCTTCTCCCCCACTTCGCATAATCTCCCCACTCAAGAAAAATACCCCGGGGAGGTTCTATGGCCGTCATAAACATAGTGACGAACAACAACGTGGTGATGGACAAAGGGCACAACGTGGTGCGAGACAAGGGCAGTCACGTGACCCAAAACGCTCCCTCTTCCCTCCCGATCCAGAGCACGCGGGGAGGGATGAGTCACCACCACCACCACCACTACTACCAGACTCTCCGCCTCGCCATTCTTCCCCCCCACTATCACCTTCAGGCTCCATCCCGTACACCCCCCCACGAATGTCTCCCTCACCTGAACCAGGCCCCTCCCGCGCCACTGCATTATCACCAGCCTCTCCACAACGCCCCGACCTGCTCCAACGCCCTGCAAGCAAACGACGTGGGCGTGTCATATCTCGCGGGCATGCCACCCGCGGCCGAATGCAGAAGGTGAAGCAAATAAGACGCCCCAGCAACGACTCGAGCTCTAGATCTAGCTCTCGATCAAGTTTGAGGTCTAGCTCCAGACCCAGGTCCACCTCTCGCCCACGCTCCACCCGCACCCGCCCGACCCGCCCCGGTGCCCCTGACGATGACCCTGATGAGCCCGATGCCCCATCTAGCGACGACGAAGGCGCTGATAGGTGGGATTGGGTGGATGGGGAGAACTATCTACCAGGACAATACCACTTTGTGGGGGCAGCTGAGGCCGGCCCTACCATGCCCAATCGTGGACCTGACACCACAAGACTGGGTGTTTTTCTGCAGTTCTTCACTGCCAACCTTGTCGGCTTGATTGTTGACCAGACGAACTGGTACAACTATTATTTTATGGCAGGGAAGGAGCAGAAGAGGAACTCGGCACGTCTCTCATGGGTGGATTTGTCTTCCGATGAGTTCTACGCATTCCTGGCACTGGTCATCCTGATGGGGGTCACCAAGAAGACGTCTCTCAGGAAGTACTGGTCATGTGATCCCCTCATCGCAACCCCCTTCTTTGGGAAAGTCATGAGCAGGAATAGATTCACAGCAATCATGGGAAACCTGCACTTTATTGATAGCCTGGCAAGCCACACCAGGAACCAGGAACGCCCCAGGAATACCAAAGACCCGATGGAGAGGATAAGACCTATATTTGAATACCTGAAAACTAAGTTTGCAGCCTCCTTCAAACCTCACCAAAAACTCATCATTGATGAGAGTCTGGTGCTGTGGAGGGGGAATATTAGCATCCGACAGTACATCCCCAGCAAGCGTCACCGTTATGGCCTGAAACTGTTCGTGATGTGCGACTGCAAAACCGGCTACATCCAGGACATCATCCTCTACATGGGCAAGGTCACTGAACTGGTGGAGGAGAGGACATATGGGATATCTGGGGCCGTTGTCATCACCATGTTGGAGGGATATTTGGACAGGGGCCACATCTTGTACCTCGACAACTGGTACACCAGCCCTTCCCTTGCCAAATTCCTGTACAGCAGAAACACTGGCGTCTGTGGCACCGTCAGGAGGAATCGTGTCTACATGCCAGAGCTACCCGAAAGGCGGGAGAAGGGCTCCATCATCCACCTCCAGGCAAATAATATCTTGATGCTCTCGTGGATGGACAATCGTGACGTCAATATCCTCACCAGTATCCACCTGCCCCGCTTAGAGGACACCAAACGCCGTGATAGAGCCACAGGTGAGGCGGTCAAAAAACCAGTTGCAATCATTGACTACAACATCAACATGCGGCTGGTTGACAAGTCAGACTCTGTCATATCGTCGGTCGAGTGTGCCAGGAAGACGATGAGGTGGTATAAAAAATTATTTTTCCACCTACTCGACCTCACCCTCTACAACTGCCACATCCAATATCATGAAATAACAGGTGAAGTTGAGACGATGGAGTCGTACTGCATCGAACTTGCACGGGAGCTTCTGTTCTTCTTCAGGGATGGTCCACGCCGCCAGCAACGTCCTGCAGCTCGTTTTCAAGCACCAGAAGGCCCCGCCAGACTGACACAACGTCACTTTTCCGATTTTGTCCCGCCCAACCAAGTAATCCCCAACCCACGCAGACGGTGTCATGTGTGTCGCAACACAGGCAGACGCACACCCAAACGGACAGACACCCGGACGATGTGTGAAGAATGTGATGTGGGACTGTGTTTTCCCACCTGCTTCAGGGATTATCACACCCTCGAGCACTTCTAAGTGTTCAAAGTGTTCAAAGACTGCGATAAAAGACGCTATAATGTAATACTAACAGTGTATATAAAAGACGCAAAAAGTGAATATAAAACAGTGTGTATATATATATAATTTACAAGTGCAAAGTACCGAACAATATAAAACACTAAGT
This sequence comes from Paralithodes platypus, assembly GCA_032716605.1. NCBI lineage: Eukaryota > Metazoa > Arthropoda > Malacostraca > Decapoda > Lithodidae > Paralithodes > Paralithodes platypus. The sequence goes on along the minus strand of CM064528.1, from coordinate 16,373,721 downwards.
AAATTCTAAACTTATAAAACTGTGTGCAAATAATTATAAGAATACGAGACAATAAGTGCGTAAAACAATGTATATACACCTCATAATCTTAGGTAAAACAATGAACAAGTACAAATAATTCAATGAAAAGGAGAGACAGAGTGACCTTGAGTGAAAGTGACAGCCAGACAGAGAAAGAAAGAGGGAAGGGTGCTGTGGGTCACTCGGTCCGCTGTCTGGCCGTGTGTTCGTACGTGCGTTTTGTTATTGTCCTGAGCAAAGATGGCCGCCCAAGATGGCTGCCATCACCATGGCAACGGGGACGCTAACACTCGTGCGCACTTGTAATACTTGAATGAAGGCACTTATCACACTACAACTTCAGTTATATTGACATTATGTGATATACAAAGACATTCTATGAACTCTGAAGTGCACTTTATGTCCGAGAGGTGCTAAATAAGTCATGCTGCCTGGCGGCTGGCAACTGGCTGCTAGCGCGGGAGATTTGAAATGGCGCTAAGCCTCCACTGAGGCTGGGGCCCCCACTACCTCCCAGGACCCCCAAATGGCCTAGGTAAGTACTTTTTTCACATTTCTTCATGTCTATCATTATTTTCTAACACATTCTGATATATTTATAAGAAAAACAAAAATTGAAAAATTGCCCGGGTTCTGGTGCGCAACAATAATAAAACCGGCCGGGGCTGTACTGGATAAGGATATATACCGTAAAATTTATAACTATTTTCAAGCCTCATTAACCCCTTCAGACTCATGACTCAGAGGTTGCCAGATTAGCAATAACAAATAGAGTTCACTCACTCTTATAATTAACTCTCCAAAATTAGTTTTCTGCTCACAGCTAACTCAAAGACAACTACAGAGGTTGAAGTAACTAAACTAAAGGTTTCTAAATACCCCTGATGATAACAAAGGCTTTAAAGTATCCCCAATAGGCTCAACACAGCTAACTCAAAGACAACTGCAGAGGTTGAAGTAACTAAACTAAAGGTTTATAAATACCCCTGATGGTAACAAAGGCTTTAAAGTATCCCCAATAGGCTCAACACAGCTAACTCAAGACAACTGCAGAGGTTGAAGTAACTAAACTAAAGGTTTATAAATACCTCTGATGGTAACAAAGGCTTTAAAGTATCCCTAATAGGCTCAAAATCGCATCTGTCGGAGAGAGTTAATATCCCATATATATTCCCAATGACCAATTACAATTTAACTCCTTGCGACTCATGTGACTCGATCGCGTCATATGGACTAATCTACATGCCTCTCCAATAAGTCCAGATGACACTCTAGCGTCATATGGAGCTCAGTAAGTCTGGTAAGTTAGATGAAGATCTGTCGGTTGGTGGCAACCCCAGGTTCCTCCGACAATTCTAACGGCCAGCAGTGTGGTTATGACAGTTTTGTGGTGCAGTGACAATGAACCGGGCGCCCGCCTCCTCGGACTTCTTGGAACATTATGTGGCAAGGAGTTAACCCGTGGAGCCCCGGCTTGTTTTGTAATGTTTGTTCACCAGAACCCGGCCGGTTTTCAATTTTTTTTTTTTATTCCAGAAACAATAGCGAATGGGTTAGGAATGAAGGAAAAACCACGAAAAACCGCTCAAAAAGCTTAAAGAATGGTCCTACAGAGCCCCCGAAAACGTATTTTACAAGAGTAAAAAATTGAAGGCAATTACCCCAAAAAAACAGGTTATTGCGCGCTCACGCGCACGCACGTGGACTTTGAGAGTTTTCAACCATCGGCACGGTTGCGTGGGATACGTACACAGTTCCCATACAAATCTGAGCCCTCTTGAGTGGCTACACCTGAGGTTACAGTCGGCGCAATTAAGTTACAGCGACGCGCCTGACGCGTCGGCGATGTATGTAACGCACAGCCCCAGAGATGCGCCTGGCGCGTCACCCTAATTGCGCCGACCGTAACCTCAGGTGTAGCCACTCAAGAGGGCTCAGATTTGTATGGGAACTGTGTACGTATCCCACGCAACCGTGCCGATGGTTGAAAACTCTCAAAGTCCACGTGCGTGCGCGTGAGCGCGCAATTTGTTTTTTTTGGGGTAATTGCCTTGCATTTTTTACTCTTGTAAAATACGTGTTTGGGGGCTCTGTAGGACCATTCTTTAAGCTTTTTGAGCGGTTATTCATGGTTTTTCCTTCATTCCTAACCCATTCGCTATTGTTTCTGGAATAAAACAATTTTTTGAAAAACAGCCGGGTTCTGGTGAACAAACATTACAAAACTAGCCGGGGCTGGACGGGTTAAAGCTCATTGTTTAAGCATTACGCTATCAAATCATGCCAAAATATTACAATCATTCGTAACCGTACCTATTCCATCACACCAGGAAGCTGGAATCACTCCAAGAGTTTGTAACACTCAACGTTGGAGTATCACTAACTCCAATTGTTTCAACTCCAGCATCCACCACCGCCCCAACGTCATCTGCCAACAATCCAACACCTGCAGTAGACACTGCAGCAGATGCTTCTGACGAACCTGAGCCGACATCAAACCAGGACAGCCGCCCTGTTCACCTTAGTCTCTCCCCCACTCCTCGTGCAAGAAGCCTGCTAGCACGAACAGTACCAACCCCTCGCCCCCGTTCTAACCACTCCTCTCCCCGACCTGTACGTAGAGTCCCGCCACCACAGGTTTCCGGATTTACACCAGTGAGGAACGGTGCACGGCCAACGCAGAAAAGGTCTCATCTGCCAGTCACAATGTCAAACAGATTTGAGATATTGGTAGAGATGGAAGACGAACCAGAAGAGACCAGGCTTGTTGGGGATTCCATCCTACGAGGACAGGTCGAAGAGTTCTGCGACAGAGTCCCAAATCAACGAAAAAGATTTTGCATCCCAGGAGCTGGACTGGACGACATTGTGGAAGCCTTCGAAGATACCACAAAGGATGCAAATACCCTTTTTGTCATCCATGCTGGTTCAAATGACGTCATGCGCACCAGATCCTAAGAGTTGATGGAGAAATATCGCAAGATGATCCAGCACTACAAAAACAAGTCAAGGAATATCATCATCTCAGGCATTCTCCCCAAGATCGACGCACCTGACAAATTCTACGACAAGGCCTTCAGCACAAATAGCCGACTAAAATATTTGTGTCTGAGGGAAGAAATTTAATTCATCAACCTCTGGGACAACTTCTACAACCAGCCTACTCTGTTCCGCAAGGATGGCACTCATCTAAACCCTGTGGGTTCAGCACGCATGGGTCGTCTCCTACACGAAGCAGTCCGCAGCCATGGATCAAAAAACGCCATCCGAGAAGAAGCAGCAGTGACATAAATCATCCAACGCCAAGAAAAAAACAGAGGCAACCGAGGACCACCAGCGATAAGGACCGAAGACAGCGAGGACCGAGGACAGCCATGAACATAAATGTAGATCCGACAAGAACCAAAAATATTATTAACCCCTCCAACCCGGAAGGGCTCTTGAACGCCCATAACAACCTCGGCCCGCGCAACCCGGAAGGGCTCTTGAACGCCCATTGCTTGCATGCGTGCTTTCGAATGCTGCGCGTACATTTTTGGTATCATGGGACGGTAGGTGGCGCCACCCGGCGTAAACGACGCCACAACAACAGTATCTACCCCGACGCCATCATGGACAGTACGCCAAATAGTGATTCCGCTGTGTCCGATACCGTGCTTCCTACGACGCCCTTGCTAGTTCGTCGCGTCTTACCCCGACGCCATCGCCTAAATGTGTTATCTCCCGGAGGTATTGAGACGACATTGAGACTATATGAGCGTGCTGATGCCAAGTATAGTGTTGATGATATAGTCAGCGACGACTCCAGTAACTATAAGTCGAGTGATTATGGCCATGAGAGTGAGAAAGAAGAGCAATTCCTGGGATTTACGAGAGAACATGACAGTGATAAAGGTGATGTACCAGTTGTTGAGGAAGCTGGTTTACCTAAAGACAGTGAACTTGAGAGAGTGAGTGAGTGGGAGAGTTCAAGGTCACTCACCAAATTTCGCATAAGTGACACGACTCCAAGCCCTTCCCCAGGTAAATCGCCTTTCAAGCTACACTTGTATAAGCAGAAAATACTTGAGAAGGCGGCCGCGGCAGCTAGGGAACAAGCAAAAATACTTGGTGAGGATGAGGCTGTGAGTGAGGGTCAGCGTGGTGACCCTTCTCGTCCGGCATTGTCTCCCTTATCTACCCACGCCACAAAAAAGACCCGGATGCCCCGCATTCTTCCCCCCCCACCACCCCCACCATTGCCAAGGGTTGAGGACCCCCCACTTTCGGTCTATTTGCCTCCTAGGTCCCCCGACAGGAGACATACTGCTGCCGAAAAGCGGAAAGGTAGGAAATACACCAAAAAAATTAAGAAAAGTAAGAGTTTTGTTCGAGGCTCCCGCGGCGTCCACCCCTGCCGGCCCCAGCCATACGTCCCCGCAACTTTCCCCACGGTCCTCCCCACCTCTCCCGCCTTCAACATGTCGTCCTGAAGAAGTCTTTGAGCTCGCATCACCAATACCTGGGCCTAGTGACAGTGAAACATTGTTTTCGGTCACTCGTCGCAGGCCAAGGAGCCCAGGACCTCGGGGGGACACAGCCTCACCTGCCACTCCTTCCCCACCCGCACGCCGCCCACGCATCACTGGTTCCCCGCCAGATTATGTGGGGGCCACTGATGATGAAGGGCACCTCTCTGAAGACTCTGGCCATGATTACATAGGTCCACCGTCAGGGCAAGATGACCACTCTGACGATGACTATATGGACATCGACGACCCTCGACCCATCCGCTTGGCCCGGCGTCGTGCTGGCCGACGTCCTCGCCTCCCTAGGGCGCGCGCCTCCCGAGTTGGCCGTGGGCGTGCTGGGCCACCAGCTGGAGCTCCTCGTCAGCGTAGACAAGACCCATTCTACGTTTTTCAGTGGCAAGACGTAGTTGATGGGGATGGATACAACCCTGATGTGCCAGCTTTTGATGAGGTACTGGAGGGTTCAGGCATTACCCCCAATTTTCCTGCAGGCCCCAATGCTCCACCACACGAACTATTTGAGGCCTTCTTTGATGAGGAGGTGGTAGGCTATGTTGTCAAAGAGACAAATAAGCAGCACCAATTCCAGGTCCACTTTTGGGCAAGGTGACCAAGGGCCACATGAGGCAGTGGACCCCAGTGACTCATAAAGAGTTCATGGTGTTCCTGGCACTCACCATGCTAATGCCTCATGTCAAGAAGCATAGGTTGCCTGACTATTGGATCACCAATGATCTGATATCCACCCTTGCCTTCGGGAAATATATGTCTCGCGACCGGTACCTTGATATCCTCGCAGCGCTCCATCTTGTCACCAACACCGACGTCCACCTCGGTGACAAGCTGTGGAAGATTAGGACGTTATACGAGATGATGCGAGAACGCTTCACCTCCTACTTCAAGCCCTTCCGCAAGGTCGTCATTGACGAGTCTCTTGTGCTGTTCCGGGGAAAACTCAGCTTCCGGCAGTACATCCCCTCAAAAAGACATCGCTTTGGCATAAAATTCTTTGTGCTGTGCGACTGCCAAACTGGCTATGTCCTGGACTTCCTGGTCTACAGCGGGAAGGAAGGGGACTTGCTTGTGGACCCCCTCATTGGCTTTGGCGGAGCAGTGGTGCAAGCCATGATGGACCGCTACTTTCACAAGAATCACGTCCTCTACACGGACAATTATTACACGTCCCCCACTCTCTCACAGTACCTGCATGAGCGCAAGACGGGGACTGTAGGCACAGTACGAGGGAAAAGGAAGGGCATGCCACCTTTCCCTCCAAAGACCAAAAAAGGTGATGTGTTCAAGAAGAAGTCGGGGCCCATTCTGGCAATCCACTGGCACGACCAGCGGAAGGTCAACCTCCTGACCACCATCCACAAGGGGGAAATGGTGGAGACTGGCAAGGTGGATCGCCGCACCCAGGCCAGGGTGACCAAGCCCGATGCTGTCCTGAACTACAACATCAACATGAGGCTGGTGGACAAGTCCGACATGCAGATAGGCTTCATTGACTGCCTGCGTACCTCGTGCAGATGGTACAAAAAGTTCTTTCTGCATATGGTGGACATGTCAGTTCTGAATGCCTACAATATATACAAGCTTCGGAATGTGAACACACCCATGAAGTTCAATAGCCTGCGGAGGTTCCAAAAGCAGGTGTTGACGGAGCTCCTGGAGAAGTATGCTACGCCACAGAGGGCAGTGGCACATCCTGGGCCCGCCGTTATTGACCGCTTGCAGTGTGCTCAATACTTGATTAGGCACAGGCTTGGTTCCCTGCCTCAGAATGAATCAGGAAGAACACAGCAGAAGCGGTGCCATGTCTGCTACAACAGCAGGGTGAGGCCGAGGCCAGGTAAAAAGTCAACCATGGAGTGTGTGGAGTGCAAGGTGGCACTCTGTGCTTTAGTGCTTCTTTGATTACCACTCCAAGCTGGAGTTCTAATAATCATAGTGAAAGTGCCAAAGATAATGACAATATGTACAGTATATATATAGGCAAAAAGTGGAAGTAAACCAATTTATTGTTATACAAAAGTCATGTATTATGAAAACATTTATACAAATACAATTACACCATAATAATATGTGAAAGTGACACATATGTATATACCAAGTGACATTCATATGATTAGAACCTATAGAAATATATAAATCAGTGAAAAAAGACAATAAATTGTATATAAAACGTTTACAAATCATATAACTAAGTGAAAGTGACACAAGACCTAATATTTGATGGCCAAAGTATAATAAATACCTGTGATAACGAATAATCAGTGCCTAATACAACAATAACCTACCTCAATTACTAATAAAATGTACGGTATCGAGTGAAAATGAGCATTATCAGTGACAGTGACACTCTCTAAAGCATATTTGTCAAAGTGAAAGGGACACAAGACCTAATATTTGATGGCCAAAGTATAATAAACACCTGTGATAACGAATAATCAGTGCCTAATACAACAATAACCTACCTCAATTACTAACAAAATGTACGGTATCGAGTGAAAATGAGCATTATCAGTGACCGTGACACTCTCTAAAGCATATTTGTCAAAGTGAAAGTGACACAAGACCTAATATTTGATGGCCAAAGTATAATAAACACCTGTGATAACGAATAATCAGTGCCTAATACAACAATAACCTACCTCAATTACTAATAAAATGTACGGTATCGAGTGAAAATGAGCATTATCAGTGACAGTGACACTCTCTAAAGCATATTTGTCAAAGTGAAAGTGACACAAGACCTAATATTTGATGGCCAAAGTATAATAAACACCTGTGATAACGAATAATCAGTGCCTAATACAACAATAACCTACCTCAATTACTAATAAAATGTACGGTATCGAGTGAAAATTAGCAATATCAGTGACAGTGATACCCTAATAAACATATTTTATATAATTGGCCTCAAAATAACTAGAAAATATCAAATAAACATCACATTCTCAATATCAAACACTAAAATCGTCTAAGGGAGATAAATACTTTGGCGCGACGAGCGGCTAGGTGCGTCGTATCCATGGCCGGGGCGACGCGTCCGAACGCGGGAAGAATTTTCCGCCGAAAAGCACTCGTCTTCCCGCGCTCACCATTATGCAACCAGAGGGGCTAAAGACCTCTACTCAACGCCATTCGACAGAGGAAGGTTTGTGGAACATTATTCTTTTTTATTCACAACATTACATGCCATATTCATTGACTTACAGAGTAGTTAACATAGGCCAAAGATCGTCAAAACACCCGGTACCGCAGCACAGTCGCAAGCTATAGCCCCCGGGGCTAGAGGGTTAAAGAGCGTTCCGTGAGTTCTAAAATAACAAATTTAAAGGTTTTCTATGCAAACGCTCGTAGCATACGCAATAAATTTTCAGATTTAGAGGAGCTAGTGTTTACAGAAAATTATGATGTGATTGGCATAACAGAATCTTGGCTCAATACAGAAGATAGAGACTTTTTAGCAGAGTATTCACGTCCCGGTTATGTAATGTTTGAGAAAAGCCGAATAAATCGAAATGGAGGTGGCGTTCTACTTTATATCAAAGAAAGTCTTAACCCTACCCTCTTGTCAAAACCTCAAATTGTGAACGTCGACGCATCTTTTGTGCTAATAAAGAATAATAAAGGTACAAAAATAATACTTGCATTAATATACAGACCTCCAGCTCAATCAGTGCAAACTGACCGAGAAATTTACGAACAAATTGCAGATGTAAGTAACTCGCAAGATACCGTAATTTTTGGCAACTTTAATTTACCTGTGACCAAGTGGGGCGATACTCTTACTTCACACTCCGGACATGACTTGTATACGAACTTGCAAGAGAGTTCGCTTTATCAATTTGTTCGAACGCCGACCCGTGGTAATAACGTTCTTGACATTGTACTTGCAACAAAAGAAGAATTAATAGAGAATTTGAATGTTGGTGATGAATTCAGTAACAGCGACCATCGTACGATAACTTTCACTTTAAACTTTACTAGTAACGAACCAAATAGTAGCATCGAAAAAGTCCCTAATTTCAAGAAAGCAAACTTCCATAAACTTAGAGCTATGTTTAAAGAAACTGACTGGAGCTTTTTAATTCACAATAACGACATAAATACATCTTGGAAGTTATTCGAAGCCACTTACCTAAAAGCAGTGCAAGACTGCATACCATCGAAAATACGGCGTCCAGGCCATAATAATAAGCCCAAATGGTGGAATAAAGATATTTCAAACTGCCTGCTTGCTAAAAAATTTGCTAATGATAGATTAAAAGCCTCACAAAATGACGAAGAACGGCTGAAATTTGTAGAGGTACGACACAAAGCCAAAAAGTTAATTAAGCAAAGTAAAAAGACCTTAGAGTTACATATTGCGAATCAAAGTAAAACAAACCCGAAAGAATTCTATAGTTATATCAGAAAGAAAAAAGTAGTTACTTCAACTGTTGGACCGTTAGTCGATGAAAATGGAGAATACACCAAAGACGAAGTACAAATGAGTAATGCCCTCAATACCTTCTTTGCATCAGTTTTTACAACAGAAGACCTCAGTGATATCCCTACACCATCGCCGATTCAGATTGATAATTCAGATTTTCTAAGCAATATCACCGTTACAGAGAGAGAAGTATTGAATTGTTTAGATAAACTCAAGGTAAATAAAACGCCTGGACCTGATACAATCTCGCCTAGAGTTCTAAAGGAAGCTAAGGATGAGCTCTCCAAACCACTGACATTACAATTCAATAAATCCTTGCAGTCTGGAACTATGCCCGATCAGTGGAAGCTAGCCAACGTAACACCGATATTCAAAAAAGGCAGCAAATCCCTACCCAGTAACTATCGTCCAATTAGCTTAACCTCAATTGTATGTAAAATGCTAGAAACGGTCATACGACAGACTCGTAAATCACTTAGAGGAAAATAACATGCTTAAAGATACTCAACACGGCTTTCGTAAAAAAGTTCCTGTTTAACAAACCTCTTCGACTTCTTCCACGATATCCTCAACCTCTACGATGAGAGTAAAGCTGTAGATATTATATACCTTGATTTTCAAAAGGCCTTTGACAAAGTTCCCCACAAACGTTTACTGCTAAACTAAAAGCGCATGGAATACAAGACGGTGTGTTGAAATGGATAGAAAATTGGCTCAGCGACAGAAAGCAAAGAGTAGTCATAAACGGTAAGGCATCTAAATGGACCAATGTAAGTAGCGGGGTACCCCAGGGATCGGTACTAGGACCAATTCTCTTTCTAATTTACATCAACGACATAGATGAGGGTCTCGCCTGTACAATCTCAAAATTTGCTGACGATACAAAAATTGCAAATAGCGTACTCTCAAAAGAACAAGTTGATGATATGCAACACAATCTAGATAAATTGTCATGTTGGGCCCAAATTTGGCAAATGAGTTTCAATGCGGATTTCAAAGTACTACATATTGGATACCTAAATGAGAAAGCAAACTATTCGATGAATGGCACTCAGCTTAAGAATGTAAACAGAGAAACCGATCTGGGAGTAACAATATCGAGTAACCTAAAACCGAGTCAACAATGTTCAGAAGTTGTTAAGAAGGCAAACAAAATCATTGGCTTTATAGGCAGGTCATTTGAGCATAAATCCAAAGAAGTTATCCTAACCCTTTACAATTCCTTAGTCCGCCCTCTTCTGGAATACTGCGTTCAATCCTGGTGCCCTTATTACAAAAAGGATAAACAGGCTAGAACGAGTTCAACGTAGAGTTACCAAAATGATACCTAGCCTAAAGAATAAACCATACGAGGAGCGTCTTAGAGAATTAAATATTTACTTTAACCCAGCGCAGATTAAGAGGCGACTTAATTCAAGTGTTCAAAATCATCAAAGGCATCGACAATATGAACTGTAGTAAGTACTTCACTATCGACCAATCTAATTACACGCGGGGAAACGGTTGCAAAATTATTGGTAAATCTTTTAACTCACACGAATCTAAGAATTTCTTCTTCAATCGAGTTGTCAACTTGTGGAATGGGCTTCCCCGAAACATTATAGACTGCATCACCGTTGATTCCTTTAAACTCCGCCTAGACAAATATCTCGCATCAAACCTGCGACCGACTGCGTTTGTAAATGAATAACTTTATTTTATCCCCCCCTCAGTTACTAACCCATCTGTCCCCTACTAACTTCCTAATCCTGCCACGGACATTAGTTCCAGGGCAGTAATTCCCTTTCCAATGTTCCCTTACCCACTCTAAACCACTGTTTGGACACTTGATCCTCAGTGTTTTGGAGGACAAGCAACCTAGAAGGGTCACTAGATCTGTTGTTGCTTGATTTCCTTTGTACTCCTTTGTACTATAACACACTGTTAATAAAGTATCCTAACATTTTGTTCCGAACTGGTTAACATTTTTAAAGTTTACCCTGTAAGCATATCATTTGGCTACATTTATGTTTATAGAGGATATATCACGTTAGGCTGGATTTCTATCGAAAAATGTACAAGGGGTTCTTTGTTTCAAGCTTTATTGAGGTCTACAGAGCAAACTAAGCAAACTAAGATTTTTGGAGATTTAATTAAGCAACAGGGATAAAATTTTACTTTTTAAACCGCTTCAGTATACCCACACAAAACTGTCTACCATCAGTTTAAGCATTTGAAGGGCGAAAACTATTTCACCTTTTAAGTAACAGGTCCTTCTTAAACTGATTATTGATTAGCCTATTATTAGGGGAGGTGTGGTGGAGTGGTCTTGCCACTGGCCTGGTAATCCAAAGGTCCCGGGTTCAAATCCCGATGTATCAATGGGAAGATATTATTGGGATGGAATTTGTGCTGTACCTGGTATCAGTGCATTACCACAAGCCCACCGAAACGTCAATAAAATACCCTAATTGTTCCCTGATTAAATAGCACTGTATGAATATTCCCATATTCAAAATATGCTATAGGGGTGCAATGCCTGGTGAGTTATCAAACAGGAGGCATTGTGTGTGTGTAAGTGTGAGAGTCCGAGTGTAGGGGGTGAGACAGTGAAGCACGGGAACGAGGTGGCTTCAGAGATGAGGTCGTTTCGGGCCATGAGTGAGCACCGTGCCTCATGTGAAGGCAAGATGGCAGGTGCTCGTTGTACTCTACGTGCTTCACATGTCTCACTCCCTAGACTGGAACAAGACCTCACAGGCTTCACTGTTCATTGTAAAGCGGTGAATGTTAAGGCTCTCAGCCTATGCCCGAGAGGAAGTAAGTTGGGGGGGTGGGAAAAAAAAAAAAAGCCTACATAAAAGTTTAAAGACAGTTTTGTCCACACATATTGTGGTTACAGTTTCTAGTCTTAAATGGCGGCCCCATCAAGGGCTACCTCGGTTATCAAGTAATTTTTGAGATCGGGCCAAAGTACCTGATCAAGTCATTCTAGGTTGTTGTTGTTGCTGTTCCCCAAGCTGCCTGGCCGAACAGCCCCAAGGCCTCGAGCAAGGCCATAACCGAGCGCCTCCACAGAACCCTCCCTGCCGACCACAATAAAGCCTGGGTGACCGAAGCCACTCCATGGCGGGGAGCTGAGGAGGGTGCAGAAACGCCCGGGAAACCAAAGCCCAACCCAGGGCCCTGTGCCCCTCAGCAATTATGAAGAGAAAGTTGAGGGGCAAAGGAAAAATGTGACGCTTTGGCTTCCAATCTTGGTAGATTGGGAGGTCAATCCACGGAAGAGACGCCGTCAATCGAGATCTAGAAAATATATAAGTAAAAGGAACAGTCAGGGTAAGCTATGGGTATGGCAGAGATCGCTCAGTTCTCACTCTGATAGACCAGCCCATCACCACGTAAACGGTAAAGGTGCGGTCATACTTTACAGTTACAAAAATAGGTTCTTTGCTGTATGGAGTTTCATTGCAGGTACGCTTAAATCCTTTGATAAGGACATTTTATTTTCAATTTAAAACTAGATTAATTTACACTTTATAAATAAATTAACTTTGAACTTTAACTTGCTAATGCAATATCAAAGTATTAAAATTATGTATATTTATCAAACTTCAATGCAATATTAAATTATTTAAATGGTGTATGCGTCAATTTTGGCAGAACTTATTACTTTTTAGTGGTGATGGGCTGGTCTATCAGAGTGAGAACTGAGCGATCTCTGCCATACCCATAGCTTACTCTGACTGTTCCTTTTACTTATATATTTTCTAGATCTCAAGTGACGGCGTCTCTTGCGTGGATTGACCTCCTAATCTACCAAGATTGGAAGCCAAAGCGTCACATCTTTCCTTTGCCCCTCAACTTTCTCTTCATAATTGCTGAGGGGCACAGGGCCCTGGGTGGGGCTTTGGTTTCCGCACCCTCCTCAGCTCCCCGCCATGGAGTGGCTTCGGTCACCCAGGCTTTATTGTGGTCGGCAGGGAGGGTTCTGTGGGGGCGCTCGGTTATGGCCTTGGCCTTGCTCGGGGCCTTGGGGCTGTTCGGCCAGGCAGCTTGGGGAAAACCAACAACAACTTTAAAACTATTTGCGAATGTAATAGCAAAGCATTTATTTATATTTAAAACCAACATATTAAACTTTAGCAAATTTCAAAACTACTTTATTCCATTAGGATTATTTTCTTTATGGTGGTGGGAAGGGATACTATATACAGATCATTTTCCGTTTTAAAAGGGAGGGGTAAGGGTAATTTTTAACCAGCATATGCAAGACAGACTCCAACAGTTTGAACAAAAGACTATCATTTATATAAAAACAACAAATCCAGCATAAGATTGACATATCCTATCTAATTTTCCAACCTTATTTACAGAAGTGGTGTGTAGTGGTGAGGCGAAGTTGAAAAGTTGATTCCTTGTTGAATTGGAGATTTGTTGAACTGGCAATTTCTTGTTATTTGAAGGATTTATAGAGGATCTGTTGATCTTTGTCGATATTGAAGATTTCTTATTGTGCTTTGTTGATCGAAGGACTTTTACGAGTTGAGCTATGTTGGTTGAAGAAGCGAAGTCTGGCTCTGTAGAAGAAAAAATAGGTTAGTTATACAGAAGTCATGCCATTTTCTATCCTAGCCTTTTATACACTAAATTCTTTGAACAATTTATTTTTCTATACTTTATGGAATAATCGCAATGTATTAGGTCTCTGCATTATCTAATTACTGTACTGGTAATATAAAGAAAGTCTTTTTAATGGGTAGACGTCATTTGCAAGCTGAATAAAATAGTCTAATAGTTGCCAGCATATAATTTAATTAACCCCTTCTGTACCAGCAAAGTCTAATATTTTTTCTAGCTATATTTAGACTATTGTTCAGTTAATATATTAGTTAGGCCTATACAGATCTCTTGCCATTTTCTATCCTAGCCTAGCCTTTTAAACTGTTGGTGGTGTAATGGTTTACATGCTAATGTTCTGGGTGTGGTGTCCAGAGTTTAAATCCCGGGAGGACCATAGGCTTTTATTTGAGTTTGTAATTTACGATTAATGTTAAGAACTGAGTGTTACTTATACGCTACCGTACATGATTTAGAAAAACTAGTGTTGGTTATAATTAGGCCAATATAACTTCCTACAAACACTTGATCACAAAACAAACTCCAAAAAACTCTACAAAACACTAAACAGCATCACACTTTCCAACAGCAACACAACACAATCACATGCTGCAATCACAACAACAGACTCTACTCCTTCATGTAAACAACAAGCAAACACTCTCATTAATCACTTTTCACATGTCAGCCACCTAAAACCTCACAAAGACGACCGACGTGTCATCCGACGTAAGAGACAATTCCCCACAGACCCTGACTATACACCCTTCACCAATCACCAGACAAAGCATATCATCAACAATCTCAAGCACTCACCCGCCTGTGGCCTAGACAACATAAGCAACATACACCTCAGACCACAAGGCATACAAGCACTCACTAACATATCAAACTACAGCTATTCACACAACACAATACCAGACATTTGGAAGCATGGTATCATCATCACATTCCCCAAACCCAACAAAGACCCCACGCTACCCTTCTCGCACCGCCCCATCACACTCCATTGCTCCCCCTCCAAAGTCATGGAACGCCTAGTATTACAACTAATTACACCTGACCTACCCCTAGCTCCAACACAACATGGCTTTAGGCCACTGCACTCCACAAACACTCTTCTCACAGACCTTACACAAAGAGCTTTCGACGGCATCAACTCAGCTAGACCACCACACATATCACTATTAGCCACACTCGACATTAGTAAAGCCTCCGATGCCATACCCCGCCACAACCTAACAAACAAAATCTACAACACAAACATGCACAACAACACAAAAAGGTGGCTGGCCAACTTCCTAGCAGGCAGATGTGCACACGTATCTTTTGCCGGTCAGTCATCTAAAATCAGAAACTTTCCAAACGGAGTCCCACAAGGATCCGTCCTATCGCCCGCACTCTTCAATCTGTACATGCACGATATAACTACACCCAATACGCCCCAAATAAACTTAGCCTCCTATGCAGATGACATAACACTCACATGCACACACCATGACCCAAAAAGAGCAACAGATCTCCTTCAACCCTATCTCAACACACTACATGGCTGGTGCACTACAAACAGACTTAATCTAGCCCCAGCCAAATCCACCGCAACCCTGCTCACAAGTTGGACAGGAGAACACGAATAAATCCCTCAACTCACCATAAACAACACATCCCTAACACATACACACACACCCAAAATCCTAGGAGTAACATATGATACTCATATGACATTCAAACAGCACACCACAAACATTAAAAAGAAACTGACACCCAGACTTAACGCCCTCAGGTCACTTGCTCACAAAAAATTTGGACACAACAAAGAAACTACCACCACAGTATATAAACAATACATAATATCAGTGATGGAATACGCAAGCCCAGCCTGGGCTTCTAACCTAGCTGAAACACATCATAAGACCTTACAGACTATTCAAAACAAAGCCCTGAAGATCATTACAGGCTGCACAGCTACTTCACCCACAGATCACCTACATCAAGAAACCAAAATCAACTGGACATGAGAGGCATTCAATTCCTGGCAGCAGCCTCCACGAACCAAGACCACCCACTAAACTACATGGCAACACACCCACAGACACCAAGAAATATCAAAACAACACCCAGCACACGGTATCACACACAATTATTGTCCTCTCTCCCTCCCTGCCCACCCCGAACCAACTTCCAAAAGCACATCCATACTCATATCTCTCACCGATCCATCCACTCCCTCACAGACAACACGCAGCTGCATGCACGACCTCCCGAAATCCATCCTTCCAAATCCTCCCTTCCTCGCGAGGACAGAGTCAACCTGGCCAGGCTGAGATGCGGACACCATCCAGCTCTCCTGAGCTATCAGAAGAGACTGGATGACTCTGTTGTCGACGCCTGGCCAGGATGTAACACAGCACCCCATACCATTAAACACATCATAGAAGACTGCATTTCACACAACCACTTACGCCAACAACACAATCTACACTCAATGAGAGCTCTGTGGGAAAGCCCGATCGTGGCCATGGCCTTTCTCAGGGACTCGGGGCTGTTCGGCCAGGCAGCTTAGGGAACAACAACAACATTAGGCCAATATTCTTTACCACTAACTTCTAGAACAGTGTGTTAGAAATGATAATGGGAAGATTGTGTATGCAGAAAATTAAATCAGAGAAGCATGGAAGGCACACTATGAACAATTGCTAAATGTAGATTTTGAATGGGATAAGGAACAGCTTAGTATCGAAAATCAATATCTGGGCCCCCTCCTTTGATAGCACCAGCTGTAGTGAGCAACTCAATCAATAAAATGAAGGACGGTAAAGCTCCAGGTTGCTCCGACATTGTCGCCGAGATGATAAAAGCCTCGGGAGATTGGTGTAAACTTAGTCACTGAGATGATAAACACCATTATTAACCCACTGAGCCCCAGCTAGTTATAAATAAATGTACCACCAGGGACCGCCAGGATTTGATTTTTTTCCCTCCCAGAAACAATAGCGAATGGGTTAGGAATGAAGGAATGACCACAAAAAAAAAAAAAAAAAAAAAAACGATCAAAAAGGTAAAAAATTGGTCCTACGGAGCCCCCGAAAATAATTTTACAAGAGTAAAAAATTGAAGGCAAATTCACCCAAAATACCGGTTTTTGCGCGCTCACGCGGTTGGACTTTGAGAGTTTTCAACCATCGGCATGGTTGCGTGGGATACTTACACAGTTCCCATACAAATCTGAGCCCTCCAGGTGCCATAGGACCGGAGTAATTGGGACCGGAGTACCTGTGACGACACGTTGTCGTCGCTGGGGTTTAGCGTTTCATACATTGACGACGACACGTTGTCGTCGCTGGGGTTCAGTGGGTTAAAGATGAGAAAATCCCAGAGGATTGGCTCAAAAGTGTAATAGTAAACATATACAAAGGAAAAGGGGATGCGCTAGATATAGGAAATTATAGGGCCCTGAAAATGCTTGACCAAATCATGAAGGTCTGGGAGAGAGTCCTTGAGAGTTTGATCAGGCAAAGCATCTCTATTGATGATATGCAGTTTGGTTTTATGCCAAGACGTGGTACAACCGATGCTATCTTCATAGTCAGGCAGATACAGGAAAGATACTTCCTAAAAGGCAGGGATCTTTACTTTGAGTTTGTAGACTTGGAGGCCTTTGATAGGGTGCCTAGAGATGTTGTGCAGTGGGCTATGAGGAAACTTGGTGTGGAAGAGTGGCTGGTGCGTGTGATAATGAAGATGTAGGAGGATTCGCAAAGTGCGGTGAGGGTGAAGGGTGTACCGAGTGATGATTTCGCAGTCCGTGTTGGAGTCCATCAGGGTTCAGTGTTAAGCCCCCTCTTTATTATAGTCTTGGAGGCGCTGTCTAGAGTTTTTAGAGGCGGACTCCCGTTGGAACTGTTTTATGCAGACGATTTAGTCCTAATAGCTGACAGTATGCAGGCCAAATTCAGAGAGTGGAGAGAGGGCATGGTGAGCAAGGGTTTAAGAGTCAATATTAACAAAACCAAGGTTATGCATTGTAGATTGAGATGAGGCAATGTGGAAAATAGCCGTGCATACCCATGTGCAGTGTGTGGAAAGGGAGTGGGCGTTAACTCGATTCAATGTAGCATCTGTTGATGTTGGGTACACCATGGGAGTAAGCGCTGTAGTAGAATAAAGGGGCCCCTGCCGAAGGATAATAAAGGCGAGCTTGTGTTAAGTGATGATCCTGTGGATTTGGGAAAAGAGTCTTTGGAGCTGGTGAACAAGTTTTGTTACCTAGGAGATACCATCTCTACCGGTGGTGGGGCCGAGGCTGCCACTGTTGCTAGAATTAGGTGTGGCTGGGGGAAGTTCAGAGAATTTATGCCAATCCTGACCATGAAAAGAATGCCTCTCCCCCTGAAGGGAAAGGTGTATGCCTCATGTGTTAGTAGTGCAATGACGTATGCCTCAGAAACATGGGCCGTTAAAGTAGAGGATGTCAACAGAATGGAGCGTAATGAGATGAGAATGGCGAGATGGATGTGTGGGGCCAGGCTACAGGATAGAATAACAAATGTTGAGCTGAAGAGAAGTTTAGCTATAAAGAGTATTAGCGAGGTGATGATGCGTACAAGTAGACTGGGATGGTATGGACATTTGGAGAGAATTGATGAAAAAAATTGGGTGAAAAAATGCAGGTCTGTGATTGTGGAGGGAGCTGCACCAAGGGGTGGACCGGGGAAGACCTGGGATCGGACTATACGCGCCGATCTCAAATCCAAGAACTTGACAAGTGAAGCAGCCCTTAACAGGGTTGCCTGGAATGCCGCCATTAGGACAAGAGACTGAAACTGCACTTATGTGTGGAACACGGTCTTAAAATTTTATGTATGTATGTATGTATGTAACTCAAACCGTGTCAAACTAAAGGCGAATTCATAGTTTTTAGGCTTATTGTATATGTATAGCTAAAATTATAGTTTGATAATTTAATTTGACTTTATATTGTCCTTGTCCCAATTTTGGTTTGTTTAGTTTGCAAGTTTTACATTTTAATTAATACTTAACCCATTCTGTACCAGCGAAGTTCTAAATTTTATTCTAAGCTATATTTACAAAAAAATAAATAAACGAAAATTGGGGATTGAGCCTGAGTATATAGATCGACATAGATATTTACAAAAACAAATTGAAGGTTAGGAGTTTTGGTAGCTAGAGGGGTTAAAAGAGATAGTCTTTCTTTTTAAATGGTTAGAAGTCTTTCATAAGCTGAATAAAATAGTGTAATAGTTGCCAGCACATAATGAAAAGGATATCACTAGTACAGAATGGGTTAAAATACCAAAATAATAAATACTAACCGAAGATTAGTCTTCTAGAATTCTTCCTCAGCGTCAGTCACTGGGATTCCTTGGGCCCTTTATTCTTATTTCCGCCGCCTTGGATGCGAGGCGAGGGGAAGGTGGATTCAAATCAGTCTACACCATGCCCAACACCTATGAGACCTATCAGACCTATGAGAGTTCCGTATGGAGCTCAGTGGTCTGGTTAATCTGCTCTACATAACTAACTAACCATGCCCAACAAGTCTTCCATCAACACAAGGCCCACATCTGTCCATCACCACCAGGTCCAACAAGTTCTTCGTCCAATACCACCATGCTAGTCTTCAGTCTATACCGGTACCAGGCCCAACACAGCCACCACCCATCGGTCCAACACCACCAGGCCAACAATTCTCCCTCGGCAGTCCACATCATACCTGATAGAGCAAAATATTTACAATTTAGAGAGATACAGTACTTGAAAAAATATAAATAAAATATATGGGGAATATGCCAAAGTATAGATACTTATTTAGATAAAGTTGATCCTAGTCAGTGAGAATTACTAGTCTTGTTAATTCATGGAAGGATACAAAAGTTTTAATGTCAAAGCAAAGTACCGGTTCTGGATTATTGCAGCATTAGCTATATGTAGAAAATTTTGATAAGCTTAGGAAGGATAGATGGTAACCAAGAGATCTTTCCCTATAATGGGTAGACTTCCTTCGTAAGCTGAATAAAATTGTCCAAAAGTTGCCAGCATATAATTAACCCTCTCCGACATAGGACGCGATTTTGAGCCGATTAGGGATACTTTAAAGCCTTTATTACCATCAGGGGTATTTAGAAACCTTTAGTTTAGTTACTTCAACCTCTGCAGTTGTCTGAGTTAGCTGTGGGCAGAAAACTAATTTTGGAGAGGTAATTATAAGAGTGAGAGATCTATTTCTTATTGGTAATCTGGCAACCTCTGAGTCATAGGAGTCTGAAGGGGTTAAAAGAAAGTCACCGGTACTGAATGGGTTAAAATATATAGCCCACGCAATACTAACCTATTATTGGTCTTCTAGAAGTCTTCATGGCCACCACAGGGGCCCTTATCATTATCTCTGTCTGTCCATACCATGCCCAACAAGTCCTCCATCCATCTGTCCAACACATCCTTCGTCCATACCATGCCCAACATCCATCCGGGCCAACACATCCATCTGTCCACACCAGGCCAAACATAGTCCTTCGTCCAATACCATGCCCAAGAAGTACTCCATCCACACCAGGCCCAAAACTTCTACCATCCATCCAACACCATGCCACTTCCGTCTATAACCACCAGGCCCAAGTCCGTCGACAAGTCTCCCTCGGCAGTCCACATCACACCCGATAGAACAGAAGATTTACAACAATTTAGAGATATTTGAAGTATAGGCTTTGATTCCTTAATAAAGTTTATCCTAGTCTGTGATAATTACTAGTCGTTTCTTTAATTTTCTATTGCTAAAGCGTTATTGCCACATAGCGATTTTGATATGGGTCTTTTGCCTTTATATAGTCTTTTCCTCGTTTCGGTTAGTTTATTTTGAAAGTTTTACACTAAAATTCAAAGGAAAGTACCGGTAACTGTATTATTGCAGTAATAGCTCTATTTAGAACATTTTGTGAAGCTTAGGAAGGATATACAGTAGCTAGGAGGATTAATAGAACTCCATTAATTGCGCTTTCCATTCACATATGCATAGCCTACGTGAGTTGCAGTTGGGATGTGTGTACATGCTTAGATTGATATGCAGGATTCGAAGTTGCATAACTTCGGAAATTAAAAACTTCCCGCGTCTCCATCTGTGAAGAACTTATCGCCTCATTCTGTAAAAAAGAACTTATCACCTCACAATCAGCAAAGAACTTACCCGCCATACAATCTGTAAATAAGAACTTATCGCAATACAGTCTGTAAAAGAACTTACCACCACAGGATTCAAACAACTTCCCGCCACGTGAGTCAGCAAAGATTAACTTACCGCCTCTCAGTCTGTAAAAAAAAAACCCTACCACACAATCTAAGAGAACTTACCGCCTCTGGATTCTGCAAAGATTAACTTACCGTAAGCCTCTCAGTCTGTAAAAAAAAAAACCCTACCACACAATCTAAGAGAACTTACCGCCTCTGGATTCTGCAAAGATTAACTTACCGCCTCTGGATTCTGCAAAGATTAACTTACCGCCTCTGGATTCTGCAAAGATTAACTTACCGCCTCTGGATTCTGCAAAGATTAACTTACCGCCTCTGGATTCTGCAAAGATTAACTTACCGCCTCTGGATTCTGCAAAGATTAACTTACCGCCTCTGGATTCTGCAAAGATTAACTTACCGCCTCTGGATTCTGCAAAGATTAACTTACCGCCTCTGGATTCTGCAAAGGAGAGCTTACCACCACTGAATTCTGCAAAGGAGAACTTACCACCACTGAATTCTGCAAAGGAGAACTTGCCACCATGGGATTCAGCAAAGGAGAACTTGCCACCACGGGATTCAGCAAAGGAGAACTTACCGCCACAGGATTCAACGCAAAAATTTTACGCCACAATCTGTAAAGAATTAAGAACTTACCGCCTCACAATCTGTAAAGAAATTATCGACACACAATCTAAAGAACTTACCGCCACAGGATTCTGAAAAGAACTTGCCGCCATACAACTTACCGCCACGGGATTCAAAGACTACCTTTCCACCACGGGATTCAAAGAACTTACCACCTCTCAATCTGTAAAGAAAAACTTGCCACGGGATTCAGCAAAGAACTTCCCGCCACGGGATTCAGCAAAGAACTTACCGCCAAGGGACAACAAAGAAGGACTTGCCGCTACACAATCTGTAAAGAAGAACTTACCGCCTCTGGGTTCTGCAAAGAAGAACTTACCGCCTCACAATCTGTAAAGAACTTACCGCCACGGGATTCAGCAAAGGAGAACTTACCGCCACGGGATTCAGCAAAGGAGAACTTACCGCCACGGGATTCAGCAAAAGAGAACTTACCAACTCTTATCTTCAGAAACATAACTAGCTTACCTGAAGAAAATTGTTTACCGGTATATACAATACAGTATAAATAGAACTGGCTCAAAGGCTCTGTAATCTTCAGAATAATTAAAGACCTTTTTGCATAGCCTATGTTAACCCTTTCGCTTGCCAGAAAATGCACTAGTCTTTTACCCCCTCTAAACACGGCTTCCAAACAATAATTGACAAATCACCCAAGGATGTTAATCTTATTCTCCGTTTAAGAAACAAGGAATTCAGTGAGAACTCACAACACTTAAGCCAAAAACAAAAGCTTCAGACTCTTATTTTATGCCTCCGAATATGATATTCTTTGATCCATTATTTTTTGGAATCTCTACTACGTATAATGTGTCCATATGCGATTGGAATCCAATACTTTACAGTATAGCCTAGTAGGACAGAAGTGCTTTGATATAATCATTTGACATTTGTGGTGAAGAAATTGTCCGATACTCTTCATATTTTTAAACAAGTTCCAACTGCCACTGGTACATTACCGGTATACTGTATACGCATATGAAAATATTCTTATAACTTTTTTTTAGTGATAGACTTTGTTCTTGCTTAAAGTTTAAGTTTCTTTATATATTGCCGTATGTCCAACATTTTAAGCCGCATAGTGAAGTGAAATGCGGGCATAAAGCAAAATTTTCAACGATCACTCATTAAAATATTCATATTAATTCAAATATTTATGGGAGAAATTGGATAGAAATGGAAAGGGCATAACAAATTATAGTACAGTACTCCCAACAAAAAACAATGGTCATTTAAGTTTTCAGTTAAAAATTGTCCGTTAAATTACGCAAGGATCACATTTTTCCCCCCATAAATTAGAGATATTTAGAGGTTTATATTCTTCTTATACGCGATTATAAGTACACAGTACAGTAAACCCCGCTAACTCCGACTCTTTTTAGTCGGAAACCCGCACATCTCGGAATGGCATCGGCCTCTCGGAAATGTCCCTGTATATACAGTATCTGAAATTTCCGAGTTGGACGGGTTTTGTGTCCAGTTTACAATGTTCTCTCACTCGGTTTTAAGTGATTTTAGGATGAATTGAAGCCTGTGCCTTTTAATTATTGTGTTAATATTAATGACTATGTACTGTACTGCCCCTGAAAACATAAGGTTCGTATTTGTCATTAATATGATGAATTTCACGTATTTTCACATTTAAAAAAAAAAAAAAAAAAAAATAATTTATCTCAATTTTCTCTGACCCGGACTTTCCTCTTCTAATTCGGAATTTTCACTCTTAAGTCAGACTATGGACATCTCTGAAAATCGGCCTTCTCGGAAGTGGTCTCCCCCAAAAATTAGTCCGAGTTAGCGAGAGTTTACTGTATATAAGAAAAAGACAAAGTGGGGATTGGACCGGAGTAAATATAGATAAAATGTATAACTAGTAATTCTTATACCGGTACTAAAAAATTGATTAAATTTGTTTGGTTCGACAGCATACTCATTACGCCAAAACCTAAAATTTGGAATATGTATTTACAGTACAGGTCATAGACCCCTTTACATAAGGACTGGAAACGAGCACTCTCGGAGTTTGAAACTTGGGTCCATTGCTTAAAAGCAGTATCATGAAAGCAGTGGTCTCTCCGACTTTCTTAAACACAAAAATATGTACACAAACACAACTTTACATATAAATGCATGTAATTTCACACGCAATCGTCCATATCCCCGCCATATTGGCGACATAATGTCTCGCCAGAAAACGAACAGCCCAGGACAATGCCAGACGCCAGTCACCCACGAGACACGTTAGAGGCAACACATTTTTGTTCTGTTGTTCGTTATCTCTCAGCTTATTGCAAGTAATTTTCTTATAAATACTTACCAGTCACAAAAGGATCTGTGTTAACAACTTATTTAGCTGATAAATATTAGAATTGAGCTGATGTCAACGGGTTGCTTTGATATGTACGGATAACCATTTTACAACTATTCTTGTTTTTTTGCTTTACAGGAACAATGCCGAAAAGATGTGCTGCATTCAATTGTCGTGGAAACTACAGGGGAGAGACATACAGTCCTATGGTGTGTTTCCCGAATGAAGAACAAGAACGACATGCATGGATTAGTGCTATGCCAAATAGCCCAGAAATTTGAGAGACAGGTCGAAACTATGGATTTGTGCATCACACTTCGACTGCGATTGGGTCACAGTTCGGGGAGGAAAACGACCAACTGGGCCTCCTACAGTTTTTAAAGGTGTACCCAAGTCTTGCCTCAAACAACTTACGTCAGCTCCTAGGTTAACTAAAACAGTGACAAGTGAAGCAAGACTTAAAAAACAAACTGAATTTGAAAATGAACAAGACAAAATGCATAGTTATGACAAATTTGCAGGAGAGATTGGAAAACACTTCCCTGAGTTTTATATAATGCAAAATGGTAGAGAACTGACAATGTTTAAGACAGATGGTAATGGTAGAGCAGTTGATAAGTTTCTTCATTTTAAAGAGGTACAGTCTCCTTTTGGTTTTCTGCAGCTGGTAGTAGCAGAGAAAAGTGGCTTGGAGATACCAAAAAGTAAACTGAATCTTCAAAAAAATAGCTTGGTAAGTAAGTGGTCTCAAATTGAAGAAATAGTGAAAATTATGAACACTCATGAAGCGACTAATACTGACCGCTGAAAAAGAATAATTTCAGAACTTGACTCTATCACAGAATTTCATGAAATTGAAGGTTTTCAGTTCATTCAAGCACAGTTACAACTCCTTCTTATTCCTCATAAAAATCGCCGATATACAAAGCATATGTTAATTCTTGCAGCAGAACTGTTTTGTATATCACCCGCAGCATATAGAACGCTTAGAAACTCCAAAGCAATTAGACTTCCTTGTGAGAAACAGATTCGCCAATTGTTATCTCGCACTTATGCTGACAAGTGTCTCCCAATCCTTTTTGATCAGTTGAAGCCACAACAGCGGTTAGTTAACATTTTGTTTGATGAAGTCAAGCTTAAGCAGGCCCTTAGATTTACAGGAGAGCATATAGTAGGCTATGCAACAAACGGACCAGAAAATCTAGCAACATCTGCTCTTGCTATTGAAGTTGTTTGTCACTATGGAGGACCACGGTACATCATACGAATTCATCCTGTATCAAAACTGAATGCTATTCAACTGAAGGAAATATTACTTGAGGCTGTATATGATGTTAAAGCTAGTGGTGGCCATCCAGTATCGTTCGTCTGTGACAACTGTCCACTGAATCAAGCTGTTTACAGAATGCTTGGGGGTCCTGGAAAAGTAACACTAGCACCAGATGGCATAAATGTTTTCCTTGTCTATGATTATGTTCACATCCTCAAGAATATGAGAAACAACTGGATCACAGAGAAATGTCAAGAATTACATTTTAGCAAGGACGGTACAGAATATTTGGCGTGTTGGAGTGATGTTAAAGCTCTTTACAATGAAGATCAGAAGACACCACTTCGTCTGACAAAACTCACACGCTCATCAGTATTTCCTAAACCATTGCAACATCAGAGTGTGCCCTTAGTTTGCCAAGTGTTCAATGAGAAAACGATTGCTGCATTTGAAGGTCTTAAAGGAACTGTTAAATTTCAGGATGGAACAGGGATATACATAACACTGGTAACCAATTGGTTTAAAATGATGAATGTTAAAAGCAAGTACAGCGCAGTTCATTTACGAGACCAATATCGTGAACCTTGGACATTAAACTGTACAAACTTCAAAGCTCTGCAGGAAATGTGTACAGTTGTATCCAGCTGTCGGTGGACTGGTGGGCATAGCAGAGAGAAGAAACTAACACAGTCAACAGCAGATGCCTTTGTCATCACAACAAGGTATAACATAGAAGCAGCACAATATCTTTTTGAAACCCATGATTTTGCTTACATCCTACCTGCTGTTTTTTCACAAGATCCCCTAGAAAAGTTTTTTGGTCAAGCAAGACAACGTAGTGGAAGAAATTTTTACATTGAGATTGTGGATGTTCAAGCAGCATCCAAAGTACAGCAGTAGCATCAGCTGTTGAAACGTGACATCGTTCCTGACCGAGCCAAAGAAGTAAGCTGTGAATTTTGTACAGCAGCAATAGATGATGGTGATTTACAACTTCTGGAAGAGCTGACATTACAAGACACTCAACTACTTCTAGATTCAGACGATACTTTAAAACATAAAATTGTCTACATTGGGGGATTTTTAGCTCATAAACATGGACAACAGGAAGTAGATTCTGGGGAATGCTTGTCATCAGAGTTTTTGACTGCGCTCAATCGAGGTGGGCTGAGTATGCCTACACTGGCTACTGTCTTCTTTGTACATAGTGGCATCACCCTTCAAATGTCTCTTCAAGACTCGAAAAAGTGTTGTCGCAATTACTTGAAACAATGCTTGTCTTATGTAGATGCTCCTTTAGCTAGCCATTCAGGAGCATGCCAGACATTGTGTAATGTGATGTTTAAGGCCTCTGTATTTAATACAAGCGATCGGGAGTGTACACTAGGCTGCTTAAGGCGACAAGAGAAACTTTCTAATGTTTAAGTTAATTATTGTGTTATGCGACTTTCGATATATGTAAAATTATGTGTAAAGTAATATTTTGCAAAGGTTTTACTTTAATTTCTTCTAATATTTAATTAATGTAAGTCATGGTATGATGCTTTGCTTGTATAATACATGTTCTTATAAACTATCTCATTATAACTGTATATTTTCCTATTATGTTTAATCACGAAAGAGACTTATGAGTCAATCAACCAAAAACAAATGTTTTATTTTCCTTTACTTGGTTGCTCTAGTTAATAAGATGTTGTAGAGTAAAAACACAAAGTCCCATATCCAGTAAAACTAAAATAAGACCTCAGTTTGTGGGCCTGACAATGGACCCAAGTTCCGGGACCCGAGTATGGCCGACGCCAGTCCTTATGTAGAGGAGTCTATGGTACAGGTATATAGAATGCAATACTGTATTAGAATACCGTATTTCCGAATAAACCGAGAAGCAGAAAAATGCTGGATCGGCCAGGATATACTTTATAAAAACAAAATACTGCAATTAACTCTAGTAATAAACCATATGAACGTATGGGAAGAGAGAATGACATGTGTACGAAAGCGAGGTGTAAGGACAGAGCGAGAGGTAAACCGAGAGACGTGGAAGGATGGAATGAAGGCAGTGCTGGATGGGAGGAGGGGCGTAGACCGACTGGGGGACGGGTGTATGGGGGCGTTTCGTTCGTGGCCACTCCATCAGGGATCACCGTGTCTGACAATAGATCTATAGAACTCTAGTAATGCCCAGTGAGAGGGTTAATATCCCCCCCAAAATTCCATTTCCAAAACGCAAGTGCATTACTGTAGGCTATTGGTATATATTACAGTAGTTAAATATATTATTAATTTCACTCCAACACCAAACTCCTCCCAATTAATTAAAATAAGTTAAGCATGTGATCCACTGGGATTCTAATCTAGGTGATCAGATTTTAAACACTAACCATTATACCATCAAGCCATATTTCACAACCTCACTCAAGTGGTATGAACCAAAACAAGGAGCTTTCTGAAGGTGAAAGAGATTTAGTTAATCACAAAACCGCATTGCTATTTTATTAGAGAAAGGGTTGGTAGTATCCTTCCCACAGGTTGTAAGATACTGTACAAACAAATTTAAAGAAGTGCTCTACATTCAGGGAACTTCCATTCGCTCAACCTAATGCCAGCATTCTAGGCAGCCCTGTTCAGAGCCATCTCGCTCTTCAGGTTTTTAAATTAAAGATCGTGTAGGGAGTCCTATTTCTTAGTCTAATATTACATTCAGTTTAAAAAGGGCCTCTAGCAATTAACAGGCTTTGAACTTTTTTTTTTCATATTAGTTTACTACCACAGATCCTGTGGTGATGGGCTGGTCTATCAGAGTGAGAACTGAGCGATCTCTGCCATACCCATAGCTTACTCTGACTGTTCCTTTTACTTATATATTTTCTAGATCTCAAGTGACGGCGTCTCTTGCGTGGATTGACCTCCTAATCTACCAAGATTGGAAGCCAAAGCGTCACATCTTTCCTTTGCCCCTCAACTTTCTCTTCATAATTGCTGAGGGGCACAGGGCCCTGGGTGGGGCTTTGGTTTCCGGGGCGTTTCCGCACCCTCCTC
This sequence comes from Paralithodes platypus, assembly GCA_032716605.1. Classification (NCBI taxonomy): domain Eukaryota; kingdom Metazoa; phylum Arthropoda; class Malacostraca; order Decapoda; family Lithodidae; genus Paralithodes; species Paralithodes platypus. The sequence continues at coordinate 16,345,639 of CM064528.1, read as the reverse complement.
AGCTCCCTGCCGTGGAGTGGCTTCGGTCACCCAGGCTTTATTGTGGTCGGCGGGGAGGGTTCTGTGGGGGCGCTCGGTTGTGGCCTTGGCCTTGCTCGGGGCCTTGGGGCTGTTCGGCCAGGCAGCTTGGGGAAAAACAACAACAACAACAACAACCACAGATCCTCCTTTAACGGCACAAAATACAGTAGTCTACATAAGGCTAGAATTAAATAAATGCATTTGCAACTACAAAAGGGGTAAAGTCTTAACCATCATCCATTTAACTGTACCGGTATTCAGTAATTTTGACCAAGGTAATAGATCTAGTTTGACAGCCGGATTATGGTACTGTACTTTCATAGTTTTCACACCCACCAATTTTAAAATAAACATAACTAATGAAATCAATGACTATAATTAATACAGGTGGTTGTTGTTGTTGTTGTTGTTGTTGTTCCCTAAGCTGCCTGGCCGAACAGCCCCGAGTCCCTGAGAAAGGCCATGATCGGGCTTTCCCACAGAGCTCTCATTGAGTGTAGATTGTGTTGTTGGCGTAAGTGCTTGTGTGAAATGCAGTGTTTAATGGTATGGGGTGCTGTGTTACATCCCGGGCAGGCGTCGACAACGGAGTCATCCAGTCTCTTCTGATAGCTCAGGAGAGCTGGATGGTGTCCGCATCTCAGCCTGGCCAGGTGGACTCTGTCCTCGCGAGGAAGGGAGGATTCGGAAGGATGGATTTTGGGAGGTCGTGCATGCAGCTGCGTGTTGTCTGTGAGTGAGGTGGTACTCCTGATAGGCTAACCCCCCTTCTCACTCATATGATGCAGAGGTTGCCAGATTAGCAATAAGAAATAGAGTTCTCTCACTCTTATAATTACCTCGCTAAAATTAGTTTTCTGCCCACAGCTAACTCAAAGACAACTGCAGAGGTTGAAGTAACTAAACTAAAGGTTTTTAAATACCCCTGATGGTAACAAAGCCTTTAAAGTATCCCTAATAGGCTCAAAAATCGTGTCATATGTCTGAGAGGGTTAACACTTTCAGTTCCGTGTTGTCCTAAACTTAATTCTGGTAACACAAACCAGTACCATTAGATTTTATTCAGTTTATAAAAGGGCCTCTAGCAATACAGTATACAGGCTTTCAACCATCTCCCTTTAACCTTCTTACTACCACAGATCTTTCTGAAACTGCAAAAAAAAATTGGCTATAGCTAGAATATAAACTAAATGTTGCCAGTACAGAAGAGGTTTCCATAATTTAAAAGACTACAAAAACTAAAAAAAAATACTATGCGCACGATTCTGAACCGAACTGAAAAAATACGCTTTACAATCATGAGTCGTGGCATAGTCCGTAGAACTTCGGCAGATCGAGCCCTCACCGTCAAAAGGTTATTGGTAGATTTAAATCCTGGGCAACTTTACCTAGCGATTCTTAACAAACTTCTAATATTCATGGCCACCCCTTCTCGGGAATTAGGCTACAGTGTGGCAAAAATATAAAATACCGGTACTATGCAAGATTTGGAACCGAACTGTTAAAATACCCTTTGCAATTAGATCTGAGGGAGGTCGTTCCGGAACTCCTTTTTCGCTCCATTAGTTTGGGGACAGACATTTCACCATTAGTTTGGCGATTAGACTTCATTCCATTCACTTTCTATTTTCAGTCGAGCAATAGGGAGACCAACTTAAATTCTGCCTTCAGCCGTGATATTGCACTTTTGAAAAATGTACAAATAGGGTCAGGGTGGGCATTGTGTTTTTAGTTTGAAAAAGGTCTGAGACCAAATTTTTGCTAGCCTAGTGGGACAAACTCATTCCTCAAAATTTTTAAAAACATAAAAAAATAAAATTTAACGAGGGTATATGGTTTTTGTGGAATCCCTTCACTTTTAGCCCCATTAATCAAGAGATTAAGACTCAATTTTAAGAACTTCTAGTGCCATTTACGTGGCGAGTTTATCCTGGCAAGCGGAAAATTACCGGATTTTTTTTTTTTTAAAGTTTCGAGGTCTAGGGAGGAAACTATTACTGTATAAAGATAAACCCTATCCCCCTTAATATCATGACCCAAGGATACCGGTACTGGAAAAGTCTCCCGAAAAAATAAAACTAAATAAAAAAACAACTAGCCCCACATTTTTACAACCAATGCCCGGTTTTAGTCAACTTTCCCTGTTCATGTATACCCCTCCCCCCACCCCGGAAATTAGTGTTCACCCATTACTGGCTCAGCGACAGAAAGCAAAGAGGAGTCATAAACGGTAAGGCATCTAAATGGACCAATGTAAGTAGCGGGGTACCCCAGGGATCCGTACTGGGACCAATTCACTTTCTAATTTACATCAACGACATAGATGAGGGTCTCACCTGTACAATCTCAAAATTTGCTGAAGATACAAAAATTGCAAATAGCGTACTCTCAAAAGAACAAGTTGACGATATGCAACACAATCTAGATAAATTGTCATGTTGGGCCCAAATTTGGCAAATGAGTTTCAATGCGGATAAATGTAAAGTACTACATATCGGATACCTAAATGAGAAAGCAAACTATTCGATGAATGGCACTCAGCTTAAGAATGTAAACAGAGAAACCGATCTGGGAGTAACAATATCGAGTAGCCTAAAACCGAGTCAACAATGTTCAGAAGTTGTTAAGAAGGCAAACAAAATAATTGGCTTTATAGGCAGGTCATTTGAGCATAAATCCAAAGAAGTTATCCTAACCCTTTACAATTCCTTAGTCCGCCCTCTTCTGGAATACTGCGTTCAATCCTGGTGCCCTTATTACCAAAAAGATATAAACAAGCTAGAACGAGTTCAACGTAGAGTTACCAAAATTATATCTAGCCTAAAGAACAAACCATACGAAGAGCGTCTTAGAGAATTAAATCTATTTCCTTTAACTCAGCGCAGATTAAGAGGGGACTTAATTCAAGTGTTCAAAATCATCAAAGGCATCGACAATATGAACTGTAGTAAGTACAGTAGGGTCTCACATAAAACGAGTTTATGGTCGATAAACGAGGGCGTTTTATGTGAATTCGTTTTATGTGAACACAGCATTTTGGTGGCGCAATATCGTCAATGTTCACTGTAAGCGAAAATTTTCGTACAAAGCGAACGATATTTCGTACGTTTTGTACGATATTTCGGCGTTTTATATGAAAGCGTACGATATTTTGTACGTTTTGTACGATATTTCGGCGCTCTATATGAAAACTCCTTGTATTTGCCCCACTTTGGCGGCGGACTCGTTTTATGTGATCACATTCGTTCTGATCGAAAATTAAATATTAATATTTTAGGTCGGTCGTTTTAATCGAGACTCGTTTTATGCGAACACGTTTTATGCGGGACCCTACTTCTTCACTATCGACCAATCTAATTACACACTGGGAAACGGTTGCAAAATTATTGGTAAATCTTTTAACTCACACAAATCTAAGAATTTCTTCTTCAATCGAGTTGTCAACTTGTGGAATGGGCTTCCCAGAGACGTTATAGACTGCATCACCGTTGATTCATTTAAACTCCGCCTAGACAAATATCTCTCATCAAACCCGCGACTGACTGAGTTTGTAAATGAATAACTTTATTTTATCCCCTCCTCAGTTACTAACCCATCTGTCACCTACTAACTTTCTAATCCTGCCACGGACATTAGTTCCAGGGCAGTAATTCCCTTTCCAATGTTCCCTTACCCACTCTAAACCACTGTTGGACACTTGATCCTCAGTGTTTTGGAGGACAAGCAGCCTAGAAGGGTCACTAGATCTGTTGTTGCTTGATTTCCTTTGTACTCCTTTGTACTGTATCTAACCATCTAAAGACATCGCCCCTCCCACTAGTGGGTTAGGTCAGGGTGTCAAAGAGGAGCAATATTGTTAGAAGATTTAAAGGAATATTAACCCGTTGAGCCCCGGCTAGTTATAATATTTTGTTCACCCCAGTCCCAAGCCATTTTCACTTATTTTTTTTGTTTGCTAAAATGGAAGACAAGGATGAGAAATGAAAAAAAAAAAAAAAAAATCACCTCTGACATTTTTTTTGGGGGGGGGGGGGGGGGAGCCTCAAACAAATTTGTTGAGCCAAAATGGAAGAGAATGGCGAGAAATGAAGACAAAAAAAAAAAAAATCATTTCGGTCATTTGGGGGGGGGGGGGGTTCAATAGTTCGTCTCCCCCGCATGACCACCCGCCCGGGAGCACTAGGGTAAAAACTGAGTATGGCATTGTACGGCATACATCCTAAGGAGTATCTCACATAAATCTCAAGCCTCTAGCTCCCATACGACCGGAGTAATGAAGGTTCAAAGTGGCGGTGAACTAGGGGTGTAAACTATCCCCACTAAGCCCACCACCACCAGCTGCGCGGCTGTCTCGGCCCGCTCACACCTACTGGCCCGGCTCCCACACACACTACGGTACCTCCCCCTCCTATTCTCCCGCCATTTCCTACCTTACGAGCCACGTAACTGTTTTTTATATGTCGGACGCACGTGATGCGTCGCTGGGAGTTGGTGATCAAAGATTGCCGACGCAACACGTGCGACGCTGGGTCTCACCGGGTTAATAAATATCAAATACAGTACTAGCATTTTTTTGCTATTACAGTATATAACTTAAATAGAAAATTTAACCATAATAGTTTTTTTAAGCTTTAAATTTTAATATAAAATTAAATACTAAAATTAATCTACCCTTTTCCATTGACACCCTGGTTAGGTTAGGCTTTGTTAGTTGGGCTAGGTTCAGGGAATATGAACTGGGCAAGTTCGGAGCGGGGCGAGTTCCCCAAGAGGGGAGACTTACTAGTAATTTTGAGGCAAGAAAATAGTTTTTCGGTTTGTCTTCCAGTATATACAGTATTCAAACCTAAGAAATTTGACCCGATTGTGTTTAACGATTGATAAGAGTTACCGGTATACTAAAGGCGAGTATTTTAGTTTGCTCCCTAGACCTCGAAGCTTAATTAATAGTGTCTTTCTAGATAAATACAAAAATTTGGTAGAAAACTTCCTGAATTACATGCTCGCCATTGCTTGCCAGCAAAAAAATTACTCAAATGGCATTAGGTCTCAAAATTGAAAACCGTGGCGAAAAATCTTCGCCAAACTAATGGGGCGAATTTCTTAAAATCCCAACAAGTAATGGACTTTAACATATGGGAGAAGGCGATCCAAAAAAACCAAAAAACAAAACTTCCCCTTAAGTCTGGGTTTAGCCTACAGATCTTTACCTACCCCCTCGACCTAATTGGAAAGTTACCAGTACAGTACTTTTATTGATAAAAGAGAAGTCTAATTCAGCTAGAAGTTTGATTGTGGTAAATTTTTATCCCTTTGAAGATTAACAAAATTTATTATGAAAATCATTTGACCATTATATCCAGCTCAAAGGATCTGTGGGAATTAGAAGGGTAAAGACCATCTAAATTAACCCTCAGACTTCCATATGCCCTTCCTAACCCCTACTGTACCAGAGCATTTCACAAGTTAACCCAAGAAATGCTAGAACCTGGCGCCAAAAAAAAAAAAAAAAAGGATGGAGATTGGGGTATAACTGAGGGGGAGTGGAGGATGTGGTACGGAGAGATTCCACTACTTTCCATGAATCACTCAATTTTGATAAATTTCCAAGCACTGGCACGGTATTTGAAGAGTTGGTTTTACACAGGTTTAAATACCATGCTACCGAAAGGACCATTGCAGACCTTGGGTTAAGTACTGGTACCCCTCAATACCATGCAGTCATTTCATGAATATTTTTTAGACCGCGACATTAAGTTTCCCTAACAAAAGTTGGGGAGTAACCGATTTTCAGCCGCATTTGAACTTCAAATCAGGCGATATTTAATACTGTACCAGTAGTTGTAAGATCATAGCAAGGGTTTAGTAAAAGGGCCAGCAGCCAAATTCTGTACAGTATCAATATTTTTCAGATGCTAGTTTGGGCTCAAAGAAAATGGGCGAATTTTGCCACACTGCTTATTATTGTATTCCACGGCCGTTAAAATAGACTAGCCTAGACGGGAATGCGATTCCAACCACAAGAGGAATTTAAATAAAGATGGCAATACGCCCGTATACTAAAAGAGCAGCAGCACAATTGAGCCAAGTCAAGAGCATCATCGGACCAAATAATAGGCTACATCAAATTTAGCATTTCCGTTGTGAATTTAAGTACTGTATAGGTCTAATGCCAATTTGTATTGTGTGGAATAAAGTCTACAATATAAAGCAGCCGCACCAGCTACGAGATAAGTCATGTCAAAGTAACAGCCTAAAATTTAAGACATTTTCGCATAAGCCTTCGTTTTAACTTCCGGAAATTAGGCTAATGGGTAATAAATACGAACACCTATGAATTTAACTTACTAGTACAGCAAGCGGAAGGCAGACTTAAATAATTACCAAGTTAACTCTCAACCATCCACACATAATCACACAACCCAAAGGCAGCCATATACTGTATACTTTTCCTTAACCTTCCGGGCCTGGGCTAGTCCTCCTAATGACAGTGCGGGGTACCCGGGCGATCTGGCCTTAAAACGTCTAGGCCTAGGCTACCGTATTTTTGTTTATTTTAACTGCTAGAAATTCCCCACGCATCTATAAACGTAGTGCGGTTTTCAATCTGTAGACTGGCGTTGAGTAGAGCTCGGTGAGTCAACTGGTTCAGTTGTGATGACTATTTCAGTGGAACAAATTTTACCGCGATGTTGACAATATCGGAGCTTTTCAGACACTAATTTCGTCCGACGTCACAACAATAACATTGATCCGACGTCTCCTTATTGTTTTCAGAGGTGCGGTGACGCAACGATCGGCTTTGTTTACAGAAGTCGGACGCACGGCGTTCAGACCAAGCTGAATAGGCTTTCAAGCTTACGGATTTTAACATGCTGCCCGGGTTCCTGCCCATCTGCCGCGGTGTCATTTTAACATGCTGCCCTGGCCAGGGGGGTTAACCCATCATAAAATCACTAAAAAGTACTGCGGAAGAGCGAAAACACCACAAGAGACTTGGGTCGTAAGAAAATGGGCTTACAGAAAACGGGAGTTTCGGGGGTACAGTTAAACCGTGACTGAAAAGTCTCACTTTAATGTATCAATTTAAAGTAAAATATATATTTCCGAGCATCAAACCATACCAAGTCTACTACAAATAGGCTAGGCTAATATTAACCTATTAGGAGCAACAGAATAGCGACAAATCATGGGTTGTGAAGGTATATTTATAAATATTTTGAACAGGCCTAGGCTAGCCGGTAAATTTTCCGATTAACATGTGCGCGTTCTCCAAACAAAACTGTTTCCTATTTTTTTTTTAGGTCATATATAGCCTAGGCTAGCCGCTAAATTTTCAAATTAACATGTGCGCGTTCTCCAAACAAAACTCAGTTTCCTATTTTTTTTTTAGTCATTTATTAGATTTTAACCCTCTGAATCCGGAAGGCCTTAGCCTATAAGAGGCAATCTATCTATTGCGTGACTCCCGCGTGATACGGAAGGCCTCCTAGGAGTATAAAAAAAAATTGGCAGTAAGCTACTCCAGGAAGCCTCATAAGAGGCAAAATGTGCGGCTAAAATCATAACACGGCAACCACGCGTTTTAGCAAGGTCATCTCAACGGCATTCTACACCGAATCTACAGACAAAAAGTTCTACAATTTGCAATTTTTTTTACTGCTCTAGGTAGTCTCAATCAGTAGCTACTGAATTATGAAGATAGACTGTACCAAAAGGGCCCCGTACACAAGCGATAGAGATCATATGAGGCCCCCCGGATTTTGTGGGTTAACACCCATTTCTACTTTGTTGCATTCATTTCACTTTTTGGCCATAGGCCTACCCCATAAACAATTTCCATATTTTGTCATTAGGCCTAGCCTAACCTGGGCAATTATATCTCCACCCGATATTAAAGATGGCCACCTTTCCCATATGTAACCCAGTAGCCTATAAAATATTTCATTTTCGCAGATAGGCCTATTTAAATTTATAGGCTAGAAATTATGCAAGTCATAACGAGTAGGGCCTATAGGCCTATATATTACAAAGATTATAGGCCTATAGGCCTATATATTACAAAGATTAAAGATACCTCTTGCATGTGTCAAATCTGAAAAAAATACCGGCTGGGCTAGGCTAGGCCTAGGCTATATCGAAGTCAGACTCTGTCGAAGTTTAATCTGGCCTGGCCCAATCTTTACCCTTTTAATTCCCATAGACGCTTCCTAAGCGATCTATAATAGTTAAAGGACATTCAGAATCTGTCAAAACGCCTCAGAACTCCAAAGGGGTTAACAAAACTTACAGAAAACAAGAGACCGGAAGCTTTGTTTGCAGCACCAAATCCTGTCTTCAGCGCATGCTTGAGAATCACAGATTAAAGATGGCCGCCTTTCCCATATTTAACCCAGTCTAGGCTATAAGAAATAATTTTATTTCCGCAGGTAGGCTAGACATTTATAGAAATTATGTAGGCCTAAGTCATAAAGACCAAGTTACAAAGATTAGATAGCTCTTGCATGTCACATGTGGCAATCTGAAAAAATACCGGCTAGGCTAGCCTATATGGATCATGGCAGACTCCGTCGAAAGGTTGATTATGCCAATCAACCTTATGCCAATCTTTACCCTTTTCATTCCCATAGACCCTTCCTTAGGCTTCCTAAGCAATCTATAATAGTCACAGGACATCCAGAATCTGTCAAAACGAGTCAGGATTCTCAAGAGTTAACAACACTTACAGGAGCAGAGACCGGAAGCTTGGTTGTTTGACAAGCGCTGTCGGTTAAAAGGGACGGGTCACGGATCACGGTCACGGACCGAACCAAACCCACGTTGCGCAACGGCACTACTATTCTGTTTTAGTTGCAAATTTCACTGATTAAACTATTTTTCCTTATTAAAAAATCAGCATAAATTTGTTTTTACAAATAACAGTTCCCCGATTAAATTGCTATTGGCACTAATAACTAAAATCTAGTAGGCTAGTAGCTAGAATACAGTTAAAAGGACGGCACCGGTAGGCCTACTGTTTTTTTTTGCGAAAAAAAAAAATATAATTTAGATGCCGGGACTTTTAATATGACCTACGTCGGTGCTGTAAATGTTTAGAGGACCTGTCAGATATGAACAATAAAATGCCATAATTCAAGGAGTTTCGGAGGCATAAACTATTAAATTAATAGCCAATTCCAGTTATAAAGCTTTATTATTTTCTCATTCAGGAAAAGTAGACCAAGTTAAAATACAATTACCGCTGGTGTTTTAGAGTAACCTACCTGTAATGCCCTCGAAAATGTCCCGCACCCACAATAATACTAACCCGAGTTGACGTCAGGTATAGCGTAATATAGTCGTAGATGGTAAGTCCAATAAACTCATCTCGAGAGACTATCACCGTGGTTCTTAAAAATCGGACTAAGGTTGCTATACTTTTGTACGTCTGTGGTAGTACAGTGGGTTAGCGCGCGGGCCTGGTGGTGCGTCACTAACCAGGGTTCGAATCCCACCCAAGGCATCTCAAAACCTGTGGGTTTTTAGGGGGTTAAATTCCCTTCAGAGGTTCGTACCCCACGCCAGGTACCAGGAAAGGTTGATCCTAAAGGTAGCCTGGGGATAATTCCCATTCCTATTTAACCTGGAAAACCCTAGCATTTCATTGGTGGCAGTAAGGGAACGTGCTGGAGCACCCGTCACGCGAACCCTATACCAAGAATTGAGATGGCTTAAGGTAAAAAGGCTACGATACCCTATGACCTTACGAGGCTAGGGACTAGCCTAACTAAAAAGGAATGTGGTGTAATGCCCTCGAAAATGTCCCGCACGGTCGCACCCACAATAATACTAACCCGAGTTGACGTCAGGTATAGCGTAAAATAGTCGTAGATGGTAAGTCCAATAAACGCATCTCGAGAGACTATCACCGTGGTTCTTAAAAATCGGACTAAGGTTGCTATACTTTTGTACGTCCGTGGTAGTACAGTGGGTTAGCGCGCGGGCCTGGTGGTGATGGTGGTGCGTCACTAACCAGGGTTCGAACCCCACCCAAGGCATCTCAAAACCTGTGGGTTTTTAGGGGGGTTAAATTCCCTTCAGAGGTTCGTACCCCGCGCCAGGTACCAGGAAAGGTTGATCCTAAAGGTAGCCTGGGGATAATTCCCATTCCTATTTAACCTGGAAAAACCTAGCATTTCACTACCGGTAATAAAGCTAGAATGAAGATGCCGGGTTTTAAGATAGAACTGTGCGAGATACGGTGCAGCAGGCTATATGTTTAGAATCTGGGACTACTTTAAATGAAAATCTGACACACTATTAACTACGATAACAGGTTTTATTTGCGCCCAAGGTAAAGCTAAAACCTAGACAAAGTATATAATTCCTAAAGTTTGTTCAAAGATACTAAATTTCAAAGTTACCCCATGTAATTATATATAGAAATAGTGACCGGGAAATTTGAAAATCATTGCTAATATTTATAAACTTCTATAAATCTAAAAAAAAAAAAAAAAAAAAAAAAATGCTATAGGCCTATATATTTAGGATTATTAAGTCAAAGCAAGCTTTAACTTCTAAATTTTAACAGGGACAGGGGGCTAGAAGTCCTCCCATTATACAATTCTACGCTAAGAGACAAATCTGCGAGGGAACACTGAAGTAGTCCGATCCTGAGAATAGGAACTTTAAAAGCTTCTGTTCGGGCTCTGTCTCATGTCGGCCACCCCCAGTAATAGGGTATGTGCCTGAGTAGCCTATATACCCCACATTACAAATAGAAATACTGACCGGGAATTCTGAAAATTAAAGAAATTATGTATAGCCATCTATAAATCTAAGAATTCCTAAATCTAGTTAAGATTATTAAATCAGATTAAGATTTAACTTCTTTAACCCGTGGAGCCCCGGCTAGTTTTGTAATGTTTGCGCACCAGAACCCGGCCGGTTTTCAAAAAATGGTTTTATTCCAGAAACAATAGCGAATGGGTTAGGAATGAAGGAAAAACCACGAAAAATCGCTCAAAAAGCTTAAAAAATGGTCCTACAGAGCCCCCGAAAATGGATTTTACAAGAGTAAAAAATTGAAGGCAATTATCCCAAAAAACCAGGTTATTGCGCGCTCGCGCGCACGCACGTGGACTTTGAGAGTTTTCAACCATCGGCACGGTTGCGTGGGATACGTACACAGTTCCCATACAAATCTGAGCCCTCTTGAGTGGCTACACCTGAGGTCACGGTCGGCGCAATTAGGGTGACGCGCCAGGCGCGTCTCTGGGGCTGTGCGTTACATACATCGCCGACGCGTCAGGCGCGTCGCTGGGGCTGTACGGGTTAAGACTATTTTAGCGCTGAAATTAGTATTTTTTTTTTATTAGAACTGCAATTTTTATATTTTAAATTTATAATGGCAAAAATTAAGTTAATTTTATCTGCAAGTAAAGAAGTTTTATTCACAAACATGCTTCTACATTTTACTTTTAACAACCTGGAACTTTCATAAAAAATATTAAGTTAAAGGCAAAATTATGAACAAAAAAACCAAGATTTAAGAAACACCAGTTCAGCAACAGCTCTACTGCATTCTAAGGGTAGGCTACCTCTTGGATCGGAATTCTTGTCTATGAAATATTTAGTTCCTTTTTTCGTAGTAAACACTTTACCCAATTTTAGTGGTAGTTTTACGGGACATTTTCAACGCCACCCCTCACTATTGAAATTTTATAGGTAAATTTTCTATCAGTTTCAGTTTTATCCACATTAATACGAATTAAGCTATACATTCCCCTGCCTTGGGGCTTATTAACCCCTTCAGCATGAAGTCTAATTTGTAATAATTCTGGTAATCATTACACTAATTTATTTAGCAATAGCAAATAATCTACCAGTACCTATGATTTTAAAGGGGTAAAGACTCCATAAACCATCTGAATAATAGTTTAAATTACACAAGACCTAGATTTAGACATAGGTAAAAAAGTAATCTTGCTGAAGGGGTTAAATAGGTGGACAGTCTATTTATGGGAATTATAGTCGGTTACACAGAGCGATATCCTAATTGGAGCGTAACTAGAAACTTTGGTAAATTTAATGCAGCAGCATATATTTCAGAGATCAGCTTCTAGATCACAAATAAATTTAATTTGGCAGTAAAAATTATTGGGCTACTGCTAATCACTTCACATAACACTCCCGTACATTTGGATCGGAGTACGGTTTCTAGTTTTTCAGAGGTTTAGTTTAAGATTAAGTTTAATTATTATTAATAGTTTAGTTTTGTACAGTAAAGCTACTTTGTTTTTCCATTTGGTAACCCAGGTTAGAATCTCGGGAGAATCACAGGTCAATATACAGGAGGCGCTACAATATTGGTAATTTTTTTAGCTCAATAGCATGTGATTAAGCGATTTTTCTCCAAATTTTTGATGTAGGTGTCATTCCCAGGAAACTAACATAATACATATTATATGGATATTTACGTTTTAAGGGTTTGTTTACACTTCTTCTTTTTCGTCTTCTTCTGGGAGACCTCTTTTGCGCGACTGTCAGTCAACAACTGAGACATCAGGTGGCGAATGCAATGAACTATACTAGTGGCGTCGTGGCCAAAGTAATCACCCTACCTAATTCATGCCAAGAGTACTCGAGTTCACTGACACGTGATGTCTATCGACCAATCAGGTGATGCCATGATTTGGAAAACAGGTGGCCTGGGATATAAGCTGTCAGTTTAACTCTGGCCAGCTTGTGTAGAGGGTGTGAGCCGATCAAAGCTTTTTCCACCGTCTTTAAAAACACTGAGGCTGCTTAAGACCTTTTCGCCTTCCAATAAGTGTAAACTGTCCAAAGTGCAATAACCAGTGTTCCAAATACAGCTGACGAGGACAGCTGGTTTTGAAATGCACATACACTTGTTTTACATTGAAAAATTCGAAACAAAAATCCACCAACTGTTGACCAAGATGAGTGGTGATCGAGCCTCCAGCGGCCAACCAGGCAGCCCAGTACCTCCTCTGTTCATTAAGGTTAGTTGGTTGGTTGGGACAACATAAAGGAGCCGGACCACAGCTAGCTCGGGAATCTTAATGGGTGATCGCAAAGTAACATAAAGTAAAAGATTTTTTCGCATAGGATTAAACTGGCATGCAAGGGCTAGTTGGTTATACTGATGTTTTGGACCGACAGTTAGCCCATCGATCTTTTTAGGCCTAATAGGTCCGGTAGAGCATAGGCTGTAGAGCATAGGCTATACATCATTGCTATATATGTCATTAACACCTAACGAGCGGCCTAGCCGGTAAATAATATGTAGCCACCAGCGGGGTGTTTTTACCCAAAATAGGGCTGTTTACGTGATCATTTTCATGCCTAAATAAGACCCAGAACGTAAAACAAGTATCTATCCCTGAAAGGGCATAAATAGAGCTTTCCAATGACACCCCAACGATCCTTGTATGACCGCTAGTTTTCTTGCAACAATCGCGCAACACGAGTGCAAAAACCATGTAATTCGGTACTTTCCCTAAACAATTCACTGTGTAGCGAGTGTGAGAGGGTGGAGGAGGGTGGAATTCATGTCAGTTGGTCCACCGCGGTGGTCTGGAGCAGTCATACGCTCGCTACTCTCCTGCCACCACTTGTCTCGCTCTCTCAGCAACATTACGTGCTGAAAATGCCACACGACTTATGTTGTGAGCCGCCACATAGTCCAAATTTCTTTCACTCGACATATGATGCGCGCCGCCAGTTAAGGGTTAAGAGCTGAAATGTATTATAAGGGAGAACAAAAATAAAATAAAATACATAGGCCTACTGTAAAACAATAAGTTTTTCAGCCAGTACCCAACCAGCGGGGGTGTGGGGGCAGCAGCCCCCACCAATTATGCCAATAATACTAGGTTAGGTCAGGTAAGGTTGTTAGGTTAGGCTAATGTTAACCCCATTCTTACTAGGTTAGGTTAGGTAAGGTTGTTAGGTTAGGCTAATGTTAACCCCATTCTTACTAGGATAGGTTAGGTAAGGTTGTTAGGTTAGGCTAATATTAACCCCATTCTTACTAGGTTAGGTTAGGTTGGGTTGTTAGGTTAGGCTAATGTTAACCCCATTCTTACTAGGTTAGGTTAGGTAAGGTTGTTAGGTTAGGCTAATGTTAACCCCATTCTTACTAGGTTAGGTTAGGTTGGGTTGTTAGGTTAGGCTAATGTTAACCCCATTCTTACTAGGTTAGGTTAGGTTGGGTTGTTAGGTTAGGCTAATGTTAACCCCATTCTTACTAGGTTAGGTTAGGTAAGGTTGTTAGGTTAGGCTAATGTTAACCCCATTCTTACTAGGTTAGGTTAGGTTGGGTTGTTAGGTTAGGCTAATGTTAACCCCATTCTTACTAAGTTAGGTTAGGTTGGGTTGTTAGGTTAGGCTAATGTTAACCCCATTCTTACTAGGTTAGGTTAGGTAAGGTTGTTAGGTTAGGCTAATGTTAACCCCATTCTTACTAGGTTAGGTTAGGTAAGGTTGTTAGGTTAGGCTAATGTTAACCCTATGAAAACCCAAACAAAGATTTTATTAGGGTTACTGTGTAATTTTAACATGAACATTAGTAAAATCCAAGCCAAGTTTCGTCAAAACTTGGCTCGTGTTTTCGAAATGTCGGGTTATATGGGTATGGAAATTTACAAAACCCGAGCCAACATGTTAAAGTTACTGTGTTATTTTCATTTTAAATTAGTTAAATCCGAGCCAAGTTTAGACAAAACTTGGCTCGGGTTTTCAAAAAGTCGGGTTTTATGGGTCTGGAAATTGACAAAACCCGAGCCAAATTTTGGTTACAAATGTGTATTATCGTGTTCTATACGCTTTTTACCCCTCAATTTCCCTGATCTTCATAGCCCTCCCCACTATCGGAGGGCGTGTCTTTAGATTGATGGATAATGGGTAAATGCTTAATTCCCATTCAATTTCATCACTAGATCCGACTAAAACACCAAAAACAAAATCAAAATACCAAAAAAAATACCTGAAAAACACGTTGTTGCGTCTCCTGTATATTAACCGAATCACATGCTTCCATTAATTTCTTAAGCGTTTGGTGTTGGAAGTTACCGGTACATAAATAAAAATATTTTTTCTTTTTCGGTAGATTTTCTACCGCTAACCAAGAAAGTCAGTTACACGAGCGCTTTTTCCGGCAATTGACCACCTGCGAGTTTCGTTCTATAAGGAAGTTTTATCTGTAAACCTTTATATTTAGCAGAATTACCAGCTAAAACAGTCATAGTACATTCATAAATACATAACACCCAATTAAAGATAACTTATTAATCAGAAACTTAAGTTATTGTATATCTATTATAACATCAATATTTACGGCTCAAACTTCCTTATAGCCTGAAACTCAAGTAGTCAATTTTCGATGAGCAAAGATTTTATTTCAAGAAACATTTTCGCTTTGCTTTGGATTCAGAAACTAGACTTTAAGGTAGATTTTTTGGACAAAATTGAGTTAGGTTCAAATTTTAGCCATAAATTTCAATGCCGTAGGCCTATAGGTTATAATCTTTTATTTCAGCGGATGGCAATTTTAATCCTTTAGCACCTAATTTCTCAATACTGAACACAATATGAAACTACGTCTATGAGTGTTATTAATGCCAAATTTTAATAAAAAACAACATTTCACTAAAACATCTTTAAAATAACGAAGACATTTTGATGGGAACTTTGCAATCTACCTTCAGCTGGAAAAAATAGACTATAGTTATACTCTATGAATCGCTATATAGGTAGTTTTCATCGCAAATTCAATGGGTGTCAAGCCATTTACCCCATTACATTTACAGAAAACAGTTTGAAAAAAGAAAAAAAACAAAAATCCAAATATTTACGGATTAAAATAAACAGCGAACCTGGTGATTTTTTTTTCAGTCTAGGCCTATATGATTATAAAAAAAAAAAAAATACCGAAATGTTAAAATGTTAAAGTCCACATATTTAAGCAATAAAAACACTCTGCAAAAGCAATCCCTGCTAAAGAGAATGGCCACAAAACCTACACATCGCAAATATGATGGCCACAAAGCCTACACATCGCAAATATGGCCACAAAGCCTACACATCGCAAATATAATGGCCACAAAGCCTACACATCGCAAATATAATGGCCACAAAGCCTACACATCGCAACTATAATGGCCACAAAGCCTACACATCGCAAATATGATGGCCACAAAGCCTACACATCGCAAATATGATGGCCACAAAGCCTACACATTGCAAATATGATGGCTACAAAGCCTACACATCGCAAATATGATGGCCACAAAGCCTACACATCGCAAATATGGCCACAAAGCCTACACATCGCAAATATGATGGCCACAAAGCCTACACATCGCAAATATGATGGCCACAAAGCCTACACATCGCAAATATGATGGCCACAAAGCCTACACATCGCAAATATGATGGCCACAAAGCCTACACATCGCAAATATGATGGCCACAAAGCCTACACATCGCAAATATGATGGCCACAAAGCCTACACATCGCAAATATGATGGCCACAAAGCCTACACATCGCAAATATGATGGCCACAAAGCCTACACATCGCAAATATGATGGCCACAAAGCCTACACCTCGCAAATATGATGGCCACAAAGCCTACACCTCGCAAATATGATGGCCACAAAGCCTACACATCGCAAATATGATGGCCACAAAGCCTACACATCACAAATATGATGGCCGGCCACAAAGCCTACACATCGCAAATATGATGGCCACAAAGCCTACACATCGCAAATATGATGGCCACAAAGCCTACACATCGCAAATATGATGGCCACAAAGCCTACACATCGCAAATATGATGGCCACAAAGCCTACACATCGCAAATATGATGGCCACAAAGCCTACACATCGCAAATATGATGGCCACAAAGCCTACACATCGCAAATATGATGGCCACAAAGCCTACACATCGCAAATATGATGGCCACAAAGCCTACACATCGCAAATATGATGGCCACAAAGCCTACACATCGCAAATATGATGGCCACAAAGCCTACACATTGCAAATATGATGGCCACAAAGCCTACACATCGCAAATATGATGGCCACAAAGCCTACACATCGCAAATATGATGGCCACAAAGCCTACACATCGCAAATATGATGGCCACAAAGCCTACACATCGCAAATATGATGGCCACAAAGCCTACACATCGCAAATATGATGGCCACAAAGCCTACACATCGCAAATATGATGGCCACAAAGCCTACACATCGCAAATATGATGGCCACAAAGCCTACACATCGCAAATATGATGGCCACAAAGCCTACACATCGCAAATATGATGGCCACAAAGCCTACACATCGCAAATATGATGGCCACAAAGCCTACACATCACAAATATGATGGCCACAAAGCCTACACATTGCAAATATGATGGCCACAAAGCCTACACATCATAAATATGGCCACAAAGCCTACACATCGCAAATATGATGGCCACAAAGCCTACACATCGCAAATATGATGGCCACAAAGCCTACACATAGCAAATATGATGGCCACAAAGCCTACACATAGCAAATATGATGGCCACAAAGCCTACACATCGCAAATATAGCCACAAAGCCTACACATCGCAAATATGATTGCCACAAAGCCTACACACCGCAAATATGATGGCCACAAAGCCTACACACCGCAAATATGAACTCATTATTAACGAAGAAATTAAAGAGCGAATCCGGTACGTACGAAAGTTAATAAGTCCACAAATATTAGCTTAGTGAAAACAGCAAGAGATCCCAGCTAAAGACAATTGCCATAAAACCTAAACATCGCAACAAGTAACTCATTAAACAAATACACAAATGCAATAGCGAATACGGGTCGAAAGTTAAGTCTACAAATATTAACGCAGTAAAAACAGCGAGAGCGATTCCAGCTAAAGACATGGCAGCAAAGTATACGCATCACAAATATTAACGCATTAACAAAAACAAAGAAATGCAAGAGCGAACACGGTATGAAAGTAAAGTCTACAAATATTAGCTTAGTAAAACCCCCAATAACGATTCAACTAGAGTAACCGGCCATAATGTATACGCAAATAATATCGCTGAAGCACTTTCTAACCTCACCTTCACCGTTCGCGATCCTGGAAGAGACTATCCCCTTTCTCCACAGTCCAGTCGTCCTTGCCTCGGATTGAGAGTCGAGATAAGATTGATTCGCTGTTTTTAGGCGATTCGAACAGCCTTGGGTCGAATCAGTCTCTTTGATCTTAAAAATTCGAACTCCTTTGGGTGAAGCACTCTTTGTTCTTCTACAATTCGAACCGCCTTAACCTCTGAAGTGCGCATGGGGGTAATTGGAAACGTCCCCGTGCTGACGTATTTGAGGTGTTTCCGTCACTAAAATATTCATTGTGCCATTAATAGCATTAATACTTATCCATATGCGCCTATTATGGGTTGATTATAAAGGTATTAACCTGAAACAACAATAAAACGAGTGAAAACAGCGTTTGGATGGTCAAAATCGGAGATATAGCCCGCGAGTTGTATAATGTATGGGTGAGGCAACCTGCTTTCCCGCCAATTTCCCCCAAGGCCACTGAGACACAGTCGATCGATACTCTCTCTCTCTCTCTTGCACTCGCTTGCCATCAGTGATGACAACACCCTGCTTGCAACTCGCTAATGTTAGCACGAAAATATACCTCAGAATAAGGGAATAACAGGGAAAATAGGTGATAACTGAAGGAGAGGAGGAAAGTGGGGAAGGAGGGGAGGTAGAGGACTGAGATTTTGCATGGCCCAGGGGCCAAACAAATTTTTTTTTTTTTTTTCGATGTCAAAAGTTGATTTTTTTTTCTCACTCACTCATAAGAGTCTCCCCGCAGTCCGCCGGGGGAACTCTTAAGAGTCTCCCCGCAGTTCCCGGGTTAATGGTAATGGTCGAAGCATTATCGATCTCTTTTTACATACACATTTCGAACACCCTTGGTCGAATACTTTCCCGCATTCCGACTAATAGACTCTGAAGATTCATCGTATTTTATTCAGAATCTACTCTTAATTATGTATTGTATTTTGTTCAGCTTAGGAAAGGCCTATGGAAATCAATGGTTTAATCAAGATAGTTTTATGCCTATTTGCGCAGGCGATTGCACAGTCGTTAACATAAATAAGGCCACACCCATTTGAATAACCGAGTCTTTGACCCTTTCTGTACCGGTGACGTCTTTTATATTTGGTTTCAGCCACATATAGACGATTTTACGAAGCTTAGGAAGGATATATAGCCGCTAAAAGGATTGAGATAGTCTGTAGCCTTTTAATGGATAGACGTCCTTCCTAAGCTTCGTAAAATCGTCTATATGTGGCTGAAACCAAATATATGGAAGGACCATATTACCAGTCTTGCTAAGGCAGCCTCCCAGAAGCTGGGTGTGCTCAACCGCCTTAGGGGGTTCTTTTCCCCTGCACAGCTTCTTGCTCTGTACAGGGGCATAGTGCGTCCTTGTATTGAGTATTGTTCACATGTGTGGGGAGGTTCCTCTCACACCGCTCTCCTAGACAAAGTTGAAAGGAAGGCCTTTCGTATCATTAACTCCCGTCCACTCACCAACTCTCTGCAATCTCTCTCTCCACCGCAATGTTGCATCTCTCGCTATTCTATCGCTACTATAATAATCAGTGTTCCTCAGAGCTTTCCCAGTGTATACCACCTCCTTTACGTAGGGCACGTGGTACCCGTCTTGCAACTCAATCCCACCCCTACTCTGTGCAACTCTCCAACCCAAGAGTAAAACGTTACTCTCAAACTTTCTTCTACTCAACAGCTGAGCTCTAGACCTCTCACCCAGAATCAGTCTTTCCCTCTTCCTATGACTTAAATTGCTTCAAACTCCGTGTGTCCAGGCATTTTGGCTCGAACGTCCCTTGATTTTGGCCCTGTCACTCTTTCAACTATGGGGGAGGCACTCGCTATAGGCAGTTCTGCCTTTTGCCTCCCTCAATCACATAGAAAAAAAAAGAAAAAAAAGAAAAATGAATAAAATCGTCTAATATTTGCCAGAATGTGTCAATCGTATTGAACCATCTGGGGATAAGATACAACATTACAATGTCATTGTCTCGCTTGGGTTCGATATGGATTTAAATTGGTTTATCCTATTGTGCTGAAACTAAAATTAATGTATATACTGCATACATTAAATATTTAGTTTAGGAAGTATCTATGAATTACTTAGTTAATTGCGATAGGTTTAGCTGAAAAATAAGAAGGTTCGAAGTTCTTCATATTGATCCGAAGTTTATTAATTCTTTACTTAATATTAGCATTTCGAAGGTCCATCTAAGCTTCCCAAGGGGTTATAAAATATATATTAGCGTCTTGGAGTATAGTTTTTAGTCAGGTTATCATTCGACGATTTTATATAGCTTAAGAAATATCCGTGTAATACCTAAGGTTAATTATTATAGATTAAATTGGCAGATTTCAAGTTCGAAGCTCTTCCATATTGACTCGAGGTTTTCTATTGACTCGGTACCCATGCAATATTTTCATACGGTGGTTCGTCAACTCCTTCAGAATTATATCGCTTCTTTACCTTGGACTATGGCTAAAATTAGACGATTTTATGCAGTTTAAGAAGGACCTTTGTTATTCAGAGGGTTTATCAAGTTCGTATTGACCCATTTGAGTCATATAGGTATTTACAAACTAAAGAAAATCGATCGTCTAATGGTAAGCAGAATACGAGAACAAATTGCGTAATGGTGGTGAAGGCGTTCAGCAGTTCCAAGTTTCATATAATAAACATAATAAACATAATTAGCTTGCAATATAAAAAACAATAGATAAACAATAATAAACATAATTAGCTTGCAATATAAAAAACAATAGATGAAGTTATATATATTTTTTTAATTCAGGTTATCATTAGAAAATTGTATATAGTTTAAGAAATATCTGTGTAGGACGTAAGATAAATTATTATAGATTAAACTGAGATTTAAAGTTCGGAGTTCTTCCATATTGAGTCGACACCTAATAATTGTATACAGAGGTTCATTTAATTCCTTCAGTACCGGCGACGTCTTTTTTTATTGGATTTCAGTCTCATGTAAACGATTTTTATGAAGCTTAGGAAGGATATATGTAGCTAAAAGGATTAATATATACCTCATAATTAATATACACATCCGCCTTAAGATGATTTAAAGTTCCAAGCTATTCCATTATAGAGTCGAGTTTTCCTATTGAGTCGTAACCTAATATTTGTATCAGGAGGTTCGTACTGGCGACGTCTTTATTATTTTATTCTAGCTATATTTAGACAAATTTTTAATGAGTTTCATGTTATATATAATTAGAAATTATTATTGTCTTACACTATACAAATAATATGTACGAAAAGGGTAATGAATGTGTCCATAACAAGTTCGAAGCTATTCCATGAGTCGAGGTTTCCTATCGACTCGTTACCTAATATTATTATCCAGGAGTTCGTTTAACTCCTATACCGTCGACGTCTTTTTTATTCGAATCTAGCTATACAGTAATTAGGCAATTTTATGAAGTTTCAGAATAATCTGTGGTAGCTAAAGGGTTAAATTAAGATAGTGTGTAACTTTTTAATTGCTACATGTCCGTCTTGAGCTGAATATAATCGTCTTATAGTTGCCAGAATATAATTAAAAGGACGTCACTGATACTTAAAGGGTTAAGCAGTTCGAGGTTATAATAATCTAATGCCTTATTTCACTCCGAACACCAAATACCTCCCAATGAAATTAATGAAAGCATGTGATCCTACCGGGATTCGAATCTGGGTTACCACGTAGATCACTCTAACCATGACACCATCAATAGTTATAATTATAATTAGCCATAATTATTGTCTTATATATAAACATAATAGGTGCTGTTATTGGTCTTTCTTATTCTGGCTATCATTAGACGATTTTATCATTAAAGATTTAAGATTGTCAACGAACTAGATTACCAGACGTCCCTCCTAAGCTGCTTAAAATCGTCTAATAATAGCCAGAATATAAGGAATAATACCGTCCCCCGGTGCTGGTGTTTAAAGTACCGGTATCCATAAGAATACTAATTTTAAGGTATATTTTGTTGGTATTAAACCCCTTCACCATTATGAAATGCTCATCATATTCTGGTTACCATTAGACGATTGTCTTTGGTTTATAATCTACCTATACGACTCATATGGGTAGCCTATTGTATAGACGATCTCAATAAATCATCTTAATACAATAGGTCCTTCTTAAACTGTTACCATTAGACGATTTTCTTTGGTATATAATCTACCTATAAGACTCAGATGGGTTTACGATCTCAATAAGCCTTCTTAGTAACGTAGGTAGGCTATCCTACTTCTTAAACTGTTACCATTAGGCGATTTTCTTTAGTTTATAGCCTAATCTACCTATATGAATCAAATGGGTAGCCTATATACGATATCAATAAAACCTCTTAGTAACATAGGTCCCTCTTAAACTGCATAGCCTATACTCGCCTAATTTTAGCCAGATTCAAAGGTAAAAAGGCGTCATGGTGCTGAAGTGGTTGACCCATTTCTAATTATGGAAGTAGGCTATATAATTATCTGGAACGAATTTATGAATATAATTATCTATGCATTATCTATAAAACTATATATACTATTTATTGATAAGCAAGTTCTATCCGAAAATCAATCCATATACTGTAGTTATAATTACATACAGAAATACATAGGGGTTCACGAATTCTATAGAGTGGGCTGGTGAATATGGCATCCGAGCGTACACGCCTGCCTCGACTCATTAGCCAAGCAAAATCCATAATATGTAAACAACAATGATGGCCGCCATGCGTTACCATAGCAACCAACCCTTACCTCCGCCCACCTACAGTCTGAATTATGTTGCCATGGTGACGCTTGGCGGCCATCATTGTTGTTTACATAATTCTGGCTTCTGATTGGTTGAAGAGCCTGCTGGGCACATCTGGGCACATTTTCTGAGGGAGACAAAAGGCAGGCTGTCTGTATCGAGTGTCTCTCACAAAGCCAAAAAGAGTTAAAGAGCGAAATTCACGGGACGTTGAGGTCAAAATGTCTGGACACACGACATTTAAAGCAGTCTAAGAAGGAAGACGTAGGGCATAGGCCTATCGATTCTCTCCAAATTAAATGAATAGAACACACATAGGCGTATATAATGAAGTTATTCTTGACAGTGTGCTGGTTTAATAATCCAGAAGGGTTGATAGCCTTTAGTCCTATTAACTAATAGCCTACAACACACTTACTGTAGATTACAAAGCGACGAAATACATAAATTATAACCGCGGAGTTAGTTAGTTTACAAGGCTTTAATTATACACAAGCTGAAATAAAGACCATAGCATAAACACAATACTAGTTCTTATACCATATGATAGACATATATTAAAACAAGTATAGGCCCATTAATTACAAGTAGGCAAGAAATCCGAAACCCATAATCTCTCATAACTTGAATCTACCCATAACAATCAGATGGGTACTGTATATATGATCTCAATAAACCCTCTTAGTTATTATGTTATCTCCACCAACCAACTTTACTTGAGTAATCGAGCTGTCATTTCTACAATTTTGGAGGGGGTCAACGAGTAAATAGGTGTGGAAGCTTACAGCCTGATTGCTCCAGTCATTCCTGATTTACAAGAGGTTAGGGGTAAAACTTCTAGTCTAATTATAATGGACAAAATATATATCGAAATAATAGTTGGGCATACAAGTAGGGTTTTGACTAGGCCTATACTCTGTTTCATTTCATCTGACGGTAAATAGAATCCCTTAGCAGCTAATTTCTCGATAATTAATGGAAAAATATGAAACCACTATGTCTGCATCATATTAAGACCAAGTTTATATAATTAGCACCATATTTCACTACACAATCTTCAAAATAGCAGAGAAATTTTGCAATTTAACGTCAGTTGAAATGAAACCGAGTACCGGTATATATAGCCTAGGCCTAGTTGACCAGCTTCAGCCTAGGAAATAAATAAAGGATTCGATTTACTCACTAAAATAATCTATAGAACTTCAAGTATAACATAATATATCCTACCTTGACAGAAATCATGCAAAACGCCAAGAAAATGGAAATATAATAAGATTGCAACACCACCTGCCCCATCCGCCATTACGGCCTAACGAACGATTAGCAAATTACCAATGTGCCTAAGTCTAAAACTACCCAAATACAATGCAGTGGCCGAAATTTACTCTATTTTACTGTTATGAGTAAAACAAATTATACATTTTTTATTCAGCTTAGCGCGCAGATTTGGAGTTCGGCGTGTTAATTTGTTTTGCTGCACTGTTAAGTGAGGGTGGTAGCCCCCATTAATAATAATAGGTTGGGTTGGGATAGCCTAGGTTAAGTTTTAGCCTAGACGTTTTAAGCCAAAATCTTAATTTCGGAAATAAATCGGCCAAATTAGATATACCCTAGGAATTGTTTTTTACACCATACCCAAAAGAGGATTTATGGAGCTCCGATCTTAAGGCCGCGTCATACAGAGGCCGAACGTACTAGGACAAAGTCCCGAATAGGATGACTTGCACATTTTTACCGAATACAGCCGAGACTCTCCCGAAATTTTAAGATTACCAACATGGCCTGAACGAGTTCAGAATAATATCCGATAGTCAAGAACGACCTACGACAAAACCTCGAACAACTACCGAACATGAATCGAACTTACACTCGTTATGCAAAGAATGATTTTCGACCATACCCGAATCATCAGACACAGATCCGAATGACATTGGAATGCTTTAGGATAATTAACCGAACTTAACCGATGCAATGTCGACAAACAACCGATAGAGAAGAACATTATGAGAACAACATCAGACTGTTTTACGACTGTAGCACCTCTGTCCCCAGTCAGTCGACGCCCCTCCCCCCAACCAGCACCGCATTTGTTCATGTACTTCCTCACTCCATCCTTCCACCTCTCATTCGTTTTCAAATACACCTAGACAAAATGTAGGCTATAATAACAAAATATTGTAATTGAGTTTACTGTATTATAATGTACCACCTAACGTATCCTAACCTAATTATTGTCCTTCCTAATCTCAATTAAAGCAACTAATGAAGGCCAGAATAACGATATACCCATAAATAATCGTAGTGTTCGAACCCAGAGGCAGAACAGAGGTACGGTACCGGTATCTATAACATGCTCGCTTTTTCTGGACCCCCTTCTCCCACATGTTTAGCATATTCGTTAAAAGGTTTAAGACGTTCGTTCCGTTAGTTTGGCTATTTTGAGACCTTTCGCCTCATTCTGTTATTAATATTAGCCTATAAGACCTTTCGTGCCTTTTAGGTGTCGATTTTTCCCTGGCGAGCAATAGCGAACCCCTAATTTTAGAAGAGGCCCACATGTTTAGCATATTCGTTTTGAGGTTTAAGACGTTCGTTCCGTTAGTTTGGCTATTTTGAGACCTTTCGCCTCATTCTGTTATCAATATTAGCCTATAAGACCTTTCGTGCCTTTTAGGTGTCGATTTTTTCCTGGCGAGCAATAGCGAACCTCTAATTTTAGAAGAGGCCCACATGTTTAGCATATTCGTTTTGAGGTTTAAGACGTTCGTTCCGTTAGTTTGGCTATTTTGAGACCTTTCGCCTCATTCTGTTATCAATATTAGCCTATAAGACCTTTCGTGCCTTTTAGGTGTCGATTTTTTCCTGGCGAGCAATAGCGAACCTCTAATTTTAGAAGGAGGCTATTCTACTTGTTCGAAATCAATTCGGATTTAATTCCTAATTAAACAAGATACATTGAGCAGACATCCTACATTATTCGTATATTTGTCTGAATTTGATCGTAACTTGTTCTGAAAATTCGTAACTCGTGCGGGTTTTATTCTGGAATACGAGGGAATCATCGTAATTTTATCGAATTTTTGTCGGGAATTGTTCGGGATTTGTTCGGAATTTGTTCGGGTAGTTCCTAACAAATTCGGCAATTGAAAAAAGTACCGAACAAGTCCCGAAACAGAAGACCGAACTACGAATTAATCAGAACAACTTCCGAACGAGTTACGAATAATTCCCGACCAACATCCGACCATTTTGTAACGGTTTTTTTACCCAAATGTTCGTAGAAATTTAGAGTAGCCACTAAATTTTTCCCGACTCTCCGGAATGTCGGCAACATACATGAACAACATCAGACCAACCCACGAATAGTACGGAACGTATGCCGAATTATGCAGAATATACCCGACCCGCCTGAAATTTGAATTTTTGTTGCAAGTCATCCTATTCGGGACTTTGTCCTAGTACGTTCGGCCTCTGTATGACGCAGCCTTTACTCTCAACCATCTGAAAAAAATTACCAGCACACCTAAAGTTTAAACTTCGTTAGATGCGGGAATACCCTCCCGAAAATATCAAGCCCTGGTGGCGGTGGGGGCTTGAACTTACCTGGTTCTTACCAGGTAGCCTACCCTTGGGTTGCGAGGCAGACACTACCAGTTATACCAATAGAGATATCCCACTTGGCCTGGTCGGCTCAAGGTATTTCCGCATCCGGTTCTGTTTAGGATAACCTATTTTCACTGACTTTACACTAGGCTAATTAGGTCGCCGAACTCTCCAAATCAGCACGCTATTATACGAAAACTGCAACACTTTACCCTCTAACCTATAGTTAAATTAATGCCCATTCCCATAACCCTATCAACGTTGAATAGTCCAAATTTGACAATTTTTTATGTTTAATTAACCCTCTCACGTCCTTGACGCAATTTTGAGCCTATTAGGGATACTTTAAAGCCTTTGTTTCCGTCACGTCACGGGTATTTATAAACCTTTAGTTTAGTCCTATTTACTTCAACCTCTGCAGTTGTCTTTGAGTTAGTTAGAGTGAGAGTAATCTATTTCTTATTGATAATCTGGCAACCTCTGCATCATAAGGATGTGAGAGGGTTAAGGCATGAACCATCTAAATAATGAACATTAGGCTAGCCGTTTGTCACGAATCACTAGGTCAGTTGCCCGGACTTGACATCTACCAATAAATTTTGACAGTGCAGGCTTGCTCCGCCAATCCTTTGATCAGCAGCAGATGCTCTAATGACTATGCCATGGCTAACCTAACTTAGTATAATTAGTGGGGGCTGACACCCCCACATCCCCGATGAACAGTAAACAAAGCGACGCAATGAGCATCTTTTAGTATCAAGGGCCTAACCTTAACCTGTCATGTACCAATGACACCCTGTTCTTTATATTCTGGCAACTATTAGATGCTATAATTCAGTTTAGGAAAGCCCACTTATCAAATTATAGATATCCATCTCATTCATTTATCCCATTTAACTCCCACAGATTGTTCTTAAGCTGCATAAAATCGTCTAAATATAGTTAAAACAAGGCAAAACAGACATTACCGGTACTCAAAGGGGTAAAAATCTTTCTTGTTCCAGTTGTAGGTACGGTACAGAAGACGATGATATTGAGAAGTGTACGGTGGCATGATGTTTCCCGAGAGTTTTGTTGTCGGTAGAGCACCACCACCAATACTCTTATAATAACCCCCTAGACGTTGCACCACACAGTGTTAAGGCATCTTTTAGTATCCAGGCCAAAACATTGTATCTTTTCACCTATCTTAGTTCATCCATCCTCTACACATGTCCAAACCATCCAAGCTTGCTAGTACGCATCTTATGGGATCTTTTAGCATCCAGACACTTATCTTGAAAAGTCTTTGTCGTTTCAGTTGTAGGATGATATTGAGAAGTGTACGGTGGTTTGACGTTCCCCGAGAGTTATGTTGTCAGTAGAGCACCACCAACAACATTATATTATAGCCCCTGAGACATTTATTCAGGCCCTAATCTTGAAATCTTTGTTCCAGTTGTAGGTAAAGAAGAGGATGATATTGAGAGGTGTGCTGAGAAGTGTACGGTGGCGTCATGTTCCCCGAGAGTTATGTCGTCGGGAGATTACCAGCACCGCCAGCGCCACCAACAGTCTGATACCCGAGGCCAGAGAGAGACTGGTTGGTTTAGGTGAAGGGGAGGTCACACTGGTCAAGGATGATGTGTCGGGAATCGCCACCATCACCCTCAACAATGAACAAAAAAAGAATGTTCTCTCAGGTGAGTTCTTGAAACGGGAGTGAAACCCGCTTGTTACATACACACAAATATTTTATTCTACTATGGACAATGTTACAAAAACATGAACATACATACACAAATTTTATGACCAAAACAGCTAAACTTCGTTAAATGCGGAAATTCGCCTCAGAAAAATCTTTCAGGAGCTATCCCAAGCTGGAAATTGAACCCGCGACCCCTCACACACCCACGTTTATATTGACATCAATAGCATCCACCTATAATTTTACCTCCTTTGGTGACACCAAGGTACCAGAGACGTGACTTTACCCTAGATAAATATTAGTATGATTACTGTAATAGAGAAATTTGAGTGCGTAGTGTGCAAAGGCGAGCTTGTGTTAAGTGATGATCCTGTGGCTGTGAATTTTGGAAATGAGTCTTTGGAGCTGGTGAACAAGTTTTGTTACCTAGGAGATACCATCTCTGCCGGTGGTGGGGCCGAGGCTGCCACTGTTGCTAGAATTAGGTGTGGCTGGGGGAAGTTCAGAGAATTGACGCCAATCCTGACCATGAAAAGAATGCCTCTCCCCCTGAAGGGAAAGGTGTATGCCTCATGTGTTAGAAGTGCAATGACGTATGCCTCAGAAACATGGGCCGTTAAAGTAGAGGATGTCAACAGAATGGAGCGTAATGAGATGAGAATGGTGAGATGGATGTTGGGGCCAGGCTACAGGATAGAATAACAAATGTTGAGCTGAGGAGACGTTTAGGTATAAAGAGTATTAGCGAGGTGATGCGTACAAGTAGACTGGGATGGTATGGACATGTGGAGAGAATGGATGAACAAAATTGGGTGACAAAATGCAGGTCTGTGATTGTGGAGGGAGCTGCACCAAGGGGTGGACCGAGGAAGACCTGGGATCGGACTATACGCGCCGATCTCAAATCCAAGAACTTGACAAGTGAAGCAGCCCTTAACAGGGTTGCCTGGAACGCCGCCATTAGGACAAGAGACTGAAACTGCACTTATGTGTGGAACACTCAGTCTTAAAATGTTATGTATGTATGTATGTATGTAGTAGTTTGTGAGTTATAGAGGTTAATGTTGAAGAGTTTTGGCCAACTTATTTGGAACAGGGTATATGACTCCATCTTATCTTAATAACTGCCAGGAAGAGGCCTTGATATGAATAAGAAAAATATAATATTGAAGATATGTAGCGTATTTCTTATTACAAGTAATCCTTGTTGCCTCATTTGAAGTACAGGTAATTTCATTATTAAAATGTTTATCAATTAGGGTACAAATTTAACTTAAAGCTGCTATGCTTCATTATTAAGTTGTAAATCAGACAAAAATGGTCTAAAATTACAAAAACATTGACAAAAACTAATTGTTTCACATTAAAGTTGTTTCGTTTAAAGTCTGTTTTTTCAGGATCGTAAGTACCGGTACAACTTTAATTGAGGAATTACTGTATTTGTTTATGGTTACTTCCAGGTCGAATGATGGTGCAGCTGTCTGATATAACCGAGGAGCTACAGAGTTGGTCTACAGGCCGAGCGGTGATCCTGGATGCAGCAGGAGAGATTTTTTTGTTCCGGGGGTGACCTGACGACCGTTCGAGCCATCAGCAACCCTCACGACGGTCTCCTCATGTCAACGTTCATGCACGCCGCGCTGTTACGACTCTACTCTTTACCCTTCGTCACGGTCTGCCTGGTCCATAGTAACGGTATCGGAGGTGGAGCGGAACTGACCACCGCTACCGACTACCGCGTGTTTACCGAGACCGGGGAGGTGGCGTTTGTCCAGAGTAGGATGAGGGTCGCTACAGGCTGGGGCGGGGGCACTAGACTTGTCAGGATATTAGGGCCCAGTGCCGCCCTCACCACCTTCCTCACCTGCGGAAAATTCAACGCAACCAAAGCCCTGGAAGTTGGACTAGCGGATCACTTAGTCGACCAGCAGAATAGGACCGAGGAGACGAAAGCCTGGCTCGCTAAGCTCATATCGCACGAGCCAGAGGTGATCCAAGCGTTCAAGAGGATTGTGGTCGGAGCGCGGGACTTGCCGATTCACGAGAGTATGTTGAATGAACGACAACACTTTTCTCCGTTATGGGGGGGTCCAGCCAATGTAAGAGCTCTAGGAAAAAACATAAAGCATAAATAACATCACTATCCATTAGTTCAGGATAATTTTTAACGCAGAAAATCTAGTTACCCATGTAAGTTCCATTCCTCTCCGTGATCTTATACATAAAAAAATAGCTCAGGATAATTTATTTGTACAGTTACCCATATAAGTTAAATTCCTCTCCGTCATCTTATACTGTACTGTACATAAATATATGTTGCAGCTCGTACTGCATATGAACAATACCAAATTTTTCTTAATAGTGATGTAACGGGTTCCAAGCGCTAGTGAATTCCTCCGGAAGAACTGGCGCTTTTAAGAAACAAGAGACCAGATTAATATTATTATTATTTCAATTGGCCACATAAGTTCTGTTCCTCTCTGTGATCTTATACATGAAAATATAAGGCCCATGATTGAATTACAAGTGTACTGTAGTTTCTTATGCAGTGGTTAACTCATCCGAGTACTCAACTGATACTGTAATTAAAATAAACCACACTTGCAGTATTTGTATTTTACTTACTGGCGGGTGCCTAACCCCGAAAGGGGTTGAAATAGGGGAGCTATCCCCTCGCCTAAGGTGGCTTTCTAGGGCCTTTCCTAGCTGATGCTGAGAGGATTGGGTTCTAGTCATGTGGTGATGGGCTGGTCTATCAGAGTGAGAACTGAGCGATCTCTGCCATACCCATAGCTTACTCTGACTGTTCCTTTTACTTATATATTTTCTAGATCTCAAGTGACGGCGTCTCTTCCGTGGATTGACCTCCCAATCTACCATGATTGGAAACCAAAGCATCACATTTTTCCTTT
Source organism: Paralithodes platypus (assembly GCA_032716605.1). Taxonomy (NCBI): domain Eukaryota; kingdom Metazoa; phylum Arthropoda; class Malacostraca; order Decapoda; family Lithodidae; genus Paralithodes; species Paralithodes platypus. Next base: position 16,314,513 of record CM064528.1, on the reverse strand, counting down.
GCCCCTCAACTTTCTCTTCATAATTGCTGAGGGGCACAGGGCCCTGGGTGGGGCTTTGGTTTCCCGGGCGTTTCCGCACCCTCCTTAGCTCCCCGCCATGGAGTGGCTTCGGTCACCCAGGCTTTATTGTGGTCGGCAGGGAGGGTTCTTTGGGGGCGCTCGATTATGGCCTTGGCCTTATTTGGGGCTGTTCGGCCAGGCAGCTTGAGGAACAACAACAACAACAACAACAACTACTTTCATTTATTTCTTTTATTTAATAATTTTCATTTTAGTAAGCGTTGTTTCCACATAGCGATTTTGATAATTTAATTTGACTTTATATTGTCCTTGTCCCAATTTTGGTTTGTTTAGTTTGCAAGTTTTACATTTTAACATAAGATCACGATGAGGAACAGAACTTGTGTGGGCTTATACATAGCTCTAGGAAAGAATATAGAATGTATATAATATCTCTCTCTAATACCTCATTAATATTTTTTTGTATAATAATTTAATATTCTTAAAGTGGATATACTAGAGTTTTAAGAATAGTACAAGTAGTTTTTACATTTGCGATATAATTCATAAATAATAAACTAATTTTAAGTTAATTATGTTGTTTGAATATGATACCATTTACCATCCTTCAAATAAGGCCAGATATTGTAATTATGTATTTTTTCTTTTTCAGTTATACTGTATATATATATATATACAGGTATATACAGTATATATATATTTATAATGTATATATATATATTTATTTTATTTAAGTATCGATAAATTAGTTGCTTAACACTTAAAGAGCGGGGCCCGACTTAAGTATGTATCTAAAAAGCAGCAAGTTAGGAGCATTATTAAGGCTTTTAAAGGGTTAAAATCGAGTGCAAATGGCCGGGAGCACAGCAGGCCACACGGCCGACACCCAGGGCTTACCGCCGCCCACTGACTCACGCTCTCTCTGTTCTCGAGAGGCCGGCAGTGTAGCCAGTAGTGAGCGTAGCTGGAAAAAATATGCCGCTATACGCTAAACTCCAATGTTGGTGGTACCACTGCATCAAAACGACGAGTGCTACGTACCTCGTTCTGGTCTCATTTTGAAGCTTGTAGCGCCTAGTTTTTTGCTGAATAAATTTCTTTTCATGCAGATACTTGATTGATCATTCAGGAGGGCCTGAATATGCCCAAAATAGCCCAAAACCCCCCACTAGACGAGGGTTAAGGATTCAATTTACTATCAGCTGGAAAAAACAACTTTATTTTTATAGTAAATTGGTGACTAGACTAATGACTTAATAATGAGAAGACATATCTACCATCTGGAGGATACTATGATTCATAACTACTATTATAAAGCTGACATCACTCATGATTAAAAGCACTGATATTATATTTTGCTAAAGTGATGTTTCCACATAGCGATTTTGATTAGTTCTTTTGCTTGCCTTTATATTGTCTTTGTCCCAGTTTTGGTTTGTTTATTTTGCAAGTTTTACAATTTAATATCAACCATCAACTTCATAGCACATAACTCTTACGCCTACAACACAATAACATTCATTGAAAGGAAAACCCGGTTTCGGCCGTGGCCTTTCTTAGGAATTCGGGGCTGTTCGGCCAGGCAGCCTAGGGAATGACTACTACCATCAAGTAAAAAAATGACTATAAAATCAAATGACTCTTATAAATATAAACAAATAATAACTGTCTAAGCGTACCTAATGGAAAAAAACTGGCCAAGAGAACACACAAAATACTACCACCACCATATAGACATGTACCCCCTGTAATCTACCCGCTGCAGATGGAAGAAAAGGGTAGAAGAAATCGTAGGGCAGCTTGACATCCAGGGAGGGTGGACTGCCATAAGCTGCTTGCGGTCGCGTCACATCTACGAACGACACGGATGACACCAACTCAACATTCCGACTCACCGTAAGGCACTCAGGCGAAGAACAAGGCATATGGTTACAATTCAAGGCGTTACAAGGCATACGGTTACAAATCAAGGCATTACTGTACAAGTTATACGGTTACAGTGCAAGGCGTTACTGCAAGGGAACTCAACGCTCTGAGGACCCCCGTAGCGCAAAACAACCCCCACGACCTTCGCTTGGGGGTTGGCTAGAGCCCCCTGTAAGCTGTAGGCCACCTGCAAGTGTAGCGAGAGGGTCAGGTCCCAACACCCGAGGTTTGTTGACGTCCCATCTGGCAATGGAGGAAAGACCACAGCTGTTTAATTGTATACATTACCATAAATATCTATCCATTGATCTATCTACCGATCTATATCCCCCTACAAAAGAATTAAAAAAACATTGCCAGCATGCACTCCCTGCTGAATAGCTGGGCTAGGGTGGGTGCCCTGATAATCAAGGACTTCAGTGAACAGTTGTCACCGATTGCTAGACCGCACCATTCACCAACAGCACTGGAGGCTGCCAATAACACACTGGCTGGCCCCAGACTCGAACCCTCAACCTCACGGATTGCAGGCGAGTGCTCTAAGACCTGTGGTCATTAATAAGAATATACAGTACTGTAGTAAGTATATAGTGGCGCAACACCTCCAGCTATGGGGTATTTGCCTGAGAATATACATACATATATACAAGTATATAGTTAGAGTATACAGTATCACTAATAAGAAGTAAGACATTACTGTCTCAACTACATCCTTTTTCACTCTACTATACAAAATACTGTACTTAAGTCCCTCTTTATCTCTCTCTCTCTCCCTGTCCATCCCTCATTCTGTCTCCATTACCTGATACAGTTTTAGGAACCTCTGGGGTCAGTATAGGCAGCCAATCACCAGCGTTGTTTAAACTCGAGTCTCCGTAGCTCGCCACCCTCACCATACTCAAGTCTGTGGGGTAATAGGGGGTGCTCTCTTAGAGTGGTATTGTTAAACAAATGTTTTCCCTTCGCAGCGCCGTTATTGGACGAAATAGCTTGACAAATAACGCTAGCTTCAGAAATGGGAGTGCTAATCCGTCTAATCTCTATAAACAACACTCATTCCCATAATATTCGTTCGGTATCAGGCGCTGCGAAGGGAAAGACATTTTTAAGAATACCACTCTTAGTCTCTACACTCAAACAATAATTTATTTTTTAAATGCTGGGTGAGAAGGGAATTGTGCCCCTGATAATATCTGGGGTTTCGAACCGGGGTCAGTAGGCACTAGCCTCCCGTGCTACCACTGTACCACGCTCTGACATAGAATAAGGAAACCATCTTAGTTCTCCTTTGAAGAACCAGGAGGGCTATGGCTTCATACACATGGTGAGTTTATTAGACTTACTACCAATGACAATGGCCGGGACAGTGCTGGAGGCCCTTAGTGATCCTTGGTCTATGGGTCTTCTCCTGGGCAACCTAGATGTGTGTGAATTTGTATTTTATTTTATTTTTTGTTTTGTGTTGTCCCTGTTCAGGCTTTGTCTCGAGTCGGCCACCCCCAGCTATGGGGTATGTGCCTGAGTATATACATACATACTGTTTGGCCTATGACAGAGTGGATAGAGAAGGTTTGTGGAAAGTACTTAGAATATACGGAGTAGAGGGCAAGTTGCTGAAAGCAGTGAAGAGCATGTATGAGGGTGCAAAGGCGGCAGTACGTGTGGAGAGTGAGCAGAGCGAGTTCTTTGACCTGAATGTTGGTTTGAAACAGGGGTGTGTGATGTCCCCGTGGTTGTTTACTGTATATATGGATGGAGCCATGAAAGAAATACTATCAAGAGCAGTGGATGTTGGTGTATCGCTGAAAAGAGAGGGAATTGAGTGGAAGCTACCTATACTGCTGTTTGCGGATGATACAGTTCTGATGAGTGATAATGAATGGGAGTTGCAGGGTCTGGTAAATGAGTTTGGAACAGTGTGCGAAAAACGGAATTTGAAGGTAAATGCGGGGAAGAGCAAGGTTATGGTCTTCGAAAGGGGTGAAGTCACAGAGTGTGAGGTGAAGCTGAACGGTCAGGCTATGGAGATCGTCAACTCTTTTAAGTATCTGGGCAGTGTGTTGAGTAAAGATGGGACTATGGATGAAGAAGTGCGGGAGAGGGTACAACAGGGGAAGAGGTTGTAGGAATGCTAAAAGCAGTAACAAGAAATAGGGTGGTCAGTATGGAAGTGAAGAAGTCCTTGCATGACAGTGTGGTAATCCTGACACTGACTTACGGAAGCGAAGCATGGACGTTGGTTGAGAGATTCAGACCAAGAGTGAGAGCAGTGGAAATGAATTACTTAAGGAGTGCGTGCAGAGTTACATGGAGGGATAGACAGACTAATGAGGAAGTAAGAAGGAGGTGTGGTGTGGAGGTAGATGTGCTGGAAAGTGTGAAAAGGAACAACTTGAGATGGTTCGGCCATATGGAACGTATGGAAAGCGAGAGAATGACTAAGAGGGTGTACGAGAGCGAGGTGGAGGGACAGAGAGGGAGAGGTAGACCGAATGAGAGGTGGAAGGATGGAGTGAGGAAGTACATGAACGAAGGCGGTGCTGGTTGGGGGGAGGGGCGTCGACTGACTGGGGACAGAGGTGCATGGGGGCGGTTCGTTCGTGGCCACCCCTTCGGGATCACGGCGTCAGGCAATAGATAGATAGACTGTTTTGGTTTGTTTGTTTTGCAAGTTCTACATTTTAATAGCAGTGAATTTAGTGTGAGGTGAGCAAAGTGTTTAAGGGAAAGATGTGTGCAGCATGAGAGTAGGTATGTGGAGTTAGGAGAAGAGGGAGGGGAGTGAAGGGTACAGTGTGGTGGACAGAAGAAGTAAAACTAGCTGAGGAAGACAAGAAGAAAGCATATACTGTAGATAGAGAGTGGTTGGGTAGTGGTAGTAGAGGGAATGAAGATTACTGTTGTTGCAAATACCTGCTTCCGCCAACGTGGGTCCCAGCAGGAGGTGAAGAAATCTATGCTGCAGTCCTTCACAATTGGTCAGGTCATTCGGGGTCACGGTCACAACACACCCTGACCTCACTGACTCCCCAAAGTTGACCTAGGTTCGACGGTCACATGCCCCCTCCCTCCCCCCCGCTACTGAGAGTAAGGTCAGCCAGTGTTTGGGGTCGGTGTTGAGGGATATGGCCTCTTGTCTCAGATCTGTAAGGGGGTTGAGAGAAGGAATGATATATACAGTACTGTACAGTCAAAACCCATTTACTTCTTGCATTTTGTGTCAAAAGTCGGCCAGCCCCAGCTAAAAAAAAAAAAAAAAATGGGGAATGTGCATGAGTACAATATATAGATAGGTAGATTTTGTGTTTCTATATTTCATAGTCCTTTAAATCAAAGAACCTGACAAGTGAGGCAGAGTTCCATATGGAGCTCAGTGGTCTGGTTAATCTGCTCTACATAACCTAACCTAATCTTAACAGGGTTGCCTGGAACACCGCCATTAGAATGTGAGACCGGAACTGCGTTTTGTGTGGAGCACTCAGTCTTTAAATTTGTGTATGTATGTATCTATAATATTATAGCAAAATAAATTTAAAACAAATCTTTAATCACAACTCACTATCCTCAGTAATATTCCCAACCAGTGTCCCCATAATGAGAGGCTTCCCTGTGATGTACCCGGGCCGTCCACTCCTCACAAACACCGCCCCACCATCAAGCTCCGATGCCCACACAACCTCACTCCCGAACGTCTGGCGCAAATAGTCTGTCCTGTCCGCTGTTAGATCGGTGAGGCGGATCTTAGCTCGAACCTCCGTGATCCCTAGACTTCCGTTATGCGTGAAGATCAAACGAACGCTCTTAACCCTCTCCGACATATGACGCGATTTTGAGCCTATTAGGGATACTTTAAAACCTTTGTTACCATCAGGGGTATTTAGAAACCTTTAGTTTAGTTACTTCAACCTCTGCAGTTGTCTTGAGTTAGCTGTGGGCAGAAAACTAATTTTGGAGAGGTAATTATAAGAGTGAGAAAACTTTATTTCTTATTGCTAATCTGGCAACCTCTGCATCATATGAGTCTGAAGGGGTTAACCACATTGCCGCACACATCGCCTTCGTACGCTGGCTTGGGGAGATTTCCGACGCTCGTTTCGGTGCAGTTATCATCTTCACTGCTACACAGGAATATCCTTAAAGGTACTAGGGCTTTCTCATTTACGCTAGACATCAGCTTAGCCCTTAACGTCTCACTTATGGACAAAATCTGTAAGGCTAAAGATTCCGACGCGAGGTCATCCTTTCCGCTGTCTATGTGTCCGGTTTCCAAGATCTCCGAGTCTACGTGTCCGCTTTCCAGTCTCTCGGATTCCAGTTCTCCGCGGGGAATGTTGAGAGGGAAGTCGGTGGTGATGGTCTCTGTGTTAAGGAAGGAGTCGGTTGTTGATGGCAGCAGCTCTGTGGTCGTTGGTTCTTTTACACTGTCATTACCGCTTGTGTTCTGGGGGGAATACAAAACAAAACATTATTAGTTACTTTAAATGAGGTAAAGTTAAATTACAAAAACAAATGAAAAAGAGGAAAATTTGGGGTAAGTGCCAGAGTACATACATACAGTACATACATACATACATACATACATACTTACAGTTTCTTACAGTAGATCCTCTGGAAAAAGGCAAACTAGGCCTGTGTATCCAGCTCAGTACCAGTACTTGCACCGCTGCGGTCGTTCACGGTGTTGGCGGCGGCGGTAGCAGACGCAACATTTTTACTATTCTGTATTTTTGCTTTATAATCAAACTTCAAATCTTGTCTTCGCCATGCTTTATCAAGATTACTTTCAAACTCCCTTACTGATTCGGAATCGACTACATACTGGGGCAGTGCGTTCCACTCATTTACCACTCTATCACAAAATGAGTTCTTTGCCTTCTCAAGCCTATTTCTTTCTTTGTAAATTTTCTTTGAGTGTCCTCTTGTTCTTGTTCCCTCCCGCATCAAGAAGATACCTTCACACACATCCTGATCATATTTTCCTGACACTATCTTAAAAGTCTCTATCATATCCCCTCTCTTTCTCCTATATGCCAGTGTCGGAAGCCCCAGTGTCCTCAACCTCTGCTCATAGCCCGCGTTCTTCAACGTTGGTACTAGCTTGCTAGCTCTCCTCTGCACTTTCTCCACTGCTTCTAAATCCTTTACCATATATGGAGCCCACACCTGGTTCGCATATTCCAGGTGCGGCCTAACCAGCGCTGTATAGAGATTCCTGAAGATTTCTTCATCAAGTGACACAAATGTCCTCCTTATCAGCCCTACAATTCTATTGGCTTTGTTTATCTTTTCCGCTAAATGTTCTGAGAAATTTAACTTATTGTCTATCACTACTCCTATATCCTTTTCTGCATTCACTTCCTCCATCGCTTCATACATACTGTATCCTACCTTGTCTATCTTGCTTGTCCCAATCAGCATGTACTTGCATTTTTTTGGATGAAAAGGCATTAACCTCTGAAGTGCGCATGGGGGTAATTAGACACCTCTCCCTGTGCGCATGTATTTGAGGTGTTTCCGTCACTAAAATATTCATTGTACCATTAATAGCATTAATACTTATCCATATGCGCCTATTATGGGTTGATTATAAAGGTATTAACCTGAAACAACAATAAAACGAGTGAAAACAGCGTTTGGATGGTCAAAATCGGAGATATAGTCCGCGAGTTGTATAATGTATGGGTGAGGCAAGCTGCTTTCCCGCCAATTTCCCCCAAGGCCACTGAGACACAGTCGATCGATACTCTCTCTCTCTCTCTCTCTCTCTTGCATTCGCTTGCTATCAGTGATGACCACACCCTGCAACCGGATTTCTAATGTTAGCACGAAAATATACCTCAGAATAAGGGAATAACAGGGAAAATAGGTGATAACTGAAGGAGAGGAGGAAAGTGGGGAAGGAGGGGAGGTAGAGGACTGAGATTTTGCATGGCCCAGGGGCCAAATTATTATTATTATTTTTTTTTTCGATGTCAAAAGTTGATTTTTGTTTTTCTCTGACTCTTAAGAGTCTCCCCGCAGTCCGCCGGGGGAACTCTTAAGAGTCTCCCCGCAGTTCCCGGGTTAACCAATGCTCAGACCATCCCTTCATGCCCTCCACATCTCCTTGAAGCAAACCCACATCTTCCATACTCCTCACTCTTCTATACAGCTTAGTGTCATCCGCATACAGGTATACCTCACTTCCATTAGTTATAACTTCAGGTAAGTCGTTGATAAATATAACGAACAGTAGTGGTCCCAACACAGATCCCTGAGGAACCCAACTTGTAATTTCCCTCCACCCCGAGCCTATTCCATTCACCAGCACCCTCTGTCTCCGATCTTTCAGGAAGGCTTCTATCCATTTCACACATTTCTCCCCTATATTATAGCTTCTAACTTTCTCTATTAACCTTTTATGTGGGACCTTATCGAAGGCCTTCATAAAATCACAATATACCACGTCTATTACATCACCATCCTCTAGAATTTGCATCCAATCATCTACCACCTTAATTAGCTGTAGTACCGTCGACCTCCCCGGCAAGAATCCAAACTGTCTCCCACTGAAAAGTTGGTTTGATTTCATATGCTCCATTATTCCTTCTCTAATTACCGTTTCCATTAGTTTACACACAACACTTGTCAAACTGACTGATCTATAATTTCCTGGGTCATTTCTTTTTCCCTTCTTAAATATAGCTGTTATGTTCGCCTCTCTCCAGTCCATCGGGATTTGTCCTGTATTAAACGATACCTCAAATAACATTTTCAATGGCTCTACTAACATCTCACCTCCTTCCTTTATGATTCTAGGGTGTATCCCATCCGGTCCCGGGGACTTACTTCTGTTCATTTTTTCTATAGCCCTTCTTATTCTAGCATGGGAAAACTCTATTAGTTCTAGTGCAGGTGCCTGTTTGATGGGAATATTTGGCACTGCATCATCCGACTCTACTGTTAGTACCCCCCCCAAAGTATTTCCCCAGCACTTCTACTTTCTCCTTATCCGTCTCCGCTCTACTCCCATCATCCAACCCCCCTACCAGCTCTGGGATCCCTACTCTTCTTGTTAACAGTACATACAATGGGGTACTGTATCAGCGGACCATTGGTTCTTATCTTCAGAAAATTCCTGTGCTTGGTATGCTTCCAGCCAGGGCCCCACGGGTAAATAAAATAGCAAAACAGTGGTGGAGCTGCCATCCGGGTGAGGGACTGCTCTGGGTCTGCTCCTTCAGTGCTAAGGGTCATAATACACTTAGTGGAATTAGCACTGTGGAGTGGGTCAGTGGAGGCATGTCTGGGAGCTTGGAGGCAGTTTCTGCCATGGCCAGCCCTTTTGGGGCGCTTTCTCTGGAAGTGGGGTGCATCAGATTGATGATGATGATGGTACTGCATCATGCAGATAAACAAAGATACAGGGGAACTTAAAATGTAATATCTGCAAAAAAAATAAAAATAAATAAAAAACCGCACAATATAAAGACAAGCGAACTATGTGGAACTAACATATTGAAGATTTAGCAAAACAATACGGGTCTCCCTCGATTTACGATTGGGTTACGTCCCTGAAAACCCGATCTTCTATCTATCTATCTATCTATTGCCTGACGCCGTGATCCCCGAAGGGGTGGCCACGAACGAACCGCCCCCATGCACCTCTGTCCCCAGTCAGTCGACGCCCCTCCCCCCAACCAGCACCGCCTTCGTTCATGTAGTTCCTCACTCCATCCTTCCACCTCATATTCGGTCTACCTCTCCCCCTCTGTCCCTCCACCTCGCTCTCGTACACCCTCTTAGTCATTCTCTCGCTTTCCATACGTTCCATATGGCCGAACCATCTCAAGTTGTTCCTTTTCACACTTTCCAGCACATCTACCTCCACACCACACCTCCTTCTTACTTCCTCATTAGTCTGTCTATCCCTCCATGTAACTCCGCACGCACTCCTTAAGTAATTCATTTCCACTGCTCTCACTCTTGGTCTGAGTCTCTCAACCAACGTCCATGCTTCGCTTCCGTAAGTCAGTGTCGGGATTACCACACTGTCATGCAAGGACTTCTTCACTTCCATACTGACCACCCTATTTCTTGTTACTGCTTTTAGCGTTCCTACAACCCTCTTCCCCTGTTGTACCCTCTCCCGCACCTCTTCATCCATAGTCCCATCTTTACTCAACACACTGCCCAGATACTTAAAAGAGTTGACGATCTCCATAGCCTGACCGTTCAGCTTCACCTCACACTCTGTGACTTCACCCCTTTCGAAGACCATAACCTTGCTCTTCCGATCTTAAATAGAAAAATCATTTAGTAAACCCTAAAATTTATGGGGTAAATGGGGATGCATTCTCGGACCAGCCAAAACACAAACACCTAAAAACCTACTGTATAATAATAACGTAAATCGGGGATTTAATAGTAAAAAATTCAGTAAAAAAATACAAGACAAATACAGTAGTACTGTACCTTAAATAAGACACTGGGATCGGCAACCACAACGAACGTCAGAAACGAGGCTGCGTCTAGATGGGGGTCACTCTGGCAGTCCTGGGGCAGCGAAGGAACCTCTCGTGTACAGGACCACTCGGAACTCTCCAGGTAGTGTAGAGATTCTGTTGTCTCGCACGTAGAGCCAATCACAGAACTGGGAAGACCTGCGATAGGGGGAAATTTGATAGTTTAGTATTTGTTAACCTAATATTTCATGCGAGACAGGTGAAGCTAGTAAATTATTAAAATGTAAAACTTGCAAATTAAACAAACTAGAACAGGAACGACACAATATAAAGACAAAAGAACTTATCAAAATCACTATGTGGAAATAACGATTTAGTAAAATAACATTTTGAAATAAAAGAACACAAAATCATCACATAGAATGTACAGTACATCACTATATGAGTAAGATAATTTGTTTCCTAAGCAAATTAGTCGCACATACATTAACGTACTCTCGTCATGTTCAAGGAATTGGTCAATTTATAAATGCCTCACACGTACCTATTGCAAAGAATTCCCCCTCAACGTCCACGGCCCACACAGGCTGCCCGGCGGAGTACGTCTCTTCCTTAAACCTCCGAATGTCGTGTGGGTTGTTCTGCCACGGGTATTGCCTTTCTTTAATGTCCAGTTTATTATAGTCCTCTACAGATCTTGCTCCCTGAAAGTATAGAAAAGACAAAATATACACTAAATTGCTCCCTGAAAATATAGAAAAGATAAAATATACACAATCTTGTCTATTTTTGTAATAGTCGGTAGGATCTAGTTTCTTATAGTCCTGTACAGGTCTTGCTCCCTGAAAATATGGCAGTGTAGAATTCTGGGTTGGCTATAAAATAAAATAAATACTATCTCTCTATTCTTTTTTGTAATATATTGGTAGGGGTATTGCCTATCCTTAACCCCTCAGACCCGGTTGGGCTCTGAGGCATCCATAACAAACCCGGCCCGCGCAACCCGGACGGGCTCTCAGGCTCCGAGTGCTTGCGTACATGCTTTCGAATGGCGCGCATAAATTGTTGGTGTCGTGGGTAGATGGCGCCACCAGACGTGAACTACGCCACGATAACAGTCTCTACCCCGACGCCATCATGGATAGTACGCCAAAAAGTGATTCCGCTGTGTCCGATACCGTGCTCCCTACGACGCCCGCCCAAGCTCGTCGCGTCTTACGCAGACGCCACCGCCTAAATGTGTTATCTCCCGGAGGTATTGAGGAGACATTGAGAATTTATGAGCGTGCTGATGCACAGTATAATGTTGATGATGAAGAAAGTGATAAATCGGCTAACTATCAGTAGAGTGATTATGGCGATGACTGACAAAGACGCTCAATTCATGGGATTTGCGAGTGAACATGAGTGATGAGAGTGATGAAGGTGATGTAGCAGCTTTCACGGAAGCTGTTTTAGCTGAAGACAGTGAAGTGGGGAAAGTGAGTGAGTGGGAGAGTTCAAGGTCACTCTCCAAGTTTCAGCTGAGTGACACGACTCCAAGCCCTTCGCCAGCTAAATCGCCTTTCAAGCTACGCTTTTACAAGAAGCAGGTACAGCACTTGAAAAGGCGGCCGCGGTAGCCAGGGAAGAGGCCAAAAAACTTGGTGAGGATGAGGCTGTGAGTGAGGGTCAGCGTGGTGACTCATCTCGCCCGCCTTTGTCTCCCTTATCTCCCCAAGCCACCCAAGATGACCCGGGCGCCCCGCATTCTTCCCCACCACCCCCACCACTGCCAAGGGTTGAGGTCCACCCACTTTCAGCCTATTTGCCTCCTAGGTCCCCCGACAGGAGACATACTGCTGCCGAAAAGGGGAAAGGCAGGAAATATGTCAAAAAAGGACAGAAAACTAGGCGGGCTTTGTTCGAGGCTCCCGCAGCGTCCACCCCTGCCGGCCCCAGCCATGCGCCCCCACAACTTTCCCCACGGTCCTCCCCATCTCTCCAGCCTTCAACATGTGTGCCTGACGAAGTTTTTGAGCTCCCATCACCAATACCTGGGCCTAGTGACAGTGGAACATTGCTTCCTGCCACTCGTCGCAGGCCAAGGAGCCCAGGACCTCGGGGGGACATAGCCTCACCTGCCACTCCTTCCCCACCTCGCCCCCTCCACACGCCGCCCACGCATCACTCGTTCCCCGCCAGATTATGTGGGGGACACTGACGATGAAGGGCACCTCACAGATGACTCTGGCCATGACTACATAGGTCCACCATCAGGGCAAGATGACCACTCTGACGACGACGACGAATATATGGACATGGACGACCCTCAACCCATCCGCTCCGCCCGAGGGCGTCGTGCTGTGGCCCGCCCTGGCCGCCCTAGGGTGCGCGCCTCCCGAGTTGGCCGTGGGCGTGCTGGGCCACCAGCTGGAGCTCCTTGTCAGCGTCGCCAAGACCCATTCTACGTTTTTCAGTGGCAAGACGTGGCTGACGGGGAAGATTACAACCCTGATGTACCAGCTTTTGACAAGGTACAGGAGGGTTCAGGAATTACCCCCAATTTTTCCGCAGGCCCCAATGCTTTGGGATTTGTCATCAAGGAGACAAACAAGCAGCACCAATTCCAGGTCCACTTTTTTGACAAGGTGACCAAGGGCCACATGAGGCAGTGGACCGACGTGACTCATCACGAGTTCCTGGTGTTCCTGGCACTCACCATGCTAATGCCTCATGTCAAGAAGCATAGGTTGCCTGACTATTGGATCACCAATGATCTGATATCCACTCCTGCCTTCGGGAAATATATGTCTCGTGACCGGTACCTGGACATCCTCGCAGCGCTCCATCTTGTCACCAACATCGACGTCCACCAGCCAGACAAGATGTGGAAGATTAGGACGTTGTACGAGATGATGCGACACCGTTTCTCCTCCTACTTCAAGCCCTTCTGCAAGGTCGTCATTGACGAGTCTCTTGTGCTGTTCCGGGGAAAGCTCAGCTTCCGGCAGTACATCCCATCAAAGAGACATCGCTTTGGCATAAAATTCTTTGTGCTGTGCGACTGCCGAACTGGCTATGTCCTGGACTTCCTGGTCTACAGTGGGAAGGAAGGGGACGTGCTTGTGGACCCCCTCATTGGCTTTGGCGGAGCAGTGGTGCAAGCCATGATGGACCGCTATTTCCACAAGAATCACGTCCTCTACACGGACAATTACTACACGTCCCCCACTCTCTCAAAGTACCTCCATGAGCGCAAGACGGGGACTGTAGGCACAGTACGAGGGAGAAGGAAGGGCATGCCACCTTTCCCTCCAAAGACCAAAAAAGGCGATGTATTCAGGAAGAAGTCGGGGCCCGTTCTAGCTATCCACTGGCACGACCAGCGGAAGGTCAACCTCCTGACCACCGTCCACAAGGGGGAAATGGTGGAGACTGGCAAGGTGGATCGCCGCACCCAGGCCAGGGTGACCAAGCCCGATGCTGTCCTGGACTACAACATCAACATGAGGCTGGTGGACAAGTCCGACATGCAGATGGGCTTCATTGACTGTCTGCGTACCTCGTGCAGATAGTACAAAAAGTTCTTTCTGCACATGGTGGACATGTCCATTCTGAACGCTTACAACATCTACAAGCTTCGGACTGAGAACACACCCAGGAAGTTCAATAGCCTGCGGAAGTTCCAAAAGCAGGTGTTGAAGGAGCTCCTGGAGAAGTATGCTACGCCACAGAGGACAGTGGCACATGTTGGACCCGCCGCTACTGACCGCTTGCACTGTGCATATTACATGAATATGCACAGGCTCGTTTCCCTGCCTCAGACAGCAGCAGGAAGAAAGCAGCAGAAGCGGTGCCATGTCTGCTACAACACCAGGCTGAGGGCGAGGTCAGATAAAAAATCCACCCTGGAGTGTGTGGAGTGCAAGGTGGCACTCTGTGCTGAAGGGTGCTTCTTTGATTACCACTCCAAGCAGGAGTTCTAATAATCATAGTGAAAGTGCCAAAGACAGTGACAATATGTACAGTATATATATAGGTAAAAAGTGGAAGTAAAACAATTTATTGTAATACAAAAGTCATGTATTATGAGAAAATGTATACAAATACAATTACACCATAATAATATGTGAAAGTGACACATATGTATATAATAAGTGACATTCATATGATTAGAACCTATAGAAATATATAAATCAGTGAAAAAAAGACACAATAAATTGTATATAAAACGTTTACAAAGCATATAACTAAGTGAAAGTGACACAAGACCTAATATTTGATGGTCAAAGTATAATAAACACCTGTGATAACGAATAATCAGTGCCTAATATAACAATAACCTACCTCAATTACTAATAAAGCGTACGGTATCGAGTGAAAATGAGTATTATCAGTGACAGTGACACTCTCTAAAGCATATTTACCAAAGTGAAAGTGACTCAAGACCTAATATTTGATGGCCAAAGTATAATAACCACCTGTGATAACGAATACTCAGTGCCTAATATAACAATAACCTACCTCAATTACTAACAAAGCGTACGGTATCGTACGGTATCGAGTGAAAATGAGCATTATCAGTGACACTCTCTAAAGCATATTTACCAAAGTGAAAGTGACACAAGACCTAATATTTGATGGCCAAAGTATAATAAACAACTGTGATAATGAATAATCAGTGCCTAATATAACAATAACCTACCTCAATTACTAACAAAGCGTACGGTATCGAGTGAAAAAGAGCAATATTAGTGACAGTGATACCCTAATACACATACTTTATATAATTGGCCTCAAAATAACTATAAAAATATCAAATAAACATCAAATTCTCAATATCAAACACTAAAATCGTCTATGGGAGGTAAACACTCTGGCGCGACGAGCGGCTAGGTGCGTGGTAGCCATGGCCGGGGCGACGCATCCGAACGTGGGAAGAATTTTCCGCCGAAAATCACTCTACTTCCCGCGCTCACCATTATGCAACCACTGGGGCTAGAGACCTCTACTCAACGGCATTCTACAGAGGAAGGTTTGTGTAACATTTTAGTTTTTTATTCATAACATTACATGCCCTATTTATTGAGTTACAGGTGAGTGAATATAGCCAAATAATCGTCAAAACACCCGGTACCACAGTACAGTCGCGAGCTAGAGGCCCCGGGTCTGGAGGGTTAATGTCCAATTTATTCTTACAGTTTCTTACAGTAGATCCTCTGGAAAAAGGCAAACTAGGCCTGTGTATCCAGCTCAGTGCCAGTACAGTACTTGCACTACTGCGGTCGTTCACTGTGTTGGCGGCGGCGGCAGCAGACGCAACATTTTTACTATTCTGTATTTTTGCTTTATAATCAAACTTCAAATCTTGTCTTCCCATGCTTTATCAAGATTACTTTCAAACTTCCTTATTGATTCGGAATCGACTACATACTGGGGCAGTGCGTTCCACTCATTTACCACTCTATCACAAAATGAGTGCTTTGCCTTTTCAAGCCTATTTCTTTCTTTGTAAATTTTCTTAGAGTGTACTCTCGTTCTTGTTCTCTCCCGCATCAAGAAGATACCTTCACACACATCCTCATCATACTTTCCTGACACTATCTTAAAAGTCTCTATCATATCCCCTCTCTTTCTCCTTTATGCCAGTGTCGGAAGTCCCAGTGTCCTCAACCTCTGCTCATAGCCCGCATTCTTCAACGTTGGTACTAGCTTGCTAGCTCTCCTCTGCACTTTCTCCACTGCTTCTATATCCTTTACCATATATGGAGCCCACACCTGGTTCGCATATTCCAGGTGCGACCTAACCAGCGCTGTATAGAGATTCCTGAAGATTTCTTCGTCAAGTGACACAAATGTCCTCCTTATCAGCCCTACAATTCTATTGGCTTTGTTTATCTTTCCTGCTAAATGTTCTGAGAAATTTACCTTATTGTCTATCACTACTCCTATATCCTTTTCTGCATTCACTTCCTCCATCGCTTCATACATACTGTATCCTACCTTGTCTATCTTGCTAGTCCCAATCCGCATGTACTTGCATTTTTTTGGATGAAAAGGCATTAACCAATGTTCAGACCATCCCTTCATGCCCTCCACATCTCCTTGAAGCAAACCCACATCTTCCTTATGCCTCACTCTTCTATACAGCTTAGTGTCATCCACATACAGGTATATCTCACTTCCATTGGTTATAACTTCAGGTAAGTCGTTGATAAAATATAACGAACAGTAGTGGTCCCAACACAGATCCCTGAGGTACCCCACTTGTAATTTCCCTCCACCCCGAGCCTATTCCATTCACCAGTACCCTCTGTCTCCGATCTTTCACGAAGGCTTCTATCCATTTCACACATTTCTCCCCTATACTATACCTTCTAACTTTCTCTATTAACCTTTTATGTGGGACCTTATCGAAGGCCTTCATAAAATCGCAATATACCACGTCTATTACATCACCATCCTCCAGAATTTGCATCCAATCATCTACCAACTTAATTAGCTGTAGTACCGTCGACCTCCCCGGCAAGAATCCGAACTGTCTCCCACTGAAAAGTTGGTTTGATTTCATATGCTCCATTATTCCTTCTCTAATTACCGTTTCCATTAGTTTATTATAGTCCTCTACAGATCTTGCTCCCTGAAAATATAGAAAAGATACAATACAGATCTCCCTCGATTTACGATTGGGTTACGTTCCTGAAAACCCGATCATAAATAGAAAAATCGTATAGCGAACCCTAAAATTAATGGGGTAAATGGGCATGCATTCTCGGACCAGCCAAAACCCAAACCCAAACACTTAAAAACCTACAGTATAATAATATCATAAATTGGGGCATTAGATAGTGAGGGAGACCTGTATACATTATCTTTCTATTCATTTTTGTAATAGTAGGTTGGGGTATTGCCTACCTTTGAATTTTCTTTTTATAGTCTTATAGAGATCTTGCTCCCTGAAAATATGACAAAGTAGAATTCTGGGTTGGCTATAAGAACAGATAAAATAAACACTATCTTTTTTTTCATTTTTGTAGTACCGTAGTGGGTTGTAATATTGGTAAGGGTATTGCCTTTCTTTAATGTCTAGTTTCTTATCGTCCGGTAGAGATCTTGCTCCCTGAATTATATACGGTAGTACAGTATAGTACTGTAGAATTCTGGGTTGCCTGTAAGATAATAATTATAATATAAACACTATCTTTCTAATATTTTTTTGTAATAGTAGGTAGGGATCTTTAATTTTTTTTTATATGTGGATGAGGGAGACAAAAGGCTGAACTGCCTGTGACAAGTGAGTTGAAAGAGTGACAGGGCCAAAGGAATGTTCAAGCCAAAATGCCTGGACACACAAGAGTTTGAATTTATTTATAGATGTACTATACAATAATGACCCACCTTAACCGGAGTATAAGTGTTGCGATGAGGTATGTTGTCAGTAATAATACACAATGCACCATCCAGGACCACTGACTGAGTTACCTCAATGTTACTACTCCATACTGTCTCACGCTGGTAACAATAACCGCTATCTGGGGAACAAGAGAAATATTATCAGTGCACTTTCTTGCAATATTCTTAATCAGTAATATTGCATAGAGTTTGTGCAAAGTTAATGCTATATACAAATGGCAATAATATCAATATTTGAGTGAAAGAAAGTATGAAAATGTGTACATACATATACAGTACTGTACCTGTATAAATTGAAAGATCAAGTGCCCCGCATGAAGTGCAGTTTCGATCTCCCGTCCTAATGGCGGCGCTCCAGGAAGCCCTGTTCAGAGCTGCCTCATTTGCAGATTTTTAAATTCAGGATCAGAACATTCACTTGCAGGTTTTTTAATTCAAATCAGAAGGTCTAGCAGGCTTGGATGGTTTGGACATGTGGAGAGGATGGATGAATTCCAGATCTTTTTTGGTCTACCCCTTGGTGTAGCTCCCTCCACGTTCACAGACTTGCATCTTTTCACCCAACTTAGTTCATCCATCCTCTCAAACATATTCAAACCATCTAAGCCTACTACAGTACCGTACTGTAGTACACATTTCATCATTGATATTCTTGATACCTAACCTTCTCCTCAACTCTACACTAGACATCCTATGTTGCAGTTTGGCACCACACATCCATCTCACCATTCTCATCTTGTTGCAGTCCATTCTGTTGATATCACCCACTTCGACAGGCCACATTTCTGAAGCATATATCATTGCACTTCTAGCACACGAAGCGTACACCTTTCCCTTCAAGGGGAGAGTGAGTATTATGGTAAGTAGTGGCAACAGTTATCTTAACTTTCCCAGCCACATCTAATTCTGTCATTACACTGTATGTGAAGAAGTTTTGTGTGACATCTAGGCATACCTAAAGAGATTATGAGAGTGAGAGATGGAGAGTGAAAGTGAGAGTGAGTGTGTGTGCGAGTGAATCAGAGTTTTACATTATAATACGTGAACTGTACTTGTTTTACAGATAATACTAACCTAATATAGGCTGAGGTCTGGTAATACAATGAGAGAACACCATACGATCATCATCACTACAATCACCATCACAGCAACAGTTGACGTCACAATATCCAACCTGACAATGAGACAACAATTAATTCATCAATCTTTTAACTTTCAGAGATATAATAGGAACTGTGAAGCATAATTTTAACTTTGTATATATATTAATAATGACAAAAAAGATGGGACTCATATCTGGTTTGACAACCTATACTCGGTGTCAGCAACTCTGAGAAAATAAGGTTCTTTGTTTTGAGATTGGACCGAAGTACCTGACCCATACGCGCAGCTCCCCTTACGTTCACATTCCGGCATTTCTTCACTTAGCTGTAATTATATATTCTCGAGTCGGCCACCCCCAGCTATGGGCTATGTGCATGAGTATATACTGTACAGTTTGCCGCACATATTCTATCCCGTTGGGGTCGTGATTTGGCAGCGCTTTACCCACCTCCCTCACTCCACCTCTTATTAATAGGAGGTGGAATGAGGGAGGGGGGTTGGTTAAGTGGGTGCAGTTCTGCCAAATCAAGACCCCGACGGAATAGAATATGTGCGGCAAACTGTACATACATACATACATACATACAACAAAAGTACAGGACTCAACCCCCATCTCCTGCTCCCCAATCCCCACCCCCACCCTCACCCATCCCAACCCCCAGCCCCTCCCTCACCCCCACCCCCACCATCACCCCCACCCCCACCCCCACCCCATCCTCGTGCAGCAGCACCCAACATACATCGTGCACATAACATTAACATTCTTCAACTGAACATAGATGGCATCAACACAAAGAAACACGAACTCTCACACTTCATCAAACAACACAACATACACATTGCCATCTTACAAGAAACAAAACTCCGCACAACACAAAAAACACCCACATTTCATAATTTCACCACCATCAGACAAGACCGGGCTGTCGGCGGGGGCGGTGGACTCATCACCCTGGTACACAAAGAAATATCATACATAGTAACCAGTGTACAAACCAAATCACTCCTCCCCCCAAATGATAACACAACAGAAATACAGTCAATTAAAATACGCACTGGCAACAACTCCAACATAACCATCATAAACACATACATCCCTCCCCAAACATCCCCTACAGTACCAAATGAATACAGACCACACTTACAACACATCACAAACACCCCACACACCCCACATCATCTTGGGTGGTGACTTCAACGCCAAGACGTCGGCCTGGTTTGTCGACAACCCCGACACAGACAGAGGGCTGGTACTACAAAACCAAACAGATAACCTCATCATCCTTAACGACATCCATCAACATACCCATATTCCTCACCAAGCCCTCTATAACCCATCATCTCCAGACATCACCTTTTGCTCCCCAGAACTCGCCCCCACAACATCCTGGAGGGTGGTCAGAACCTTAGGCTCTGACCACCTCCCGATCATTATCACCACCAAAACCAGACTCACCCCAGCTAGCCACAAACACACATACACCAATTATAAAAGAGCTAACTGGGAAGCATTCACAAATGAGACAGAACAACACTTCACAACTCTAAACAGTACACCCATCACTAACATCAACAATGCTGTACACATACTCAATAAAACTATCCAAAACGCTGACAAGAAACACATTCCAAGAGGTAACAGAAAAAGACACAACCCCAACTTCACACCAGAAATTCAAAACCTCATCAGACAACGCGACATACTGAAACACTCCCCAGCACCCCACACACAAGACATCACACAACAAATTCAAGCACTCAACACCCAAACTAACAACAAAATACAAGAACAACAAAAACTAAATTGGAATAACTTCCTACAAACACTTGATCACAAAACAAACCCCAAAAAACTATACAAAACACTAAACAGCATCACACTTTCCAACAGCAACACAACACAATCACATGCTGCAATCACAACAACAGACTCTACTCCTTCATGTAAACAACAAGCAAACACTCTCATCAATCACTTTTCACATGTCAGCCACCTAAAACCTCACAAAGACGACCGACGTGTCATCCGACGTAAGAGACAATTCCCCACAGACCCTGACTATACACCCTTCACCAATCACCAGACAAAGCATATCATCAACAATCTCAAGCACTCACCCGCCTGTGGCCTAGACAACATAAGCAACATACACCTCAGACACCTGGGACCACAAGGCATACAAGCACTCACTAACATATCAAACTACAGCTATTCACACAACACAATACCAGACATTTGGAAGCATGGTATCATCATCACATTCCCCAAACCCAACAAAGACCCCACGCTACCCTCCTCGCACCGCCCCATCACACTCCTTTGCTCCCCCTCCAAAGTCATGGAACGCCTAGTATTACAACTAATTACACCTGACCTACCCCTAGCTCCAACACAACATGGCTTTAGGCCACTGCACTCCACAAACACTCTTCTCACAGACCTTACACAAAGAGCTTTCGACGGCATCAATTCAGCTAGACCACCACACAGATCACTATTAGCCACACTCGACATTAGTAAAGCCTTCGATGCCATCCCCCGCCACAACCTAACAAACAAAATCTACAACACAAACATGCACAACAACACAAAACGGTGGCTGGCCAACTTCCTAGCAGGCAGATGTGCACACGTATCTTTTGCCGGTCAGTCATCTAAAATCAGAAACTTTCCAAACGGAGTCCCACAAGGATCCGTCCTATCGCCCGCACTCTTCAATCTGTACATGCACGATATAACTACACCCAATACGCCCCAAATAAACTTAGCCTCCTATGCAGATGACATAACACTCACATGCACACACCATAACCCAAAAAGAGCAACAGATCTCCTTCAACCCTATCTCAACACACTACATGGCTGGTGCACTACAAACAGACTTAATCTAGCCCCAGCCAAATCCACCGCAACCCTGCTCACAAGTTGGACAGGAGAACACGAATACATCCCTCAACTCACCATAAACAACACACCCCTAACACATACACACACACCCAAAATCCTAGGAGTAACATATGATACTCATATGACATTCAAACAGCACACCACAAACATTAAAAAGAAACTGACACCCAGACTTAACGCCCTCAGGTCACTTGCTCACACAAAATTTGGACACAACAAAGAAACTACCACCACAGTATATAAACAATACATAAGATCAGTGATGGAATACGCAAGCCCAGCCTGGGCTTCTAACCTAGCTGAAACACATCATAAGACCTTACAGACTATTCAAAACAAAGCCCTGAAGATCATTACAGGCTGCACAGCTACTGCACCCACAGATCACCTACATCAAGAAACCAAAATCCTCAAAGTCAAAGACCATCTGGACATGAGAGGCACTCAATTCCTGGCAGCAGCCTCCACGAACCAAGACCACCCACTAAACTACATGGCAACACACCCACAGACACCAAGAAATATCAAAACAACACCCAGCACACGGTATCACACACAATTATTGTCCTCTCTCCCTCCCTGCCCACCCCGAACCAACTTCCAGAAGCACATCCATACTCATATCTCTCACCGATCCATCCACTCACTCACAGACAACACGCAGCTGCATGCACGACCTCCCGAAATCCATCCTTCCGAATCCTCCCTTCCTCGCGAGGACAGAGTCCACCTGGCCAGGCTGAGATGCGGACACCATCCAGCTCTCCTGAGCTATCAGAAGAGACTGGATGACTCCGTTGTCGACACCTGCCCGGGATGTAACACAGCACCCCATACCATTAAACACATCATAGAAGACTGCATTTCACACAACCACTTACGCCAACAACACAATCTACACTCAATGAGAGCTCTGTGGGAAAGCCCGATCGTGGCCATGGCCTTTCTCAGGGACTCGGGGCTGTTCGGCCAGGCAGCTTAGGGAACAACAACAACAACAACAACAAAAGTACAGTATTAATAATCACGGTCGCGCAAGTCAATCAGCTGGAACTATTGCCATAAAAGTGGGTCATAATTTTCTCAGAGTCACTGGCACCAAGTATAATCAAACGGACAATTAAAATGTAAAACTAGCAAAACAAACAAACCAAACCTTGAGATCGCAGGTGCAGAAATCCCCAACGGTAAACAGACTTTCCTCTAAGAACGCGGGAGGGGCAGAGGTGGTGGTGGTAGTAGGGATGGTCGTAGTGGTATCAACAGGCGCGTCACTGGTACCATTAACATCAGTACCATTCCCTATTGATGTCTGGTTGGCGTCGGTGTAGTCCAGGACGTAGTCGGTATCGTTGGAGAGAGTTTCTGAGGTGGTCCCGGTGTCGGCGTCGGTGTTTTCAATCTCCTCCGCGCCCTGGCATGTTCCCGGCACCACAAACACCATAACGCACACCACCACAACACTTAGTAAACGCATTAACATCATCTTATACTTTTAGATGCAGATAAAATATTTACTGGTAGAACTTTACTACATTTCAACTACTATTACACTAGATATTATTTTGTATTTTTAGATGCAGAAACAAATTTACTGGTAGTTTTTCATGAATGAAAAGTAGTACAACTACTGTTAATTGCACTCAGTAGATAACATCATATTTGTTAACCCAATGAATAATAGTACAGTAGTTTTTTTGCACTCGGTAGATGACACCATATTTTTCAAAGTCTCGGAGAATAATACCCAGCTCCAGATGAACCTGAAATAATAAAAGTACAATTAACTCTTGCAGTATAAAGCCGTTACTATGATACGGTAACATTATTTGGCTATCAATAAGTAACTATATTCTGTGAGTGAGGTTTGGCATCATTTACCCAACCTTAGCCATTTCTGCCTGTCTCTTTTCCTACTTCAGAGGCAGGAGGCTAGGAATTCTCCTCCCTTTGTAAAATTCACCTACTTGTCGAGACAGAAAAAAAGAGGCGAGGGAACGTGAAAGTGGTCTCAGACACTAAGAATTGGAACTTTATATGTTGTTTCTGTTTAGGCTCTGTCTCGAGTCGGCCACCCCTAGCTATGGGGTATGTGCCTGAGTATATACATACATACATAAGATACTGTATGTACAGGTCTCCCTCACTATCCGATGCCTTGATCTATGATATTATTATAGGTTTTTAGGTGTTTGGGTTTGGGTTTTGGCTGGTCCCAGAACGCATCCCCATTTACCTCAATAATTTTAGGGTTCGCTATACGATTTTTCTAGTTATGATCGGGGTTTCAGGAACGTAACCAAATCGTAAATCGAGGGAGATCTATATGTGCCTGAGTATAAACATACATAAATACTGTATGTATACAGGGTGTTCAGAAAACATGTGTACAAAATTATATGGGTGATAGGGAACACAGAATAAAACAGTTTGTACTCCATGGAGGTATGTCCATAAATGCTTCCTTGCGGTGCTACAGGGTAGACAGTTTCAACGTAATTTCCCTAAATTTGTACCCAAACTTCTCTGTGAGTAATCCGTTTGACGAAGAAATGGGGCGAAAGGTCTTAAAATTGACTAACTAATGGGGCAAACATCTTAACATCTGAAAACTAATGGGGCTAAACATGAGGGAGAAAGTGGTCCAGAAAACTGGCACATGTCCGCTTAAACATGTGTAAAAACAACCCTTCAAATACTGTGACAGTGCCGGGAAATGTCTAAAAATTGAGTGACGCATAGAAAGTAGTGGCATCTCTCCATACCACATCCTCCACTCCTCCCCCTCTTTATACCCTACCCCCCCTCCCTCACTCCGTCAACTTGACCTTTTATTTTGCACAGGTTCTATAGGCAATTCGCTGTAAGTAGGCGAGAAATCATGACCTCTAACCTCTGTAACTCAAAACCGACTGGAGTAATCGAGCTAATATTTCTACCATTTGGGAAGAGGCAGCCAAAGAATAAATGTGGAAATTTACAGCCAATTTGCTCTAGCCCTTTTTGAGTTAGAGACGATTAGAAGTCATGATTTCTCGCCTACTTACAGCGAATAGACTATAGCAGTTCATGGGTTAGCATCTGGCAGACATTGTTACTGCCACTTGATCTCATTTGAAACATAAAACACTGACTGCAAGAATAGTGTAAAGGGTGGTAAAACTGTGATCAGATTTTTTATTTTTATATTTAGTGTAAAGGGAAGAAAACTGTGATCAGTTCTTTGATTTTTTCTATTTATTTATTTATCTATTTTTTTTTTTTTTTTGCCAGATGTCGTAATTTCCGAGAAGGGGTGGCCATGAACATTAGGCGTTAGTCACGAATCACTAAGTTAAGTTGCCCGGGCTTGACATCTACCAATAACATTTTGACAGTGCTGGCTCGATCCACCGACAAAACCAAGTAACTTACCCTGTATGCCGCGAGTGGAGGTGCAGATAGGATGACACCAAGTTGCTGATCCACTTGTCTCGCCCTGATCCGCCTGTGTCTGTCCTTCTGTTACACCTTCCACCACCTTCCAACGGTCCAACCTCCACCTAGGGGATACAGAGGGTTGCATATTTATGCTCTCACTGTATTATGTATACATACATACATACATGTTTAATGACCGTTTTGTCCACAGAGAATGTGGTTACAGTCTCACATCCTAAATGGCGGCTTTCCAGGCGTCCCTGTCAAGGGCTGGCTCTGTTGTCAAGTTCTTTATTTTGAGATCGGACCGGAGTACCTGATCCCACGTCATTTTAGGTCTACCCCTACGCGCAGCTCCCCCCCACGTTCACAATCCCGCATACCCTTTAGTAATTTTTATGCTAACATGATGTAGTTGATGAAGCTTTGAACGCTGTGCTCTCCTTTGATTGACAGGCTCAGGGTGTGCCCTTGTTACAGGGACTTTACTGGCTATTTACCATGAATTACTAGACCAAGCTGCCCAAACTCTTGCTATATACGAAAGGCAAGAACCACTTGCAGAACAGTGAAGTATGAGGAAAGGCACTGGCCCCACTGACTTGACCAATGATGTGAACCTAAAAAAATAACAATAAGAAGAATACTGTACATTACTACTACAGTACTACTATTACTAATATACAATTAACATACCTAATTGTATGGACCACTTGCAGAAGAGTGAAGTGTGAGGGATGGTACTGGCTCCACTAACTTGATCAATGATGTGGACCTCAGCCATGGGGGAACACACTCACCTGTTAACTCCTTCAGACATTTTAAGTCCCAGTAAGTCCAAGGAGGCGGGAGCCCCGGTATCATTGCCACTGCCTCGCACTACACTCACAACAACACTGCGGCCGTTAGAATTATCGGAGGTGGCTGAGGTACGGTTTTATCGTAAGCTAACGTATCGGACTTACTGAGCTCATATGACGCAAAATCGCGTCATAAACTTATTGGAGAGCCATGGAGATAAGTCCATATGACGCGATCGCGTCATATGAGTTTTTGGCGCACTGGACCATATGACGCGATCGCGTCATATATGTCTGGAGGAGTTAATATATAATAATAATAATAATAATAATAATAATAATAATAATAACAATAATATTAATACTTACGCTGCGGGCTTATTTGCGCTATTTAGGGCATATTCAGGCACTCCTGAATAATTAATCAAGCATCTGCATTAAATGAACTGTATTCTGCCGAAAACTAGGCGAAAATAGCTTCAAAATGAGACCAGAACGAGCTTTGTAGGTGGCGGGGTTCACCCGCAGCCGGAAAATTCGCTAAATTATCAGCTCTCGCTCGCTCGGCAACACTGTTGTGAGACACCGCGCGAGACACAGTCTCCCTCAGTGAGCGGCTGGCTGCTCTGAGGGTCGGAGGGAGGTCCCTCACGCTCCTGCCCACTGACACTCGATTTCTACGGCTTTTAACCCTTGTCTAGCGGGGGGTCTGTGGCCGTTTTGGGCCTTTTCAGACCATTCTGACTGCTATATCAACCATCAGCATTAAAGGAACTGTATTGTGCCGAAAACTAGGCGGAAATCGCTACACAATGACACCACATACAGCTACGTAGCACTCGTGGAGCCCTGACAGTGTTACCTCAAAGATGGAAGTTTAGCGGATTTTGCTACATTGTTCACTTTTAGCGAACTATTGGTCACACTGTCATCCTCCCGTGCGGTGGGGGAACTGGAGTTAGTGTGGGCCGGGAGGCCACAGATGTCGGACGTATGGTTCATTACTGTTCCACCCATTTTCACTCGATTTTCACCCATTTTTCACCCGTTTTTTGCCAGTTTCTTTAACTCGACTTATGTTGCGCGCCGCTCTTTAAGGGTTAAAGCCTGGAAATTGCTGTAAATTGCCTATCCGTTCCAGAACGTCACCTGCAGGGAATGGGTTAATAATGATAATAATAATAATATCGGTAATAGTAATGTAGCCTATACCGGTATCGGTATGTATATACAGTACTGTACTCGGGCACATACCTCATTAGTGGGGGTGGCCGACTCGAGACAGAGCTCGAACAGAATCATTCAAGGGTCCGGGACCACTTTCACGTTCCCGCGCTCCTTTCTGTGTCGATGAGTAGGAGAATTGGCAAGAGTTGTGTTATCGGGCGTATCACCTACCTCTGATCGGGTATATCCTAGTACAAAGTACAAAGTACAAAGGAAATCAAGCAACAACAGATCTAGTGACCCTTCTAGGCTGCTTGTCCTCCAAAACACTGAGGATCAAGTGTCCAAACAGTGGTTTAGAGTGGGTAAGGGAACATTGGAAAGGGAATTACTGCCCTGGAACTAATGTCCGTGGCAGGATTAGGAAGTTAGTAGGGGACAGATGGGTTAGTAACTGAGGGGGGGATAAAATAAAGTTATTCATTTACAAACGCAGTCAGTCGCGGGTTTGATGCGAGATATTTTTCTAAGCGGAGTTTAAATGAATCAACGGTGCTGCAGTCTATAACGTCTCGGGGAAGCCCATTCCACAAGTTGACAACTCGATTGAAGAAGAAATTCTTAGATTCGTGTGAGTTAAAAGATTTACCAATAATTTTGCAACCGTTTCCCCGCGTGTAATTAGATTGGTCTATAGTGAAGTACTTACTACAGTTCATATTGTCGATGCCTTTGATGATTTTGAACACTTGAATTAAGTCACCTCTTAATCTGCGCTGGGTTAAAGGAAATAGATTTAATTCTCTAAGACGCTCTTCGTATGGTTTGTTCTTTAGGCTAGGTATCATTTTGGTAACTCTACATTGAACTCGTTCTAGCTTGTTTATATCTTTTTGGTAATAAGGGCACCAGGATTGAACGCAGTATTCCAGAAGAGGGCGGACTAAGGAATTGTAAAGGGTTAGGATAACTTCTTTGGATTTATGCTCAAATGACCTGCCTATATTTAGCTATTGACCTAATTTGATATTGACCTATTTAATATTGACCTAGTGTTTACTACAGTATACCCTTTGAAAGGACATTAGCCTAACCTAACAAATCCTAGTATTTTGAGTGGGGGCTGATGCCCCCACTCCCCCGCTGTTTGACATCAACTCATGTGTTTACACGACGTACGTCTGGTAACACAATTCATTCCGGAGAATTTTACAAGGGGAGAAGGATTCCTAGCCCCCTGCCCCAAATACTACTTATACTACAACTACTACTACTACTCCCAGGCATCCACAGCCACCACACAGGAAAACATCTGACAACATTCATGACATTTATTTATCTGTAACATAAAGACAAATATTGATAGAGACTTCGTACTATGTATGCAAACTTTAAAAAGGTTGAACTGTAAGTGAATAAACTGGAATTTTGTAAGCAGTGGAGTAACTTATCTATTGACGGCTATAGTCGTCGCTGGGACTGGACGGGATATGTATGTGAATAATGTGATTAGCCTATGTGAGTCTATCACTAGTTTATCTAGGGCTAGGGCTAGGCCTAGCTAATATATACAATCACTTTTTTTATACATCTAGGCATACCTTGGGTTAGGTTACAAAGGTTAGCATGGCTGCATGGATTGTATGAAACTAGGCTAATCTACTCATGCCAAAGTAGACCTAAGCTATGAGCTGGATATTGATTAGCCTAGAGTTGAATATCCAATAAAAACCTGAAAACTGTTGGATATTGGACTTTGGACATTCAAACATTACTGGATATTGATTAGCCTATACAGTTGAATATCCAATAAAACCTGAAAACTGTTGGATATTGGACTTTGGACATTCAAACATTACTGGATATTGATTAGCCTATAGAGTTGAATATCCAATAAAACCTGAAAACTGTTGGATATTGGACATTGGACTTTGGACATTCAAACATTACTGGATATTGATTAGCCTATAGAGTTGAATATCCAATAAAACCTGAAAACTGTTGGATATTGGACTTTGGACATTACTGGATAGTGATTAGCCTATAGAGTTGATTTTTTTTTTTTTTTTTTTTTTTTTCTATATTCCAACTTACTTCCTCTCGGGCATAGGCTGAGAGCCTTAACATTCACCGCTTTACAATGAACAGTGAAGCCCGTGAGGTCTTGTTCCAGTCTAGGGAGTGAGACATGTGAAGCACGTAGAGTACAATGAGCACCTGCCATCTTGCCTTCACATGAGGCACGGTGCTCACTCATGGCCCGAAACGACCCCATCTCTGAAGCCACCTCATTCCCGTGCTTCACAGTCTCACCCCCTACACTCGGACTCTCACACTTACACACACACAACGCCACCTGTTGAGCAGATAACTCACTATTCAATAAAACCTGAAACTGTTGGATATTGGACTTTGGACATTCAAACATTACTGGATATTGATTAGCCTATAGAGTTGAATATCCAATAAAACCTGAAAACTGTTTGATATTGGACTTTGGACATTCAAACATTACTGGATATTGATTAGCCTATAGAGTTGAATATCCAATAAAACCTGAAAACTGTTGGATATTGGACTTTGGACATTCAAACATTACTGGATATTGATTAGCCTATAGAGTTGAATATCCAATAAAAACCTGAAAACTGTTGGATATTGGACTTTGGACATTCAAACATTACTGGATATTGAGTAGCCTATAAAGTTGAATATCCAATAAAACTTGAAAACTGTTGGATATTGGACTTTGGACATTCAAACATTACTGGATATTGATTAGCCTAGAGTTGAATATCCAATAAAAACCTGAAAACTGTTGGATATTGGACTTTGGACATTCAAACATTACTGGACAGTGAGTAGCCTAGAGTTGAATATCCAATACAAACCTGAAAACTGTTGGATATTGGACTTTGGACATTCAAACATTACTGGATATTGAGTAGCCTAGAGTTGAATATCCAATAAAACCTGAAAACTGTTGGATATTGGACTTTGGACATTCAAACATTACTGGATATTGATTAGCCTATAGAGTTGAATATCCAATAAAACTTGAAAACTGTTGGATATTGGACTTTGGACATTCAAACATTACTGGATATTGATTAGCCTAGAGTTGAATATCCAATACAAACCTGAAACTGTTGGATATTGGACTTTGGACATTCAAACATTACTGGATATTGAGTAGCCTAGAGTTGAATATCCAATAAAATTTTAAACTCTGTTGGATATTGGACTTTGGAAATTCAAACATTACTGGATACGGTATTGAGTAGCCTAGAGTTGAATATCCAACAAAATCCTGAGAACTGTTGGTATGGTGGTGAGCTATAGTGATTGAATGGG
This sequence comes from Paralithodes platypus, assembly GCA_032716605.1. Lineage (NCBI taxonomy): Eukaryota > Metazoa > Arthropoda > Malacostraca > Decapoda > Lithodidae > Paralithodes > Paralithodes platypus. The sequence continues at coordinate 16,283,974 of CM064528.1, read as the reverse complement.
GCTGGAAAATGTGCAAGCTAGCATGGGAGAAGGGGAGTGCACCTGATGACTGGAAGAGAGGCATAATAGTCCCCCTATATAAGGGTAAAGGGGAAAGAGGAGTGTGTGGTAACCACCAAGGAATATGACTTTTAAGCATAATAGGGAAGGTGTACAGTAGGTAATGATTGAGAGGTTGAGAGCGAGAACGAAGAAATGGATAGCTGACGAGCAGGGCGGTTTTAGGAAGGGAAGAGGATATGTAGATCAGATTTTTACCCTGAAATGTGTTGTGGAGACATATCTGGAGAAGCAACAAAAGCTGTACTGTATGTTCCCTTTATGGACTTCGAGAAGGCCTATGACAGAGTGGATAGAGAAGGTACTGTATATGGAAGGTACTTAGAATAAACGGAGTAGAAGGCAAGTTGCTGAAAGCAGTGAAGACTGAAGAGCATGTATGAGGGTGTAAAGGCAGCAGTACATATGGAAAATGAGCAGAGCGAGTTCTTTGATCTGAATGTTGGGTTGAAACAGGGTTGTGTGATGTCCCCTTGGTTGTTTACTGTATATGTTGATGAGTCATGAAAGAAATACAGGTCTCCTTCACTATCTGATGCCCCAATCTACGATAATATTATAGGTTTTTAGGTGTTTCGGTTTGGGTTTTGGCTGGTCCAAGAACGCATCCCCATTGACCCCATTAAATTTATGGTTTGCTATATGAATTTTCTATTGTATGATCGGGTTTTCATGAATGTAACCCAATCGTAAATCGAGGGAGACCTGTACAAGGAAGAGCAGTGGATGTTGGTATATCGCTGATAAGGGAGGGAAACAAGTCGAAGGTACCTGTACTGCTGTTTGCTGATGATACAGTTCTGATGAGCGGTAATGAATGGGAGTTACAGGGTCTGGTAAATATGTTTGGAACTGTGTGCAATAAACGGAATGTGAAGGTAAATGCGGGGAAGAGCAAGGTTATGGTCTTCGAAAGGGGTGAAGCCAGAGTGTGAGGTTTAGTTGAATGGTCAGGCTATGGAGATTGTCAGCTCATTTCAGTATCTGGACAATGTGCTGAGTAAAGATGGGAGTATGGATGAAGAAGTGTGGGAAAGGGTGCAACAGGGGAAGAGGGTTGTAGGAACGCTGAAAGCAATAACAACAAATAGGGTGGTCAGTATGGAAGTGAAGAAGTCCTTGCATGACAGTGTGGTAATCCTGACACTGACTTACGGAAGCAAAGCATGGACGTTGGTGGAGAAACTCAGACCAAGAGTGAGAGGGGTGGAAATGAGTTACTTGAGAAGTGCGTGCGGAGTTACATGGAGGGATAGACAGACGAATGAGGAAGTAAGGTGTGGTGTGGAGGTAGATGAGCTGGAAAGTGTAAAAAATAACACTTTAAGATGGTTCGGCCATATGAAGCGTATGGGAAGCGAGAGAATGACTAGGAGAGTGTACAAGATCAAGGTGGAAGGACAGAGTGGGAGAGGTAAACTGAAAGAGAGGTGGAAGGATGGAGTGAAGAAGTATATGGATGAAGGCAGTGCTGGTTGGAAGGAGTGGCGTCGACTGATTGGGCACAGAGGTGCATGGGGACGTTTCTTTCGTGGCCACTCCTTCGGGGATCACGGCGTCAGGCAATAGATAGATAGATAGGTAATTGTTCAGGTTTAGTATCTGCCGTTATAATATTCTGTTGTCAATTTGTGTATTTAGCACTTGTATTTGCTCTTCTGTGTCCAATGTGTGAGGTGTTTATTGTGTCCTGTTATCTGATGAGTGTTATGTATTATGATTGTTATTGCTTTGCGCATCACGCATGTCACTAGGCAGGATCAAGATGGCCGCCACTGAATAAAGCATCAGAGTTTGTCCTGCTGCCTATTCTTCGCCTTCTATATTATATGAAGTAAAGGACACTACAATGGCGACGAGGATGGGATAAAAAGAGATGTAGGCCTACTTTGTATTTTGGTTTATTTATTTATTTTTTTATTTTTTTATTTTTTTTTTGACAGTATGTATTTATTATATTTTACTGTAGCCTATTGTTGGCTGTTAATTTTTTATTTTATGTCTTGTGTATTTTAGGTTGTACTGTACAAGAGATGTTGTACTGTACAGTACCGGGTACTGTATTTTTTTTATGGTACTGTACTATCAATATGTTAGTAATTTATTTTTCTTTCCTCAGATTATGAGAGGAATACGTTAAATACCCGGTATATGTTAGTTTTTTTTGTAAGGGGGAAGTATTAGTGTTATGTATTATGATTGTTAAGCCTATTCATACTGATTGTTATTGCTTTGCACATCACGCATGTCACCAGGCAGGATCAAGATGGCCACCACTGAATAAAGGGAAGGCGTTGAATGTAGCTCTAAAACATGACATCACTCACCATCTGCGCATGCGTGAGAATCTAGGCCCCCTTGGCCCCGCCCCTCCCCTCCGTTGCGTTTAAATATACCCTTCAAACCGTTCTACCCAGATCGCTCCATAGCTCACTCGGTAGAACGCCCGCCCGTCACTGAGGAAACCAGCGATCGATCCCACTCGTATTTGGTATATTTTTTATTTTTTTATTTTGTTATATTTGTTATTTTGGTTATTTTGGTTATATTTTAGGGTTGGGTTAGGTTAGGTTAGGTTAATCTAATCTAATCCAATATAATAGTTGTACATTTGAGATGCGGGGCCTAGATTCTCACGCATGCGCAGATGGTGAGTGACGTCATGTTTTAGAGCTACATTCAACGTCTCCCGAATAAAGCATCAGTTTGTCCTGCTGCCTATTATTCGCCTTCTATATTATATGAAGTAAAGGACACTACTGTACAATGAGGTCTTCACAGCAATTATCTGCAGTATTTATGGGTATTACTTGAGATCAATTTCTTTTACTTTTTGTTCATTCATACTGTTCTTGAAGTGTTGCGAGTGGGCCGGTGAAGGGAAATTCACTCTCAAAAATGTTGGGTCCTGGCGCAGATTCTAACCCGTGTCATAGGGATTCCAATACATTCTGCATTAACCATTCAGCCAACCAGGCTGTAAAAAAAGCAGTAACCTTCATTTCCCTTTGGAGTGACTAGGTTATGGTCCCAGACGAGACTCGCTGTACAATAGTGTCGAGTTTCTTGAACTTTCCAACGCAATTTTTTTTTTTTTTTTACAATGTTCTGACAGCAACGCTGATGGGTTCAGATGGTGTGGGTATTTTTGGAAGTACAGTACTTACACTTACATCACATCAGGGCACAATGTCTGAGGTTATTACAATTCTTGGTGCAATTTTATTGTAGTAGGCCTACAGGTAGGCCTACTGCACTTTATGATACGGTAATGTACACTACTTTCAATATAATACTCTATTTTAAATTCAGTTTAATACTCTTGTGACTAAGTTTTCCTGTATCCATCATATCCACCTTTCTTCTCTCCTTTTCCTTCAGAGCCCATGTCTCAGCCCCATACATCACTGTTGGCACAACAATTCCTTGATAGCCTACATTGCACTTTTTACTTCCATTCCGAGATTTCTCATCTTCCACATACTTCCCATTGCTCCGAAAACCTTCCTTCCTTCACACACTCTGTTTTACCTCCATTTCCACACCTCGACTCCTGCTTATTGTTCCTCCTAGATATTTAAGACACTACTTGTTCCAATATTTCCCCATCTAGATTCACCCTACGATCACCCCTATTACACACCATTACTTTACTTTTATTGACGTTCACCTTCAGTTTCCTCCTCCCACAAACCACACCAAACTCTTTGACTACCCACTGCAGTTTCTCCTCAGAATCCACCACCAACACTGTGTCACCAGGGAACAGCAACTGATTCAACTTTCAATCTCTACCATTCTTTCCTACTAAACCCAATCCTCTTCCCATAGTTCTAACTTTCACCTCCCTCACCACACCATCCATAAGCATATTAAACAGCCATGGTGACATTACACAACCCTGTCGCAAACCCACATTTACCGCAAAACATTCACTCAACTCACCATTTCCTACTATAAAACACGCTCTGCTCCCTATATAAAAAGTCTTTAACTGCTTTTAACAAATTTCCTCCAATTTCATAAATCCTTAATGATAAACAGTATATCCAGCAAACATTATAGGTTTGACTCCTGTAAGGAGATAAAGAAAACCTAATATTTAGTAGTGGCCCCGTAATCATTGACGAACATGCCTATTACATAAGGCATCCTCTTCAAACACTAATCCGCCGTAGTTTGAATCTACCGCGCAGAGCATTTAAAAACTGAGGAGCCTTCATCATGAGCGCACGCGACCTCACTCATGGCTTCAGTCATTATGAATTGGGTTCTCACTACGAAAAAACTTCGTAAAAAATAAAAAAGAAAAAGAAAATAAGAATAACTATCTAATAAGCTTTCCATCATATCGTGGATGTACTTGTGTGGATCTTTGACCAGACGCTACTGCAGGCGTCATTCTTCCTTCACTGACATATCAAGTAAACCAAAATCCTGAATACATCAACGAATGGGAAGGGGATGGTCGGGAGGGCCCCAGTCGTCAATGATTACGGGGCCACTACTAAATATTAGGTTTTCTTTATCTCCTTACAGGAGTCAAACCTATAATTTATTAGTGGCCCCTCCATCATTGACGAACATGCCTGATTTCTAAGACTGGAGGGGGACATTCGTAATCATATCATAACTCTAGAAAAGCAGATAATCAAACAACCACATAGTATTCTTACTCTTGTAAAAAAAGAGATATTCGGGTGCATAAACTTTATACAGCCTAAATCTTCAAAAAGGGGTACAAGCAGGAGCGTGCTTCAAAGAAGCCTGCTTGAAAAAGGGTTAACTCTGAGACTCTGTACACAGATCTGCTAGTTAACCCGGGAGCTGCGGGGAGACTCTTAAGAGTTCCCCCGGCGCACTGCGGGGAGACTCTTAAGAGTCAGAGAAAACAAAAATCAACTTTTGACATCGAAAAAAAAAAAAATTTTTATATTTTTTTTTTTTATTTTTATTTTTTTTTTTGGCCCCTGGGCCATGCAAAATCTCAGTCCTCTACCTCCCCTCCTTCCCCACTTTCCTCCTCTCCTTCAGTTATCACCTATTTTCCCTGTTATTCCCTTATTCTGAGGTATATTTTCGTGCTAACATTAGAAATCCGATTGGAGGGTGTGGTCATCACTGATAGCAAGCGAGTGCAAGAGAGAGAGAGAGAGTATCGATCGACTGTGTCTCAGTGGCCTTGGGGGAAATTGGCGGGAAAGCAGATTGCCTCACCCATACATTATACAACTCGCGGGCTATATCTCCGATTTTGACCATCCAAACGCTGTTTTCACTCGTTTTATTGTTGTTTCAGGTTAATACCTTTATAATCAACCCATAATAGGCGCATATGGATAAGTATTAATGCTATTAATGGCACAATGAATATTTTAGTGACGGAAACACCTCAAATACGTCAGCACAGGGGGACGTTTCCAATTACCCCCATGCGCACTTCAGAGGTTAAGAAGGCACCCCACTTAAAGTAAGTGGTGAAAACTAAAAACTTATAAGTTTACATGTGCACATATAAACCCCATTAACTAGTGGATATATTCCTAAAAATATAACCAAACATAAATGAATTCTTGTACATTCATAGAAGTACTGAACTCGTGTACTTATGGAGAAGTAATTACTTCAAAAGTAAAAGTCGTAGTTGCAACTACCGAGATTTCTCAAAAATCTATTGCTTCACAGCCAAAGCTACTTACAACAAGAATTGTTGTAACACTACTATTGGCCTTTAGCACAATTTCCTGCAATAAATACTACAGAGAAATTTTATAAAACAATGCCTACAAACAGTATCCCAGCTCGTATGTTCCGAACACATACTCCGGAGGGGTCTAGGGTGTCCTATGTCACACTGACTGCACCCTCCCCCCCCTTTTTCTTGAAATTAAACAAAACGTGACTAAAAGGGCCACCTAGACCCTCTGCCGTAAAGCTATACATGGCAAGGAAGGTTTGTCCAGAGCTACTGAAAGGTATCGCGTCAAAAAACTCCTGATTAGAGGCCCACAACTGTGTGGACTTAATAACTTCCACTGAAAGATTATTAAGGAAACGTAAAGAGGCTGTCCCCTTGCGTAAATCGTGGGTCTTACCCACAACGCCGGGATTCTTCTCTTTAAAGTCCTTGACCAAGAGAGAAGCCAGTGTACGCTCCATCAAGCGTTCACCCGGACTTGCGACCCATAAAGCACCCTGGTGATTTAGAGGTGCCACTCTTAAATATTTGGTTAGAGCTTGCACTGGGCAAAAAAGATGGTGCACCTTTCCCCTTTTTAACGCCGGCACCGTGAACTCTGAAAACACGTGTTCACTGTGCTCATTCTTGGCTAAGAATCCTGGGGAAGGTGCAATGTGAATACACTCATGAAGCCTATCAAACCTGAGGCAAATAGGTGTGTTGCTCATCGCCGCCAGCTCAGATACTCTGTTCCCGGTAGCCAAAGCCATAAGGAATACTGCCCTTTTGTAAAATCTGCAGTCTTTGGTACATACGGGAACGAGAATAACTACGATGCTTTGTCCAGAGACCATGTAGGCCTGAGCTGACGGGGAGGTGGGCGGAGTTTAAAACCTGCCCTCATAAATCAATTTCAGATAAATGTTTCTGCATGAACAGATACATTAAATAATTAACAACCAACGCCACCGAGGGCACAGTTTGGTTTGTTCTAAGAATCCAAGACATAAAAGCTTGCCAATGCGATTGAAACTGTCGCTTTGTAGACTGGGTATATTGATTCGTGAATATCTTGGTCACGTCGCTACCATATGGTGCTAGCCACTTGGCCTCCTGAATGTCCATAATGAACAAGTCCGCGAGGTTTCTAGGTTGCCAATTGTGTTCTAAGTGGAACAACCCGACCGGGAGTGACACTGGGTGCGGGCACCACGTGTACAAATGCTGGTACCAAACTGCACCAGCCACAGGGGCGCGATTAGCGAGACTACGCCTCGCTAATCCTGTAGTTTGTTGACTACGTGGCACATTAGAGACGCGTCTGGCGGCGGAAAATAGATAAATGGAACTCAACCTGTTCTCGTCCGTCATCAGAGCGTCAGGTCCGCCCGCCGGCGTTATCATCCGGCGGGTGAGGTACAGTGGGAGTTTGCAAGTCTTCTCAGACGCAAACAAATCCACTTGTGGATGGTCATGCTCCGCACACGCAAGAGCGCCCATTCCACTGAAGTGCTTTGTCTCTGAGACAGAGCGTCTGCCCAGACGTTTGCAACGCCTGGGAGATAAGATACGTGAAGATGAATGTTCAGCCTGTTGGCTAGTATAAAAATCTTTTCTGACACGTTTAGCCACTTCCGAGATCTTATTGACCCTTGTTTCTGAATACAATGAACCACATTCAGATTGTCCATTCTGAAGGCCACCGACTAGCTCCGTAAAGCAGAGCCGTGAGCCTGAAGGACAGATAAGGGGACTAGTAAGTCTTTGACATTGATGTGGAAGATTTCTAAATGGGACCAAAACCTTTGACCCTGATGCCCGAGGTTTGACTAAAAGCCCCAACCTATCGTGCCTGACGCATCCATGTCCACCCATACCGACGGCGGAGGAGAGGTTCATGACATGACTGCGTGCAACCTTTCTCTCGTCGCCCAAACCGCTAGTAAGTTGTGTAATAACGTTGGGATAGGCCATACTATCCCCGCCGGTAATAGTGGGAAAAATTTGTTGCCCTCCAAGATTAAACGTTAGACTTTCAACCGGCCCAACTTCACAGTTAGCTGAACCCCGTTGAGAGAACCGACTAGAGATTCCCAAAGTTTCTGTGTCGTATTCAGACTGTGGAGAAACATAAACAGTTTTTGCGAAATCTGTTTCGAGTGTCCACACTCTGACTCAGAGTGAGAGAAGCTGTGTCCTCGACCAGCCCTATCCCCTGAAATACTCGTGGGGGAACAAGGGTTTGACTTTTACTAAGTTGACCTTGAATCCTAGAGATATGAGATGGTTTAACGTAACGTAGACATGACTGATGCGTAACTTTTCTGTTTCTGCCACCACCAGTTAGTCGCCCAGATACCACCAGACCCTGATCCCTTGTTCTAACAAGGGCATCAGGGTTTGCGGGGACCTTGCTTGAATGCTTTTTTTTTTTTTTAAAGAGACAATGAACGAAGGAAGGAAAAACACAGATAAAACAAAAAGGTCCATGTGCCTAAAGGCATCCTCCATTCATAAAATGTTTGTAACAACTGGATTTAAACATTTGTTGATTGTAAGTTTGTGGAAAGCAATTCGAGGGAAGTGAATTCCAAAGAGTAGTAGCTCTGGGGATAAATGAATTCTGATAAGCAGAAGTTCTGCATTGTGGAGGAGAAAGTGTAAATTCATGGGCGCTCTCAGCTGCCCTAGTTCTACGGGGAAAGATGTGGAGAGGCGGCACAATTGAAGCAAGTTCCTCGGAACAATTGCTATGAAAATATCTGTAGAATAATGCAAGGGATGCAACGTTTCTTCGTATGGCTAATGTAGGAAGGTCCTGTGTGATTGCAGGGTTATTGATTAATCTAATAGCTTTATTTTGAATTTTGTCCAACTGCCTCAATGCAACCACTCCACTTCCACCCCACAGAGGTGAACAGTAATCCATCTGAGAGCGCACATGACTTTTATATATTACGGCCAACTGCTCGTCAGTGAAGAATTCTCGAACTCTGTACAGGAGTCCCAGTTTTTTAGAGGCATTCTTAGCAATGCTTCTAACATAATGTGTCCAGATCAAGTTAGTAGTTAATGTTACACCGAGAATGTCAATACTAGGGGAAGTGGGAATATTTACATCATTAAAAAATATATGGGAGTCAGTGAGATTCTGTCGGTTAGAAAATTGAATGTACGACCGGGAGGGCCCTGTGTCAATAACCCAACCCTGCCGGGGGTGGATATCCGAGAGACCACCAGGTTTGCTCTTAACAATTGTACTGCCATATTTATAAGGTAAGTGTATGGTGTTACATGTATGATATGTAGTGGGAAGAGTAGTATTTTATGAATAGAGGATAGCGATGTAGGGCAATGTCGTGAAGTTGGATGTGTATGTTATATAAAGAGGGTTTTCCTGATACCCCTGATGTGTGAGGCAGAAAGATATGTATCCAGCTACCAAGGCCTGGGAGAGAAAATGGAATTCAGGCTATTCCCTGAGTCTCCCGAAACCTTGGCGGTAGTACTTCCCTGGGCGGGGCTGCCTACCCCTACTACCTACCTGCTTGTGCCAAATTGAAAACAGTCTTCCAAACTGCTGGTGTAATCAAAGAAGGAATTAGAACTGGAGACAGAACTACTTGGCTTGCAATACGGTCAAGAAGTTTCTTCACTAAGAACATCCTCAGATCCTGCCTTGCTCGAACTGCCTCTAATAAGGCCGTCCGAATATCTCCTAAAGACTTGGATGGAAGTCTGGAGAAGCAAGCGCCGGGAAAGTTCAATGGCTTTCCTGACTTCCGCGGCTTCTATTGCCTGAGAAGAGCGTAACAGAGACTTTGTTACTTGCTGGGAACCATATATTGCGAAAACAGTTTAAACGCTTTTCCTCTTAACCTAAACTCGCGGTCTAGGTAAGCTGGGGAAGGCGTGCTAATGGCAGCCAAGCAGAGGGGACTCCGCCGGCACCAAAAACCGGAAGAGAGAACCAAGAATGGCGTTCTGGAGGGATTTGGTGGTAAGAATAAGTCATGGTTATAATAACTTGGAATGTCCTTAATATGAACATCCAAAACATTTCCGTAACATTGCTACCCCTGACTCATCAGGCCCGTAAAAAGAGGCATAGCTCCTGTTTTTTGACTGGCGCCTTGTCTAAAGGAGGGGGAGATATGTCTGATATGACTCGCACAGTGGAAGTAGTGAGAGCTGTTGTGCCTGGCACATTGGAAATTGGGTCTGACACAAGCGGATGGCTAGGTATTTTAGCTAAAGCAAAGGATGTAGCCAGAGGTCGCACATTCGTCGACATCGCGGGATCTCCCGTATCAGAAGGAGTTTCCGGCGTAGGGCCAAAGAACCTATTAAGTGCATTCAATAGTAGTCCATCAATCTCTTCCGCCGGTACATACCTAGCCGATGACGAACTCCGTGGAGATTCGACAGTACCCTGAGAGTCGCCTAGAAGGTGACTGGACTCTTCAACCTCCATCTCTGAGACCAGAGATCGTTGTTCTTCATCCGTTAAGTCTGGCTTATCATGGGAAGATCCCGCCGAAGCCGGGACCTCCACATGTTGCCATGTTAAAACTGGGGTAGAAGATGGTACATCGGCATCCCGTGGACGTCAGCACTAGTTGAGTCACAAAGGGATGTGTTCTGTCCTGCCAGGACTGTGAGTATCGCCATACACCTTGGCTGTGGCTGTCCCTCGCTTGCGAGCTCGGTATACTCTCTGAAAGAGAGCCCTGTAAAGGTTTATGATAATTAAAAGCTCCCATAGCTCATTAACACATTGAAAGCAGAGCTGGTGAGCAAAATCATAAAGTATACTAATTAATTTAATTTATATTTAATTGTATTAAAATAAATTACTATAAATAAACACAATATTATCCTAATATAATCATAGAAAATATATATGGTTATTATTATTCAGTGATTAAATTATTTCATTAACAAATAAAAATAATATAGGGATACCTGATCTTAACGGCGTTGAACATACAGCAATGAGAGGTTCAAGTGCCGACATGGCAGAGACTGGGGGAAAACTACCCGCCCCCGGGAACTACCTGGTCACCTGGTGCAACACCGGTACTCCGCCCTGGAAAGAGAATTTTCCGGGGATTAATGCTCATAGGGTTACACCCAAAAAATGGTACAAAATATGTGTCACAAGACCGCCAGTCAACGAACCGTAGCACTCCACCACTACTTTTCGTTTTCCTTTAGTTTCATATTAAAGATTTCAGGATATATTTACCTGTCCAGAAGATTTTAAGCATATCTTTTGAATCCTCATAAAGATGAAGTATATCTTTATTAAAGATGAAGTCTTTCAAGTATCCCTTTACACTTGAAACATTAGTAAGATTCCGGCATCTTTTTATCCCATAAAAAGTCTAAGCCTATCCTAATCTCTAATCCGGCTTCTCCCAGAAGCCCTCATAGATCGCCGTCTTGAAGGCCGTGATACCCTATTGTATCAATCAATTGTTTGGCAAATGATCGCGAATTGCTAATCAGTTAATATAACCACCCGAAGGTATAACCGCCGGGTTTTATATGCAATGTCAAACCAATTGTACCTGCCCCAGACCTTTTTTGTAAAAAGGTCGCCGGGAGGGAAAGACTAAACAAACAAACAACATTGTTCCAATTGTTTATTAAGGATTTCAGCATATCTTTTACCTGTTCGAAAGAATTAAGCATAACTTCTGAATCCTCATAAAGATGAAACATATCTTTATTAAAGATGAAGTCCTTCAAGTATCCCTTTACACTTGAAACACTAGTAAGATTCAGGCATCTTTTTATCCCATAAAAAGTCTAAGCCTATCTTAATCTCTAATCCGGCTTCTGCCAGAAGCCCTCATAGATCGCCGTCTTGAAGGCCGTGATACCCTATTGTATCAATCAATTGTTTGGCAAATGATCGCGAATCGCAAATCCGTTAATATAACCACCCGAAGGTACAACCGCCGGGTTTTATATGCAATGTCAAACCACTTATACCTGTCCCAGACCTCTTTGTAAAAAGGTCGCCGGGAGGGAAAGACCAAACAAAATAACTGTGTGGAGCCCCCCTCGCCGGGAATAACACAGGAAGCCTGATCCCAGGCTTGACCACAGAAAACGCAGTTTCTGATGAGCCCTCAAGCGACCAAACTCGTCGGGGTAACTTACCTATTTTAGCCATCCTGACTAAAACTCGGTAAACAAAAACGGTGTTCTCGGAGCAACGAGAAAAAACGCCGGAAAGGTAACCCACACCAAACGAGACATAACAGGAGGGCGTAATGCATAAAGCAATGAATAACACAGGAAGCCTGATCCCAGGCTCGACCACAGAAAACGCAGTTTCTGATGAGCCCTCAAGCGACCAAACTCGTCGGGGTAACTTACCTATTTTAGCCATCCTGACTAAAACTCGGTAAACAAAAACGGTGTTCTCGGAGCAACGAGAAAAACGCCGGAAAGGTAACCCCCACCAAACGAGACATTTTAACACATTTTATACAAAGGGTGTGCACAAAATTAGGGATACCTGAACAGGAGGGCGTAATGCATAAAGCAAAAACCGGGGCAAAGGTAGCCATGACAGAGACTGGAGGGAAACTTACTCCAGGTTCTGCATAGACCCGCCGGGACCCAGCTCTGGAAAAATAAAATTTCCAGGAATTAATGCTCATAAGGTTAACCCACTCATGTTCGCACACAGGTGTTAAATAACCCGCCGGGTAACGAGACGTAATACTCAACGACCACAGCTCGCTACGCGGTGGGGTTTCCTAAGTAAAGGATTTCAGAATATCTTAATTTGTCCAAAAGATTTATGAATACCCTCTGACATAATATATAAAGACCATCATGGCGTTTATAAGTGATTAAGTCTTTCCGGTGGTGTTTGTTTCCAGATAAAATTTTGGAAAAAAAACCCTAAAAAAGACGCCGGCCCCCGAATTATCTCGTAGATAAAAAACTGGGAAGCCTGACAAATATACGAGATCTAACTTCTGCCGAAGTATCTTTTTAGATCGCCGTATGTTGAAGGCGGCGATACAAAACGTATCCCTCAAATGTCTGGTTAACTAACTGAATTGTAAATTCGTTATTCTCATCCGTGCAAGAAGCACCCGCCGGGTGTGAATAATAGTTTAAAAAACGTTAACCCCAATTGTACCCTAAAGCGCCGTATGTTGAAGGAGGCGATACACAAAGCATCCCTCAATTGTCTGGTCAACTAAACTGAATTTTGCAAATTCGGTCATCCCACCCTTCCAGGTTGCACCCACCGGGTGAATTAAAGTTTAAAAGTTAACCCCAATTGTTCCTATCCCCACTTCTTTGAAACAGATCGCCGGGGAGGAAATACAACTACAGCATAGTTTTATATTGGCTTTGCAAAACCGAAAAAACTACAAACAACACGTGTCCGTATGAACACTGTTAGATGGGTACAGCCAACCCGCCGGGAATCAGAAGGAGCCTGAAACAGGCACCCCAGAGACGCAGACCTGGGGAGCCACAGACACCCACTCGCCGGGGAAACAAGCCTGTTTTAAACCACGCGTGGCCAAAACTTGGCAACCAGCCGGGGTTATCAAGGTGAAACCGAGAAAAACCCGCCGGAAAAAACCCACCCCGTCCAGATACCATCTGAACGCAACACCGGACCGAGGCGTAGCTAAAACACAACTAACGCCGGGCCCAACATAGTCCGTGGAATTTGCCAAAACACAACTAACCCAGGACACATAAATAGTCCGTGGAATTAGCCAATACACAACTAAACCAGGATACACATGACACAGTAGTACATATTTAGAAAATAAATCAATAACACTTGTATATGTGATAAAGCTACGAGAGGCTGGCTAGGCCTAGGCAGACGGATAACAGTAACATGTCGGAATATAAACAAAAAGCACTGAATTATATCACAACAGGAACCACCGCCAACACACCACTGTAGCAAACACTTCCGGCAAAGGGAAGAACTGACTCAGGACCCAGAAAAAACTTCACTAAGTGAAGAAAAATACGCTGGGAACGACAGCAAAAATACGCTACCTCATCAGAAAGATAAAAGGAAGCAATAACGTGTAATGAAAGCCGCCTGCATCACAAAGCTAGCTAACTGTGAAAAAGTTCACCTGTCCACAACAGGACCACGAGGGTACATCCGAAATAGATGCCCCAAACATACGACCCAAAATACACTGCACTGCGGGCAACCAGCCCAGGACACTCCTGCTACACATATCCTAACCTTACTCGATACATCCCGGAGTAAACAAATGAGAAAAAACTCACTAGGGACGCAACAAATGCGGAACCCGCGGAGCGTGGGGAGACAGGTCCGGGCAGGCTGAGCGCAGAGCAGAGAAGGAAGAATGACGCCTGCAGTAGCGTCTGGTCAAAGATCCACACAAGTACATCTACGATATGATGGAAAGCTTATTAGATAGTTATTCTTATTTTCTTTTTGTTTTTATTTTTTACGAAGTTTTTTCGTAGTGAGAACCCAATTCATAATGACTGAAGCCATGAGTGAGGTCGCGTGCGCTCATGATGAAGGCTCCTCAGTTTTTAAATGCTCTGCGCGGTAGATTCAAACTACGGCGGATTAGTGTTTGAAGAGGATGCCTTATGTAATAGGCATGTTCGTCAATGATGGAGGGGCCACTAATAAATAGAGGGTTGACAGATACGCTGGTGCAGAGATAAAACAGTTTATTGAACCCGCTCCCAAACACCGGTCCCAACCCGGTTCCACCTTCCTCAGAGTAAACAAACAATGGCGCTGCGATAAGCGTGCCCAATATGATAATAGTGTACAGTAATATATTAACTGTTGGCTATATTTAACACATTCCCTATTATTTAAAAAATTCAAAAAATAAATCACATATCCTACTCAAAGAATGAGAATAACTGAAGATTATCGATACAGTACAAAGAAGGTTTTTTCTTCAAACTCTGGTGAAAGAAAATATAAAGTATGATACAAAATACAGTACCGTACTGGTATTGTACCAAAATTGTTACAATTTGTCAGTAGTCTTGGCAAATCCAACGTCAAGGCTATTAACCTAATTGCAATGACGACTTGTCTATTTTGACTGCTATGTCGTCATTCCAACCGCGGTTAAAAAGAAAACGTCTAGAGTCTACTCCTTATCTTGCTCTAGGAGACGTTGTACATTAACCAAAACTACCACCGAAGGTGAAAAAAGCATAGAAGAGAAGAAAAAGGGGTTTACCTTAGTTACCGCTTAAGGCCCATCCCGTGTTCCGTCATGTGCAGATCCCTGTCGAACGTGCGCATGAGCGACCCTCTCTTGTCATCATTTTTTCACGCGCTCCATTAAATGAAGTAGCTTTTGTTGTGCTCCTTTAATTCACCCTGTTTAGGTTCGTTTCGGCTTATCTGGCCTTCTTTTTTGTTAGACAGATGTTACGTGATCTAGGGCACACGTAAATGGGCTCCTCAGTGTGTATAATAGAGACGCGTGTGGAAATAGCCTACCGAAGGTACGGGGGCGCCTGGCGTTCCTCGTATATGTTTTTCATTCTTTCTCTTTTCATATTCTTTTTTCCTGTTAGTCTGGGCATAGTTTAGCTTTTAGCTTAATTTAGCCTAGCTCGTTTTCTCATTCAGGAATTGCTATGCCCCTATGAGTTTTCATTTTTCATAGCCTAGGTGTACCGTTGGTAAACAATCTGAGATTTCGTTGGTGGCGGTGCTGTTTGTAGAGTTTGTGTCGGCCGCATTATTAGCGTTATTCCCGAGTCCCCCCTTTCGAGTCCTTCACTGTGTCTCAAGGGCCTGGGCGACAGGTGGTTCGTGATACTCCAGGGGTACCCCACGGGGGCCCCTCTTTCACACCACAGGGTTTTTCGCCCCTGACACATTCTCTGCTCACGGCTAGGCCACCCTTTTTCTCACCAGTTTCATTTACTGGTTTTTGTTTTCTCTTCCTGTTTCACCTCCATCCTTTCATAGTCTTTTGCCCAATCCAGGGGTACCTCACGGGGGCCCCTGTTTGTGCGAAACCACCCTCCCTGCCACTTCTCCTCATGGGCTTTGCTCTATCTCTGTGGGTTGGGTGGTTCCTGGGGGATGTGCCTCCTCTCCCCTGGTGTGTCTTCCTTGCCTCTCCCTTTACCGGTTGAGTCAGGATAAATTCAAGGAAGACACTGCTCAGCTTGATGGCCATCATTGCTTGGAGTTCATAAGGATATGACACATTTTTTGTGGCCTTTTTTGGTATTCCCTAGAGTCCTAGACGCTCCTCTCGCTTTTTTCGGTGCCGGACCATCTCGGCCGGTCCCGTAAATTTGCGGGAGCTCGATTCGGTCCTCTGGGACGTTTCGGCTCCCCGCAAATTTGCGGAGATCGTTGGGGGGTCCCGCAAAATTGCGGGAGGGTGGTGTCGGTACGGTTATGCCTCCATTGGCACGCAAATTTGCGGTAATAGTTGGCTTTCACTATTGACTTTTTTTATGTCATCTTGTTGCCTGATACTATATTGGTGTATGCACTTTACTGGTGTTATAGGCCCTGCATGTAAGATGTTGAGTGGTGGTTAACACTTTCTCCATCTTTGCAGGTTCTGCTAGTGTTCTTCCGCCTCGGCCGCCCTCCTCACCTACCTCTGTGCTCCCAGTTTAGGGTGAGTACGGATACCTGTTTGCATGTGTGTTCCGTTTCCCCATGCTCCTTCCCTGGTTCTTCTTGGACATTCTCTCCACTTACTCCTTCGACGTGCTGATTATGGTGTGTGTTCTTCTAGTGCAGGTAGGCTGCTTTGCTTTCGCCTTGGTTGTCGCTCCCCGTGCTTGGAGAGGCACAAGTCCTGCTTGCGCCACTCGCTCTGTGTGTCCTCTACGGCCTACCTCCCTGCTCTGTGTGGCACGTGTCTGGCCCTGGTGGTTGTGCTGCTCCATGGCCCTGGTTCCTCGGCGGCGGCTGTGGCCTCTGCTTCCCTTCCGTCGGTGTGGACGATGGTCTCCCGCCACATTAGGACTGTGGGCCACCGTTCCCCGGCCTTTGTTGCCGACCGGATCCGCGTCGCCCTGGGTATCCCTGACCCGACTGAAGGCCGTTCACCTGGCCCTCTCCCTGCTCGGGCCCTCTCCCCTGGGTCCCGCAGCCGGTCGTCCCATCGTCGGGAGGTTCCCCAGCTCCTTCCACGCTCTCGCTCGCCTCGTCGTCCGTCCTCTACTGCCCCTCGTCGTCCTCCTGATCGCCTTGACGACGCCCATCGCCCTCGTCATGGTTCTCGCCCTGAGGCCGGGGTTAGTGGCTCTGCCCCTGTGCGCCCTCCCCTGGCCTCTACGGATAGGGGCTCTACTCCCTTCCGCCCGCTTCCCCAGCCCAGACGACTTCCTCTTACGTTGTCCTCTCCGCGCGCGGTTGTTCATGCTGTAGCTGGCCCTCTGCTCCCTCCTCCTACACTGTCCGGGAGGGTCCGCCTGGATGTCGTTGCTTCTCCTACTTCACCTGCTTCAGTGCCTATTCTTCCTTCACGGTCTCGTCCCGCGGTGGAGGTCCCTCCCTCCTCCGCCTCGGTGTCGGGCCGCCCTGTTATCTCAACCCCGGGGATCCTTGCTCTGTTTCCCCCCGCGGCTCCTTCTGGCCTCCTTTCACCCGGCCAGCCTTCCCACTCCCGTCGTCCTGCTCCTCCTCATTCTTCTCTTCCTGACCTTCATTTACCGTCTCGCCAGGGGGGTACCCCTCCTCTTGCCTCGGTGGGGTTTTGCGAGGTTTCGGGGTCCCCTTTCTCAGGAGCTGACGTGTCGCTGGAAGAAGGGGATGGTGCTGTTTCCCCCTCGGCCGTTCGTGATCGGGGACGAGTCCCTCAACGGCGACACAACCGTCGTCGCTCGCCTTCCTTGTGCCGCGACGCTGCTGGTTCGTGTCGTGGATCTCGCTCCCGCTCACGCTCGCCCCTGCGGGCCGACCAATCTGGGGGGGGGGTCGCCTCTCTCGGATCGATTGTCGGCTATGCAGGGCTGGGTTGTGTCACGCTTCGACGGGCGCTTGGAGTCGATGGAAGACTCCCTCTTCTCGCGCTTCTTGGCGGTGACTCGCCCTCAGCGCCTCACCCTACCTACCCCTGCTACGGTCCCCCTCCCTTCTGCAGGCCTACGCTCTGGTCAGACTTCAGCCGCCCTGACATCCTTCCGGCTGTTCAGTCCCTGGCTGTGTTGACGGGTCTGTCCTCCTATGGGACAGGTTTGTGCGACGCCGGTACGCCTGGCTTAGCCATCATGCTCGGTCACCCTCTCCCATTGGAGGCCTGGTTTGCTGAGGCCTTCGACTTCACACATCGATCCATCGACGGCTCTCCTTCAGTCCCTCCCCCGGAGTCATCACTGATTTTGCCTCCTCTTGTGTCTGTCGGCGGGTTGGACGGCGCGTTCTGGTCCTGGATGAGCGCGCCCGTTCTTGAACTTTGTTCTATTGCTACCACGTTCTTCTCTCACCCGGATCAGCCCTCTGTCGCCAAGGTTTTTCCCTTGCGACAGAGGGTGACGGACTTATTGTCTTGTCTTTAGGTTCCCTCCAGACGTCTGTTCACCACCTGCGGCTTTTCGAGGCGTCTGCGCCAGGCGATCTTCGCGAGGGTTTGGACCGCGTTCAGCGGGTCCACCTTCGGCTCGCGGTGTCTTTGGTTCCCGAGCTGAAGGCGGTTTTGTGCGCGGCAACTCGGCGACGCCCGACGGTACGGTCCTCGTTCTGCCGGCCGGCCCCCTTGGATATTCGTCAGGGTTTGTTGTACTCTGCGCTATATACGTCGTTTTTTTTATGCAGGATGCTTGGGAATGCTACGCTTCTCTGTCGGCGGCCCCTGCTTCCGACACGCGACGTCGCGCTGTGTCGTTGCGGACCCTGCTTACGTCACGCACCGACGCGCTGTGTCGTGCGCGGGGTCTTCTCAGTCCCGTCCTTCTGCCGGTCCTCTTCGGGGTGCTGCTGCAAGTGCTGCCGCCTTGCACGGGTGCAGGACTGGGACGTTGCAGGCCAGTGCGTCGGTTCCGCCTCGCACTTCTGTTCTTGCCCCTTTCATCCCCGCCGTGTCGGGGCTGGCCGGCCTTCCACTTCCGGCCGCCCTTCGACGGGGTCAGCCCCGCGCCGGCCTGGGGTTGGGGTGGCCCGCCCTTTTCGACGAGGTTGGGGGGGGGGGGGGGGTAGAGGAGGTCAACGTGGCGCTCATGCCCGCACGGCCCGTACCGGGGGTACCTCCACGTCAACACAATGTGTAGTTCTCTGGGTCGGCCTCCTTGTTCTCCTTCTCGCCTGGCCGACCGGGTCGTTCCCCTCCTCTCGGGTGCTCCCTCGGGTTGTTTTCGCCCTTGCGCCCCTCGGTAGCCGCGAGGGACGTTGGGGGCGGCGGGTTGCGCGGAGGGGTCTCACCTGGAGGTGGACGTCCAGACCCCCACTCCGCTCTTGTCACCGACGCCGGCCCATCTCTTCAGAGGTGGCCCACGTGTTCACTTCCATGCCCGAGTTGGGTAGCGTCGAGGGAGTAGACCGCAGGTCACCCGGTTTTCCTCTCCCGTGTCTTTCTGGTACCGTCGACGAACTGCGACGCGATGCGACCGGTGGTGGATCTGTCGGCCCTCAACGGGCACATCGTGCACACACGGTTTCGGATGCTGCCGGTACTCCTGGTACGCCTGGCCCTGTGCCCTCTGTCGTGGGTAGTGTCGCTGGCCCTCCAGGATGCGTCTTGGCTCGTTCCTCTCCATCCTCGCTTCCAGCGATTCTTGGCCGTTCGGACTTCCGTTCGTGTGTTCCTGTTCGACGGCCTTCCCTTCGGTCTCCACATCGCGCCGCGGATCTTCTCCGCACTGGTGGGGCAGGCTCTGGGTCCTCTCCTCAGGAGCGGGCACCAGATCCTATTTTCCTTGGCCGATTGGTTGGTAGTTTCCGAAGCCCAAGGACTGTGCATTGGCGACGCCCTCACAGTCGTTCGCAACATCGCACGGTTAGGGTTCCCCTTCGATGTTCCCAAGTCACGCTTGACCCCGTCGCGTGTCGTGCCATGGGTCGGTCTCGCATGGGTTTTGTCCGGCGCTACGGTGACCCGGGGTCTGCCGGCCGCGGTGCACCTTCGGTGGAAGGTCTTCGCCGTGTTGCACTCGGTCTCCCTCCCGGGGTGGCTCTGGGACTCGTTCGTGGGTTCGCTGCATTGGGCCGCTCTGCCCCTTCCCTTAGGGAGCCTCTGGCTACTCCGCCTCCTCCTCATGGGCACCGCGGTGTTTCCGTTGCCCCTATGGATCGGCTCCTGCCGCTCCCGCGTACCGTTCGCAGACGCTTCGGTCGCTGGGTTGCTCAGGGCTCGCTCTCTGCGGCTGTGCCCTGGACCGCCCCCCCGCCAACGGTCTGGGTAGCCACAGATACGTCGAGCGAGGTTGGGTGAGGTTCCCGATCGAACCTGGGACGTCCACTTCCCGGCAGATGGGTGGGTCTCCCTCCAACTTACCCGTCTATGCCCTCGGACTGTTGGTTCCTTTGTTCTTCCTGCGGGACCACGCGCTGACCCTTCGGGGTCAGTCGGTGGCCTTCGGGTTGGACACTCAGACAAGCTGTCCCCTGTTTCCTTATGCGGGGGTCCTCCAGGTCGTTAACTCTATTGGGGGTCTCGGTGGAGTTGTTCTTCCTCGCGGACCGACACCCCTTCTCCTTGCATGCCTCCTCCCTGCCCGGGCCTGCCACCCTGTGGGCGGCCGCCCTGTCGAGAGGGCAGGGCGTTCTTGTAGAATGGGCGATGACACGGACTGTGTTCGCCGACCTCGCGGCTTCCTGAGGTGTTCCGGAGGTCGCCTTGTTCGCATCGGGGGTGCCGCGCCAGTTGCCTTTGGACCTCTCCCTCCGGCCTCGCGCTCCGGGGGGGGTCCGGACGCTTTCATGGTAGCCTGGTACAGGTGGCGGTCGATATCCATCTTTCCGCCACCAGACGCGCTGTTGATGTGCCCAGTCCTCGCGAGGCTGCGGCTGTACCACGGCTGCGTCTGGCTCCTCGCGCCTCTGTGGCCGGCACGGGCTTGGTCCGCCCGGTTGCCGCGGTGGTGCCCGAGTCCGGTCCCTCTACCTGTCTCCGGCTTCCACTTGGGCTAGGTTGGGGACCTGCGGACCTCGTTGGCCTTCGCATCGTGCTTGTTCATGAGGCACGGTGGCTCCCGGTCCCCGGCCGGGCCCTGACTGACTTCCTGCAGCGTTCCTGGCCGTCTTCTCCTTGGGGGACTTACGGGTCCCGCTGGAGGTCTTTTACTAGGTGGCTACAGGCCATTCGCCTGCCAGTTGGCTCTCCTTCCCTCGTCCTATGCTCCTTGTTTCACCTCTTCCGTACACGTCACTTTCAAGTCGACGCTATACGTATCCACTTGTCTGCCGTCCGGGGGGTCTTTGGGTCCGTCGCTGGGCTGGTCGTTCCGCCACAGGAGCTGGATTCCTTCCTGACGGCTGCCTTCCGGGATCGACCGCCTCCGCGCCAGGTCCCTCCGCAGTGGGATCTGGGGCGGGCTCTGGTCCTTCTGGCTTCACCCACGTATACAAGGGCCGCTACGCCGGTTCCGTTGCTCGGGCGTCCACTCTCCCTTGTCGCTCTGGCCACTGGGGATCGGGTGTCTGCACTAGCGGCATTGTCACGGCCCCGGGACTGCGTGCGATTCTCCCCGTCCTTGCATGGCGTCTCGTTCGCCTCCTCCCCTCCTTTTGTTACCACGCATGGGAGGGAGGCCCCGCTTTCCAGCCTTTCGCCGTCCAGGCTTTACGGCGTGGGCATCCTCGCCATGTGTTGTGCCCGGTGTCAGCCTTGCACTCCTCTGTTGCGTCTGTGGCGCCGCCTTCGGGTACTGCTGTGTGGGTGTCTCCTCGGACAGGTGGGAGGCTCTCGCAGGTGCAGATGGGCCGCCACGTTTGTCGGACCGTTCGTGCCCGTCACCCTGTTTGTAGGGGTTCTGCGCACGATGTCAGATCCTTTGCTGCCTCCTTCCGGTTCCTGCCACGTCGATCCTTACCTGCCATCGCCTCAGCGGTTTTGTGGGTCTTCTATCAATTCCTTCATCTCCTCCTACCTCTCCGTGTCCAGTGTTCGACCCCCTCGGCCGGTGATTGCTCTCGGGGGTCATGTTTCCTGGTGCTCTGGCGAAGATCCCTGGTCTTCCCCCCTTGTCCCTCGTTCTTTTCCTTCGCTTTATTTGACAAAGGGGGGGGGGGGTGTACGGGTTTGCAACACTGGATTGCAAGTTTGGGATTATGTATTGTTCCAGTACATAAGTGTTTTTGCCACATTGAAAATTGTGTTTTGTTCTTGTGTTCAGTGTTTTTGTTGGTTTTTGAAGAAAAGGGATTTTGGGTACAGTACCTTTTTGGTTTCAGACAAGTCTATGTTTTTGCATTACTATGAATGACGGGCATGTGTTAAAACTGTTCTTTTTAGCTACTCCTCAGTTTTTCACTCTTTTATTAAACTCTCTTGTTTAAATTGTGTCTCTATCATTCATAATTTTGTTTTATGCATTTTTTTTTTGGTAGGTTGGGCTTGGATGTCCTCCTCCTATTTGTTATGCAGCCTTGACGTTGGATTTGCCAAGACTACTAACAAATTGGGAGGTTTGACGTACCTCCCAACCTACCAAATAGGAATTTATTATACTACTATTTGGTAGTAGTCTTGGAAAATCCAACGTACATAATACCCTCCCTCGCGCCGGACCCTTGCCCATCCGCGTTCTTCTGCTGACGTGAGATGTGATGACAAGAGAGGGTCGCTCATGCGCACGTTCGACAGGGATCTGCACATGACGGAACACGGGATGGGCCTTAAGCGGTAACTAAGGTAAACCCCTTTTTCTTCTCTTCTATGCTTTTTTCACCTTCGGTGGTAGTTTTGGTTAATGTACAACGTCTCCTAGAGCAAGATAAGGAGTAGACTCTAGACGTTTTCTTTTTAACCGCGGTTGGAATGACGACATAGCAGTCAAAATAGACAAGTCGTCATTGCAATTAGGTTAATAGCCTTGACGTTGGATTTTCCAAGACTACTACCAAATAGTAGGTTTTCCTATTTGGTAGGTTGGGAGGTACGTCAAACCTCCCAATAAGGTTCTGCAAAATACTCTTATTTCACTTAAACTATTACAAAAAAAGGAATATATACTGTAGATCAAACATTTACAAATGGGTAGCCTATATAGTATAAAATGTAAAGAAAAAGAAAATACATAACAATATAGAAAAGCACAAAATTACACATATACAGTACCGGTACAGTATATACTGTACAATGTACATACATATATATATTGCAGAATTACATATTTGTACACAACAAACCCCTTGATACAGCATGAATTAAAGGGTTTACATTGGCTCCTCTCTTTGTTAAGCCATCTGAAATCTGAAAACTAGATTCTACCCAATTCATACACATTTCTTCCTTATGAATCATTTGTTTGATCATGGCTAAGTTTATTCTCAGCCTCTTCTCTGCGACATTCTTTGTTGAGTGTACATTTTCATAGAGGGATTTGTTGTCAACATTACAAATTATTGGAAACTTATTTACAAAACTTCCATTATACAAAATTTCAATGAGTATTTGACCGAGATAGTAACTTGAATCAACAGCTTCACTAGCTTCACTAGCTGCGAGAGTCTCGGCTGCCAAAGTACTTTTAATCACTCTTTTAATCTTTTTGGACTTCCATGATAAGACACAGGTTTTCCCATTTTCTCCCACAAGAAATACTACATGACCCCCTGCACTGGATGACCTATCAGGTGAATTTACATGTGAAGCATCACTATATGTCACATAAGAACATAAGAAAATGGGAGTCTGCAGAAAGCCGATTGGCCCACACAAGGCAGATCCCTGTCACACCCAACCCCAATTATAAGCCCAGCTTAAAAACACCATTAGGACTTACCTCACCGAAACGGTCAGAGGTCAGAATAACGGGGATCTGCAGATCCCCACACCTGGGCCACACCTGACAGATCACCCTCACACCCAACCCATCTCGTCCATATGCCTATCTAATTGTATCTTAAAGCTCCCTATCGTTCTTGATCCCACTATAGCACTTGGTAGCCTATTCCACCTATCTACAACTCTGTTACCAAACCAATATTTGCCTATATCTTTTTTGAAACGAAATTTATCTAATTTGAAACCATTTGTACGAGTTCTTTCGCTATCACTGAGCTTTAGTACATTTTTCATGTCCCCTTTATTAATCCCACTAACCCACTTGAATACCTCTATCATGTCCCCTCTAACTCTGCGTCTCTCTAACGAATGTAAGCCTAATTTCTTCAACCTTTCTTTATACGGAAGATTTCTAATATTATGGATCATTTTTGTCATTCTACGTTGTACTCTCTCCAATGAATCTATGTCCATTCTGTAATAAGGACACCAACATTGAACAGCATAATCCATATGGGGTCTCACTAATGACAAGTAAAGTTTTAAGATAACATCAGCAGTTCTGTTACTCACACTCCTAGAGATGAACCCGAGAATCCTGTTTGCCTTGTTTCGAACGCTTATACACTGTTTTCTAGGCTTCAAATCATTGCTAACAAACACACCTAGATCTTTCTCACAATTCGAGTTCTAATTCCATATTAGCTAGTTTATATTTAACATTTGTATGCATCTTCCCTATCTTTAATACCATGCATTTGTCAATGTTAAACTTCATCTGCCAATTTACTGACCATTCGTGTAAGGTATCTAGATCCCTTTGGAGGCACTCTATATCTCTATCTGAATCAATTGTTCTCCCCATTTTGGTATCGTCTGCAAATTTACTTATCCTACTAGTTATACCTAAATCAAGGTCATTTATGTATATAACAAACAACAGAGGACCTAATACAGATCCCTGGGGGACACCATTTTTGACTGCTCCCCATTCTGACTTCGTAACATTTATGCCGACTCTCTGCTTCCTACCAATTAGCCATGACCTAATCCATCCCAACAACGCCCCACCTATTCCATGCGCCTCAACCTTTCTCATCAATCTCTCATGGGGGACTCTGTCGAAAGCTTTACTGAAATCTAAATATATTATATCATATGACTTGTCATTATCTACTGCTTCATATACCTCTGAGAAAAAACTAAGCAAATTAGTAAGGCAAGAACGTCCCTGAGTGAATCCATGCTGAGAAGAATTTATTAAATTAAATGTATCTAAGTGGTTTCTAATTTTACTAGCAATAATTGACTCTAGTAGCTTTCCTATGATTGATGTAAGACTAATGGGACGGTAATTGGATGCTATTGATTTGTCACCTTTTTTGAAGATCGGAACTACGTTTGCAAGCTTCCAAGCTTCTGGAACTATACCTGTCTCTAATGACTTGGAAATGTTAATGCGTAACTTAACTTATCCCTACATTCTTTTAATACTCTAGCATATACCTCATCAGGACCAGGCGATTTATGAGGTTTCAGTCTGTCAATTTCCTTAAGCACATCATTTCTACTTATAGTAACCGTACTTAACCTATTTTCTATACTATCACTATATACCTTATGGACTTCTGGAAACTGTGCCAAATTTTCATTAGTGAAAATGGAAAGAAATTGACTATTTAATGTACTGCACATTTCTAAATAATTTTCTGTCATTTCTCCTATCGAAGTTTTAAGGGGACCAATTACATCTCTAACCTTGGATTTATATAGTTGGTAAAAAGCTTTAGGATTATTTTTTGAGTCATTGGCAACCTTAATTTCATAATTTCTTTTTTCTTTCCTAATATCCTTTTTTACCTGTCTTGATAGATTCTGATAGTAAGCAAGTAGGTGAATTTCGCCTTTCCTAATTTTTCTATATATTCCTCTCTTTTGTCCTAGAAGATCTAATAGTATATTCATCCATTTGGGTTGGTTCTGTGTTGATCTAAATTTTCTTTTGGGGATGTATTTATTTTGTGCATTGAATACTGACTCGATAAAATTATCGTATGTATCTACCAAGGTTGACGTCTCTTCCTGACTTAAGATGACAGGTGCCTGAGAAGGGGTACACTCATTTGGACACCTGGATCGACTTAATTTTTTGACCATAGGGTCTGCTAATAGGGCTCTTCTTAACCCACCATAATTGGCTTTTCTGAAGTCAGGTATTAATGTTGTATTCTCTCTGGTATTACCTTTCCATTGTATATTAAAATACACAGAATTGTGGTCACTATTTCCTAGGTGGTCCCCTATCACTACATTATTTACCATATGTTCATTGTTACTGAAAACTAAATCGAGAATATTATTACCTCTAGTCGGCGTATCTATGAATTGAAATAAAAAACTATCTTGTACTACCTCTATAAACTCCTCAGAATCAGAGTCTCCTATTTGATGCTGCCAATCTATATTCAGAAAATTAAAATCCCCCATAATGCACACATTGCTAAACCTTGATGCCATTTTAATTTCCTCCCATAATGACGTTCCGTCATTTCTACTCATATTTGGCGGTCTATACATAACTCCAATAACTATGGTCTCACTACCTTCGTTAACCTCTACCCAAACACTTTCATTATCGTTATTTAGTCTAATACCTGATTTAATACAGCTTTTTAATGTACTCCCTTACCCCCAGGGGGTAAGGGGGCCTTCATCTAATGGTGGAGGAAAAAAAGAATATGCCTCACGCATCCTACTGCATGTCGTACAAGGCGACTAATAGGGGGGATGGTGATAGACTTGCGGACCAAGTAGCCATCACTATACAATGAAGCCTTGTTATTGGCGCTGGCATTGTCTCTATATGACAGTGCTGTGACAGGGCTTCATTGTACTTGCTCCAAGTTGCCTAATGGCGGCACACTGGCAGTGGGTGCCGCTCCCTCTGGACCCGGCCCTGGCACCCTGGGCCCATCCTGGACGAAATGGATCCAGAGGGTACAGTACGTAGTGTTTCCCCGGGCTGGCACTTTCCGCCCAATAGTATAGGGGCCCGAACCTGGTGGTAGCGCTCCAGGAGGCTGCCCTGTCATTTGGCGAAAAATACCAGGCCAGTCGTAGTGCCGTGTACGCGCACGGGGTGCGTCCCTGCAGCTGGTTCTGGTGGGGCGTACCGAGGCCACTGGATCCTACCCCCTTGAAATCACTTGGGGGATGGTGCTGGGAATGGTCCCGGGGTAGACTGGAGCCGGAGTTCTGGGGGGGGGGGGGGGGGGGGGGGGGGGGGGGTGATGCCCATCTGCCAGCCAAACCTACCTAACTATGACTAAAATCAAAGAAAATAAACGTAAGTCCGATGAAACAAAACTGCACAGGACAATGACAAATGCCCCCCACAAACTCAGACTTGCTAGTGTGAATGTTGGTAGTTTGAATCTGCGTGCGAATGAAGTGGCTGAGATGTGTGAGAGGAGGCGAGTGGACGTCTGCTGTACCCAGGAAACACTCTGGAAGAGACATGGGGTACAGTGGATTGTCGGAAGGAGGAAAAGATATAGGATATACTGGATGGGTGTGGAGACTGATAAAGCGAAAGGAGGAGTGGGTGTTCTGGTGGCTGAAGAGCTGGCGGAAAGTGTGCTTCAGATTACGAGAGTTAGTGAAAGGCTGATTGTTTTGAAGTTGAAAGTTGGTGAAAGAATTCTGAATGTGATATCTGCATATGCCCCACAGGCTGGCTTACAGAAAGAGATAAAAGAGGACTTCTGGAATGACACCGTCAGTGTCATTTCAGGCCTCTCGGAGAACGAAATAACAATCGTGGGGGGGGACCTCAATGGTCACGTGGGAGCATCTGCAGATGGATACGAGGGGGTACATGGAGGAAATGGTTACGGAAGGAGAAATCTAGAAGGCGAATATATATTGGAGTCCTGCGTTGCACTCAACATGGGTTGTGTGTAACACAAAGTTCAAGAAAAGACAGAGCCACCTGATCACATATAACTCTGGGGTCTCCAGTAGCCAGATAGATTACTTCTTGGTTAACAGGAAAGACTGGAAACTAGTTCGAGATGTAAAGGTCATCCCGAGCGAAGAATGTATCCCCCAGCATAAGCTACTTGTGTGCGACATGAGCTTATACAGAGATCCTAAGCGCAAGAAGGTTTACATACCCAAAAGGAAAGTGTGGCTGCTGAAGGACAAGGAAGTTAGGGATAGGTTTCATAATGAACTGGAGGAAATGAATAGAAATAAGGAAGCTAGGCCTAACGATGTAAATAGCCAATGGAACTTTCTTAAGCATAGCCTTATCGCTGCCACTGACAAAGTCTGTGGGAAAACAAAGGGTCACCCCAGGAATAAGACCTCTTGGTGGTGGAACGATGAGGTAGAACATGCTGTGAAAGAGAAAAGGAGATGCTTCAAAGCATGGAAGAAAGGAGGCAGCAGGGAGGAATACCAGGCAGCTAAACGAACTGCCAAAAGAGTTATTTACAATGCTAAAAATCGCATTAAGGACCTGGTCCTCGAACAAGTGTGTAACACTGACAATCCCAATGGGATCTTCAACCTAGCTAGGCGAGTTAAAAATGACAGTAGGGATATTATAGGTGCACAGTGTGTTAGAGATGATAATGGGAAGATTGTGTATGCAGAAAATTAAATCAGAGAAGCATGGAAGGTACACTATGAACGATTGCTAAATATAGAGTTTGAATGGGATAAGGAACAGCTTAGTATCGAAAAACCAATATCTGGGCCCCCTCCTTTGATAGCACCAGCTGTAGTGAGCGACGCAATCAATAAAATGAAGGACGGTAAAGCTCCAGGTTGCTCCGACATTGTCGCTGAGATGATAAAAGCCTCAGGGGAGATTGGTGTAAACTTAGTCACTGAGTTGATAAACACCATTATTAAAGATGAGAAAATCCCAGAGGATTGGCTCAAAAGTGTAATAGTAAATATATACAAAGGAAAAGGGGATGCGCTAGATAGAGGAAATTATAGGGGCCTGAAAATGCTTGACCAAATCATGAAGGTCTGTGAGAGAGTCCTTGAGGGTTTGATCAGGCAAAGCATCTCTATTGATGATATGCAGTTTGGTTTTATGCCAGGACGTGGTACAACCGATGCTATCTTCATAGTCAGGCAGATACAGGAAAGATACTTACTAAAAGGCAGGGATCTTTACTTTGTGTTTGTGGACCTGGAGAAGGCCTTTGATAGGGTACCTAGAGATGTTGTGCAGTGGGCTATGAGGAAACTTGGTGTGGAAGAGTGGCTGGTGCGTGTGATAATGAAGATGTATGAAGATTCGCGAGGTTCGGTGAGGGTGAAGGGTGTACTGAGTGATGAGTTCGCAGTCCGTGTTGGAGTCCATCAGGGTTCAGTGTTAAGCCCCCTCTTTATTATGGTCTTGGAGGCGCTGTCTAGAGTTTTTAGAGGCGGACTCCCGTTGGAACTGTTTTATGCAGACGATTTAGTCTTCATAGCTGACAGTATGCAGGATGCTGAGGCCAAATTCAGAGAGTGGAGAGAGGGCATGGCAAGCAAGGGTTTAAGAGTCAATATTAACAAAACCAAGGTTATGCATTGTAGATTGAGACGAGGCAATGTGGAAAAGAGCGGTGCATACCCATGTGCAGTGTGTGGAAAGGGAGTGGGCGTTAACTCAATTCAATGTAGCATCTGTCGATGTTGGATACACCATGGGAGTAAGCGCTGTAGTAGAATAAAGGGGCCCCTGCCGAAGGATAAGTCAGAAAATAGAGAAATTTGAGTGCGTAGTGTGCAAAGGCGAGCTTGTGTTAAGTGATGATCCTGTGGCTGTGAATTTTGGAAATGAGTCTTTGGAGCTGGTGAACAAGTTTTGTTACCTAGGAGATACCATCTCTGCCGGTGGTGGGGCCGAGGCTGCCACTGTTGCTAGAATTAGGTGTGGCTGGGGGAAGTTCAGAGAATTGATGCCAATCCTGACCATGAAAAGAATGCCTCTCCCCCTGAAGGGAAAGGTGTATGCCTCATGTGTTAGAAGTGCAATGACGTATGCCTCAGAAACATGGACCGTTAAAGTAGAGGATGTCAACAGAATGGAGCGTAATGAGATGAGAATGGTGAGATGGATGTGTGGGGCCAGGCTACAGGATAGAATAACAAATGTTGAGCTGAGGAGACGTTTAGGTATAAAGAGTATTAGCGAGGTGATGCGTACAAGTAGACTGGGATGGTATGGACATGTGGAGAGAATGGATGAACAAAATTGGGTGAAAAAATGCAGGTCTGTGATTGTGGAGGGAGCTGCACCAAGGGGTGGACCAAAGAAGACCTGGGATCGGACTATACGCGCCGATCTCAAATCCAAGAACTTGACAAGTGAAGCAGCCCTTAACAGGGTTGCCTGGAACGCCGCCATTAGGACAAGAGACTGAAACTGCACTGATGTGTGGAACACTCTGTCTTAAAATTTTATGTATGTATGTATGTATGTAAACACTGCTATACCGCCACCCCTCTTACTTGTTCGGTCATATTTAAACAAACTATATCCTGGTATATCAAATTCTGCTAAAAAATGCCTGGTTTCTGTATTAATCCACGTTTCAGTTAGCGCTATTATGTCTATTTTCCTTGCTAACAAGGGCTCTAAGTTCGTTCATTTTGTTACACAGACTCCTACAGTTTGTGTAATATACTCTCAATTTACTTCTTTTCTTCATACCTAATTTACCTTTATTTCTAATGACATTTCCATCTTCCGTTGCTCCATCACTACTATCATTAGCAATATAGTTATCATTTTTAGCATGAGACTGAATATCCTTATCGCTTTCGCCTGACGCTAAAATTGTTCCATTTAACCTTTCATTTACACTCTCAATATTTCTGTTCGAAACCCCACAACCACCCTATCTAAAGAACTAGCTAATGTGGAAACCCCTAACCTTGAAAGATGAACCCCATCCCTTGCGTACATCCCATCTCTCCCATAGAAACTATCCCAGTTATCAATGAATGGTATTGCTTTTTCTTTGCAATATTTCTCCAACCGGCAATTGACACCAATCGCCCTGGATGTCCATTCCTTGGGAACTCCTCTTCTGGGTAGGATACAATGTACTACAGGGATCCCTCCCTTCATCTTAACCTTATCTAACACATCCCGATACTGCTACAGCAGTTCCTCACTTCTACCCTTACCAACATCGTTACTCCCGGCACTGAGACAGATAATGGGGTTATCTCCACTATCTTCCAAGATGTGGTCCATCTTCTCTAAAACCCTCCCAACTCCATGGCCAGGCAGACACACAACCTTCCTAAGTTTAGTGCGGGTAGCCCTAACTAAATGTCTTACCATGGAGTCGCCCACAATCGATACAGACTTACCTTCTCGGGACACAGACTTACCTTTCCCTCGGGAGGATCCAGCAGCTGCACTTGGAGAACCCCCGGTGGTGGCAGAAGCTCCCTTGGTGGTGGTGGTGGTGGTGGTGGTGGTAGGTAGCATAGCGTCAGCGGTTGGAGCTGAGTCTGCGGCAGGCACTTCGGCTAACCCTCCCTTATCCTGACTATCTTTTCCCTCACATTCGTCTCGCAAAGGAGAGAATGTATTTGTCACACTCATACCTATTCTACTATCCTGCTTCTTGAGTGTGACTTTCCCACCCGTATTTTTAACAACCTGCCATGAATACAATTTTTCATCAACTTCCTCCCTTTTCCCTTTACTCGACTTTATTTCCTCTTGGCTAAGATTGAAAGCTAGATTTTCGTCTTTAATCAAATCCACTTCCCTCTGAAGTTTAACATTAACCTCCCTTAGAGCCAAGACCTCTTCCTTCACCACAACCATCTCTTCCCTTACCTGGAGAATAAGATGATGCAGATCAGTTAGAGACTCGCACTCCATACCTGCCATGATCCCAATAAGCTTAGCGAGGAGCAAGAAACTAAGTACAGAAAAACAAAAACAAGTAAACTAACAGCTAAAAACTGAGCTATAACACTTTTATATAATAATAATAATAATAATAATAATAATATTTATTCAGTCAGCAATTTACAGAGTTGGTACCACATAGTTTGTTACAAATATGACATGTACCAGCCTTGCATAATTCCAACTAAGGATAGCCCAATAAGGCCATTAGGCGTATTTCCATTGGGGTCCTTGTGGGATTAGGTTAGCTGGGGAAAAGGGGAGGATAAAGAAATAGATACTTTAGAGAAAGTATTTCTAGGGGGTTATTTTAAGATACCTTACATCCTATAGTAAATATCAGTAATCCGTAATCAGTAATCATTTCAGTTTGGTTTGTCTATCTCTTATGTCGTATTTAGTAGTAGACATAAGCTTGGTGCTCCCTTCTCGCAGCTGTCCGGTTCAGGTGTTCCTTCAGGCTACGTCTGAAGGAATACAGTGTTCTCTTTTCACGGACTGACTGGGGTAGGTCGTTCCAGTCTTTGATGGCAGTGAAGAAGAATGTTTGCTTACCCTGTTCTTGGATTCTCGGGACCTTAAAATTAAACCTCATGTTTCTTGTATTATGTCCACTCCTCTCATTTGCTTTAACAAAATCATTCTTTAGATACTCTGGAGCTCTGTCATAGAAAATTTTGAAGGCATTAGTTAGCCTGATTTGTTTGGCCCTGTCAGAAACATTAAGCATACCTAGTGACTGAAGTTGTTCCTGGCCAACATGTGATCTGGGTCCTAGGTTCAGCATGAACCTAACCATTTTATTTTGAGTGACCTGAAGTTTGTGCTGTGCTGATTTAGATGATGCAGAGTACCAGGATGACACAGAATAGTCAAAATGACATTGAACAAGCGCTTGGCAGAGGGTCTTTTTGGTCGCCGCGGGCAAGCATCCCACCTGTCTATACAGGTATTTTATACGTGCTCTACACTTACTCAGGATAGATTCCAAAATTGTTTCACCTGACAAACTCGCGTCCAGTTTTAGTCCGAGATATTTAACTTGTGACACTGTTGTTATAGGAATATCATTACAGTTGACCGAGAAGCCCACAATGTTTTTCAGTTTGCGTTTTGTTCCACATAAGATGGCTTCCGTCTTGCCCAGGTGAAGAGATAGTCTATTGTCCACTAGCCATTCACTACATGATGCTAGTTCTTTGGAAAGTGAAGCGGCAATACTTATTGGGTCTTTTCCTGAAACCAGAAGCACGCTGTCGTCTGCATACAGTAATAATTTACATGAGACGCTCAGTTCCATGTCGTTCACATAACAGAGAAAGAGTAGGGGACCAAGGATGCTTCCCTGCGGGACCCCACAGTTAATTGGCATAGGATCAGATATATTATCATCAATTTTGACTCTTTGGGTTCTACCACTAAGATAAGATTTAAACCAGTTCACAGACCCTATGCCCATAGCTTGTAGTTTATTACATAGGATATCATGGTCTACTGTGTCAAACGCTTTTTGTAGATCAAGAAGAACCATACCGGTGTAGTTACCTTTAGACATTTCTTTACGAATGTGATCCGTTAAGTGGATGAGACAGGAGTCTGTCGAGTACATGCATCTGAAACCTGATTGAAACTTATAGAATAGATAATTTTGTTTGAGGTAGTGTTCAATTTGGGTGTATACCGCTCTTTCAAGGATTTTAGATACAATACATAATATGCTAACTGGTCTGTAGTTGCCAACTTCTAGTTTATTTCCTTTCTTGAATAGAGGGGTTACAATAGCTTCCTTCAGTTCAGCAGGTACTGTGTTGGTGTTAATTGACAAGTTGATGATGTGGGTTAGGGGGCCTGCTATACCAATGGCTCCATCTCGTAGAAATTTGGCAGGAATTTTGTCTGGTCCTGTGCTCTTATGTACATTTAGGTTAGACAGCTTGTCAAAAGTGTATTTTGGTGTAACATTTTGCAATCTAAATGTGTTCGGGTGTATGTCTTTATCTCTGTAGAAATTACGAAAGGTGGCCGTTGTTGTCGTGTATTTATTGAGAGGTTGAGGTAGGTTCTGTGCAAGTGTGTTTGCTATGGAGGTGAAGAAGGAGTTGAAGTAGGTTGAAATTTGTCGTTTATCGTGGCAAACCTGATCATTAATGGTGAGAGCAATATTAGTGTTAGACGAATCCCTTGTCTTGTTGCTGTAGCCTGTTGTTTTTAGGTGCCTCCATAGTTTCTTTGGGTTATTCTGATATTCCTCTGCCTTATTGTGAAAATAATTATTTTTCGCTGATTTCATTTTCCTACTTAGTTTATTCCTGGCCCTGTTGAACTCATGTTTCAGACCTTGATCCTGTCTATGTTTCGCTAGCCTTTTTAACAGATTGTCTCTGTGTTCCAGATGGTGTAGTATGTCATTGTTGATCCATGGGTCTGACCTTGCTTTAATTCGTATGTCTTTCAGAGGAGCTATTTCGTCTAGAATGTTTGTGATGATGGTTCTGAAGCCAACCCCTGCGTCATTAACGTTTGTACTTCCAAACACTGGAGACCAGTCTGTATTCCATAAAATGTCCAGAAATGTTTCCTTATTGTAGTTTCTGAGTGACCTTGTTTTGATAATCTTGTGATTCTCTAGGGTAATTTTTGTGGTTTTCCGTGTGCAATATGTGACGAAGTGATCACTTATCCCAGTCTGTATAACCCCTGATTGGGATATTTTGTCCTCTCTGTTACAGTTTATGTGGTCTAATATTGTGGCAGTGTTCTCAGAGATACGTGTGGGGGTTGTGATGAGTTGTTTGTGATTGTGCATTGTCAGTATATGCCTATATTCTCGTACAAGCCTATCATTTCGTTGTTTGTAACACAGGTTAAAATCCCCTAGTATGATGGATTCGTTCCGAGGGTCTAGCGATGACAAAGTTCGTTCAAATTTGGTCAAGAATTGTGTGTCGGCTGGTGGCCTATAGCATACCCCAATTGTGATGGGTCTTGTCCTCGGCAGGTGTAGGTCGATCCACAGAGCTTCGTGATTTTCTACATGGAGGTCGGTCCTAGTTGTGTGTGTGAGGTTGTGTTTTACATACAGACATACTCCTCCCCCATGCCTATTGCGATCATTCCTAACCATGTTGAAACCTTGAATATTTATTTCACCATCGTTTATACTTGAATCCAGCCAGGTTTCTGTGATTGCAATTATTGAAGCTTTGGCCTTATTAGCTAACAAGTTTATTTCTGACAATTTATGGTACATTGATCTGGCGTTAATGTGGATAAGATGGAGCCCTTTGTTGGTGAACACTCTGTATTCATCTTTGATTTTGAATGTGTCCTGGCTGGATTCTGAGTTGTTAATACTCGGATCATTTACATTAATATTCGGTAATGAATGCAAGGCACACTTATTGCAAAGGAATTCCCGTTCTTCACTGTTGGTCTTCTTAGAGATGCACTTCATGTGAGCTACCTGTTTACACTTTACACAGTTTTGGATCTTCTGACGTCGTGTTATGAGTGATTCACAAATAAAACAAATGGTTTCGCGATGTTGTACAGCTGAGTTCCTACATTTAACACATTCAACTTTGTTTCTACTGTTAACGTAAGTACATCGGTTATGAACAATTTCATTACAACTGTTGCATTGTAAAAGTGAACTCCTATTGTTGAAACCAATATTACAGACTATACATGGTTTTTTCTTACTGTTTATCATACGACTGGAGGTGTGGTTTGGTCCGCGTCGATCAGCTGTTTGTGCGGGAGAGAGTAGGGGATACTCGCGGTCGGGCTGTGGTTGTTTGCTGTTGTTGTTTGCTGTTGTTGTTGTTGTTGTTTTCATTGTCCGTTGATGCTGCTTCCCTGTAGATGTAGATATAACACGAGTGCACTGCCCCCAAACACAGGTAGGTGTGACTGGTCACTAAAGGTCACTGGTAAGTGGTCCGGGCAGGAGCTCAGATTAACACAACCTTCTCCTGTCACTGAATGAACTGAATGTCACAAGTTTACATTTTTTAAAGTCCCATAAAACAGGAAACAGCAAGTTACAATCTTCATTATTCAGCTTCCTTACACATTTATTGGCTTTCATTACATCTTCAATCTTGGGATGCTTCATATTGCAAGTGAGCTATAGGACATCATAATTAATATCAGGTCTGGTGTGATTACTCATCCAACCTAGTTTCCCTATCAGACTTCTCAGTTCTTCAGTTTGAGTTTCATTCAAATTGTCATCTTTATTACCACTCTTTACTGTGATGGGCTTTACTTAATTTAGATAAGCATTTTGGTCAAGAGAAATGCCCTCTTCACCTTGCCTTAGGTCTAGTCCAATATACCTGAAGGCTTCCGCTGACTGTTGCCCTATCTTGAACTTATCTTTAATTCTACTGATGACAACCTTCTCAAACAACTGTGTTCCTCCCCAGATAAAATCATCCACATGCATAAGTAGAAGACCTGATAATTTGTTGTTATTATACCAGTAAAAACCAGCAGGGTCTGCCTTGACTTGAGTACAACCCAGTGTGAAGCAACTTTCTTACAGTAAGATACCACTCTCTCGAGGCATCATTCAGACCGTAAACACATTTCTTTAATTTCCAAAAAATTTGATCAGCAGAGTTTGCTTCTTTGGGTGGTTTTAAGTAAACCTCTCGGTGGAAATCTTCACTCTGCAAGAAAACTGCCTTCACATCAATGGAATTACACTGCCACTGATTAGTTGCCATGACTGCTAAAATTATCCTCAGGACCTCTTTACTTACTGTGAGAGAATCAGTTCTAGTGCATTCAGACTCTTCAAACCCTCTATCCAGTCTTTACCACATACAGTTGAAGTATCGGTACATGCAGAGTCAAGTACTGCACTGTTGAAAGATTCAATTACAAATGCTCTCATTTGATCATCTTTCATACCATCACCAACCATTAGCACAATATCTTCCACATCCTCTCTGCACTTACTCTTAGTCACATTTATTTGTCTTGATTGTTCTTGTCTATCTTGATTAAATTTTCTTCTATGAGGACAGTTAGAGGCATAGTGCATGGTTGACTCACAAATCCTACATCTTGTGGGATTAGCATCTCTATCTAAAGGGTTACCTTTCCTAGGTCCCACAGCTGCAACATTATCCTGTCTCCAACCTGATGACTGAGACTTATACAGATTACTGGTACCCTGCTGTGAAAAAATTAAATTTTCCTAGGTCTCCAGGAAGCATGAGAATTTCTCACAGCATTAACCCAAGAACGGCGAGGGGGGGGGGGTATTGAACTAGCTGCCCATGGGCGAGCATATTGGCTCTATTCAGGCCTATAATCATCATCTTACGATAAATATCGTTATTACTTATTCATATGAGCCTATTTTACCTTCACTATGAAGATAGTAACCTGTAACAACAATAAAACAAGTGCAAATATAATTTTTCTGGTCAAAATCGCGAATATAGATGGACCAGCCCATTCATGAATTATGGAGAAAATTGAATGTCCAATGTTCAATGTCCAAAGTCCAATATCCAACAGTTTTCAGGATTCTATTGGATATTCAACTCATAGGCTAATCAATATCCAGTAATGTTTGAAAGTCCAAAGTCCAAAGTCCAATATCCAACAGTTTTCAAGTTTTATTGGATATTCAACTCTATAGGCTACTCAACATCCAGCAATGTTTGAATGTCCAAAGTCCAATATCCAACAGTTTTCAGGTTTTATTGGATATTCAACTCTATAGGCTACTCAATATCCAGTAATGTTTGAATGTCCAAAGTTCAATATCCAACAGTTTTCAGGTTTTATTGGATATTCAACTCTATAGGCTAATTAATATCCAGTAATGTTTGAATGTCCAAAGTCCAATGTCCAAAGTCCAATATCCAACAGTTTTCAGGTTTTATTGGATAGTCAACTCTATAGGCTAATCAATATCCAGTAATGTTTGAATGTCCAAAGTCCAATATCCAACAGTTTTCAGGTTTTTATTGGATATTCAACTCTAGGCTAATCAATATCCAGTAATGTTTGAATGTCCAAAGTCCAATATCCAACAGTTTTCAGGTTTTTATTGGATATTCAACTCTATAGGCTAATCAATATCCAGTAATGTTTGAATGTCCAAAGTCCAATATCCAACAGTTTTCAGGTTTTTATTGGATATTCAACTCTAGGCTACTCAATATCCAGTAATGTTTGAATGTCCAAAGTCCAATATCCAACAGTTTTCAGGTTTTTATTGGATATTCAACTCTAGGCTACTCAATATCCAGTAATGTTTGAATGTCCAAAGTCCAATATCCAACAGTTTTCAGGTTTTATTGGATATTCAACTTTATAGGCTAATCAATATCCAGTAATGTTTGAATGTCCAAAGTCCAATATCCAACAGTTTTCATGTTTTATGGATATTCAACTCTATAGGCTAATCAATATCCAGTAATGTTTGAATGTCCAAAGTCCAATATCCAACAGTTTTCAGGTTTTTATTGGATATTCAACTCTAGGCTAATCAATATCCAGTAATGTTTGAATGTCCAAAGTCCAATATCCAACAGTTTTCAGGTTTTTGTTGGATATTCAACTCTAGGCTAATCAATATCCAGTAATGTTTGAATGTCCAAAGTCCAATATCCAACAGTTTTCAGGTTTTATTGGATATTCAACTCTATAGGCTAATCACTATCCAGTAATGTCCAAAGTCCAATATCCAACAGTTTTCAGGTTTTTATTGGATATTCAACTCTAGGCTAATCAATATCCAGTAATGTTTGAATGTCCAAAGTCCAATATCCAACAGTTTCAGGTTTTTATTGGATATTCAACTCTATAGGCTAATCAATATCCAGTAATGTTTGAATGTCCAAAGTCCAGTATCCAACAGTTTTCAGGTTTTTATTGGATATTCAACTCTAGGCTCTCTCGCTATTCTATCGCTACTATAATAATCAGTGTTCCTCAGAGCTATCCCAGTGCATACCACCTCCTTTACGTAGGGCACGTGGTACCCGTCTTGCAACTCAATCCCACCCCTACTCTGTGCAACTCTCCAACCCAAGAGTGAAACGTTACTCTCAAACTTTCTTCTACTCAACATCTGAGCTCTGGAACTCTCTCCCAGAATCAGTCTTTCCCTCTTCCTACGACTTAAATTGCTTCAAACTCCGTGTGTCCAGGCATTTTGGCTCGAACGTCCCTTGATTTTGGCCCTGTCACTCTTTCAACTATGGGGGAGGCACTCGCTATAGGCAGTTATGCCTTTTGCCTCCCTCAATCACATAGAAAAAAAAAAAGAAAAAAAAAAAAAAAAAAAAAAAAAAAAAAAAAAAAGGCTACTCCATATCCAGTAATGTTTGAATGTCCAAAGTCCAATATCCAACAGTTTTCAGGTTTTTATTGGATATTCAACTCTAGGCTACTCAATATCCAGTAATGTTTGAATGTCCAAAGTCCAATATCCAACAGTTTTCAGGTTTTTATTGGATATTCAACTCTAGGCTAATCAATATCCAGTAATGTTTGAATGTCCAAAGTCCAATATCCAACAGTTTTCAGGTTTTTGTTGGATATTCAACTCTATAGGCTAATCAATATCCAGTAATGTTTGAATGTCCAAAGTCCAATATCCAACAGTTTTCAGGTTTTATTGAATATTCAACTCTATAGGCTAATCACTATCCAGTAATGTCCAAAGTCCAATATCCAACAGTTTCCAGGTTTTTATTGGATATTCAACTCTAGGCTAATCAATATCCAGTAATGTTTGAATGTCCAAAGTCCAATATCCAACAGTTTTCAGGTTTTTATTGGATATTCAACTCTATAGGCTAATCAATATCCAGTAATGTTTGAATGTCCAAAGTCCAATATCCAACAGTTTTCAGGTTTTTATTGGATATTCAACTCTAGGCCACTCAATATCCAGTAATGTTTGAATGTCCAAAGTCCAATATCCAACAGTTTTCAGGTTTTTATTGGATATTCAACTCTAGGCTACTCAATATCCAGTAATGTTTGAATGTCCAAAGTCCAATATCCAACAGTTTTCAGGTTTTATTGGATATTCAACTCTATAGGCTAATCAATATCCAGTAATGTTTGAATGTCCAAAGTCCAATATCCAACAGTTTTCATGTTTTATGGATATTCAACTCTATAGGCTAATCAATATCCAGTAATGTTTGAATGTCCAAAGTCCAATATCCAACAGTTTTCAGGTTTTTATTGGATATTCAACTCTAGGCTAATCAATATCCAGTAATGTTTGAATGTCCAAAGTCCAATATCCAACAGTTTTCAGGTTTTTGTTGGATATTCAACTCTAGGCTAATCAATATCCAGTAATGTTTGAATGTCCAAAGTCCAATGTCCAAAGTCCAATATCCAACAGTTTTCAGGTTTTATTGGATATTCAACTCTATAGGCTAATCAATATCCAGTAATGTTTGAATGTCCAAAGTCCAATATCCAACAGTTTCAGGTTTTATTGAATATTCAACTCTATAGGCTAATCACTATCCAGTAATGTCCAAAGTCCAATATCCAACAGTTTTCAGGTTTTATTGGATATTCAACTCTATAGGCTAATCAATATCCAGTAATGTTTGAATGTCCAAAGTCCAAAGTCCAATATCCAACAGTTTTCAGGATTCTATTGGATATTCAGGATCTGCAGTGTCATCGGTATTTACTACGGCTTGTTATTCCATAACAGTATATAAAATTATTTATTTTCTGGTTAACATTACTTATAGGCCTAATATCAATTTCAATTGTGTGATAATAGATTTGCCAAGAAACATTAAATAAAACATAAATAATATACGTATTGATCATACTAAACGTATCTAAAGGGGGTATCATACTGGGCCAATTCTCGTCACTCTTTAGCAAAAAGTGGAGCTACCGTCAATCTCCAGCACAAATCTCGCCCTTTGATGGAGCTAGGATGCTTCCCGCACTGGGTGGGAAGCTCCAGTTTTTGATGGAGGTAGAGTGTCAGCCTCTTTGCAGCTCGCATTTAATCTCATTGATATCTCAAGTATATGACGTTGAAATATATATTTTGCTACATAATTGTGTGTTTTGATTGTGAGAAGGGCTGCGGATAGACATTACCTAAGTGAATTAATGCTAAAATAGCTACACCACTTGCAGCTAAATAACCACTTCCTATACCTACGCCACGGCGATTGGTATGAAACGAAAACATTCGGTTGTGTAGCAGGAGGAACTGTTTTTCAGATGCCTATTTACTAAGAATCATTGAACAATATATTTAACCTAGCCTAACCTAACCTAGTATATTAGTGGACTATTTATGAATGTAAAATGTAAAAATATATTGTAACATTACCAAATTATTGAGATAAATACAGGTCTACCCGCATACACAGGATTATGCCTACAACCTCCGAAAAGTTCAAAATATTTCCTCATATATTATGCTCCAAATATAAAACATAATCACGCAAACTTGTAGATTGAGTCATATTGAAATATAAGTGTCGATATAAATCCATATTACTCTAAATTATTGGTGAAACAGCACAATATAAACGATCGTTTAGTGCCGAGGTAACGACAGGGGCTCCGTCAGGCTATAGCCTATATTTTGCGAAAAACTTCCTCATAGCTACTTATATAAGCTTCACACGCAAAACATAGCAACATTAACGTATAGATTGGGTCCTATTACACAAAGTTTGTCAATATCAATCCATATTATTTTACAGTTTAAGTGAAACCACTGTTCTATAGCCTACGCCACGGCGATTGCTATGAATCGAAAAAGTTCAAAATATAAATTTCCTCATAGGCTATAGGCCTAAGCTTCAAATTTAAAAAAAAATTACACTAACGTGTAGATTGCGTCATATTGCATTATAATTGTAGATGTAAATTCATATTGCTATACATTACAGTATAGGTGAAACGGACCAATATAGGCTAAGGTCGGACGTTGTTGTTGTTGTGTCGGAGACTCTTCTTCTTCTTATTGTTTAAATGTACAGTTTGCTGGGAAAGCAAGGGGAAAGAAGAGAGGGGAGCGTAGAGGAAATGGACGGAGAGTTGATGATGGACATAAATAGAGCGGCAGAAAGGAGTATAGGAAGAATAAGAAGATGGACAGGAAAAAGAAAACAAAAACCATGGTGGAATGGGGAAATAAAACAAGCAAGAAGTGAAAGAAGGGATGCGAACAGAGAAAGGAGAAGGATGATAGAGAGAAATAGGAGGGAAGGCGGAGAGAGGGAACGAGAAGAAAGACAAGCGGTACAGGTATACGAGGAGAAAAGGAAGAAGGTAAAAATACTAATACAAGAGGCAATGATAAAACACGAGAAAGAAGAAGTAGAAAAGATCAGAAGCAAGGGGAAAGAGGGCCAAAAGGAGTGGTATAGGATGTTAAGAGGTGAGACCGGTAGAGAGGAAGAAAGCGTGGAACTAATAGTGGGATAGAATAATTTGTTAGTAGTCTTGGCAAATCCAACGTCAAGGCTATTAACCTAATTGCAATGACGACTTGTCTATTTTGACTGCTATGTCGTCATTCCAACCGCGGTTAAAAAGAAAACGTCTAGAGTCTACTCCTTATCTTGCTCTAGGAGACGTTGTACATTAACCAAAACTACCACCGAAGGTGAAAAAAGCATAGAAGAGAAGAAAAAGGGGTTTACCTTAGTTACCGCTTAAGGCCCATCCCGTGTTCCGTCATGTGCAGATCCCTGTCGAACGTGCGCATGAGCGACCCTCTCTTGTCATCATTTTTTCACGCGCTCCATTGAATGCAGTCGCTTTGTTGTGCTCCTTTAATTCACCCTGTTTAGGTTCGTTTCGGCTTATCTGGCCTTCTTTTTGTTAGACAGATGTTACGTGATCTAGGGCACACGTAAATGGGCTCCTCAGTGTGTTTAATGGAGACGCGTGTGGAAATAGCTACCGAAGGTACGGGGGCGCCTGGCGTTCCTCGTGTGTGTTTTTCATTCCTTTCTCTTTTCATATTCTTTTTTCCTGTTAGTCTGGGCATAGTTTAGCTTTTAGCTTATTTTAGCCTAGCTTGTTTCTCATTCAGGAATTGCTATGCCCCTATGAGTTTTCATATTTTCATAGCCTAGGTGTACAGTTGGTTCACAATCTGAGATTTCGTGGTGGCGGTGCTGTTTGTCGGGTTTGTGTCGGCCGCATTATTAGCATTATTCCCGAGCCTTCACTGTGTCTCAAGGGCCTGGGCGCTTGGTGGTTCGTGATATCCAGGGGTACCCCACGGGGGCCCCTCCCTCACACCACAGGGTTTTTCGCCCCTGACACATTCTCTCCTCACGGCTAGGCCACCCTTTTTCTCGCCAGTTTCATTTACTGGTTTTTGTGTTCCTTACTGTTTTCACCTCCATCCTTTCATACCCTTTTGCCCAATCCTGGGGTACCCTACGGGGGCCCCTGTTTGTGCCAAACCACCCTTCCTGCCACTTCTCCTCATGGGCTTTGCTCTATCTCTGTGGGTTGGGTGGTTCCTGGGGGATGTGCCTCCTCTCCCCTGGTGTGTCTTCCTTGCCTCTCCCTTGACCGGTTGAGTCAGGATATTATCAAGGAAGACACTGCTCAGCTTGATGGCCATCGTCGCTTGGAGTTCATAAGGAGATGACGCTTTTTTCTGGGCCTCTTTTGGTATTCCCTAGACGCTCCTCTCGCTTTTTCGGCGCCGGACCATCTCGGCCGGTCCCGCAAATTTGCGGGGGCTTGATTCGGTCCTCTGGGACATTTCGGCTCCCCGCAAATTTGCGGAGATCGTTGGGGGTCCCGCAAAATTGCGGGAGGGTGGTGTCGGTACGGTTATGCCTCCATTGGCCTGCAAATTTGCGGTAATAGTTGGCTTTCACTATTGACTTTTTTTATGTCATCTTGTTGCCTGATACTATATTGGTGTATGCACTTTACTGGTGTTATAGGCCCTGCATGTAAGATGTTGAGTGGTGGTTAACACTTTCTCCATCTTTGCAGGTTCTGCTAGTGCTCTTCCGCCTCGGCCGCCCTCCTCACCTACCTCTGTGCTCCCAGTTTAGGGTGAGTACGGATACCTGTTTGCATGTGTGTTCCTGTTTCCCCATGCTCCTTCCCTGGTTCTTCTTGGACATTCTCTCCACTTA
Organism: Paralithodes platypus; assembly: GCA_032716605.1. Taxonomy (NCBI): domain Eukaryota; kingdom Metazoa; phylum Arthropoda; class Malacostraca; order Decapoda; family Lithodidae; genus Paralithodes; species Paralithodes platypus. Next base: position 16,240,207 of record CM064528.1, on the reverse strand, counting down.
CTCCTTCGACGTGCTGATTATGGTGTGTGTTCTTCTAGTGCAGGTAGGCTGCCTTGCTTTCGCCTTGGTTGTCGCTCCCCGTGCTTGGAGAGGCACAAGTCCTGCTTGTGCCACTCGCTCTGTGTGTCCTCTACGGCCTACCTCCCTGCTCTGTGTGGCACGTGTCTGGCCCTGGTGGTTGTGCTGCTCCATGGCCCTGGTTCCTCGGCGGTGGCTGTGGCCTCTGCTTCCCTTCCGTCGGTGTGGACGATGGTCTCCCGCCACATTAGGACTGTGGGCCACCGTTCCCCGGCCTTTATTGCCGACCGGATCCGCGTCTCCCTGACCCGACTGAAGGCCGTTCACCTGGCCCTCTCCCTGCTCGGGCCCTCTCCCCTGGGTCCCGCAGCCGGTCGTCCCATCGTCGGGGGGTTCCCCGGCTCCGTCCACGCTCTCGCTCGCCTCGTCGTCCTCCTGATCGCCTTGACGACGCCCATCGCCCTCGTCATGGTTCTCGCCCTGAGGCCGGGGTTAGCGGCTCTGCCCCTGTGCGCCCTCCCCTGGCCTCTACGGATAGGGGCTCTACTCCCTTCCGCCCGCTTCCCCAGCCCAGACGACTTCCTCTTACGTTGTCCTCGCCGCGTGCGGTTGTTCATGCTGTAGCTGGCCCTCTGCTCCCTCCTCCTACACTGTCCAGGAGGGTCCGCCTGGATGTCGTTGCTTCTCCTACTTCACCTGCTTCAGTGCCTATTCTTCCTTCACGGTCTCGTCCAACGGTGGTGGTCCCTCCCTCCTCCGCCTCGGTGTCGGGCCGCCCTGTTATCTCAGCCCCGGGGATCCTTGCTCTGTTTCCCCCCGCGGCTCCTGGCCTCCTTTCACCCGGCCAGCCTTCCCACTCCCGTCGTCCTGCTCCTCCTCATTCTTCTCTTCCTGACCTTCACTTACCGTCTCGCCAGGGGGGTACCCCTCCTCTTGCCTCGGTGGGGTTTCGCGAGGTTTTGGGGTCCCCTTTCTCAGGAGCTGATGTGTCGCTGGAAGAGGGGAATGGTGCTGTTTCCCCCTCGGCCGTTCGTGATCGGGGACGAGTCCCTCAACGGCGACACAACCGTCGTCGCTCGCCTTCCTTGGGCCGCGACGCTGCGTGTTCGTGTCGTGGGTCTCGCTCCCGCTCACGCTCGCCCCTGCGGGCCGCCCAATCTGGGGGGGGGGTAGCCTCTCTCGGATCGATTGTCGGCTATGCAGGGCTGGGTTGTGTCACGCTTCGACGGGCGCTTGGAGTCGATGGAAGACTCCCTCTTCTCGCCCTTCTTGGCGGTGACTCACCCTCCGCGCCTCACCCTACCTACCCCTGCTACGGTCCCCCTCCCTTCTGCAGGCCTACGCTCTGGTCAGACTTCAGCCGCCCTGACATCCTTCCGGCTGTTCAGTCCCTGGCTGTGTTGACGGGTCTGTCCTCCTATGGGACAGGTTTGTGCGACGCCGGTACGCCTGGCTTAGCCATCATGCTCGGTCACCCTCTCCCATTGGAGGCCTGGTTTGCTGAGGCCTTCGACTTCACGCACCGATCCGTCGACGGCTCTCCTTCCGTCCCTCCCCCGGAGTCGTCCCTGATTTTGCCTCCTCTTGTGTCTGTCGGCGGGTTGGACGGCGCGTTCTGGTCCTGGATGAGCGCGCCCGTTCTTGAACTTTGTTCTATTGCTACCCCGTTCTTCTCTCCCCCGGATCAGCCCTCTGTCGCCAAGGTTTTTCCCTTGCGACAGAGGGTGACGGACTTATTGTCTTGTCTTTAGGTTCCCTCCAGACGTCTGTTCACCACCTGCGGTTTTTCGAGGCGTCTGCGCCAGGCGATCTTCGCGAGGGTTTGGACCGCGTTCAGCGGGTCCACCTTCGGCTCGCGGTGTCTTTGGTTCCCGAGCTGAAGGCGGTTTTGTGCGCGGCAACTCGGCACCGCACGACGGTACGGTCTTCGTTCTGCGGGCCGGCCCCCTTGGTTATTCGTCAGGGTTTGTTGTACTCTGTGCTATATACGTCGGGGGTTTTTATGCAGGATGCTTGGGAATGCTACGCTTCTCTGTCGGCGGCCCCTGCTTCCGCCACACGACGCCGCGCTGTGTCGTTACGGACCCTGCTTACGTCACGCACCGACGCGCTGTGCCGCGCGCGGGGTCTTCTCAGTCCCGTCCTTCTGCCGGTCCTCTTCGGGGTGCTGCTGCAAGTGCTGCCGCCTTGCACGGGCGCAGGACTGGGACGTTGCTGGCCAGTGCATCGGTTCCGCCTCGCACTTCTGTTCTTGCCCCTTTCATCCCCTCTGTGTCGGGGCTGGCCGGCCTTCCACTTCCGGCCGCCCTTCGAAGGGGTCAGCCCCGCGCCGGCCTAGGGTTGGGGTGGCCCGCCCTTTTCGACGAGGTTGGGGGGGGCGGGGTTAGAGGAGGTCAACGTGGCGCTCATGCCCGCACGGCCCGTACCGGGGGTACCTCCACGTCAACACAATGTGTAGTTCTCTGGGTCGGCCTCCTTGTTCTCCTTCTCGCCTGGGCGTACCGGGTCGCTCCCCTCCTCTCGGGTGCTCCCTCGGGTTGTTTTCGCCCTTGCGCCCCTCGGTAGCCGCGAGGGACGTTGGGGGCGGCGGGTTGCGCGGAGGGGTCTCACCTGGAGGTGGACGTCCAGACCCCCACTCCGCTCTTGTCACCGACAACGGCCCATCTCTTCAGAGGTGGCCCACGTGTTCACTTCCATGCCCGTGCTGGGTAGCGTCGAGGGAGTTGACCGCCGGTCACCCGGTTTTCCTCTCCCGTGTCTTTCTGGTTCCGTCGCCGACCTGCGACGCGATGCGACCGGTGGTGGATCTGTCGGCCCTCAACGGACACATCGTGCACACACGGTTTCGGATGCTGCCGGTACCCCTGGTACGCCTGGCCCTGTGCCCTCTGTCGTGGGTAGTGTCGCTGGCCCTCCAGGATGTGTCTTGGCTCGTTCCTCTCCATCCTCGCTTACAGCGATTCTTGGCCTTTCGGACTTCCGATCGTGTGTTCCTGTTCGACGGCCTTCCCTTCGGTCTCCACATCGCGCCGCAGATCTTCTCCGCACTGGTGGGGCAGGCTCTGGGTCCTCTCCTCAGGAGCGTGCTCCAGCTCCTGTTTTCCTTGGCCGTTTGGTTGGTAATTTCCGACGCCCTAGGCCTGTGCATTGGCGACGCCCTCACAGTCGTTCGCAACATCGCACGGTTAGGGTTCCCCTTCGATGTTCCCAAGTCACGCTTGACCCCGTCGCGCGTCGTGCCATGGGTCGGTCTCGCATGGGTTTTGTCCGGCGCTACGGTGACCCGGGGTCTGCCGGCCGCGGTGCACCTTCGGTGGACGGTCCTCGCCGTGTTGCACTCGGTCTCCCTCCCGGGGTGGCTCTGGGACTCGTTCGTGGGTTCGCTGCATTGGGCCGCTCTGTCCCTTCCCTTAGGGAGCCTCTGGCTACGCCGCCTCCTCCTCATGGGCACCGCGGTGTTTCCGTTGCCCCTATGGATCGGCTCCTGCCGCTCCCGCGTACCGTTCGCCGACGCTTCGGTCGCTGGGTTGCTCGGGGCTCGCTCTCTGCGGCTGTGCCCTGGACCGCCTCCCCCCGCCGACGGTCTGGGTAACCACAGATACGTCGAGCGAGGTTGGGTGAGGTTCCCAATCGAACCTGGGACGTCCACTTCCCGGCAGATGGGTGGGTCTCCCTCCTCTTACCCGTCTATGCCCACGGATTGTTGGTTCCTTTGTTCTTCCTGCGGGACCACGCGCTGGCCCTTCGGGGTAAGTCGGTGGCCTTCGGGTTGGACACTCAGACAAGCTGTCCCCTGTTTCCTTATGCGGGAGTCCTCCAGGTCGTTGACTCTATTGGGGGTCTCGGTGGAGTTGTTCTTCCTCGCGGACCGACACCCCTTCTCCTTGCATGCCTCCTCCCTGCCCGGGCCTGCCACCCTTTGGGCGGCCGCCCTGTCGAGAGGGCAGGGCGTTCTTGTAGAATGGGCGTTGAAACGGACTGTGTTCGCCGACCTCGCGGCTTCCTGAGGTGTTCCGGAGGTCGCCTTGTTCGCATCGGGGGTGCCGCGCCAGTTGCCTCTGGACCTCTCCCTCCGGCCTCGCGTTCCGGGGGGGGTCCGGACGCTTTCATGGTCGCCTGGTACAGGTGGCGGTCGATATCCATCTTTCCGCCACCAGACGCGCTGTTGATGTGCCCGGTCCTCGCGAAGCTGCGGCTGTACCACGGCTGCGTCTGGCTCCTCGCGCTTCTGTGGCCGGCACGGACTTGGTCCGCCCGGTTGCCGCGGTGGTGCCCGAGTCCGGTCCCTCTACCTGTCTCCGGCTTCCACTTGGGCTAGGTTGGGGTCCTGCGGACCTCTTTGGCCTTCGCATCGTGCTTGTTCATGAGGCACGGTGGCTCCCGGTCCCCGGCCGGGCCCTGACTGACTTCCTGCAGCGTTCCTGGCCGTCTTCTCCTTGGGGGACTTACGGGTCCCGCTGGAGGTCTTTTACTAGGTGGCTACAGGCCACTCGCCTGCCTGTTGGCTCTCCTTCCCTCGTCCTCCGCTCCTTGTTTCACCTCTACCGTCCACGTCGCTTTCCAGTCGACGCTATACGTACCCACTTGTCTGCCGTCCGGGGGGTTCTTTGGGTCCGTCGCTGGGCTGGTCGTTCCGCCACGGGTGCTGGATTCCTTCCTGACGGCTGCCTTCCGGGATCGACCGCCTCCGCGCCAGGTCCCTCCGCTGTGGGATCTGGGGCGGGCTCTGGTCCTTCTGGCTTCCCCCACGTATACAAGGGCCGCTACGCCGGTTCCGTTGCTCGGGCGTCCACTCTTCCTTGTCGCTCTGGCCACTGGGGATCGGGTGTCTGCACTAGCGGCATTGTCACGGCCCCGGGACTGCGTGCGATTCTCCCCGTCCTTGCATGGCGTCTCGTTCGCCTCCTCCCCACCTTTTGTTACCACGCATAGGAGGGAGGCCCCCGTTTTCCAGCCTTTCGCCGTCCAGGCTTTACGGCGTGGGCATCCTCGCCATGTGTTGTGCCCGGTGTCAGCCTTGCACTCCTCTGTTGCGTCTGTGGCGCCGCCTTCGGGTACTGCTGTGTGGGTGTCTCCTCGGACAGGTGGGAGACTCTAGCAGGTGCAGCTGGGCCGCCACGTTTGTCGGACCGTTCGTGCCCGTCACCCTGTTTGTAGGGGTTCTGCGCGCGATGTCAGATCCTTTGCTGCCTCCTTCCGGTTCCTGCCACGTCGATCCTTCCCTGCCTTCGCCTCAGCGGTTTTGTGGTCTTCTATCAATTCCTTCATCTCCTCCTACCTCTCCGTGTCCAGTGTTCGACCCCCTCGGCCGGTGATTGCTCTCGGGGGTCGTGTTTCCTGGTGCTCTGGCGAAGATCCCTGGTCTTCCCCCCTTGTCCCTCGTTCTTTTCCTTTGTTTTTTTGACAAAGGGGGGGGGGGGGGGGTGTATGGGTTTGCAACACTGGATTGCAAGTTTGGGATTATGTATTGTTCCAGTACAAAAGTGTAATTGCCACATTGAAAATTGTGTTTTGTTCTTGTGTTCAGTGTTTTTGTTGGTTTTTGAAGAAAAGGGATTTTGGGTACAGTACCTTTTTGGTTTCAGACAAGTCTATGTTTTTGCATTACTATGAATGACGGGCATGTGTTAAAACTGTTCTTTTTAGCTACTCCTCAGTTTTTCACTCTTTTATTAAACTCTCTTGTTTAAATTGTGTCTTTGTCATTCGTAATTTTGTTTTATGCATTGTTTTTTTGGTAGGTTGGGCTTGGATGTCCTCCTCCTATTTGTTATGCAGCCTTGACGTTGGATTTGCCAAGACTACTAACAAATTGGGAGGTTTGACGTACCTCCCAACCTACCAAATAGGAAAACCTACTATTTGGTAGTAGTCTTGGAAAATCCAACGTACATAATACCCTCCCTCACGCCGGACCCCTGCCCATCCGCGTTCTTCTGCTGACGTGAGATGTGATGACAAGAGAGGGTCGCTCATGCGCACGTTCGACAGGGATCTGCACATGACGGAACACGGGATGGGCCTTAAGCGGTAACTAAGGTAAACCCCTTTTTCTTCTCTTCTATGCTTTTTTTCACCTTCGGTGGTAGTTTTGGTTAATGTACAACGTCTCCTAGAGCAAGATAAGGAGTAGACTCTAGACGTTTTCTTTTTAACCGCGGTTGGAATGACGACATAGCAGTCAAAATAGACAAGTCGTCATTGCAATTAGGTTAATAGCCTTGACGTTGGATTTTCCAAGACTACTACCAAATAGTAGGTTTTCCTATTTGGTAGGTTGGGAGGTACGTCAAACCTCCCAATAAAGACAGAAGAAGAAATAAAGATTGAAATAAAGCGATACTGGGAGGAAATAGGGGGAGTAAATGAACAAGGGGAGGAGAGGGAATGGAACTTGGAAATGAGAGAGAGAAGGCTACCAGAACAGGATAAGATGGAAATGGAAAGGGAGCTCACAATAGAAGAAGTAAGGAGAGGGATCAAAGCACTAAAAAAGGGAAAGGCGACCGGCCCGGATGGGATACCAAATGAAATGTACATAGAGGGGGGGGGGGGGGGGGAAGAAATGGCAAGAAGACTGAAGAAAATGTTTAATGAGGTAATGGGAAATGAGAGAGTACCAGAAAGATGGAATGAAGCGAGAGTAACACTATTGCACAAGGGAGGGTACAAGAGTAAGAAGGAAATGAAAAGCTACAGGCCAGTGACAGTGACAAACACAATAGGGAAACTCTTCTGCGGGATATTGAAGGAAAGGATGAATAGAGCCATAGAGGGAAACGGGCTAATAAGTGATGAGCAAAATGGGTTCAGAAGAGATAGGAGGGGGACAGATAATATCTATATACTAAGCGAAGTGATGGGGGAAAATGAAAAGAGAGAAAAAAATGGGTTACTGTGCATTCCTGGATATAGAAAAGCCTATGATAGAGTAAACAGGGAACTGCTATGGAAAATAATGGCAAGGAGTGGAATACCAGAAAAGTATATAAACATCATAACATCGATGTACCAAGGAACAAAAGCGAAGTACGCGCTAGGAAATATAGAAACGGGATGGGTAGAAAGCAAGAGGGGGGTAAGGCAGGGGTGCGTATTATCGCCGTTATTATTTGCGTTATATATGGAAGAAATGACACAGAGGATAAAAAGAGTTGGGGAGGGGATTCAGATAAACAAAGAAAGACTGGGGGTATTGCTGTTTGCTGACGACGTAGTTCTGATGGCAGAAACGGGAGGAGGGTTGCAGAGACTACTAGAGGAAGCAACGAGATTCGGGGAGGAACTTGAAGTAAGATTTAGTAAAGAAAAGAGCCAGGTGATGAAAATGAATGGAGAGCTTCAAGAAGAGGAATGGACACTGGAAGGAAACAGAATGAAGAAGACAAGGGAGTATAAATATCTGGGGGTAACGATCACGGAGAAAGGGTTTGAGAAGGCGAAAAGGTGGGACAAATGCAACAATGGAATGGAAGACTATGGAGCGCGACAAGGCTAAGAGCGAATAGCTATGAAATAGTGCGAGGGCTGTGGAAAGGATTAGGAGTACCTGCAATAATGTACGGCTTAGAGGCGGTAGAAACAACAGAGGCGGAAACGAAGAAATTAGAAACGATACAGAATAAAATCGGGAGGACAGGATTGGGGGCAAATAAATACGTAGCTCAAGAAGCAATCCGAGGGGAGATGGGGTGGAGTACGTTTGAGGAAAGGATTGGGAAAGCGAAAGGGAAGTACAAAGTGAGGCTAGAGGGGATGGAGGAAGATAGGTGGCCGGGGAAGGTATACAGATGGGCGAGCGAGCAAAGTAAATGGAACAGAGAGTGCAAGAAAAGATTGGGGAGGATAAATATAAAACAGGACCGGGTGGGGGGGAATTTAGAAAAAGAAATGAGAGAGAGGAGTGGGTCATACTAGAGAATGGGAGGGGATGTGTCAGAGAGATAGAGAAAGGGATAAAGGAGGAGGGGAGAAGAAGATGGAGGGAGGGGGTAGAAAATAAAGCCACGCTGGCATATTATAGAGAGAAGGAAAAACCAGCTAGAGAACTGTACTATGATGGGGGATGGGGATCAAAACTCCTATTTAAAGCAAGAACAGGATCGCTAGAAACGAATGAGAGAACAAGGAGATGGAATGGAGTGGGACCGCACTGCCAGGGTGTCAAAGCAAATAACTCTGGAGTTGAGTAGCACTATTTTCCTGAATCCAGTAGCATTTAGCCTATGTGTGGACGAATGGGGAGCGCCTAGGTTAATTATGCAGATTTCAATTTTATCGAAGAATAGGCCTAGGTCTAGATGGGATGGTGGCCATTTAGACAATTGGCTTCTATGATGGTGCCATCTTGCCGGCTGTGGAACCAAAATGGCAATAGCCTACTACCGTACTTTGTAACTGTCAGTCAGGCCTAATTATATATTTTGTGAATTTCGGGACCTAGCCTATAACTGAAACTAGCCTAGGACTACCACCAATTTTCCTATGGTTTTTATTTTTGGTTTTAGGTAGATTTCATCATTAGGCCTATACAGTACCGGTATAGTTAAAACAAGTTCCAATCCCCGCCAAATGTGTTTTCCCCATTATCCAACGATCTTAAAACACGGCCCCCGATAGTGGGGAGGGCCATGAAGATCAGGGAAATTACGGGGTAAAAGGCGTAAAAAGCCGATAGCCTAATGAATTATTTAAAAGAAACTTGGCTCGGGTTTTGATGTATTTAAAACTCCTAAAACCCAGCTCTAAAACCCCATAATTGGAAAACCCGAGCCAAGTTTTGGCAAAAGTTGGCTCGGATTTTGCGAATTTGCAGAGTAAAAAAACACACTAACCCAATATTGAAAGTTGGCTCGGGTTTTGATGAATTTAAAACTCCTAAAACCCTAACATTTGAAAACCAGAGCCAAGTTTTGTCAAAACTTGGCTCGGGTTTTCCGAATTTTCAGATTTAAAAAGTATGCTCGGGCCAAAAAACGAAAATAACGGGTAATATTGGAAGAACTCATAATGTAATATATTGAAAATTAACAAAACAAACATGAAAAAACCCGAGCCAACTTTTGTCAAACGTTGGCTCGGGTTTTTCCATTTTTCAGAGTATAAAAACCCAATAGCCTAAACTCATTTCGAAAGTTGGCTCTGGTTTTGATGGTTTTCAAAGTATTATTTAATCGATTTATTAAACTTTGCATTTGCCTAACCGTTAATTATAGGGAATACTCATGCACCCTTATTTTTCCTGTTTTGTCCCCCATATTTTGAGAAATGAGTGATTTCATGGTGTTAGTAATAATTGTAACGTGGTATGTACGATGGGTTGAGAAGGGGGTTTTCTCCCCCTCACTCCCCCATGAATTATTGAAATCGTCATATATGATGCCAGCAGGGGGTAAATATCGAGGTAATTATAGGGAATAGGCTTGCAGCCTTATTTGTGGGAGGCGATGTTTGCAGCACCAAATCCGTCCTCATCTTGGCACGATTATTTTTTCCTTTATACTATTATATTATCTTAACCTAACCTAAAATTAACCTGCCAGAAAGAGGTCCTGACCTCACGGAAAAATGGCGTACAAAAAAGGCGCGCCGTCTATAGGTGACTCTTGACAATCTTTTAACAGTAGGTAGACATTTTGTTGCTTAATTTTTTATTAAGGTTTGCCGGGAATTGATTTTTTTTTTTAATATGATCTTAACTATATTCGGAAAAACTAAATAAGATGGTCACCAATTTTCCCATGGATTTTTGTATTTTTCCCTGTTAGTTTTCATCAATATACAGTACCGGTATAGTGTTTGGAAATAATTACAACCCTCGGCAAAACCGTTTTCCCCATTATACAACGATCTTAAGACACGCCGCCCGATAGTGGGGAGGGCTATGAAGTACAGGGAAAATGAGGGGTTAAATGCGTAAAACGGCGATTAAAACGTATTTTAGCAAAACTTGGCTCGGGTTTTAAGGTACTGTACAGTATTTCTAAGGCCTAAAACCCAATATTTCGAAAACCCAAGCCAAGTTTTGGCCAAAGCTGGCTCAGGTTTCCCGAAATTGCAAAGCCATAAAACCCGAATTTTGGAAAACCCGAGCCAAGTTTTGGCAAAACTTGGCTCGGATTTTGCAAATTTTAAGAGTAAACAAATTACAGTAACCTAATTTAGAATTTTGGCTCATGTTTCCCTAAATTGCAAACCCAAAAAAGCATAATTTTGGAAACCCCGAGCCAATTTTTGGCAAAACTTGGATCGTATTTTGAGAATCGAAAAAGACTAAATGTCGGAAATCGGCTCATGATTTCCCTAATTGCAAAGCCATATAACCAGATTTATCGAAAACGTAGCACTTATTTAAATCATAAATATCCAGTAACATAGACCTAGTACATTGGATACAAGCCTAATCCACACCTAACGCCTATAATGTGTCCATAGTACCTAGTAGGCCTACGTGGGATACAACATGGCGGTTGGGCCGGCGCCCATTTAGTAGCCTACCGGTATTCGGCCGTATCTGTAAATACGAATGCGAGTCACTTCGAGCGAATTCCTGATCGAGCGGATGCACAATCTAACCTAACCTAACCTAGATGCGCCTCCGCTCGAATATGAATTCGCTCGAAGTGTCCAGATACCATAAATACTACCGCAATTACGAATCTTGTTTCTGAAACCTAGTATATTAACCTAACCAAACAACCCAACCTATCATCAGAGATGGGCAGGTGGAGTGGACTAAAAAGTTGGTGGACAGACCTCGGGAGACAGGTGAAAATGGCGTGTTTACGAATCGGTGCCGTCTATAGGAAGGTATTGACAACCATGTTACGACAAAATTCCATTTTAGTACCATATATTTTTATTAGGTTTTGCCGAGGCTTAAAACACATTTTCATATTATGTTTAGAGCATATAAAATCCATATTTGTTTTCAAATATTGCAAAATAATTGGTGACCAACTTATTTAGTTATACTCTATATTCTTATTATATACGGTAATAGGCTTCAAAAGTTTCGAAAAAAATTGTGGTAGTTTCGGTTACGAGTACCATATTTTGTGTAGGCCTATTTTGTGTTAATATGAGGCTAGGCCTATTCAATCTTTTCAGATAATCTTATTATCTGAGAAATTTATTAGGCTAGCCTATCGATTAATCAACCGTCAATTCAACGAACGAATATTTTCTGTTATGGGTAGCATTGTCAAGCGAAGATGAGTAGCATTACGAAAATCGGTCTCGTTTTACAGCTTCGTTTTACACCCTGCGCACTGCAGTCAATGTGAAATGGGAGAGGACCCAATAGTGGAGGATGTAGAACACATAGTAACCGAATGTACAAGATATAATGAGGAGAGAGAGGAGTTGGAGAGGTACATGAGGAATAGAGTTGGGGAGATGGGGTGGGAGGAGATTAAGCAGAGGGAAGATAGAGGGGTAGGGGCGCTATTGGGGTTAACACAGGAGATGGAAACACAAGACATGGAGACAGGGTGCCAAAACAGAAATTATCCAGTTCTGGATCATTTTTCTAAGCTTACAAGGATCAACTTTGCGCGGCGTCTGCGGGGGGTGCGGGTGGCGCAGCCCCCCGCTTCATAACAGGGGGTCCGGGGGGCGTAGCCCCCCGGCCGCCGGAGAAATTTTGAGATGTGAAGGTAAATATATGCACAATACATGCTCAAAATTTATTAAAAGGAATGAATAATATTGTAAGTAAAAGGGATGTTATGTATGTTTACTGGTGTTTAATCAGGATACTAGGGGAGCTGGCTGCCTGTACTTCAGTCTCAAAGAGATTCACTTCAGGTCCACTAATATAGGCATTGAAAACAGGTTTTTAAACTATTCTTAGCAGTCCCTGTTTTAGTTTTGTAACTTTTGTCCAATAAAGATTTCATGTATATTTGTTGTTGCATTCCAAGAACTATTACATACTTAATTTATATCCTTTCATATGATACATGAGTTACTATAGAGTACTGGTTAAAATACATACCGGTACCAAGTTTCAAGAATAAACTTTGATTAGAACATTTGTTTGTCTATTATTTTCCCTGGGCCGAGTAAAAAATACCTGGGTAGGCTATTCCCATCTCGGGTTAAGTACAATCAGTAGGAACGTAGAAACTTACTTTAATTTTCACAACTTTAAAAGACTCAAGATTCTGCGAGGCTAATTCCGAAAATATTCAATCAAGTCTCCGTTACCCCCATGAAGTCAGGTTATAGTAATGACAAGACATACCAATAATATATGTTAGTTAGCGAGTGTGTGGACTGTGGGGATAGTGGCAGCCCCCACTTTGGACACTAAGACTAAGTAAAGTTAGGTTAGGGTAAGGTAATGCAAATTATCTACTCATAACATGATAAACAATTGAACAATAAACTACTGTACTATATTCCTTGAAGAAATAAAAACAAACAATTGTACATAAGGCTGCGGAAAGATTCTTTAGTGATACCCAAGTCATGGCCGGGATTCCGGGAAATCTATAAATGCACTGTAGGCGGTAGGCCTAGCTGCTGGCTGTACACTTATTAAATTGTACCGGTAATCTGGCTAAAAAGTTACCGGTATACAAAATGAGAACATAGAGGCAGGGTGCAGATCCCACTATGGACACTAAGTTTGGACTTTGGTTAGGGTAAGTTATTGCAAATCTTCCACTCATAATATAAACTACAATAAAATAAGATACCAGTAGATAAGATACTACTGTAGCCTATTCTGCCTATAGTCTATACCTTGAAAACAAAAACAAACGGTAAGACTGCGAAAGTATTCTTCAGTGACAGGTCTACCCCTATAATCCCACGGCATGACGGCAAACTGTTATTGTCATAGGCTATAGCCTAGCCAGGGTGTCGAATGACGCTGTTTTTTTGAGTGATACAACTTTCTGTATAATGATAAAAAAAAATAATCCTAGCCTAGGCCTAGCCTACGTATTTTTATATTATTATTTTAAAAGTTAGACATCTAAAATAGGCCTAGGCTTAGGCCTACTGTGTTCCAAAACTCAAGAGTAGCCTAGGCTAGGTTAGCCTAGCCTAGCCTTACAAAAAAAAAAAAAAAAAAAACAGGAATGTTGGTCTAGGCTAAGTTTAATATACACTTCCCAGGTCATTTTAACAGTTCTATTGCTTCTATATATCATATAATACACCATAGAGTAAGTTTTTAATAACTAGAAAAAAAGGTCATCTTCTAAATAATTACCATAATTGAGGACCTTTGCCGTTCCCGGGTTAAGAGTGGGCTCTGAGTCTTAGCCTACCAGAACCAGATTCCCAGCTGCCTAGCTAACCTTATTTTTTACTGTCTTTAACCTCAAATCTTCCTTGATCTTCATTAGCCTATCAATACATTATACATAACATAGCCCCACTAGTGGGGGCAGTCCTAAGATTGTTGGATAATGGGTTATCCTAAGCCTAATATGCCTAGCCTCAGCCTAGGCTACTCATTTCTGCTTCAAATTATCATTATCATCATAGGCCTAGGCTAATACAAGTAGGCCTAGGCTTATCTGAAAAAAATAATATGCTTGGCTACTTACAAAATCGCTGTTTGGTGCTTGCTAGAAGTCAGGTTTATCCAAAGTATCACCTTGAACTTATACCTTATATATAATGAGTTCCCCAAGATTAATATGCACAATTTTAGAATGTGTAGGGCACTCGCACTTCACATGAAGTCAATGTTATATTCCAGCCCCTTAATTCACTCTATTTTTCCACAAATATATCGGTAAATAACAGCTAACACATTTCCAAGTGTTCCACAGTTGATTGGCGGCAAGCTAATTTGACGTCATCATTGGATTATTCTCGGAAACACCACAATGGAAAACATTGCTGATATTCGTTCGTTGTTTTCCATTGATCCAACCACATATATACCCCTGAAAAACCAATAATTCATCATAAAATCGTATTAATTTATAGCTTACCTTATGCCTCAAGGTCTTGCGCTCTTTGTCAAACACATAAAATTTATATTCATTCACTATTTTTAAGAAATTAGAGACCCCATAAAATTAGCACATACGAAAAAATATCGTGTATTTTGTGGGAGTTTAATTAGGGATCAGATCAGATCAGAAAACTAACATTCAAACTTAAATTATTATTTTACATTATTCATTTCAGTGAAATTTAGTCAATATATTAAACACATGGAGTAGTTTAGTTAATATATACATAGTTTTAGATAAATACCTATTATTATCCTTTAATCTACATATTATTGAGCATTCGAGTGCCAATAAAATTACGGTAGTTGTGTTCGTCTTGACTCAGCCTTCGGCCCAATATAACATCGGAGTGTAGGGGTACATTGGTTGTTTGTTTGTTTGTTTGTTTTAGCGGACTCTCCCATCCAGGAGTTCGTTCTATGAACGATGGCTGTTTCCTTATTGTAATATATATTTGTTATATTGGTGCTAAAGTCAGTCACCTCATCCGAACCGAACAAGTTGTGTTTTCAGTGTAAACAAATCGCTCTCATGACTCGAGCTCTGGATTTATCCGTCTATATTTACATTAGTAGCTGCATTTGGACTTCAATACAGGTGATATATAATAGTTCTAAGATCATAGCCAATGTAGAGTACAGTGTAGAGCAAAGCAACTGTCGTTTGATGAGTGTAATGTAGAAATAGAATGGCAGGTTTAGCGGGGCTCCCGGCCGCCCCGGGACAGTCACAGGCTCTTAGCCTATTTCAGTATCAATATTTTTTCAGATGTTAGGTTCGGGATCACGAAGAAAATGGGCGAATTTTGGCACACTGCATGGAGATGATGAAGAGGATATTGGAGAAAATGTGGAGGAAGAGAAGTGGGTGAGGGGGGGGGGGGGGGGGGGGTGCGGAGGTGAGGGGGAGGGAGGAGGAAGTGAGGGGGGGGGGGTTTATACAAACAAACAAAACTGTCTCTTAAACTATCCTTCTACTCTAAACTTTCCCTCCTACTAACGTTTCTGAGCCAGTACCGATACAAAGGTCAGCCCTGTGGATCTGCACGGTCTGCGGGCGGGTTCTAAAGAAGAAGAAGAAGCTTGGAGGGTTGTCTCCAGATTACTGCACAGGCGTTTAGATGGGAGAGAATAAGAATAGAAGGGGAAAATCATAGAATGAGGAATGAAAAACTACTCAAAATTAGTCACTGAAGCCCCCCAACCGCGTCAAGGAGAGTAGTATCAGGGGGGTCGGAGACTCACACATACTTCCCACGGTTGACCTAAACATTTTTGTTTACTTTCTCAAGAGGTAGCGGTACATAGTTACCAGATCGAATTCGGAATCACAGTGTTGCCAAATCCTACAGTCTCAAATCAGAATACAAAAAAGTCCTGAAATAAATATACGAAGCTCTCAAATAGCCTATGGCTTGAATGTAGGTAAATAATATTAATAGTTACTGCGATGTTGGAAACGTAGCACTGATAAGTATGGACAATAGGACAATATTTGATTTAAAAACGAACAATAAGTTAATGCAAGAACTATATTAACTTTACTATTTAATTCGCATTGTATATTCAGTCAATGCTAAATAATATATTAGGTATACTGTATATAGCCTACTGTTTCATCAGAACATGCAAAAAAATGAATTAATTTCCGCGAATAGTGCGGACGTCATGATTGCTGTCACGTACAAAAATATAGGCTATAGCGTCATTCGTTAAACTAATTATAAAGAAGAGTTATATACATCATTTACACATCAAAACTGTGCATATAATTGAAATAACAGAAAAGTTTCTCACCACCACCACCACAGCCAACATACCGAGATCTCCACCTCTACCTCCACCACCATCACCAACACTACCGCCACTGGTGATGGGCTGGTCTATCAGAGTGAGAACTGAGCGATCTCTGCCATACCCATAGCTTACTCTGACTGTTCCTTTTACTTTTATATTTTCTAGATCTCAAGTGACGGCATCTCTTCCGTGGATTGACCTCCCAGTCTACCTAGATTGGAAGCCAAAGTGTCATTTTTTTTTTTTTTTTCCTTTGCCCCTCAACTTTCTCTTCATAATTGCTGAGGGGCACAGGGCCCTGGGTGGGGCTTTGGTTTCCTGGGCGTTTCCGCACCCTCCTCAGCTCCCCACCATGGAGTGGCTTCGGTCACCCAGGCTTTATTGTGGTCGGCAGTGAGGGTTCTGTGGGGGCGCACGGTTATGGCCTTGCTCGGGGCCTTGGGGCTGTTCGGCCAGGCAGCTTGGGGAACAACAACAACAACAACAACACTACCGCCACAGCCAATTAACATACCGAGATCTCCACCTCTAAACCGCCACCACACCGAGATCTCCACCTCTACCTCCACCATCTCCACCACCATCACCACCTATCTCCACCACCATCACTGAAATAATGGGAAAGCTCACCACACCTGTATAGCCTATACCATCACCAGAATATCCTGATCTCCATCACCATCACCACCTCTACCTCCACCACCATCACCACCAACACTACCGCCACAGCCAACATACCGAGATCTCCACCTCTACCTCCACCATCTCCAACCACCAATACTACCGCCACAGCCAACATACCGAGATCCCCACCTCTACCTCCACCACATCAAAGAAAACGACTACCTCCCCCGCATCAAAGAAAACTACTCAAAGACAGACAATTATATACCCCACAAGACAGAGAACAACATGTGATCAGTTTATTGCTGATTACACTTCTCCTGCAACATCCCAAACCTACAAACTTGCAACCCCTGTCCACTCCATCTACCTCCAGCCTGCAAACCACATAAGCAGCCCCAGAACAAACCAGAAGGCCAAATATAAATTACCTCTTCTTCCACATTGCATTTATGAAGATAATAAATAACCCCACCCCAGAGCTACAAGGGAACAACCCCCAACCCAACACGAGTTATTGCCATCGAGATGACACGTCCTCCAACACCAGGGAAAAACTTAATCATCACCATAACCAATCCCAAAGTCCAGCAGAAGAAGAAAAGCAAAGAAGAGAAATCAACCAAGGAAAGGCACCATAAACACCGGACATCACCACACCACTCTAGAGCGCAGCCGCATCGCCGCCATGACCAGGCCCAGGGAAGCCGAGATATACAGTTACCAGATATCACCCCATCTCCAGGCCACACGGACTCAACCGACATACAACACCCTACCCATAGGCGCCTTTCTGATGCGCAGCCACACCACCACCAAGACGCTGAGAAAAGAGGTGACCTCAGCAGGAAATTCTAAGATCGATATCTCAATTTAGAGCTGTTTCTTGGTGTCAATAGGTGGAAGGACAGTTTCGAAGATTGAGGGCTCAGTTGAAGAATTGTTCTTATTGATCGATGGACGTAGAAACAATTGCGATACTGTAGTCACTCGCCAATAATAATTATTTTGAGTGGGTATCAACAAGGCTGGTTTATTAGAATCTTTCAGTGTGAAGCAAGCTAATATCCTCGCCATACCCCAACCCCGGTGCTATTTTGAATATAAGTACACTACTGCTGTGGATAGTGGCTTTATCCGGGATAGACCAACCTGCAAGAAACTCATCAACCCTCAGTTCTGCACCAAAGTTCTTTCAAAGACCAGAGTAGTCAGGAGTTCACTCCTGCGTTAACTAGATTCTATTTTACCTTCAGCGATGGCTCGGTAAATAGTACTTAAGGTCCCAATTCAAGAACTCGAGTTAAACTGTGCTAACCTAGTCACGACAGAACAACCCCCCAACGGCCAACGGATCTACCGAAGAGTGGACTACTTATTCTACAAATCTACAGTGAAGTTATTATACCGTAATAGAACTGTGAAAAGGATCTATGCGGGACCAGTGTAATCCTATTGTTAGAAGGCACACGTCCATAATACTCCCTTGGACATTGCATATAATAATCCAGTCTTACGAGTCAGACGTAGTGGCGTGCATCTACTACTGTTGTTCTTGACCATGTTGTTCTAGCTTTACGTATGCGATATTCTTGTGCAAATAAACGGAATATGAATGCACGTCTTATGATAATTATCCTCTATTCTCTTTCTGTGTCTGTGGTAAAACAATAGTGACTTCTCCAGTTAGGAAGAATCCAAGTAACCAAACCAATTAAACCCCAGTGAAAACCTGGCATAACAATAATACAAAGAAACCATAAAATCCTTGATTTGAAAACAAAGTTTAAATGCACTAAGATTAATTTAGTTGCCCAATAAATTTAATTTTCTTTTATGAAAGTTCAGAAGAAAACAGAAAATTTTAATTTTAATCGTTAACTAAAACATAAATAATATATTATTATAATAATAATAATAATAATAATAATAATAATAATAATAATAATAATAATGCTTTATTTCAGACTCACACAATACAGAGGGGACCATACTGGGGTCCATATATACCTTACAGTAACATAAATATATATAGCCTACTGTACATATAGGCTACAAAAAATAAAAATAAATAATAGGCCTACCCAGCTTGCTATTATGTAGTTGACAACACTGCTTCAACCAAAAACAGTGGTCATCAAACTACTGTGTTACCAAAACCACTGTCCTAATTGTGTACAGTACCATGCCTCACATCATTTAGCTACCGGTACAGTATATTGCCACAGTAGCCTACAGTATAGGAATACCGGTACCTTACTGCACTATGCTAATTCTGTAGAGTAGCAGACCTGAATACATTACTTAAGGTTAAATATAGAGCAACCTCCTCCAATGTGCCTGAATCCTAGAGGTGTAGGCTATAGGTTACACTATGCTGGGAGTGGAGCCTAGCGCCACCTTAATTACACAAAAATAAACTATTCATTTAGCTTATACATCCCAAGATAAATGAACAACTCATTATTATCCAAATTTGCTAATATGTTGGCCTATATATTCATGGCCGCAGGTACTGTATTACCAAAATATTTGTACAGGCGTAGCTCTGGCGCTGCTTCGGAACTTCGGAAGCGTCCACCAGAGGTCTCCGGTGAATTCCTGGTAGGGAGAATTCCTTTGAGGATATATTTATTTTGAACATTGTGTAGGCTACTGACGCAATAAAATTTCCACATGTAGCTGCCAAATTTAACTCTGGCTTGTCCTGATTTAAGCTGAAAGGTACCCGAGACATTGTACATTCATCAGTACACCTGGATGGACTTAATTGCTTAATCATAGGGTCCTCCCTTAGGGTTTTTCTTAACCCACCATAATCGTCTTTTCTGAAATCTGGGATAAGTGTTGAATTCTCTTTGGCATTTCCTTTCCGTTGTATATTAAAATATATAGATTTATGATCGCTATTGCCTAGTTGGTTCCCAATCTCTCTATTTTTGTCCATCATATGTTCATTGTTACTGAAAACTAAATTGAGAATATTATTACCTCTAGTCGGCATATCTATGAATTGAAATAAAAACCTATCTTGTATTACCTCAATAAACTCATCAGAATTAAGCCGCATTTTCTTTTACCATCATTATCTCCGATAGACTGGAAATGGTGTCGTATTTCACACCCAAATGCCATAAAAGGGTGTCCAATATCAAGCAAACTCAACCCTGCTCCTCCACAGGCTTGAGGAAGTGAACAACTGGGTTAAAGTCAAGCCGATTCGGGCTTTAAGTATATATCTGTAAGCAAGTCATCGTATTTCATTGGCGAGTGTTAACAAATTCTATCTATCTAAATGTAGTCTTAAATTAGCCCAAACATACGCCAAAGTAAAGATATTCACGATCATTCGAAATTGGGCTTTTGTGTATTTCCTCTTTAACAAGTAAGTGTTTATACTTATAAGAGTGTGCAAAATATAAATATGTTCTAATGTATAACTAGGAACCCCAAAAGGTTCACCAAACCCAAATATACGAAGCGTTTGTTGACGTTCTTAAAAAAAAAAAAAAAAAAACAGCTTGTGTTCGCTTATACGATGCCAGGAGAGGAATGCTTCTTTTAAACCCTCTAAGTAGCATATTATGTGAATGTTTCTTAAACTAATGGAACTTAAATTGTGTACATCGACTTCCAAACCGATCTGATGATCTCTGAACTTTGAAATAATTGTAATAGTTTCGAAATCTGACCTTCATCATTATAACGGAATGAAGGTTCTTGGCACGATGTTGCCAATGTAGCTGCTACCGCTAGATCCAGCGAATCACTTCCATCAAGCGACATCAAGATGTGATGAATTCTAGCGATATTCAAGTTAGTTTCCCTATTTTAAGGAATTTGAGAGATGTTTCGATTGTTAAAGATTATTCTAGATACTTCAACATATGTTTTCTAGTGACATACAAGTTTTTAGTGTCTGGTGACTATCTAGCGATTTGTCAATGCTTTTCTAGCATACATTTGTGATTTAGTTTATCTTGCATTTTTGTCTAAATTTGCCCTATTTCTCCAGAAGACTTCCTACATGGTATAGTGTATTGTTCTAGTGATAATTAAATATTATATAGGGCTATTTTAAGTTGGCTGATGAATATGAAGCAGTAATATGCTGGACGATGAGAACATTGTATGTAATATTATTTTTATTAATCTCACCACCACACCCCCAATGAAATTAATTAAAGTATATATGATCCACCGGGATTCGAACCCGGGTTATCACACACATATTTTTGCCACCTTAACCATTACACCACCAGGACGGTGGATTATCCCTTTAATAATAATCGATTTGGATGTCATAATTATAAATGTACCTAACAAAAACCAGTGTTACGCTTCCTTTATATATAAAGTAAAGTTTGTTAATGAAAGGATTTTAATTCTTTCTATATCAACATTATGGATACTAATACATGACTTGTACAGTATAAGGAAGTAAAAGATTATACATTACAGACTAGATAATTAGATATACTGTAAATATATAATTGTTTTCAAGAAACTAATCATAAAAATCCTTTTATTAACCATGAAAAAAAAAAATATATTAAATGCATTTACTATCCTAAGGCTTATCAGGTTCACAGGTTTAGTCGTTCAGGTGCCTTCCGTAACCTGTCGGAGCGCCTTAACTGAGGACTTAATGGTACTGGTGTCTCTTTTTCTGGGTGAACAAGTGGTGACAATCTGGTAGGCCTCCCCTCCTGTTGGTAGAAAGGCGTTTGTGTAGATTCCTTTTCATATACCGATACTGGAGCGGAGTTGTAACTTGGTGTTCCCAACTTGTTTAGTGATGCAGGATAAGGCCCTTCACTTTCTGCAACCTGAGATGGTATCATATTGTCAACAAAATCACCCTTTCTGGACATTCGGAGATGATCTGCATGGCGTCTAATGCTGCGTCCATCCTTCAGTTTCACTATGTAGGCTCCTCCCTCATGTCCTTCTATAATTCCAAACCACCACCGAGGTCCAGATCCAACATTATAAACACCAACCCTGTCATCTATTTCAAAATACCTGTCTTGTGTATGGGTATCATGCCTCCTCTTTTGTTTCTCTTGAGCATGACGCACTTTCTTGGAGAGATCTGGTTGCAACAAATCCAAATGGGTTTTCAATTTGCGACCCATTAAAAGTTCTGCTGGTGACTTCCCAGTTGTTGAATGTGGTGTTACGCGGTACTTGAAAAGAAACCTTAAGACTCTGGTTTCAATGCTACCCACTTGAAGTTTCTTCATACCACTCTTGAAAGTTTGCACTGAACGCTCTGCTAGTCCATTTGATCCTGGATGGTAAGGTGCAGAGGTTAAGTGTCTTATACCATTTGCCTTCATGAATTCCTGGAATTCTACACTGGTGAAAGATGTCCCATTATCTGAAACTAAACTGACGGTAACCCATGGGAAGAGAAAGCTGTTCTAAGTTTGCTTATGGTTACTTCTGTAGAAGTGGACGAAACTGGGAAGATTTCCATCCACTTGGAGTAGGCATCAGTTACCAGGAGAAACATACGGTTCATGAATGGTCCAGCATGATCAATGTGCACTCTTTCCCAAGGATGTGTAGGCCATTCCCAGGGATGCATCGGTACAGCAGGAGGTAAGTTCATATTTTCTTGACATAAGTGGCACTGATGCACAACAGTTTCAATATCTTGGTCCATGTTAGGCCACCACACATAGCTCCGAGCAAAATTTTTCATCCTCACTATTCCTGGATGTGATTGGTGAAGCATCTCCAAGACTTGTGGTCTTCCTGGTGGTGGCACTACAACTCTACAGCCCCACAATAACACACCGTCTTCTACACTGAACTCACTTCTCCTTGCCCAGTAGGGTTTCAGGTCAGGGTTTACAGTATGGGGCCAACCTTGGAGTACAAAACGTAAGACACGTGAAAGAGTTGGGTCATGTCTAGTCCAGTTCTGTATTTCATTTGCAGTTATAGGTGAAGCATCCATGAACTCCAACAGCAACACTGCATCTTGTGGGCTTGGTACCTTGGTTGGGAATTCCGGTAATGGGAGTCTGCTTAGTGCATCAGCATTACTAATTTCTTTGCCAGGATTATACGAGAACGAGTAGTCATATGCTGAAAGTGTCAAAGCCCAACGCTGGATCCTGGCAGAGGCTATAGATGATACTGCTTTGTGTTCTCCAAATAGGGCTTTCAGAGGCTTGTGATCATTGAATATCTGAAAGTGTCGCCCAAACAAATAGTTGTGAAATTTCTTAACTCCAAACACTATCGCCAGTCCTTCCCTCTCAATGTGAGCATATCTTCTTTCAGCAGGGGCCAAGGTTCTTGAAGCAAATGCAATGGGCTTGTCTGATCCATCACCAAATCGATGAGAAAGCACTGCTCCAACACCATAGGGGGAAGCATCACATGTTAATACTATTTCTTTCTGTGGATCATAGTGGACCAACACTGTTGATGACTGAAGTAACATCTTTGATTTTCTAAATGCACCATCTTGGTCTTCACCCCACTTCCAAGGAGAATTCTTAGTTAACAACAAATGCAAAGGTGCCAAGACTGTAGAAATGTTTGGTAGAAAGCGTCCATAATAGTTTAGGAGACCTAGATATGATTTGAGTTCCATCATGTCACAGGGTTTTGGAGCATCCATTACGGCTCGAACTTTTTCTTCAAGGGGATGTAATCCTTCCGCATCAATGCGATGACCCAAATAGCTGACTTCCTTGGCTTGGAACACACACTTATCTGGCTTTGCACGAAACCCAACCTCCGAGAGTTTCTTGAGAACTGCTTCCAGATTTTTTAGATGTTCAGCTTCTGATTCACCAGTTATCAAAATGTCATCCAAGTAGACACACACATTAGGAATACCCTGAAGTAAACTATCCATACACCGTTGAAAGATAGCAGGTGAAGAGGAGATTCCGAATGGTAAGCGAGTGTATCTGAATAGGCCCTTGTGTGTGTTGATGGTGCTTAAATCCTTTGAAACTTCATCAAGAGGAAGTTGGAGGTATGCGTTGGACAGATCAATTTTAGTAAAGGTTTGACCCCCACTCAAAGTTGCATACAAGTCTTCAATTCGAGGAATAGGATAAACATCACATTTAATGGCACGGTTTATGGTAATTTTGTAATCGCCACAAATCCGAACATTCCCATTTCCTTTTAACACTGGAACGATGGGAGTAGCCCAGTCAGAGAATTCCACAGGTTCAATTATTCCCTCTTGCTGTAAATGCTTCAGTTCAGTTTCTACTTTCTCCCTCATGGCAAAAGGTACTGGCCGGGCCTTAAAAAACTTCGGCTGTACTTTTGGATCCACATGTAACTTGGCTTTTACATTCTTCACTGTGCCCAAACCATCTTGAAATACTTCACCATATTGTTCAAGCAGAGGAATGTGAGAAGTACCAGCAACTATATGGCATATTGCACTCCAATTTAACCTAAATTTTCTTAACCAATCCCTTCCAACCAAATTTGGCCCATTTCCTTCTACCACAATGAGTGGAACATTAGCTTCTTGGTCATCATATTTTGCCTGTACCTCCAGTTTTCCAACTACTTTAATCTCCTCTCCTGTGTAAGTACGCAGCACTGCTTTAGATTTCTTGAGTGAACTGTCTGGAAACAAACTCTCGTGCATCTTCTTAGTGATAATGGAGACGGAAGCCCCTGTGTCGACCTGCATCTCGACTGACTTGCCTTCAATTTCAAAGTTGGCCATGATGGGACGTGTACCTACTTTGGAAGCTGCCACATTAAACATAGTATAAATAGGGCTGTCTTCTTCTTCAAAATTTTCGGCTCCTTCTGCTTCCTCCACCAAGTTGGCAGAATTTAAGTTTTGTTGCCTCCTGGACTGTGATTTTTTCATACATGCCCTTGTTATGTGACCCTTCTTGTGGCAGTAGTGACATTCTGCTTCTTTAAACCGACAAGTATCTGCAGTGTGTGACGAAGCAGAACACCTATAACAAGATCTTGGTCGAGAGCTTGTATCTGGAGTTTTCTTAACTTGCACCCAACCTTCAGGTTTCTTTACACTCTGCTGCCTACAAATTTTATTTACTGATGCCTGGGAAATATTGTCTTGCGGGGGAAATGTAGATCCTTTAGCAGCTTGGATATCTAATGCATTTTTCATAGCCACTTCCATACCATGTGCAAGTTCTACTGATTTGTTTAAGGTTAACACTTTTTCTGATAACAGCCGTCTCTGTATGTGTTCATCTCTAACTCCAACCACTAGCCTATCCCTTAACATGTCTTCCAAGGTTGAACCATACTCACAATGTTCTGTTAACTGTCTCAGGTCAGCAATGAATGACAATATAGACTGACCCTGTTTTTGATAGTGCAAATTGAATTTAAAACGAGACACAATAAGCGAGGGCTTGGGGTGGTGGTGATCTTGCACTAGTTTGCAGAGTTCCTCAAATGTTTTCGCTGCTGGTTTTTCTGGGGCCACTAAACTCCTCATCAAACTGTAAGTTGTAGATCCACAAACACTCAACAAGATGGCTCTCTTCTTTACTGCCTCTGTGATGTCATTTGCGATGAAGTACGGTACTGGGCAAGCCGTTCTGTGTACTGGGCCCAGTCTCCAGTTTCTGGGCTGAATTCCTCTATTTTGCCGAAAGCCGCCATGTAGCATCACTCTTCAGTCTTCTGTAATAACTAAGGTGCTTGCCTCAAGTTGTCCATTTATCCTCGTCGACAATATGTAGTGTATCAGACCCTCAGCTATGCAATAAAGGCAGGACAAGGAAACACCTGTGTGGATGGGTGGCAGCCATGTTTACTCTGAATCTAATCTTAAGGGACCCTAGAGTCATAACATATAAAAGGGGTCATCAATGGAAAATGCTATTAATCATTACATACATAATACTGATCATCTGTGGAACTACTATTAATCCTTACATACATAATACATCATAAGGCGGGTGCCCAACCCCGAAAGGGGTTGAAATAGGGGAGCTATCCCCCCGCCAAAGGCGGCTTTCTAGGGCCTTTCCTAGCTGATGCTGAGAGGATTGGGTTCTAGTCATGTGGTGATGGGCTGGTCTATCAGAGTGAGAGCTGAGCAATCTCTGCCATACTCATTGCTTACTCTAACTGTTCCTTTAACTTATATATTTTCTAGATCTCAAGTGACGGCATCTCTTCCGTGGATTGACCTCCCAATCTACCAAGAATGGAAGCCAAAGCGTCACATTTTTCCCTTGCCCCTCAACTTTCTCTTCATAATTGCTGAGGGGCACAGGGCCCTGGGTGGGGCTTTGGTTTCCCGGGCGTTTCCGCACCCTCCTCAGCTCCCCGCCATGGAGTGGCTTCGGTCACCCAGGCTTTATTGTGGTCGGCAGGGAGGGTTCTGTGGGGGCGCTCGGTTATGGCCTTGGAATTGCTCGGGGCCTTGGGGCTATTCGGCCAGGCAGCTTGGGGAACAACAACAACAACAATACATCATATAACCAAACTTACTACAATACACTACTAACTACAATAAACATACTAACTATATAACAATACGTACAGTAACTACACTGCAACATAATTATACAACCTAACGTTACTACAATACACTACTAACTACAGTACACATATCAACTATACTACAATACGTACACTAACCACACTACAACATATTATAATAACCTAAGTTTACCACAATAAACTACTAACTACAATACATATACTAACTATACAACAACACGTACACTAACCACACTACAACATATTATAATAACCTAAGTTTACCACAATAAACTACTAACTACAATACATATACTAACTATACAACAACACGTACACTAACCACACTACAACATATTATAATTAAAATTAAAATGTAAAACTTGCAAACTAAACAAACCAAAATTGGGACAAGGACAATATAAAGTCAAATTAAATTATCAAAATCGCTATGTGGAAACAACGTTTACTAAAATGAAAATTATTAAATAAAAGAAATAACCTAAGTTTACCACAATAAACTACTAACTACAATACATATACTAACTATACAACAACACGTACACTAACCACACTACAACATATTATAATAACCTAAGTTTACCACAATAAACTACTAACTACAATACATATACTAACTATACAACAACACGTACACTAACCACACTACAACATATTATAATAACCTAAGTTTACCACAATAAACTACTAACTACAATACATATACTAACTATACAACAACACGTACACTAACCACACTACAACATATTATAATAACCTAAGTTTACCACAATAAACTACTAACTACAATACATATACTAACTATACAACAACACGTACACTAACCACACTACAACATATTATAATAACCTAAGTTTACCACAATAAACTACTAACTACAATACATATACTAACTATACAACAACACGTACACTAACCACACTACAACATATTATAATAACCTAAGTTTACCACAATAAACTACTAACTACAATACATATACTAACTATACAACAACACGTACACTAACCACACTACAACATATTATAATAACCTAACTTTACCACAATAAACTACTAACTACAATACATATACTAACTATACAACAATGCGTAGCCTACACTAACCACACGAAAACATATACATCCTAAATTTACTAAAATACACTACTAACTACAATAGACATATCAACTATGCCACAATACGTATATTAACTACACTACAACAGATATAAGCTACTATAGTAATGATTGTCAAAAAAGAACCCCAGCAATTTTGTGACTGTCTCTGCCTGGTTGTTAATGTGTGTGTGTGTGTGTGTGTGTGTGTGTGTGTGTGTGTGTGTGTGTGTGTGTGTGTGTGTGTGTGTGTGTGTGTGTGTGTGACTGTGTACAAAGGAGTACAAAGGAAATCAAGCAACAACAGATCTAGTGACCCTTCTAGGTTGCTTGTCCTCCAAAACACTGAGGATCAAGTGTCCAAACAGTGGTTTAGAGTGGGTAAGGGAACATTGGAAAGGGAATTACTGCCCTGGAACTAATGTCCGTAATGGAAGTTAGTAGGGGACAGATGGGTTAGTAACTGAGGGGGGGATAAAATAAAGTTATTAATTTACAAACGCAGTCAGTCGCGGGTTTGATGCGAGATATTTGTCTAGGCGGAGTTTAAATGAATCAACGGTGATGCAGTCTATAACATTTCGGGGAAGCCCATTCCACAAGTTGACAACTCGATTGAAGAAGAAATTCTTAGATTCGTGTGAGTTAAAAGATTTACCAATAATTTTGCAACCGTTTCCCCGCGTGTAATTAGATTGGTCAATAGTGAAATACTTACTACAGTTCATATTATCGATGCCTTTGATGATTTTGAACACTTGAATTAAGTCACCTCTTAATCTGCGCTGGGTTAAAGGAAATAGATTTAATTCTCTAAGACGCTCTTCGTATGGTTTGTTCTTTAGGCTAGGTATCATTTTGGTAACTCTACGTTGAACTCGTTCTAGCTTGTTTATATCTTTTTGGTAATAAGGGCACCAGGATTGAACGCAGTATTCCAGAAGAGGGCGGACTAAGGAATTGTAAAGGGTTAGGATAACTTCTTTGGATTTATGCTCAAATGACCTGCCTATAAAGCCAATTATTTTGTTTGCCTTCTTAACAACTTCTGAACATTGTTGACTCGGTATGTGTGTGTGTGTGTGTGTGTGTGTGTGTGTGTGTGTGTGTGTGTGTGTGTGTGTGTGTGTGTGTGTGTGTGTGTGTGTGTGTGTGTGTAGCAGCAGCTTGGTATTACATTAAATTTTATAATGTTATCGAGAGACAATAATCTTTTGTCATAGTGTAATAGCATAGATTGCATTCCCGTTGAATAATTCATAGTTTGCATGTGTCTTGTAGACCAATTTTTCTCTCTTAATTTATATTATGTGTTGATCTTTACTTCCATTAGTTTTTCCCTTTTGCCTTTTGTCTCCCTCATCCACATAGAAAAAACATGTAAATACAACAACAAATATATTTTTTTCTTTCCGCTCCCCCCCCCCCCATTCTCTCTCTCTCTCTCTCTCTCTCTCTCTCTCTCTCCTCAAATACACCCAAACCGCGGTCAGTTTTCTTTGGTATGTACTTAACAAGAAGGGCTAATACAAACACTCCCTAGGATACTGTACCATTAACTTAATAACACAGGTACAGTTATGATCAATAGTTGTGTCCCCCCCCCCCCCCCCTCCCCCTCTCTCTCTCTCTCTCTCTCTCTGAGGCGGGGGACACAGGAAATATTTCCACACACTGCTAAAGTTTCCATAAAGTGAAGCTTATAGTTCTCCGTACAACACGAACACTATCATTATCTTACACGACATTACATCACTATCATAATGTTGTTCGGGGAATTAGCCTCACTTGTGGAAACTTTAGAAGTTCTTGGAAAGATTCCCTGGGTACCTGCCCACGGCCTTCTCTATACATGTATTTAGAAAGCCGTGACCCGCCTCAGGCAAGCTTTCTTCTTCTTTTGTCAGAAGCCGTAATTCCCGAGAAGGGGTGGCCATGAACATTAGGCGTTTGTCACGAATCGCGTTGCTTTGCCTAAATCATATAATGGAACATGTTGTCAACTATGAAAAACAAAAAATCTCCCACCCTACATCCTTTTATTCAGCAGTGCCAACATTTAGCTAACTACAGCAATAATGATTAATAGTGTAGATGAATGAATAATATGGATATCTATAAACATAACATAATTGATTTAATAAAAGTTAAATTTAATTATATATATATATATATATATATATATAACTAATTTTCTGATAAACACACATCATTCGAAAACGGGGCAAGATTCCACCAAACTATCGCATTTAAAATTATTATTATTATTATTATTATTATTACTATTATTATTATTTCCTTGTGACTTACGCCTACTACTACCGGTATTGCTATTGTGAGCCATTACTACTATTGTTGAAGATAATATCAACAGGATAATACCACTTATGTATTGACAAACTGTAAGCAATTTTGAGTACTGAAAAGAAAAGAAACAATAAAGACAAAAAAGCGTAAAAAAATAAAAATAAAATGCAGCATATTAACCCCTCTCAGACGATGGCCCTGGTCTCCCTTTGTATTTGCTGCTAATGGCCAATTTTCCGTGGACTGGGAGGGACCTTTTGGAAATGCAGGGGATTAAGGGGAGATTTCCACGTGGAGGATTTTTTTCTGAACCTCTTTCTCCCTCATGCTTAGCCCCATTGCTTGTGAGATTTAAAGACGCTTGCCCCATTAGTTTGGCGATTTTAAGAACCCTCGCCCCATTTCTGTCAATTTTAAGACCATTCGTGCCATTTAGGTGTCGATTTTTTCCTGGCGAGCGATAGCGAGCCTGTAATTTAAGGGGCATCGGCCTTCGGCCGGGACATCTTTCTACCGAAAAATTTATAAATTTATCTTGAAAGGGGGTCAAAGGGGAGTAATTTTAAGCTTGATGGAAGTCTAGGGAATTAACTAAAAACCTCCCCTTAACAGGATATCAAAGAGCCCTTTGGATCACTGTTAGCGGGGTTGTTTGGGGGTGGCCAGAAGGAGGGTGGGGGGGGGGGGGGGGGCGCAACTCATGGCCGCATTAGTAATATAGAGAAACACAACAATACCAGATTTTGTATATATATTTCGTTCCTTTTCAGCCAAGTATTCTGATGTTTATGTATTATATGTAAAATAGGAGTAAGGTAAAGACCGTATAATATCCATCCTTGCCCTTTTGATACCGTGTATATTTACATACTGTACCTGTATATATAATGTTATGTACTTATGTTATATCAACAAAGAGTCAAATTAAATATAACACATTATAGAAAGTCTCTCTCTCTCTCTCTCTCTCTATCTATCTATATATCTATCTATCTATCTATATCTGGTTTAGCCTTTTTAAATAGCAACACAATCCTTTACGCACACCAACACAACCTCTACATTCAAGGTTGCTCAGTTGTGTTGAGGAGAATTAGACCTTATTTCAATAGAGGAATTACTGTTGAACTTTTGAAGGTCAGACGAGACTTTGGACCTCTGCTGTACAGTCGCGGTCGTGAATTCTGATACATTTTTAAGGGGACCGACCTGCTTTTTCTCTCTGGGTTTTATCCATTCGGCCCCATTCAGTCTACTGTTTTAAGACGTTTATCTCCATTCAGGTGTCGTTTTTATCCTGGCGAGCGGTAGCGAGCCAGCATATGTTTAATGTTTTTTGACAGCAGGCTAAATTTGTAAATTTTTTGATAGAAAAATGTGTCCGGCGAAGCTGGATATCTCCATACAATGCTGGCTCGCTATCGCTCGCCAGGAAGAAATCAACACCTGTATGGGGATACACGTCTTAAAACAGTAGGTTGAATGAGGCCGAATGGATACAAGCCAGAGAAAGAGAGAAAGGGAGAGAACAAAAGCAGGTGACCCCCCCTTAAGCCTCGATAATTGCATAGGAACCTCTGAAATACAAATACCAGGTACAAAAATAATAAGAAACTTCAATTCAACCCGAGACAGCTTCGAAAATATATGTAAGGTGTTTTCACATTCCCTAACCTCCTATGGGCGTATTTATTTGCTCATTTATGTATTTTTTTATTATTTTTTGTTTAGTTTCCTCCCTAAACCTCCATCAAACTTATAAAAACACCCGCCCATTACCCTCCTTTAAGATAAATTTGTACATTTTTCGATAGAAAAATGTCCTGGCCGAAGGCCGGCTCCTCTTAAATTACAGGCTAACTTTCACTCGCCAGGAAAAACTTGACATCTAAATGGCACGAAAAGTCTTAATATTGACAAAGAAATGGGACGAAAGGTCTTAAAACCGCCAAACTAATGGGCCGAACGTCTTATAATTTGAAAACTAATGGGGCTAAACATGAGGAAGAAGGGGGACCAGAAAAGCGACCCATCTCCCCTTAACTCTCATATCTTCTTCTGTTCATTTGTCATATATATGTATTTCACCGTTATGTAAAGAAGAAAATAGCAATATTTGTTATCAATCGACGACTTGCGAGTTACGGGCTATGAGGAAGTTGGAGTTGTAAGCATTGCGATTTAGCCGATATACAACTATTATAAGAGTTTGTCATGGTTCGAAAGTTGGCTGAATTTGATTGTATGTATTTATATATAAACTACAACCGATTGTCTTATTTGCTATATTAAAAATCAGTTTCGTTTGCCCTTATTTCACCTAACACCATATACCATTAATTTTGTGCTTGGCCATGCTATGGAAAGGTATCTAGGAAAACATATTCACGGTGGTAAATAAATTAAGAGGCGTCTTTATGATAAATTTCAATAAGATAATTCTATCTAGAAAAGATAACAAGAACACAACAATCTGCAGAGGGCCCACCGAGGCCAATGCTTTTGACACTCAACCAATATCATTCATGACTATCCATATTACGTTTGAAACTTTCCACCGTTTCTGAACTGATTAAGGAACTAGGTAATCTATTCCACATATCCACAACCCTATTTCTAAACCATGCTTATCTAAGTATTTTTTAAAGCGCAATTTATCTAGGCATATATTGTATTACCCCAAATACTTAATTGCGTGTTTCTTTACAAATTGGGTTTTCTATCTCAATATAGCCACTCCAACAGCTTCCTCTCTCTCCAACACCCCTTCTCCCCTCTCTACACTCTTCAGAAAAATAGGAAAAGTAGAATGTAGATACGAGGTGCCGTTGTAAATGCTTATCCCTCAATACTTCATCTGATCTGATCTGATTGTTTCTCTTTCTTTTCCTCGTTGTGTTATTCTTTGCCTTCTTTTCTCATTATACCTTATTACATTACTTTTAGTCAAGATAGCCCTAGACGATTATTTTACACTTTCTTTAATTAGCTCAGTTGTGTTTGTTTTCGTCGTGTGGCTCAAACCAGTAATATGACCAAGGTATGAACCCTGAATATGACCTTGACCCTTGGACCTGACGCAGTGGTGTCACGTCTCTGGTACAGTACACAATTTGTTCCATGGTATAAGAACTTCACACTGTCTTCTATTGTCTTTATACCATGCTTTGTACTGTTATATATAATTTACTTCAGTTCAGTATCATTATTATTATTTCAGATTTTTAAAATACAGAATACAGTTCTCGACCCTGAAGTATGTTTTGGTATAGTTCTTGGCCAATATATATGAATATGACCTTTTGCAAAATAATAGGACTTAATTGAATAGACCAACATTGCTAAGTTATTGGCTCGTACGTTCGTCAAAAAGTTAAACTAAATTTATCTTTACGTTTCAAAGCAGAAGTTGTTTCGATTTACGCAGCGATGTCGGAGAATACGTGTAGAATTTTTATTAATGGGGGTCACCGGCTTTTTCTTTTATCTTTCTCTCCTTTTCTCTCTTCCCCTGGCTTGTATCCATTCGGCCCCATTCAGCCAACTGTTTTAAGACGTTTATCCCCATGCAGGTGTCGATTTCTTCCTGGCGAGCGACAGCGATCCGGCATTGTATGGAAGAAATCCGGCTTCGCCGGAGAAATGTTTCTTTTATAAAATGTACAAATTTAGCTTGCTGTCAAAAGAAAAAAATATATATGCTGGCTCGCTACCGCTCGCCAGGAAAATATTAACACCTGGATGAGGGTAAACGTATTAAATCAGTAGGCTGAATGGGGCCGAATGGATACAAGCCAAAGAGAGAGGGAGAGAAAGAGAACACAAACAAGGTGGGCCCCCTTAATATTGCAAGTGGGTATAATACAGAGGGAGACGCGACTGGAGGATATAGAGCACTGATTCACATTACTGACGTCTATGTGTTCAACTTGTGACGTCACTAGCCAGGTCAGGTCAGGTGAAGGTATTGAGGGATAAGCCTTTACAACGGCACCTCTTACCTACATTCTACTTTTCCTATTTGTCTGAAGTGTAGAGAGGGGAGAAGGGGTGTTGGAGAGAGAGGAAGCTGTTGGAGTGGCTTTGTTATGTGTGTTATTTGTCATACGTAGACGAAAACATTAGGTAACAAAATGGGGGCTGGGAACCGTCCTTTACTACAGGGTCTCCAGTGTCAGTATTGCCGTCTGTGTGTATCCGGAATAATTGACTAATTGTGTATCTTATCTTATTGTTAGCCCTTATGTCCTCATTATACGTATTGACATTAGTATTAACAATGTCGTAAGTGTTGATGATTAACAGTTTATTGTGACTCTGTGTGTGTGTGTGTGTGTGTGTGTGTGTGTGTGTGTGTGTGTGTGTGTGTGTGTGTGTGTGTGCGCGTGAGCAATAGATAGATATATAAATAGATAAATAGATTATATATAGAGATTACTGTGTGTGTGTGTGTTTTTTTTTTATTAGTGTTCTCGTGCTCCTAATCAGCAAAGAATAATCACCTCATTATTCCCCAAATAATGCCCCCCAGGACAAATATATATTTTGTTCCTATTACCAATCCATCATTCGAACTCTTATCAAACAAAATTATATTCAACTTCAACCATACCACTGCCTAATTCCACTATCCCATTATTATTTTCACCAACTGCCTTCCACAATCCCATCATTATTTTCATTAACTTGTCCTTCCCTATCTTTAAATCTCCCCCCTAAAGATAATGTATAGTCGATTCAAACACGCTTCTATCTTTTTTTTCTTCGCAATTCATTTCCCGGCATTCAACTATATAATTTTTCCCGTATGTTATCGTTCGTATCTCGCCTATTTTTCATAATTTCGTTCCAGCGTGTCTAAATTTATCGTTCGCAAAGGTCGGGGGAGTTATCAGCAAATCTCTTCCTGTTTTTGAGTTCTGCAATTTGGATGAGCATAGTGAGAGAGAGAGAGAGAGAGAGAGAGAGAGAGAGAGAGAGAGAGAGAGAGAGAGAGAGAGAGAGAGAGAGAGAGAGAGAGAGAGAGAGAGAGAGAGAGAGAGAGAGAGTATGAGAGTGAGAGACATTAATTGGAGGTGTTTAGTTTGATCCGTAGACCTCCATGAAGCTTAAAATTGCATTCCCTAGACCCACTTTCAAGAAATATTTGTAAATTTTGTACACAACCGGCCAAAGGCCAGTTACTCTTAAACTACAGGCTCGTTATCGCTCGCCAGGAAAATATCGACACCTATATGCCAGGAAAGGTCTTAAAATTGACAGAAAGAGGGAGAAAGTTCTTAAAATCGCCAAAACTAATGAGGTGAACGTATTAAAATCTTAAAAGCAATGGGGCTAAACATGAGGGAGAAAGGGGTTCCAGAAAAAATCCCTCAAGTGGAAATCTCCTCTTAATTATACGTCCGCCTGACTGTTCGTGACTTTGACCCCTGAATGGCAGCTGATTATGTTGACCTTACATACAGTCTTCATTTCCTACTCAACTATTTGGCAGCCATTGTTTTTTTTCTTTAGAGATCATACTATTTCTGTAAGTTATTTGTGTGTGCATTTCTGTGTACGTTGTTATTATGTGTTTAAGTTACTTGTGTGTGCATTTCTGTGTACGTTGGTATTATGTGTTTAAGTTACTTGTGTGTGCATTTCTGTGTACGTTGTTATTATGTGTTTAAGTTACTTGTGTGTGCATTTCTGTGTACGTTGTTATTATGTGTTTAAGTTACTTGTGTGTGCATTTCTGTGTACGTTGGTTGGTATTATGTGTTAAGTTACTTGTGTGTGCATTTCTGTGTACGTTGTTATTATGTGTTTAAGTTACTTGTGTGTGCATTTCTGTGTACGTTGGTATTATGTGTTTAAGTTACTTGTGTGTGCATTTCTGTGTACGTTGTTATTATGTGTTTAAGTTACTTGTGTGTGCATTTCTGTGTACGTTGGTACTATGTGTTTAAGTTACTTGTGTGTGCATTTCTGTGTACGTTGGTACTATGTGTTTAAGTTACTTGTGTGTGCATTTCTGTGTACGTTGGTACTATGTGTTTAAGTTACTTGTGTGTGCATTTCTGTGTACGTTGGTACTATGTGTTAAGTTACTTGTGTGTGCATTTCTGTGTACGTTGGTACTATGTGTTTAAGTTACTTGTGTGTGCATTTCTGTGTACGTTGGTACTATGTGTTTAAGTTACTTGTGTGTGTGCATTTCTGTGTACGTTGGTACTATGTGTTTAAGTTACTTGTGTGTGCATTTCTGTGTACGTTGGTACTATGTGTTTAAGTTACTTGTGTGTGCATTTCTGTGTACGTTGGTACTATGTGTTTAAGTTACTTGTGTGTGCATTTCTGTGTACGTTGGTACTATGTGTTTAAGTTACTTGTGTGTGCATTTCTGTGTACGTTGTTATACATTTCTGAGACATCATTATTTGCATTGACATTTATTGAGGTTGTGAGGTCAATTTTTTTGGCTGACTGTTCGAGGTCAAATACCTACTTGGGAATCCTTTCTGCCCGAGGCGAGAATATGGTCAGTCTTGCCGAAAACCAGTAATCATTCTCAAGCAGGCGAGATACATATTGTACTTGACAGTTTCATGTATATCCGTTAATTTGTGTTCGAGATATCCTGCTTGGAAAAAAAATAGAAAAAATAAATAAATAAAAAACAGGCATACACATTAACAAACAAACATACATACATACAAACGAACATACACACAGACAAACATAAATACATACAGACAAACGAACATACATATATACATACATTCATACAGAAAAACAGACATGAAGACAGACAATCAAATATACATACATACAAACATAAATACATACAGACAAACGAACATACATATATACATACATTCATACAGACAAACAGACATGAAGACAGACAATCAAATACTGTATACATACATACAAACATAAATACATACAGACAAACGAACATACATATATACATACACTCATACAGACATGAAGACAGACAATCAAATATACATACATACAAACATAAATACATACAGACAAACGAACATACATATATACATACACTCATACAGACAAACAGACATGAAGACAGACAATCAAATATACATACATACAAACATAAATACATACACACAAACGAACATACATATATACATACATTCATACAGACAAACACACGTATATTAAAACAGCCAAACAAATATAAATACATACATACATAATTATATAAATACATACAGACAAACAAACCATACATATATACATACAGGCATTCACACAGCGACAATGACACAATCTCCGGAAAATTCGCTTGGCGGAAAGATATATCGGCGAAGTCTAATAATTTTTACGAGTGACTACGAGTACATAAATTATATTATACTGTATATTCATTCGCAAATATTTCTGAATAGTATTACTGTATATACAAAGACAACAAAGGTCAAAAGGGCCATGATTATTTTTATTATTATTATTATTATTATCATCATTATTATTATTAGGCTATTATTATCATTATTATTATTATTATTATTATTATTATTATTATTAGGCTATCATTATCATTATTATTATTATTATTATTATTATTATTATTATTATTTTTTTTTTTTTTTATAACTGGTTGGGTGGTCGTGTCGTTATTTCCGTACACATGTCCGTTTATCAATGTCCGTCCATTTCGTGTAAGTAAGTGTGTGTGTGTGTGTGTGGGTGTGTTATGGTTGGCGTGTCTGTTGGTTCTTTTTTTAATTCTGTCACTCTTGGTCGTACATTTGTCACGTGTGTTTTTTTTTTGTGTATTTAGTCTAGTTTTCGTTAATGCTTATTCCCATTTGGTTTAGGCATGTGGTGGGTATATTTTTAATTTTCACTTACTCTTTTAAAACAATGGCTTACTGACACTGACACACACACACACACACACACACACACACACACACACACACACACACTGACACACACACACACTATTTTACTAATTTGTTCTCTTTCTCTCATGCATAAACACACATACATTGTCTCACAAACTCTCTCATTCACTTACAATCTCCCTCTTACACACATACACATTCTCACTCAAATACAAGAAATAATTATCTCTCTCTCTCTCTCGGTCTTATTTTTTTTGTATTCAGTCTCTCATGCACACTCTATCTCTCTCACGCACACATTCATTCACTCTCACTCACTCTGTCTTTCATACACACATACACACTCAAACACACACTCATTCGCTCTCACTCTCTTGCTCTCGTTTATGTTATCTTTCGCATTCACTCACTCTCACACACACACTAACGCACACTATTTGTCTCACTCCCTCTTTCCCATTCCTACTTCTTACTGTCATCAACACGTTAATATGGATTAAAATGTAAAACTTGCAAACTAAACAAACCAAAATTGGGACAAGGACAATATAAAGTCAAATTAAATTATCAAAATCGCTATGTGGAAACAACGCTTACTAAAATGAAAAATATTAAATAAAAGAACACAATCCACCACATAGGGTGTACATTACTACATGAGCAAGTTAATCTGTTTCCCAAGCAAACTAATCGCACATATAACAACGCACTATCGTCACGTTAAAGGAAGTAGTCAAGTTTGGGAAGTCCGGGACGTTCTGGCAAATTTTACTAAACTCTGCATGAATAAAGAAACTACATGTTAAATGTCAAAATATTATTTAAAATCAAATTTGCAACATGACAAGACATTAACAATAGTACAAAATACAAATATTGATAAGATATCTATACTATTACAAAATAATATATAAAATACAGTACAGCACTCACTAACGATAGTGCTATCGGGTAGGTACCTGTAAGCATAGCATGCCTCAAGTGACCCCTATCAATAACTACCCTACAAATAACCTACATTTATAGCACAAATAAACTAAGGAAATCGCAAAAGTAAGCAATTGATACTATCGACAATGAATACATATAATATAAAGACAAATAATTGCAAAATATGAAGTAACAACAGATTTAAACAAAGAGTACTCTTTTAACAAGAACAATAAATTTAAAAAATCATCAATATTAATATTAATAATAATAATAATAGAAAAAGAAAAAGATAAGAGAGCTACACATAGTACTGATACATATGAATATGACCTGGGAGTACATACAGTATATATATAAAGTACAAAGGAAAACAAGCAACAACATACCTATGATTTTACGAGGCTGCTTGTAACTAAACTACTTATCCTGCGAATATAGGCAAGGATAGCACATTATACAATAATGTTATTCACTTGTAAACGCAGTTAATCGGGGGTTAAGAGATATATTTATCTAGTTTATTTTTGAAAGTTTGAACATTACTACACTGCATGACAGTTTATCACTCGAATAAAAAACAAATGCCTTGCCTTATGTGAGTGAAAAGGTTTTCCAATTACTTAAAACCATTTCCCCTAGTGTAATTTGAATGATCAATTGTGAAGTGTTTGTTGACAATCCATATTGTCAATACCCATAATAATCTTAAACACTTAAATTAAGTCCCCTCTCAGCCTACGCTTTGTTAATATAAGCAGATTTAACTCTTGTAGACGTTCTTCGTGTGACTTATTAAATTTTCTCAGTATAGGTATACTATTTTTTGCCTCTACTGTATTTTCTCAAGTTTATCTATGTCTTTTTGACAATTTGGACACTAAAATTGTACACAGGATTTCAGATGAGGGCGAACCAAAGCATTACTTAAAATGAGAATACAATTTTCGGTATATACGCTAACGATCTTCCAATGAAGCCCATAATAGACAAACATAATAGATAGACTATGAAGTAGATAAAACATTGGATAAACAGACAGATTGATAGATTATAAAGAAGTACACAGAGATATATACAAAATTATAGATAAATTAATACAGAGAGAGAGAGAGAGAGAGAGAGAGAGAGAGAGAGAGAGAGAGAGAGATAGAGAGATATATAGAGTCTACGAGAGGAGAGAGCGATAGGAGAGAGGATAGCTAGAGAGAATATATATAGATAGAGAGAGAGATAGGGTAGCTGATGAGAGAGATCTAGAGAGATATATACTGAGAGAGCTAGATCGCGTAGAGAGCGAGATAAAGATCCTGATATCGTTATGCATCAATGAATAGACGACGAATACTATGTCCGCTCAAGAGATGAGATTCTAGGGATCTCGGCGCTTACCTAGCTCTGCTTTGTCGCTCGTCTGCTATACATTATAGCATAACTCTTTCTGCCTTCTCAATGGACTCGGAGGTTAGTGCGTTTCTCTTATAGCTAGGGAGAGTATTGTCAGAGGCTCCTAGCGAGTATGTCTATACGACTATAGCTATTCTCTTTTCCACACAAACCCTGGCTAAGCTTTTTAGAATCTTCCCCCTATTACCACTGGATCTCTTGTAGCTGGTCGCTTTTTTTCACGGGGGGTATTATCTCTTCGATAGCTTCTCGTAGTCTGCCTTTCCTCCTCCCTTCAGCTCCTTTCAACGATCGCAAAACTCTTCTGCTCCTTCTTTTCCTTCCTTCCTTCAATATTTCCCTCCTTCCTCCCTTCGTTAATTCATTCATTCCTTCTTCCCTTCCTTCCTTTCTTCCTTCATTCCCCCTTCCTTCCTCCTTCTACATCTTCATCATGTCTTCCTTCCTTCCTTCCTCCCTTCATTTTTGCACTGCTCTCCTTCTTACCCTCATCTTTCCTTTCTTCCTTTCCTTCCCTTCCTTTGCTCTTCTTATTCCTTCCTTCCTCCCTATACTTCCTCTTTACTTCCCTTCCTTCCTTCCTTCCTTCCTTCCTTTCATTCTTTCTTTCTTCCTTCTTTAATTATTTATTTCCTTCCTATTTGCACATCTTCGTCACTTCTTCCCTCCTCCCTACCCTGCTCTTGCTCTTGCTCTCTCTCTCTCTCTCCTACATCTTCGTCACTTCTTCTTTCCTCCTTTCCTTTCATTCTCTGTTTATTCTCTCGTCTCTTCCTTTTCATTCCTCCTCCTAAGTCTTCTTCGTCTATTCTTCCTTCCTTTCTTTATTCTTTCTTTATTGTCTTTACTTCTTTCCTCCCTGTATCCTTTCTTTCCTTGCTTTTTTATTTGCGTTTTTCCCTTCTATATTTATTTTTCCTTCTTCTTTCCCTCTCTTTCTTTCTTCCTTCCTTCCTCCTTTCTTATATTTCTTTCTTCCTTCTTTCCTTTCCTATTTTTGTCTTTCCTGCATTCTTCCCCCCTTGCATCCTTCTTTCTTTCTTCATTCCTTCCT